>JAVSCE010011110.1:0-632632 GCA_032199065.1 Smutsia gigantea
GAAGTATTCCCTCCTCTTCTATTTTTTGGAAAACTTTAAGGAGAATGGGTGTTATTTCTTCTCTATATGTCTGGTAGAATTCAGAGGTGAACCCATCAGGCCCGGGGGTTTTGTTCTTGGGTAGTTTTTTGATTACCAATCTGATATCGTCACTGGTGATTGGTCTGTTTAGTTTTTCTGTTGCTTGCTTGGTCAGTCTTGGAAGGTTGTATTTTTCTAAGAAGTTGTCCATTTCTTCTATGTTTTCCAGCTTGTTAGCATATAGATTCTCATAATATTCTCTTATGATTCTTTGTATTTCTGTGGGGTCTGTCGTGATTTTTCCTTTCATTTCTGATTGTGTTTATGTGTGTAGATTCTCTTTTTCTCTTAATGAGTCTGGCTAGGGGTTTATCTATTTTGTTTATTTTTTCAAAGAACCAGCTCTTGGTTTTATTGATTTTTTCTATTGTTTTATTCTTCTCAATTTTATTTATTTCTCTAATCTTTATTATGTCCCTCCTTCTGGTGACTTTGGGCCTCATTTGTTCTTCTTTTTCCAATTTCAGTAATTGTGTCTTTAGACTATTCATTTGGGAATGTTCTTCCTTCTTTAAATAGGCCTGGATTGCAATATACTTTCCTCTTAGAACTGCCTTTGCTGCGTCCCACAGAAGTTGTGGCTTTGTGTTGTTGTTGTCATTAGTCTCCATATATTCTTTGATTTCTGTTTTGATTTGGTCGTTAACCCATTGATTAATTAGGAGAGTGTTGTTAAGTCTCCATGTATTTGTGAGCCTTTTTGATTTCTTTCTAAAATTTATTTCTAGTTTTATACCTTGGTGATCTGAAGTTGGTTGGTAGGATTTCAATATTTTGAAATTACTGAGGTTCTTTTTGTGGCCTAGTATGTGGTCTATTCTGGAAAATGTTCCATGTGCACTTGAGAAGAATGTGTATCCTGTTGCTTTTGGGTGTAGAGTTCTGTAGATGTCTGTTAGGTCCATCTGTTCTAGTGTGTTGTTCAGTGCCTCTGTGTCTTTACTTATTTTCTGTCTGGTTGATCTGTCCTCTGGAGTGAGTGGTGTGTTGAAGTCTCCTAAGATGAATGCATTGCTGTCTATTTCCTCCTTTAATTCTGTTAGTATTTGTCTCACATATGCTGGCGCTCCTGTGTTGGGTGCATATATATTTATAATGGTTATATCTTCTTGTTGGACTGACCCCTTTATCATTATGTAATGTCCTTCTTTATCTTTTGCTACTTTCTTCGTTTTGAAGTCTATTTTGTCTGATACAAGTACTGCAACACCTGCTTTTTTCTCTTTGTTGTTTGCATGAAATATCTTTTTCCATCCCTTCACTTTTAGTCTGTGTATATCTTTTGGATTTGAGGTGAGTTTCTTGTAGGCAGCATATAGATGGGTCTTGCTTTTTTATCCATTCTGTTACTCTGTGTCTTTTGATTGGTGCATTCAGTCCATTTACATTTAGGGTGATTATTGATAGGTATGTACTTATTGCCATTGCTGGCTTTAGATTCGTGGTTACCAAGGGTTCAAGGGTTGCTTCTTTACTATCTAACAATCTAACTTAACTTTCTTGTTAAGTTATTGTAAACACAGTCTGATGTTTCTTTCTTTCTCTCCCTTCTTATTCCTCCTCCATTCTTTCTGTAATAGGTGTTTTATTCTTTTCCTTTAGTTGGTATTTGAATGGTCTGCTTTCTTTGCTATGATTTTTTTTCCCTCTGGTGACATCTTTTTAGCCTTAGGTGTGCTTCCATCTAGAGCAGTCCATTTAAGATATCCTGTAGTGGTGGTTTATGAGACGCAAATTCTCTTAACTTTCATTTATCTGGAAATTGTTTAATCCCTCCATCATATTTAAATGATAATCGTGCTGGATACAATATTCTTGGTTCGAGGCCCTTCTGTTTCATAACGTTAAATATATCATGCCATTCTTTCTGGCCTGTAAGGTTTCTGTTGAGAAGTCTGATGATAGTCTGATGGGTTTTCCTTTGTAGGTGATCTTTTTTCTCTAGCTGCCTTTAATACCCTGTCTTTATCTTTGATCTTTGCCATCTTAATTATTATGTGTCTTGGTGTTGTCTTCCTTGGGTCCCTTGTGTTGGGAGATCTATGAGCTTCGGTGGACTGCGAGACTACTTCCTTCCCCAGCGAGGGAAAGTTTTCAGCAATTATTTCTTCAAAGATACTTTCTATCCCTTTTTCTCTCTCTTCTTCCTCTGGTACTCCTATAATGCGATTATTGTTCCGTTTGGATTGGTCACACAGTTCTCTTAATATTCTTTCATTCCTAGAAATCCTTTTATCTCTCTCTGCCTCAGCTGCTCTGTACTCCTGTTCTCTGTTTTCTATTCCATTAACAGTCTCTCGCATCTCATCCATTCTGCTGTTAAGCCCGTCGATCGCTTGTCTGATTTCTGTATTGTCTTTTCTTAGTTCCCTCACTTCCTCCCTCAGCTCTTGCACATTTCTCTGTAGGTCCATCAGCATGGTTATGACTTTTATTCTGAATTCTTTTTCAGGGAGGCTGTGCATTTCCATCCCTTCAGACTCTCTCTCTGGGGTTGTCTGGTTGATTTTGGTCTGAACCATATTCCTCTGTCTTTTCATGGCTGTATAATTGGTCACTGATAGTTGCCACGTATGTCAGCTGGGCTCTTTAAGACTTTAAAAAGAGAAGGAAAAAAAAGAGAAAAAAAAAGAAAGAAAGAAAGAAAAAAGAAAGAAAAGAAAAAACAAAACAAACAAACAAAAAATGCCCACCGGACGTAGATTCTGTGGGAATGCTCTAGGTGGCGCTATTGCCCCACTATTCCACAGCTGTGACTGTGCCGCCCCGCAGGGCCCTTTATCGCTCTGGCAGGGGTGGGAACGAATAGGAGGCTGTTGATCTCAGTGAGAAGTGTTAAGTTTGGCTACGCTTCCTCAGTCGCCAGCTAAGGCGTCTGAAACTCCCCAGGACTCCCAGCCTGCTGGGCTGAGTGTGCTTGGGCGATCCGGCTCCTCCGCTGGGCTCCTGTCTCTTTAAGACCGCTGAGGAAAGCGCGCACTTTTTTTTTCCTTCCCGGAGCCGGCTGCAAGCACCCTGGCGCGTTCCCGCTCAGATCCTGCCCCTCTGTCTCTCCAATCTCCGCTGCACTGCGCAATGTGGGTCAGCGCTCCCCGCGCAGATCCCCGGGGCTGGTTACTACTTCGCGGGGTGTGCTTCCACTCCCTCCCGGCTCTGAATCCTCTCCTCCCGCCGGTGCGCTGGGGTGGGGGAGGGCTCAGGTCCCGCCGGGTCGCGGCTCCGTATCTTACCCGCCTCTTGGGGTGCCGAGTCCTCTCGGGTGTAGCTGCACGCTGTGCGCTTTCCTGTGTATTCTGGTCTCTCTTTTAGGAATAGATGTATTTGCTGTGTTTTCGTAGATAAATATAGTGTTGGGAGGAGATTTCTGCCGCCCTGCTCACACCGCCATCTTCCCGGAAGTCCCCGATTTCTGTGTATTTTGTATCCTGCAACTTTGCTGATGCTAGATCTAGTAGTTTTGGAGTGGATTCTTTAGGGTTTTTTATGTACAATATCATGTCATCTGCAAACAGGGATAGTTTGACTTCTTCCTTAACAATCGGGATGCCTTATATTTCTTTGTGTTATCTGACTGCTGTGGCTAGGACCTCCAGTACTATGTTGAATAGAAGTGGGGAGAGTGGGCATCCTCGTCTTGTTCCTGATCTTCAGGGAAACGTTTTCAGCTTCTCGCTGTTAACTATGATGTTGGCTGTGGGTTTGTCATATATGGCCTTTATTATATTGAGGTGCTTGCCCTCTATACCCATTTTGTTGATAGTTTTTATCATGAATGGATGTTGAATTTCGTCAAATGCTTCTTCAGCATCTATGGAGATGATCATGTGGTTTATGTCCTTCTTTTTGTTGATGTAGTGGATGATGATGTTGATAGATTTTCGAATGTTGTACCGTCCTTGCATCCCTGGATAAATCCTACTTGATCATGATGGATGATCTTTTTTATGTATTTTTGAATTTGAGTTGCTAATATTTTGCTGAGTATTTTTGCCTTTATGTTCTTCAGGCTATTTTGGTCTGTAATTTTCTTTTTTTGTGGTGTCTTTGCCTGTTTTTGGTATTAGAGTGATGCTGGCCTCATAGAATGAGTTTGGAAGTATTCCCTCTTCTTCTACTCTTTGGAAAATGTTAAGGAGGATGGGTATTAGGTCTTCACTAAGTTTTTGATAAAATTCAGAGGTGATGCCATCTGGTACAGGTGTTTTGTTCTTAGGTAGGTTTTTTATTACCATTTCAATTTCTCGCTGGTAATTGGTCTGTTCAGATTTTCTGTTCCTTTCTGGGTCAGCCTTGGAAGGTAGTATTTTTCTAGAAAGTTGTCTATTTCCTCTTGGTTATCCAGTTTGTTACCATATAATTTTTCAGTTTTCCCTAATAATTCCTTGTATTTCTTTTGTGTCAATAGTGATTTTTCCTTTCTCACTTGTGATTGTGTTTATGTGAATAGACTCTTTTTTCTTGATTAAGTCTGACGAGGTGCTTATGTATTAGGTTTATTTTCTCAAAGAACCAGCAGTTGCTTTCATTAATTCTATTATTTTACTCTTCTCGATTTTACTTATTTCTGCTATAATCTTTATTATGTCCCTCCTTCTACTGATTTTGGGGCCTCATTTGTTGTTTTTCTTCTAGTTTCATTAATTGTGAGTTTAGACTGCTCATATGGGATTGGTCTTCATTCCTAAGGTAGCCCTGTATTGCTGTATACTTTCCTCTTAGCATGGCCTTCACTGTTTCACACATATTTTAGGGTATTGAGTTATTGTTGTCATTTGTCTCCATATATTGTTTGATCTCTGTTTTTATTTGGTCATTGATTCGTTTGTTATTTAGGAGCATGTTGTTACGTCTCCATGTGTTTGTCAGATTTGTCTTTTTTTTTTGAGTAATTTATTTCTAGTTTCATACCTTTGTGGTTTGAGAAACTGGTTGGTACTATTTCTATCTTTTTTAATTTACCAAGGCTCTTTTTGTGGTCTACTGTATCATGTATTCTTGAAAATGATCCAGGTGCACTTGAGAAGAATGTGTATTCTGCTGCTTCGTGTGTAGAGTTCTGTAGATGTCTGTTAGGTCCATTTGTTCTAATGTGTTCTTCAGTGCCTCTGTCTGCTTATTTATTTTCTGTCTGGTTGATCTGTCCTTCAGAGAGAGTGGAGTGTTGAAGTGTCCTAGAATGAATGCATTGCATTCTATTTCCTCTTTTAATTGTTAGTATCTGTTTCACATATATAGGTGCTCCTGTGTTGGATGCATAGATAGTTATAACGGTTATATCTTCTTGTTGGATTGACCTTTTTATCATTATGTAATGTCCTTCTTTGTCTCTTGTGACTTTCTTTGTTTTGAAGTCTATTTTGTCTAAGTACTGCAACTCCTGTTTTTTTCTCCCTATTAGTTGCACGAAGTTTCTTTTTCCATCCCTTCACTTTTAGTCTGTGTATGTCTTTGGGTTTAAAGTAAGTCTCTTGAAGGCAGCATATAGATGGGTCTTGTTTTTTATCCATTCAGTGACTCTATGTCTTTTGATTGGTGCATTCAGTCCATTTACATTTAGGGTGATTATCGATAGGTACATACTTATTGGCACTGCAGGCCTTAGATTCGTGGTTACCGAACATTCAAGGTTAACTTCCTATCTCAGAGCCTAACTTAACTCACTTAATATGCTATTACAAACATAATCTAAAGGTTCTTTTTTTTTCTCCTTCTTTTTTTCCTTCTCCATTCTTTATATATTAGGTATCACATTCTATACTCTGTCTATCCCTTGATTGACTTTGGGGATAGGAAATTTAATTTTGCATTTGCTTAGTATGTAGCTGTTCTGCTTTCTTTACTGTGGTTTCATCACCTCTGGTAACAGCTATTAAACATTAGAACACTTCCATCTATAGCAGTCCCTCCAAAATACACTGTAGAGATGGTTTCTGGGAGGTAAATTCTCTCAGCTTTTGCTTATCTGGAATCTGTTTAATCCCTACTTCAGATTTAAATGTTAATCTTGCCAGATAAAGTAATCTTGGTTCAAGGCCCTTCTGCTTCACTGCATTAAATACATCATGCCCCTACTCTGGCCTGTAAGGTTTCTGCTGAGAAGTCTGATGATAGCCTGATGGGTTTTCCTTTGTATGTGATCTTATTTCTCTCTCTGGCTGTTTTTAATAGTCTGTCCTTATCCTTGATCTTTGCCATTTTAATTACTATATGTCTTGGTGTTGTCTTCCTTGGGTGTCTTGTGTTGGGAGATCCATGGCCTGAGAGACTATCTCCTTCCCAGATTCGGGAAGTTTTCAGCAATTACCTCCTCAATGTCACTTTCTATCCCTTTTTCTCTCTTCTTCTTCTTCAGGTAGCAGTATAATACGAATATTGCTCTGTTTGGATTGGTCACACAGTTCTCTTGATATTGTTTCATTCTTAGAGATCTTTTTTCTCTCTGTGCCTCAGCTTCTTTGTATTCCTCTTCTCGAGCTTCTATTTCATTTATCGTCTCCTCCACCGTATCTAATCTGCTTTTAATACCATCTATTGTGCTCTTCAATGATTGGATTTCCAACCAGAATTCATTACTGAGTTCTTGAATATCTTTCCATACCTCCATGAGCATGTTAATGATTTTATTTTGAACTCCCTTTCAGGAAGATTCATGAGGTTGATGTCATTTAAATCTTTCTCAGTAGTTGTATTAATAATTTTACTTTGAACCAGGTTCCTTTGGTGTTTCATATTTGTATATGGTGCCCTCTAGTACCCAGAAGCTCTACTCCCTGGAGCTGTTCAGCCACTGAAACAATGTTAGGGTCGCAGGGTAGTGGTATTTGTGCCTGGGTGGAGTTAAAAGCTGTTTCCTGCTTCCCAGCTGCTATGTCTGACTCCACTCCTGAACCAGTGGGAGAAGCACACAGGTGTAAGCCTCTGTGCTTTGAGTTTGTAGTTGCTGTAGACATATCTTCCCTCTGGCTGGCCTAATGCCAGGGTAAGTCTGCCGGTTTGCGAGCCAGGTGGGGCTGGCTGGGAGAAAGGCGCAGTAGGCTGTGTATCACAGAGGGGGTCCTTGGAGCTGTGTAGCCATCCAGGGAGCTGGAGCACCTGAAGATTGTGCGAGCTCCCACAGTGGTGGGCAGAGTGCACCCAGACAATTTTGTCTACCTGTCCTTTGTCCTGAGCAGTAAGCTCTGTGCAAACCTTGCCCCTTTAGCAGCCCCCTTGCTAAAGGCTTTCTTGTTAAGAAGTCTCTCAGACTGCCCGCCTTTCTTTTGTCCCAGAGCAGCCAGATACGGATCCCTGCTTTCCACAAGCAGCTGGAATCTCAGTCTCTCCAGGAATTCTGCCTGTCCTAGATTTCCAACCCCCTAATTACGAGAGTATCATGCAAGCACCATGAAATGTAGGTTTGTGCTCCCAGAGCAGATCTCTGGAGTTAGGTATTCAGCAGTCCCAGGTTTCCACTCCCTCCCCGCTCTGTTTCTCTTCCTGCTGCCGGTGAGCTGGGGTAGGGGAAGGGCGTGGGTTCCGTCGGGCCACAGCTTTGGTACCTTACCCTGTTCCATGAAGTCTGCTCTTTTCTCCATATGTATGTAGTCTGGTGCAGTCCTCTTTCCTGTTGCTCTTTCAGGAGTAGTTGTATTAATTATATTTTCATATTATATGCGGTTTTAGGAGGAAGCCTCTGTCTCACCTCTCATGCCACCATCTTTAATCCTGTCTGGCAATGGACAACTGTTGAGTCACTGTGTTATATATTTGAAACCAACATAGGACCATGTACGAATGATATTTTAATTTAAATATTGCACAGAGGACCGAAACAGACATTTTTTCAAAGAAGTACAGATGGCCAACAGGCAAATGTGAAAATGGTCCACACTGCTAATCATAAGGGAAATGCAAATCAAAAGCACAATGAGAGATAACTTCACACCAGTTAGAATGGCAACTACCCAAAAGAGAAGGAATAACAAGTTCTGGTGAGGATGTGTAGAAAAGGGAATTTGTCCCACACTGTTGGTGGGAATGTAAATTGGTACGACTGTTGTGAAAACCATTATGGAGGTTCCTCAGAAAACTTAAAATAGAAATACCATTCAATCCAGTAATTGTAGTTCTAGGAATTTACCTGAAGAAAACAAAATCCCTGGTTCAAAAAGACATGCACCCTTATGTTTATTGCTGCACTGATTGCAGTAGTCAAGATATAGCAACAACCTAAGTGTCCATCAATAGATGAATGGATAAGTTGTGGTACATATATGCAATGAAATATTAGTCAGCCATAAAAAAAAGAAATCCTATGTAGTGGGGACTTGATAATGGGGTTTGTCTAGTAACCATAATGTTGCTCATATAACTGTACATTAATGATACCGAAATAAAAAATTAAAAAAAAAAGAAACCCTGCCATTTGCAACATGGATGGATCTAGAGGCTATTATGCTCGGTATGAAATAATCCAGGCAAAGAAAGACAAATACCATACTGTTTCACTTATTTGTGAAACATAAATCAAAACAGAAGGAACAAAACAGCACTAGACTCACAGACACTGAGAAGTAACTGGTGGTTAGCATGTGGGAGGGGTTGGGGTGAGGAGGAGGATAAAAGTGCAAAAAGTTCTCAATCATAATATGTTGGTCATGTAGATGGTAGTAGAGCCTGGATAATACAAATGATTCTGTAACATCTTCCTATGTTGACAGATAGTAACTGCACTAGTGGGGGTGAGGACTTAATAATATGGGTAAACAGTGAACCACTGTGTTGTATACTGGAAACCAATATGACTGTATATCAACTACACTTCAATTAAAAAAAAAAAAAAGGATTGGACTTCCGGGAAGATGGCGGTGTTAGCAGGGTGGCAGAAATCTCCTCCCAACACTATATTTATCTACGAAAACACAGCAAATACATCTATTCCTAAAAGAGAGACAAGAATACACAGGAAAGCGCACAGCGTGCAGCTACACCCGAGAGGACTTGGCACCCCAAGAGGCGGGTAAGATATGGAGCCGCGACCCGGCGGGACCTGAGCACTCCCACACCCCAGCACACCAGCGGGAGGAGAGGATTCAGAGCCGGGAAGGAGTGGAAGTACACCCCGCGAAGTAGCCAGCCCCGGTGATCTGCGCGGAGAGCGCTGACCCACATTGCGCAGTGCAGCGGAGATTGGAGAGACAGAGGGGCAGGAACTGATCAGCGAACGTGCCAGGGTGCTTGCAGCCGGCTTCCGGGAAGGAAAAAAAAAAAGCGCGCACTTTCCTCAGCGGTCTTAAAGAGACAGGAGCTCAGCAGAGGAGCCGGACCGCCCCAGCACACTCAGCCCAGTAGGCTGGGAGTCCTGGGGAGTTTCAGACGCCTTAGCTGGCGACTGAGGAAGCGTAGCCATACTTACACTTCTCACTGAGATCAACAGCCTCCTATTCGTTCCCACCCCTGCCAGAGCGATAAAGGGCCCTGCGGAGCGGCGCAGCCACAGCTGCGGAATATTGGGGCAATAGCGCCATCTACAGCATTCCCACAGAATCTACATCCGGTGGGCCCTTTTTTTTGTTTCTTTTGTTTTGTTTTGTTTTTTCTTTTTTTCTTTTTTTTCTCTCTTTCTTTCTTTTTTTTTCTTTTTTAAAGTCTTAAACAGCCGAGCTGACATAAGTGGCAACTACCAGTGACCAATTCTATACGCATGAAAAGACAGAGGAAAATGGTTCAGACTAAAATCAACCAGACAACCCCAGAGAGGGAGCCTGAAGGGATGGAAATGCACAGTCTTACTGAAAAAGAATTAAGAATAAAAGTCATAAACCATGCTGATAGACCTAAAGAGAAATGTGCAAGAGCTGAGGGAGGAAGTGAGGGAAGTGAGGAAAGACAATGCAGAAATCAGACAAGCGATTGACGGGCTTAACAGCAGAATGGATGAGATGCAAGAGACTGTTAATGGAATAGAAAACACAGAACAGGAATACAGAGCAGCTGAGGCAGAGAGAGATAAAAGGATTTCTAGGAATGAAAGAATATTAAGAGAACTGTGTGACCAATCCAAACGGAACAATATTCGCATTATAGGAGTACCAGAGGAAGAAGAGAGAGAAAAAGAGATAGAAAGTGTCTTTGAAGAAATAATTGCTGAAAACTTTCCCTCCCTGGGGAAGGAAATAGTCTCGCAGTCCACCGAAGCCAACACAGATCTCCCAAAAAAAGGGACCCAAGGATGACAACGCCAAGACACATAATAATTAAGATGGCAAAGATCAAAGATAAAGACAGGGTATTAAAGGCAGCTAGACAGAGAAAAAGATCACCTACAAAGGAAAACCCATCAGACTATTATCAGACTTCTCAACAGAAACCTTACAGGCCAGAAGAGAATGGCATGATATATTTAATGTAATGAAAGAGAAGGGCCTCGAACCAAGAATATTGTATCCAGCACGATTATCATTTAAATATGATGGAGGGATTAAACAATTTCCAGACAAACGAAAGTTGAGAGAGTTTGCCTCTCATAAACCACCACTACAGGATATCTTAATGGACTGCTCTAGATGGAAGCACACCTAAGGCTAAAAAGAAATCAACAGAGAAAATAAAATCTAGCAAAGAAAGCAGACCATCCAAATACCAACTAAAGGCAAAGAATAAAACACCTATTATAGAAAGAATGGAGGAGGAGGAATAAGAAGGGAGAGAAATAAAGAAACATCAGACTGTGTTTACAATAACTTAACAAGAAAGTTAAGTTAGATTGTTCGATAGTAAAGAAGCAACCCTTGGTAACCACGAATCTAAAGCCAGCAATGGCAATAAATACATACCTATCAATAATCACCTTAAATGTAAATTGACTGAATGCACCAATCAAAAGACACAGAATAACAGAATGGATAAAAAGCAAGACACATCTATATGCTGCCTACAAGAAACTCACCTCAAATCCAAAGATATACACAGACTAAAAGTGAAGGGATGGAAAAAGATATTTCATGCAAGCAACAAAGAGAAAAAAGCAGGTGTTGCAGTATTTGTATCAGACAAAATAGACTTCAAAACGAAGAAAGTAGCAACAGATAAAGAAGGACATTACATAATGATAAAGGGGTCAGTCCAACAAGAAGATATAACCATTATAAATATATATGCACCCAACACAGGAGCGCCAGCATATGTGAGACAAATACTAACAGAATTAAAGGAGGAAATAGACAGCAATGCATTCATCTTAGGAGACTTCAATACACCACTCACTCGAGGACAGATCAACCAGACAGAAAATAAGTAAAGACACAGAGGGACTGAACAACACACTAGAACAGATGGACCTAACAGATATCTACAGAACTCTACACCCAAAAGCAACAGGATACACATTCTTCTCAAGTGCACATGGAACATTTTCCAGAATACACCACATACTAGGCCACAAAAAGAACCTCAGTAATTTCAAAATATTGAAATCCTACCAACCAACTTCTCAGATCACCAAGGTATAAAACTAGAAATAAATTTTAGAAAGAAATCAAAAAGGCTCACAAATACATGGAGACTGAACAACACTCTCCTAATTAATCAATGGGTTAACGACCAAATCAAAACAGATATCAAAGAATATATGGAGACTAATGACAACAACAACACAAAGCCACAACTTCTGTGGGACGCAGCAAAGGCAGTTCTAAGAGGAAAGTATATTGCAATCCAGGCCTATTTAAAGAAGGAAGAACATTCCCAAATGAATAGTCTAAAGACACAATTACTGAAAATGGAAAAAGAAGAACAACTGAGGCCCAAAGTCACCAGAAGGAGGGACATAATAAAGATTAGAGAAGAAATAAATAAAATTGAGAAGAATAAAACAATAGAAAAAATCAATAAAACCAAGAGCTGGTTCTTTAAAAAAATAAACAAAATAGATAAACCCCTAGCCAGACTCATTAAGAGAAAAAGAGAATCTACACACATAAACACAATCAGAAATGAGAAAGGAAAATCACGACGGACCCCACAGAAATACAAAGAATCATAAGAGAATATTATGAGAATCTATATGCTAAAAAGCTGGAAAACATAGAAGAAATGGACAACTTCTTAGAAAAATACAACCTTCCAAGACTGACCAAGCAAGAAACAGAAAAACTAAACAGACCAATCACTAGCAATGAAATCAAATTGGTAATCAAAAAACTACCCAAGAACAAAACCCCTGGGCCTGATGGATTCACCTCTGAATTCTACCAGACATATAGAGAAGAAATAACACCCATTCTCCTTAAAGTTTTCCAAAAATAGAAGAGGAGGGAATACTTCCAAACTCATTCTATGAAGCCAGCATCACTCTAATACCAAAACCTGGCAAAGACCTCACCAAAAAAGAAAATTACAGACCAATATCCCTGATGAACGTAGATGCAAAAATACTCAACAAAATATTAGCAAATCGAATTCAAAAATACATCAAGAGGATCATACACCATGATCAAGTGGGTTTCATCCCAGGGATGCAAGGATGGTACAACATTCGAAAATCCATCAACATCATCCACCACATCAACAAAAAGAAGAACAAAAACCACATCATCATCTCCATAGATGCTGAAAAAGCATTTGACAAAATTCAGCATCCATTCCTGATTAAAACTCTCAACAAAATGGGTATAGACGGCAAGTACCTCAACATCATAAAGGCTATATATGACAAACCCACAGCTAACATCATACTTAACGGTGAGACGCTGAAAGCTTTTCATCTAAGATCGGGAACAAGACAGGGATGCCCACTCTCTCCACTGTTATTCAACATAGTACTGGAGGTCCTAGCCACAGCAATCAGACAAAACAAAGACATACAAGGCATCCAGATTGGTAAAGAAGAAGTCAAATTGTCACTATTTGCAGATGACATGATACTGTACATAAAAAACCCTAAAAGACTCCATTCCAAAACTACTAGAACTAATATCTGAATTCAGCAAAGTTGCAGGATACAAAATTAACACACAGAAATCTGTTGCTTTCCTATACACTAACGATGAACTAACAGAAAGAGAAATCAGAAAAACAATTCCATTCACAATTGCATCAAAAAGAATAAAGTACCTAGGAATAAACCTAACGAAGGAAGTGAAAGACCTGTACTCTGAAAACTACAAGACACTCCTAAGAGAAATTAAAGAGGACACTAACAAATGGAAATGCATCCCATGCTCTTGGCTAGGAAGAATAATATTGTCAAAATGGCTATACTACCTAAAGCAATCTACAGATTCAATGCAATCCCTATCAAACTACCAACAGCTTTCTTCAATGAACTGGAACAAATAATTCTAAAATTCATATGGAACCACAAAAGACCCCGAATAGCCAAAGCAATCCTGAGAAGGAGGAATAAAACAGGGGGAATTACCCTCCCTGACTTCAAGCTCTACTACAAAGCCACAGTAATCAAGACAATTTGGTATTGGCACAAAAACAGACCCACAGACCAGTGGAACAGAATAGAAAATCCAAACATTAACCCAAACATATACAGTCAATTAATATTTGATAAAAGTGCCTTGGATATACAATGGGGAGATGACAGCCTCTTCAGCAGCTGGTGTTGGAAAAACTGGACAGCTACATGTAAGAGAATGAAACTGGACTACTGTCTAGCCCCATACACAAAGGTAAACTCAAGGTGGATCAAAGACCTGAATGTAAGTCATGAAACCATAAAACTCTTAGAAAAAAACATAGGCAAAAATCTCTTGGACATAAACATGAGCGACTTCTTCATGAACATATCTCCCCGGGCAAGGGAAACAAAAGCAAAAATGAACAAGTGGGACTATATCAAGCTGAAAAGCTTCTGTACAGCAAAGGACACCATCAGTAGAACAAAAGACATCCTACAGTATGGGAGAATATATTCATAAAAAACGTATCTGATAAAGGGTTGACATCCAAAATATATAAAGAACTCATGCACCTTAACAAACAGAAAGCAAATAATCCAATTAAGAAATGGGCAGAGGACATGAATAGACACTTCTCCAAAGAAGAAATTCAGATGGCCAACAGGCACATGAAAAGATGCTCCACATCGCTAATCATCAGAGAAATGCAGATTAAAACCACAATGAGATATCACCTCACACCAGTGAGGATGGCCAACATCCAAAACACAAACAACAACAAATGTTGGCGAGGATGTGGAGAAAAGGGAACCCTCCTACACTGCTGGTGGGAATGCAAATTAGTTCAACCATTGTGGAAAGCATTATGGAGGTTCCTCAAAAAACTCAAAATAGAAATACCATTTGACCCAGGAATTCCACTCCTAGGAATTTACCCTAAGAATGCAGCAGCCCAGTTTGAAAAAGACAGATGCACCCCTATGTTTATTGCAGCACTATTTACGATAGCCAAGAAATGGAAGCAACCTAAGTGTCCATCAGTAGATGAATGGATAAAGAAGATGTGGTACATATACACAATGGAATATTATTCAGCCATAAGAAGAAAACAAATCCTACCATTTGCAACAACATGGATGGAGCTAGAGGGTATTATGCTCAGTGAAATAAGCCAAGCCGAAAAAGACAAGTATCAAATGATTTCACTCATATGTGGAGTATAAGAACAAAGAAAAAAACTGAAGGAAGCAAACAGCAGCAGACTCACAGAACCCAAGAACGGACTAATAGTTACCAAAGGGAAAGGGACTGAGGAAAATGGGCGGGAAGGGAGGGATAAGAGGGAAAAAGGGGCATTACGATTAGCAGATGTAATGTTGGGGGGGCACGGGGAGGGCAGTACAACTCAGAGAAGACAAGTAGTGATTCTATAGCATCTCACTACGCTGATGGACAGTGACTGTAATGGGGTTGGTGGGGGGGACCTGATGAAGGGGTAGTTTAATAATCGTGATATTGCACATGTAATTGTAAATTAATGATAATAAAATAAATTATATTAAAAAAAAAAAGACTTCACTTGTATGATCTGCTGTATTACAATTAGACTGGATGGGGAAAAATTAAGTAGGTACTCAGATGAACGTACAAAGCAAAGGTTACACTTATGATTAATTTCAAATTTGTGTGGTATGTATTTTTTTAAAAAAGAAGTTTCTAACTCTGTCCACGGAAAAAGCCCAGAATCAATGGCCAACTCTATAGAAAAACTTCTAATGCCAGTGTTTGGTCTCTACCCATTTCCTGCAAAAGGAATTGGGGAACTTGAGAGAAATAGTTAGGGTAGAAAATGTATAAGACAGGCCTGGAGTACATGGTTAAACCAGAAACCTAGGAAATAATCAGAACTACTGAGGTCATACCAAAGAACTCAAGACCTAACAAAAAGATTTCCTATGGCCAAAGATGGGAAATTCCAACATAAATAAGACTAAGAGTAATTATGGGAGCACATCGATTATTTCATAATCCTTGAGTTCAAATGAAAAACCCTTTTTTCCCTTTTACAGAAGAATGTTAGTGAACCAAGTCATTATTTTAAAAACTTGTAAAAATCAATATATAAATGCATATGGGGAAGTAAGGGGCATGAATCAAACATGAAAGCCATTCTACTGTATGTACTATATCCTAGGGTAGCCAAAGATTTAATTAAGGATGCTTCTCTTTAGATTGAAATAAGTGAGGCAGCCAGAGCTTTAGGAATAAATAGGATATTACCATATATGGTGATAATAATTAAACCCAAGAATTGACAACTGTACTAAACATTTTACATACATCATCTCATTCACCTCATAAAACTCTATCAAAATTGTAGGTATTAGTCCCCTTACTAAAATGAGAAAACTGTCATTTAGAAATGTGTAATACACCTATGAAGTACTTGAATTGTGAATTAAATCCCTACACCCCACTCATCTAACTCAGTGGCCTGCCTTCTTAACCATCTAGAACAGGGATGATAGACACAAGTTAATAAGGTTATGAAAAAATGAGACAGAGCATCTAATATGCGTTTGAGAGATAAAGAAAAGTTTCTAAGCAGAAGAAATGTCTAAGGTGACATATAATAAATAATAGTATTTACTTAAATGAGTAGAGTTTGGGACTACATAGCAGCAATTATTCCAAGCAAAAGAAGAACCTTGAACTGAAGCCTGCAAGCCTGAGAGAGGGTGATGTATCACTTATTTCCCAAAATGTAACAAACCATTCTAAAAGTCAGTGGTATACAAAAAACATTTAGTTCTCATGCGTATGTGGGACTCATCTAATCAAGGTTATGCAAAGCTGACCTTGACAAGGATTGTTCATGTGTTATAAATGGCACAAACTATCTCAATTCATATAAACACATTCTTTTCATTTCTTTATCTTCTCTGGGCACATTAGTTTATTCTGCATTCTTTTCTCTTTTTTTTTAAAGCTTAATATCTCTTCTAAGTCTTGATTTACAGGTACCTCCTCCATCCCTTTCCTTTCCTTATAACTTAGCTGTTGATGACCCCCAAGTCATTTAATCAGTGTATTTTCTCAGTGTGTATTTCGCTGACTCCACCATCATGGTGTGGCTCAACATCTTTCTTTCTCCTTTGCACTTCCTGCAAGCTGACAGGTGGACCTCAGGACTAAGTCAGAATCATGTTCAATTCCTTTGGAAAGAGTATATAGATGGTCACCTTGGGAAATAGTTTGCAAATCCTCAGTAAAATTAGACATAGATTTTCCATATCACTCGGATTTCCACTCCAATTTAATTATTCAAGAGAATTAAAAACATGTCTACATGAATACATGTACAAAAATGTTCATAATAGCCAAAAAAGTAGAAACAACCCAAATATCTATCAATTAAAGAATGGATAAACAAAAGTGGTATATCTATACAGTAGAAAATTATTCAACCACAAAAAGGAAATAAGTACTGATAGATGCTACAATATGGATAAATTTTGAAGATATTTATGGTAAGTGAAAAAATCAGTCACCAAATGCCACATATTGTAAGATTCCACTTAAATGAAATGCCCAGAATAGGCAAATCTCTAGAGATAGTATATAGATTAGAGGTTGCTAGGGGTTAGAGAGGGGTTGACAAGTGACTGTTAATGGGTAGTAGCTTTCTTCTGAAGGTGGTGGAAACGTTCTGGAATGAGAAAATGATAATGGTTCACAACTTTATAAGAATACTAAACACTATTAAATTGTAAGCTTTAAAAGGGTGAATTTCCTGGTATGTGGATTTTATCCCTATTTTAAAAGAACATAGATGGCATATCATGAGGTGCATAACTTTGGTTTTTCTTTTGTTATCTTAGAGTCTTCTGATGCTCAAATCTAGATCCAACGATTTTCTGAGGATTGCAAAGTGGTGATATTCTAATTTGATTGTTCTTTTTATTAATAGCAATATGTTAGAAATAGAGGCTTTTCTTCATCTTTTTGGCCAACCAGTAGTACATTTTCTATACAAAAGGCAGCAAAAATCTTTCTATTTACTAATTTTCAAGATAAATAATTGATTCCTATACTCCAACAGAAGCCAATTAATATACACATGCACACACATATACAAACACACACACAATCATGAATCCATGAATTGAAATATATTTAATAGATTTGGATCAGTTGTAATTATTACCCTTTTTAAAGTTCAAACAATGTCATCTTTGGCCAATGGTAGCCTCTATTAGCAGGCTTCTGAGTCCATTCAACATGGCCCTAGTAGTTTGCAATACCTTCCTCATTCATCTTGCACATTTCTTGCCTGAGACTGGAATCAGTCATTCCCCCAAGAATTCTTGGTGTATTATAGTGGGAAATTGGATTCTAAAAAAATATAATGTAGACTCTTAATATGCTCAGTAATATTGAATTGGTCAAGGTTTCAGATCTTTTCCAGGACAAGGATACATACACACACACACATACACACATATAAAGATAAAGGTACATGCTATTATAATATATACATAACTATATTCATGTAATTAACATGATATACATTATTTAATAAATACATAATACTTCTATACTTAAAACACAAAGCTACAGGGTTTTACTCTATCTCTTCTGTCTTCTATCTGAATCTTCTTTATTCTACATTGACAATGCAGAAAAGTAGATAGTGGTTTACAGGGACACAGAGAATGGTAGAAGTAGAATATCTCATAAATGCTCATTTACTTTTTTCCATATTACAGATCCATTTTAGAATATGATGCTACTATTACTGCCACCAAATTCCTAAGAAAAATTAAAACATTTTGTTTATGTACTCCCCAATTTCCTCCACATTCACTTGTGCTTTACCACATGTACATTGTCTGAGCATATAATTACTTCATTGATGACTTTAGAAAAACAGAAAAATCTAGAAAATTTTTGATTTTTGTCATTCTGTTATGCCTTGTATCATTTCCTTAATGCCTTTTACTTCATTATTAAATATAATGTTACACACAATCTGTGGACAAGTATTTCTGGCATGTTTGATTGTAGGGAAAATATTTCAGATCTAACTTTTTATGATAATTTTATATGGCATTTGACTTCAAAATAATTTTCTGTTAAATATTTTTATGCAAATTTGTTGATCTGAACTTTTTGAAGGAGGAATGGCTCAGAGTATCATTTCTAACATCACAGAGCTTGCTTATTTATTGCATGTATGCTGTGTTTAAAAGTATGGCAGCTCACTTTCTGGGACTTCCTGGCTGTGTTCTCTCCCTACTGTGATCTAGACCTTCTCTATCTTTTTCTCTCTTGTGCCTGTTCTGCTCATTTTCGATTCTGCACAGTAGTTTCTCTTAAGTTAAGGTTCTATCCTGGATAGGAGCCCTAGAAGGTAAATTTGGAAAGTCCGTGGGTATCACACTATTCTGGGCCCTTCTCTCCTTTATATTTACCCTTTATGTCAGAGGACAAAACCATCTCAGTGTCAGCTGCTATTTACCTTTTGGCCGTTCTGCATGCCAGCTGGCTCCTTGGGGTGTCTCTATTCTCAAAGTTTTCATGATCATCAAATGCCCCATTGCTTGCCTCTGCAGGCACCACTATGTAAATCCGTAGCTATTAATGACTGCCTTCACCCATGCTAATTTGGAACATGGGGGTTACCTTCACCTGGTTTTGTTGTAAATGTTGACATGGGCTTTGGTTTTGTTATTTATTGGTGCAATCAATCTGTTTTAATGTGGGGATTAAGAGAGTTTAAAAAATGATTCGACCTTTGTCACCATCTCCTAGAATCCTTCTCATTAGTCTCTGAAAGAATCACTGGTTTGGAAAGGAATTGAAAGTGTGCATTACTCAGAAATCATAGGGAAAACCAAACTTCTTCAGACCCATATTACAAATTTCCTTGGCCAAAATTCTGTAAAAACAGCAGGAATGTAAGACAGTCTCTAGAATGACTCTAATTACCTGCATTTCTATTGATAATATGATATGATCTCCTTCAAGATAATCCAATCAGTGATATCAGAAGAATTATTTGATGTAGTGACATATCTGGAAACCATCCATCACAAGAGTGACCATATTTTCTTCATTGTGAAAAGAAATTACAGAAACGTTTCAAAATAACCTTTTCATGTTTCCCAAATCATAAAATTCTGCTATGGGTAAAATAGCTTTTTTCATATATGTGATCCTCTTTTGCTTCACAAGTTCCTTCAGAGATTTTTGTTTGTGTCCTCATTTGTTCATTTACTAGTCTTCATATAGTCTGGTTTTATTAAGTGAAATATGAATCCAGTTCCACATGCTACAGTTACTTGTACCCTTTCAGCAAATATGATAGAAAGTAAAGCATTGGTGTAGAACTGGAGCTCACTCACTTCTCAAGCCTCTGCTTAACCTTTTGCAACATGGAGATGACAAAAGAAAAGATGAAATAATGGGCATGGGACTTCTGTCTAGTAACAATTAAATAATTGACATGAGACTTTTGTAAAATATTAAGTACTTCAAGTAAATCCCAGTCATTTCTGAGAGTGATACTATTCCTCCTAATAACAGAATTCCTTATAACCGTTCAACAACTCAGGGATTAGGGGTGCCAACTCCCTGCACAGTTGAAAAATCCATATATAACTTTTGACTACCCCAAAACTTAACTACTAATAGCCTACGGTTGATTTTATGGTAGTAAATGATAAAACGGACTAGTATCTAAATATATTTTATGAATTTGTGACATACCTTTTTCTCTTTTTTCCTGATATTTCTAGGCTATACAGTTCATCCATGAGGTTTTTCAAATTGTTGCAAATCCCCCCCAAAATTTATGATATATTTATTGAAAAATTGTGCACATAAGTGGACTGTGCAGTTCAAACCTGGGTTATTTAAGGGTCAACTATATTTCATGTTTATGCTCATCTGTTTTAGAAAAATTGCATTTGGTAAATATGTAGTCATTTCTTCTGGGGTACCTACTGATTCAAAAGGGGACATTTTTAATTCACTCATTTCTAAAAATGTGTCTTTCAGTTACTACAGAAACTTTCATAAGGAATTCAGGAAGCATTAGAAATATCAAAGTTACCGCAGCATGGGAACATGAGGGCATTTTATATTTTGCCAATGTCATCATAAGAAGTCAACAGCCATGACTGTAACTGCAATTTCAGTAGAATTCTTTTACCATATTTTATGGTTAAATCTCATTCTGCCCAATATTTGCTATTTTCTACTGGAATGTAAGGATAGGTCAAATTATTTTCTTTGACTTATGTTGAGTGCTCTTTCATCCCTCTTATATTCTGCTCCTGTTCACCTTGTCTAATCAGTGATCCACACACCCTCTGCCTCTTTGTACATCTCAGAAAAGACCTTTCTTCCAGTTGCAGTACGAAAATTGCCAAGTTGTTCTACATAAAGACAGATTACATAAGAAGAATTTCTGGGCAAGTTATCACACGGTTTCAGGACTGAGAAGTGGAAAAAAAAGCCATTAAAGGGTGAGGATTTGAGCAGTAAAGATACAAGCCCTCTTTTATGAGACAAGTCAGGCAGTGCTCTTCCCCTGTGGTAGCTTTGTTGAAGTGAACTATTCAAAGGAAATATCCTTTTGGTTTGGTTTTGCAGGGCAGCTCAGAACGGCACAAAACATTCCCCATCCCCTACCATCTAAGCTCAGGTTCACAAACTCATGGAAAAGGAACCTAAGGGATGGTTTTGCCCCCACCCTGCCTCTGGTAAAATTAAATTCCCCAAAATAAAAATATTAAGGGTATGTTAGCAGTAAACTTGAGAGAATGATTAAGCGAACCTCTCACTGTGCCATTTCCTTTGTTTTTCTTGGATTGAGGGAGGATAGGTTGGCTTACATAAGCAGACCAGTGGAATAAAATAATCTTGTTTTATATACAATGGGCAACATTGAATTCCTTCCCATCTATTAAACAAGATCTGTGAAAGAAACATGGAAGTTGGTAAGAATTTTTTTAAATATTAAGATTGGCATCTAGTGAATTACTGCAAGTATTTAAACAATTTATCACTGATTGTAACTTTGTGGAGCAAATGTTATCATGCTATCTCAATAAAAAGCACATGGGATCCCAGCAAAAGTTTCTTCAGTTTTAACCTGTTCGTTAACTCCATTTTTCCTATCAGAATTATTTCAAATTGTCTTATGAAACAACCTGGTCTTTGTCAAGGTAAAAATTATTTATATCAAGTAATGAAATGAAATTCTGTGGGATAAGTTTATTTTCTTTTTAAATTCTGAAACACAGCACATGCATTGACTAGGGATCAGGATGTTCTCCAACTAAGGGGAAAGCCAATTACTGTGGTAGTTCATCTATTGGACACAATCGTGTACCAGGAACAAATTTCTTATATAACTTCCAGGTTCTGAATTTGCAAATTTTCCTTTTTTACATGTTCCGTGGCTTACATTACAAATCTGTCTCTAATCATTCCTTCCTTCCTCAGGAGCAAAACGTTGTTATTCAGCTTTCCCGTGTCATGTCAATTTCACATTTAGGTCAGATAAGCTTGGGTAAGATCTCCCTTCAGGATTTTTTGTAATGTTCAGTTTCCCACAAAAAGTGCATCCTTGGTAGAAAAAGGCTCATGACTACTAAATGTAAATTTAAACTGTCTAAGTGGTTTTATTACTTGAAAGTGTTTCTTAAATCCTTAAGGCAATTTAAACCAGTGGTGATGAAGAGCACTCGTCATTGCAAAATTGACTCTCTTGTATCAGTATCCTGAAACAACAAAAAAGTCATTTATTAGGCTTGGGAGAGTCCTTTACAAATATGTAATGGGAAAGTCTAGCTTTTATCGAGGGGAAAGTGAGTCTCTGAGATGTTGATCACACAGGAAGACAGATTCAGAGCCCAGACTTTTATGTGCTGTTCCAACACTGCTGATATTCAAGGATCACCAACTGAGGATTTAAGATAAGAAGAAAGCAGCTCTGGGGTCAGAAAACCTCAACTTGAATCCTAGCTTATGCACTCTTTAGCCACATGACTTGAATCAGGTCTCAGCTTTGTCATCTACTCTAAATGTTACATTACCAAGAAATATAGAAGTTTTAGATTGGATTGTCCTAACTTTACTAGAACAAGAAACTCATGCAGATTGGTCCAAAGATCATAGTCTTCTTTTGGCTTTTTTTTTCTTTTGAGAGTGCATACCAAAGATTTAATTACCTTAACATTTTTTATTTTTCTCTCAGACTTTTGTTCCTTTGAATACGCCTCTTTTCAATGAGAAGTCAGACTTTTGTGTACAATGAGAGACGCAGATTTTTACATTTCCCAAGTTGCTTGAGGATGCCTCATTGCAGTTCCCAAATAACCAAAACCAGTATCCATTTTCAGAAGAAATCAATAAAACTATAGATGAAATTCCCACTGGCTGGTCACAGGGCCTGTCTCTGTAGGAAAGGTTACCATTTGGGCTTATGGAGGTTGAATCTCACCCATAGATATTCATTTTGCTTTTGCAAAAATTAAAAAAAATTAAGTTTCAAATGATTCAATTTTTTAATGTATCAATAATTTTAATTATTACTTTATTAAATTTTAAAGCTTTATTTTTACCTTCTCATATTGTCCAATTCAATGGCTTTTAGTATAGTCACAGATTTGTGCACCCTTTAACACAATGGAATTTGGAATACTTTCATTACCCCAAAAAGAAACTCACAGCTTCTAGCCAACAGCCCCCAATGAATCTATTCCCCTAGCCCCAGGCTACCATTCATACATGTTCTATTTCCATAGATTTGCTTGTTCTGGGTATTTTGTATAAATAGAATCATACAATATGTGATCTTCTGTGACTGGTTTCTTTCAGTTGGTGTAATGTTTTCAAGGTTGACCCATTTTAACATGTATCAGTAGGCACTCTTTTTAATTTAAATTTTGTTTTCTCTTGTATAGTCTACTTCTCCTCAAATTTTCCTGTGTGTGTGTGTGTGTGTGTGTGTACATATATGGGGAGAGTGCAGTAAAAGTACACATTTCAAATTTTCAATTACAGGAGACAACATTTTTAGCTAATTTATGCAGTTATAAGATTAAACAGCCAATCTTTACTCTTCTTACCTATATTATTAGACAATAAGTAGGGGTCAGGGGAATATCAATATTTTACTACCAATAGCAGGTAGTGCTGGTGAAAGAATGGAATAATTCTATGTAAAAATATATATATTTTAAGTGGAATGGGAAGCAGCAGGTGCCAATGACTTCATTTCTACATGGGTCCTTGTAATTGTAATTAGTTGTGCAGAAGGTTCAATTTGAGGAGCAGGAGGAGATAGTGCTCTTCAACACCTGCAAGATAATCTCCTTCCATTAAGTCATAAGGTGCTTTCTTTCCAGAGTTTCATCTCTAGCTGAACATTTTCAATGTGTCACACTAAAAGCAAGCCACCTCTGCAAAATATCTTTGATGTGGTGGCAGATTGGAGAGATTCTTAAACTGCTACTTTGGCTGTGGCTTAAACCAGTTTTAGGTAATCACTAATACCTAGTTGTATATGTCTTAATTCAAAAGGCTGTTTTCAAAATACATAAAAATTGATAAGCCACCAAGCTTTTTCCCCTGAGAAACTGGAAACTGACTTAAAGGTATAAATTTTTAAAACAAATCATATAATCACAGATACTTCAAACCAACTAAAAAATATATTATAAAAAAAATGGGCAAAACTAACAGAGTTTGCAAGACAAACATTTTACTCTGTGTTATATAAAGCAAAGCATACTCTTCTGAGTCATTTCTAATTGAATGCATAATCAAAGAAAAAATAATAGCTCATATCACTGGATTTATGTTACAAAGCATCTTCTTTTAAGTATATGTTCCATAATTTGAAGCCTGGCCACCTTTTGTTTCCCACTGATTTCTGAGGCACAAAGCTTCTAGGTTTTTCAGTATGAAGTCCACCTCTCAGCTGGGGCTTTGCTTTCAGTGTACTCTCCCCTGGTCTTACTGTAGCAAACACTGGAGAGTCTGGGTGCAGACCATGCTGCACTGTGTGTGATACAAGGAAAATTCATTTCCCTGGTGGACTTCTGCTGGAGGAGACTGAAAAGACCATTCATGAAGCCAGTGGAAAGGGCTGCTCTGGTAAGGGAACCATGTGGGTTTCCTATTAAGTTATTTACTTAAAGCCCAGGGAGGCTCAGCTACCTGGCAAATACATTTAACAGAGAATTCCTAAACTAAAGACTGATATTTGGTTCAGTTCTTAGATGTGGAAAATGGAAATGCTTTTTATTTGCCAGCAAATTGTTGACTATCAAATGTCAACTTAATGAGTTAAGTCCAATACCCCCCTTTTTATAGATGTGAACACTGAAAAGTACTTGGTCCATAGTTATGCAGATGGCAAGAGATGCAACATATTTGAATTCTGATTTCAAAACAAGGCAAATTATTATGCCATTCTTCCTCTCAAGCTATCTAAGGAAATGTCCCTGTGGGTTCAATCTGATTTCTCTTAAAATTCAAATCCAGTATTAAGCTTAAACTGAAATGTAGTTAAGCTTAAAATTAATAGTTTCTTCCTTATACCTACATATGAAGACTTTATAATCCAACTAGTTTAAATTTTAAATCCTTTGTCCTGTTTTAAGATGAAGAATCAAGCCATATATGGCAAAGACTTTTGATCACCTGTTCAAACCTCTCCTTTAGGCACGAACCCCTATAACTCAGGGTAAGTTTGCGTCAGGCCCAGCGATAAAGCCAGATTAGTTTAAATCAGTCAGTACATGGATTTTCCTAGAAATTGTTACTAATTGGTGAGGGTAAAGAGTGAAGAGTGTAAAATGTGCCCTAAGCTGACTCATACTGTAGGGAAGGAAATACTGCTGGCAGCCCTCTTGCAACCATGAGAATAACCAGTTCCTAGAATGAGGCCAGAGCTGAAGACAGCAGAAAAACCCGGGGCCCTGATTACATCATCAAGTCATGGCTGCTGCCATGCCTAGAATCTACCTTACGTCTGAAAGTCCTCTTTTTTGGACATTAAAACTTACTTTATTATTAGGTCAGTTTGAGTCTGTATGTTTTGTTACTTGCAGCCTAAAACACTCTGACTGACACATTGCATATCAGTTCTTGTTTTAGGAAAGGTAATCACTGGTTATTTTGGCTAAGGCATTTCTTTCCCTTTGGGGATGCTGAAATTACAAAGGAATTTTTCCATTTTCTGGCTCTTCAAAGAGTATTTGGAACACACTGCACAAAACTGAACTGAGCAAAGAAACAGCCAAACTACCAAAAAAGCAAATTCCAAGTTTCTGTTTCCAAGGGGAGAAAGTAAGAAATAAAGAGCTCAAAATGAGAACATACTGTTGACCAGGAGTTAGTACATAAGTAATGGCCCAGGATAGTCCTCAAGGGACTTGCAAACTTCTGTACTTCCAAAACATTCAAATGCTCATGTCAGGGAGACAGTTGCATGGGTTTCAAACTCAAGAAGATGTAAACTGTTAAGTCTTCAAGGTACAGATAATATTTAAAGCCACAGGGTGTACAAACTCCCCAAGGGAAAAAAGGTAGAGTGGGAAAAGAGGCACAAAGAGGCCCAGGATAGTCCTCAAGGGAATCATCCTCCTGAGATAATATCTCCTGAGCAAAATATAACACTGAATTACTTAGGATGCTATGATATTTTCAAAATTTGATGGTAAGCTAAGAGCCCTTGCCAAATTCTGGCTTGGGTAGTCACATGCTGTTCACCAAACAGCCTCTCACATATTTTCTTTTGAAAGTCACAGCATGTTGTTGATAGAAAATTATTTTCTGCATATGGACTTTTTTTTTCTCTTTAAATAAATTCCTGCTGAATCTGCTATTTTTGTTGCCATCACCCTAACCATTTTTCAAAAAAAGTCTCTGATCCATCAATTCAGTGACAATTATAAAAACTAGCTTCCATATGGTGACACAGCCAGGTTTGTCAGCTCTTAGGGTGTTTCACTGCCTTCTCTCTACTTGAAGGGCTTATATTGGGTCAACACAAGTCCTGGTTTCCATTTTTCTTCGAAAGAAACAGGCTTGTTTAGGTTGGAAATGCAGCAAAGAACTTTAGCCCATGAGGATTTGCTTGTTTTTGCATGTACTTCATAGTCAGAAGAAGGCAGGAGGAAGAGAAGCCCAAAGCTGTGTTTTACATGTTTAAACCAATCTTTAAAGAAATGTAAGTACCTTAAAAAGGATCTAACAAACAATCTGGGATCAACAAATTTGGAAGATAGCATTTGGTGAGTAAAGGAAACCAAATATTTCGGGGAATATTTAGATACTGTGTTGAGTTTTTGCATTTGTGTGGCCATGCATGTGTCTGCTTCCTAACATGCAGAGTTTAAGAATCACTGTATCCAAGATTTGACAGGATAAGCCATGGTACCATGCTAGGCATTTTCCTGCCTTCACTCATTTAATCTTCGCAAGAACCAATACAAGGTAGTGTTATGATGGATGAGTAAACTGGGGTTTGACCAAAGTAACTTGTTTAAGTAAAAGATATACATCAAGTAATTGATAGAACTAATATTTGAAACCAAGTCTGACTCAGTGTTCCTCAGTGCTCTAGACAAAGTTCTAAGTACCAATCACAATTCATACTTTTGGATACATTAGATTTCCTGATTTGAAAATTATTGAGAATGTACTATTTGCAAGGTGGTGACCTTAGAACAATGAACAAGATTGTTTACAGTGCAGTTAGAGAAACAGATATCAAGTAATTATACAAATAATGTTAATAAGTATTATGTAAAATAGTTAAATTATGTTAAAAAGTATTATGTAAAAAAAAAATGAGAGAGAAATGTGAAGCCATAACAGAGGGACCTGACTGAGATTGTGGGGTTAAAGGATGATGAGTTTTCATGTGACATTTATACTAAGGTTGAAGGGTGAGTAGGAGGACACTGCATGAAGAAAGGACATTAGGCTGGAAGCAGTTTCTGATAGGCAAGAAAGAGAGAAAAAGTCAGAATAAATAAAGCACCATGACATCAAAAGGAAGTTGAAGAAACAGATAGAAGGGCAGAGATCATGCAGGGATTTACAGCCTACAGTAGCAATGTTTATTTCGCTGAGAAAATTAGAAAAAATGCTGAAGAACTTTAAGCAAGACAGCAACATAAGGCACATACTTACAAAATAATACTTTGAGTGAGACTTTCTTTTGTAATTTCTTGTGGATCTGTAATTATTTCAAAATAAAAGGTTTTTTCTTTCTTCTTTTTTAAAATAAAGTGAATCACAAAGGTATAGTAAACCTTCCTTTTACTGAACTATGAAAAAGGAATTGATGCCGGGGTAAATTGGAATCAGGGGAAGCAGTTAAGAGACTATTCCAGTGGTCCAGGCCAGGGATAATGGTGGCCTGTGGAAGTGTTGGAAGTAGAGGTGGAATGAAGGATGTGTATTTGAAATATGTCCTGGAGGTAGAGCTTTGTGGAGAAGATGAGTGAGAAGGTTCTATCAAAAGAGATTTCCATGTTTCTTGAATGAGTATTTAAATGTTTCCATTTCCTTAGATGGAGAAACTACAAGAGAAACAATGTTGCTGGAAGACAACCAGAATTTAGATTTGGTTGCAATGTTTCTGTACTTCCAAAACATTCAAATGCTCATGTCAGGGAGACAGTTGCATGGGTTTCAAACTCAAGAAGATGTAAACTTGTTAAGTCTTCAAGGTACAGATAATATTTAAAGCCACAGGGTGTACAAACTCCCCAAGGGAAAAAAGGTAGAGTGGGAAAAGAGGCACAAAGCCAAGTTTCAAGGAACAATAATGTATAAAGACCAGACAGATCAGGAAAGGCTATCAAAGGAAGCTGAAAAAGTCTTATTAAGGAAGGGCTCACATTTCAGGACAAAAGATTCATTAGCCAAGATCAAACACCAGCTATATCTTAGGATTAGTTAGCATGTTTCCATATGAACTGAAACACTTTACCAGTGGGTGTGCAAGATCCATAAGGAAGAATTTTCATAGTGGACAAAGTGAAGACTTTCATCAGCTTCTGGCTTTGTCATGCATTCCTCAGAAGCATTTTAGGGCCAACTTCCCTTTAGCTGCTAGAGTCCCTTCTGCTTGGACAGATCCAGACCTTGGAAATCAGTATTTACTACTTCCTGAAGCATCTTTGGACCACCAAAACTGTCAGAAAACTCTCTCTTCTACTCAGCTAAAGTCTGTCATCTCATGGCTCCCATCCACCATCCTAGTTTTACTCCTTTGGGCCACGGGAAACTGGATTCCCTTTGTAACATGACAGGCCTTCAAGTATTTCAACAAAACTTTTGTGTCCTCAAAGACCTCTTCTTCTCCAGGCAAAATGTCAGTGGTACCTTGTATCATTCCTCACAGATGCAGTTATGAATCAATTCAAGTATTCTGTGCTCCAACTTATAAAACAAATTCTTGCTCTTATGAGAGAGAGCTAACTCTATGAATAGGCTGAGCCATAGTGATTCAAACTACTTATGCTACAAAGATCAGACCTGCCAAGTTGCTTGACCAGTATCATGTAATAACTTTTACACTGAGATTCCACTTAAAATATGAAACTAGCTTGATGTACTGACATTTTGCTAAAGGAAAGGGCATAAATAGATGAGCCTAAGTAGAAACACATTTAAAATATATTTTAATATTTCATCCCTAGAATACACATACACACACATCCATATTTAAAGCACAGCTAAAAATATTATTTACACATACGTATCATTAAATAGGTTCATTTTCATGAAGCAGTTCTTCTCAAAATTTCATTGAATCTGGTGGGGTATATTATCTTCGGTTCCTCTGGCATCCCTGATCCCTGGTCTCACTATATTCACTTCAAATTTGGCACAGATGTATGTACATATTCAAGCTGAGGCTACCATGTCTGTATTTTATTCCATTATTCCCTTGAAACTTGGCTCAAAATGGTATGAAATAGTTGCTTTCTATCATATTCAAGTCAATAAATATTTGTGAACCATATGCTATTTTTTCAGATCCTGTGACTGCTACTGGAAAAATGCAGTTGTTTTTCTATATACATTATTTCATTTTTATTTTCAAAACAGGCATTATTGTCCCCATTTTGCAGAAGAGGGAATTGGAGCTTGGAGATACAGGGTTCAAAATCCTATCAGTTTAATAATGCAGAAGATGCTTCCCTCAACTCTGGAAATACATATTTCAGGTGTAATATTGGCTGGTGTTTAAAAACAATGGCTTAGAAATCTAAGTGTTCTGTTTCTGAATTAAAGAGCCATCTCTTGGGAACTGTGCAAACTTTATTAATTTATCTTAACTTCTCTGTGCCTCAGTTCCCTCATATGTTAAACAGGAATGCTATGATCTGTATTTTCATTCACTGTGAGAATATAATGAGATATATATAATGCACCTTCGGGCATTAAATTCTGGCACATAGTAAGTACACAATAAATGGTAACTAAAAAGAATAAAAATTAAAGATTTTCCCCCATCTATTGAGGAGCTGGCAGTGTGTGTAAATACATAGCAAAATAACTTACTTTCTACTTATTTCAGAAACAATTATCTTGGACAAAAACCCTGTTTTCTCTCTAATCCAAAATCAAATGCTCTACATTTTTGTGTTTCTTACCTTAAAATATTTACAGGTCCCACTATGGTGAGAGACTTCATATAAATCCACTCAAACTCTTTTAAGTTTTCTTCCAAACACTATGTAACTCAATGAACATAACTTGCTCTGAGACATAAAGCAGGTAGGTTATGTTGAAGTTATGTTAGGTTCACTACCTGATTTTTGCAATAAAATGTTCAGATGCCCAAATGGAAAGTGAAAAATGCAATCTGCTATTTGTTTGGCATTTCATCAAGTTCCCTGTTTTAACTCAATCAAGAAACCAAAGTTGTAACTACTTGATGTCCCATGCATTCATTCAAATTACGAGGGGAAAATAATATTTAAACTGAATACTTGCACTCTTTTAAACAAAACAAGCAGGATTAAGCCATGTCTTTAACATTATGTAAATATATACTGTCTAAATTTGTTGAGTTGTGGTTCTATAAATGTAACAGAGCATTTCTGGCAGATACATCCAGAGACTGCTATTGCAAACCATTTCCAATATCTCCCCTATGCTCCTCAAGAGATTTTTTTGTATCTGTTCATATTTATAGGAGATTGTCATTCATAACTAAGGAAGGACAGAGAAGTTTTAGTCAGGTTAGGACAGGGAGGAGAAGAGAGTTAAATAAATGAACAAGCTTTACATCCATGAGGGAAGGGTCCTCTCTCTTTCTATTGAGTATATTTGACACACCACGTTCCCTTCTATCTCCAGCACCTTGGACAGTGCCTGGCTGCTAGAGTCCATGTTCATATTATTTGTTGACTGAAAAGTCCTTGGACTGTTAAGCCATAAAATAGGAAAATTAGAGATATAAAGAAACTGCTTAAAAGAGACTTTGGGTTCTACAAGTACAGCTGTGTTGAAGCCCAGACAGTGAAGTGTACCACATTTTTGGCAAAGAGGCCAAAATTGAACCTATCCCTTTTCTGGTATTTGTCAACATGGGAGAGTTTGGGGACCCTCTGAAGATGGTAGTCTGAGTAGAAATGTTGGCATCACTGTAGTGGCCAGTATAAATAATGAGTTCTCTTTAAAAGACTCAGCAGTATGCAACATGGAGTGGAACATGAATCAAAACACAGGGAGGGCTGGTGTTTGGGCACACACGCAGGCATTTCTTGAGGTAATCACCCCCAAAATGATAAGACACTCTTAGGGATCTATTCTGGGACCAAACTTGTGGTAGTCAAGGTGATCAGTGCCTCATGCCATACAAATTTGAGAATATGAAGAACTAATGACCAATTTTGAAATCATATCTAGTAGTTTCTGGGACTGTGATGTTTCATAAGGTTCATTATTAGATTTCCAATGATCTGGGAAAGTAAACTTGTACTCATTTTCAGTTATCACTTTAAAGCTCTGTGAATTTCTCAGAATTTCCAGGAGATGTTTGCTGAACTGTCCAACTTTTCCCTTTGAAAATCTCATGCCCATTTAGTGCAGAAACCATGCCTTAGTTCTACAATTTAAGAACATTGTTACAGACACAGTAACATTTCCTCAATGTTAAATGCTTAAAGAAAGAAAACTTGACTAAAATGTGAAGCCCTCTTTGAACTTTCAACTATAATGATTCTAGAAATTAATGTAACAACTGTATGTCCCTTTGTAAAAAACTCTCCATGGCTTTCTATAGGAAACATTGGTTTCTGAGGTTCTTCAGTGACAGAGTTAATGAAAATGATAACTGATACAGATTAGTTAGGCATTCAAGAAGACTTTTGCTATCGGCAATGACTGATAATAGACAAGGAACATTAATTATCCATCTAAAAGTGTTGTATGTTGCCAACAGTCGCAGAATCTTTGTAGCTCCTCCCATCAAGAAGTGAATATTATTTTCCTACCACACATTCTTATGGGCTGGCCTTATGACTTTCTTTGAATGAAAGAAAGTTTTTTTGTTTTTTTTGAAAATTAAAAAATAAAGCAGAAATGATTTTGTGTGAATTCTGAGCCTAAGCTTTAAGATACCTTGAAGTTTCTGCTTTTGCTCTTTTGGAACACAGCCATCATGTGAATAAGCCTAAGTTAGCTTCTTTGATGAAAAAGGCCATCTAGAGTGAGGAAACAGCAGTCCCAGCTGAGGCCCCAAATACAACAATGTGCACTTAAACCATGTAGTCCCAGCTAAGCCATTCCAGAGCAAAGAACTACTCAGATAACCCAAAGAACAGTGAGAAATTATGAATGTTGTTTCAAGCCACTAAATTTTGGGTTAGTTTGTCATGTAGCAAAAGCAAACACATACCAAAGGCATAAAAAGAAAAAGAAAAAAAAACAGGGAAAATATGTAAAGTTAGGACCCTGTGTTTGGTGGCTAGACTATTTCCTTTCCTTTCCAAGAGTCCCTAGGCACACACATGCATGTAAACACACACACACAAAGAAAGAGGAGGAGGAGCAGGAGGAATTTTACTATTAATAGACTTTCTTTTCTATTTTTGGCACCTATTTGGCCCTTCCTTCCTGCTACATGATATTACACATATATTGAGATGCCCAGTACACTCATCCACCCACCCCAAATGAACTTCTCATGAAGTGCTTCAATTCCAACCCTCTTAACTTTAAGTTCATTGTTTGTGATGGGATCAGTGCTTCTGGAGAGACCTGACAAACTCTTCCGAGACAAGATGTTGTTGGTAAATCATCTTTATCTAACCAGCTAGACTTTAGCTGATTAGGTTGAGTAAATCTTGATACTTGTCATCAAATGGATTTTGATTCTAATCTGATTCCCCACCACTACCACTGTTCTATCCCTCAGCTGAATGGTTTGAGCAAGATGCTTAAACCACTAATCTGAATGTTCTTGTTCCTTAAAATGGGGTTATTATCTGCATTTTTGTGTGTTTCTGAAAGTAAACATGTTGAAGTATCTCAAGGGCCTGAAACATAATAGGTGATCATAAAATACTACCAAGTTGCTTTCCAAAAGAGTTGTAACAGTTTATAAAATTATCTATGTAGTTTCTATTTTCCTCAGTTGGATTGTAGGATCTGATCCTCTGGACATTGATCCTGTTCTCGTTCTTTGGTGCTGAATAATGTTAAATGGCTAGTAAGTTCTGAATAAATGTTGACTAAAATTTTTTTTAATGGTGGAATTTTCAGGCATATTCTGAAGATGTTTTAAGCCTGAAAAGACTGTTCTTCTTCCTCCTAAAATAGGGTCCAATATTACTGTCAATAAAAATAACTGTCACCACATGATAACTGACATTGTCTTAGCTGAAAGACAAAGATCATCTATCACTGTGTTGACACATCCCATGTTACTACCCCTTGTTTTTAGGGACTACAGAAGTCTTTAATTTGATTAACATGGTCAGGACCACTGAAGCATACTGACTGGGTTTTAATCTCAGCTTTGCTGTAAATCAGCAGTATATCACTGAGCATATTTCTTACATTTTAAGTTCCTGCTCCTCTAAAATGAGAACAATAATGGGAACTGTTTTATGTGGTTAGGAATATTAATTGAGAGAAATCAAATGAAAACATTTAGTATACTGTTAGGTACATCGTAGGTGATCAATTAAACTATAAACTACTTTTTTTCCAGAATAAGGACATGATTCTAAGAAACACCTGGTTAATTCCTCAAAAAAAAAATCTATCCAAATGTGCCTAAACTGGGAGGGGGAAGTGGGGGAGTGAGAAGGATTTGACAGACTAAAAAGTAAGGCATTTTTTCAGGTCATTGAAGGTAGAAGCAATGTCAAACTCATAAAAAGTGGGAGAAGACAGACATATAGAGGTTTTCCATGTGTGGAATTGGACACATCTCTCTGCAGGACTTATGCAGGTTCTTATCATAAAGAAATGATGCTGAAAGGATTCTTAGTCCTGATTACTTTCTAATTTTAGGCAATTTATTCTATAACAAATGAAGTTTGTGACACACAGCACAAAGATGGCAACTCCCAGTGTTAACCTATTTGGGAGAATGTGTTAGTATAGATGAATAATCATTAAAGGAATAAATACAATGCTAACACCTACTAACCTTAACAAATGCCATTTTAATGTGTTGGAAGCCCTAAATAAGGAAAGAATTACTGTAGAAAGAAGATGTTGTCTTGCTCAGAGGTAAGGGATGTATTAGCCAGTGCTTGGCTTTTGCAATTACAAAGTCACATACAGAAATGCTAACAGAAGCAGTTTGAAGTTTTGGACATCTTTGAAGGTTCTTGGACCCCCCCTCTATCTGGCTGATTAATAATTAGGCACACTGCTTATAATTATGTCATCAGAGAATTGATTCATTTTAAGAAAAAGTTATATACCAATAAAACTAATTGGTGAATGTTTACAAATATACTCACAGTGGGATTCATTTAAATAGTGAAATGTTTCTAGTGCAATTAAAGTATGATTTAATTTAACAACATTGATTCACACTACACAACTTTTTCAGAAATAAATGACCAAAGTACACAGCATTACAGGAAAGAAACATCAGACAAAGCCTCAGACACCCAGAGGTCCGTTAAGGATGAGTTAGGGGTGCCTGTCATACCTATAGGAGCAGAAAGTGGTGATATGCATGCTGTATATTTGCTGATCTCTTAAAGGTCCTTGAAAGATTGCTGTATGGTAAATCTATACCTATTATGACTGCCTTTCAGTTGCTAGGTCCAATAAAAGTATTTTTGAAAAAGCATCCAAACAAAACAATAAAGGAAAAAATTATGTGACTGTGTGCTACAGAAGACACTTCAGCTTCCATCTTTGATACAGTTAGCAGTCAAAGGCAGGGAGAGGCTTTGTTTCTGTGCTGCCGTGTATCTAAGTAGAATTGTCATGCATCCCAGTTTGCCCAGGACCTATGGTCTTAATTTTATAAGAAAGTATTAATTTTATAACAAAGTGGCATTGTTTTGAGTTGCTTTAAAAGAAGCCTAAATGACTTTGGTAGAACTCCACTTCATACTTCCACTTCGGCCAGGACCTGTCTAATAGTGTATGAACAGAGTCGTGAGCAGATTTCTCAGTTTAACATGTGGTTAACGTAAAAGATTAACAGCATATCTTATTTTATCTCTCCTGAACCTTTTCTCATTCAACATAATTAATACTTTCAAGTGCAGCATGCAAGGTACTTGATAATGAGATATCAGATCAAATGACTGACTTTTTCTGGTTTGGTTGGGACTGGAGTTAGTTTTGGCACTGCTGCTCTACTGATCACCTAATCACCAGATTTGCTGCAGTCCACATAATGATGGCCTGAGAGAGACACAAAACTACAGAGTCACTGGTTGGCAGGGATGGTGGGAAGCATGAGAAATTACAGATACATGACACGTGTAGAGGCACTATCAGAAATATTACTACAGAGCATATTTACAGTAGTCAGACAATTATCATTGTCACATGAACCTCTGAAACACAAATGTTAATTATCAGTGTGAATTTTGAAGACTCCCGTCTGTTGTTCTCTCCTAATAAATCAGTATGTATTGCCTCTATTAGTGAGATGTCCCTGAAGACAAAACATATTAGACCACGGATGTAGCAAGGAACTCTAAGTCAAACACACATATACTCCTACTATAAATGATCTTATTTTATTTAAATGAAATCCTGGCTAATAATCTGAATACACAAGGGGACAGAGTTCAGAAATCCTGACATACTAAAAATAATTGAAAATTAACCCATATAAAAAACATAGCCAAGCATAAGGCTAGACTTAACCAGTTGTTTTCAGAGTTTAAATATTCCTAGGGATAAAACTAGCAAGTTCCACATCCTCATTAAACCTTTTGGACAACTAAGCCTGAAGCACAGCACCCATATAACCATACTCTATGCCAATACATATTGTGTCCATGCTATGATTCATATAACAAAACTGAAAAAAGTAGAGCATGTCCCAAGAGGGGAGACTGGAAGTGTCTCATATAAGAAATAACTCTCACAACCTGGAGAAAAGATGAAAGGATCAGCACAATTAGGGGGGGAAAAATGACCTCAATTTAAAATCCAATAAGCCACCCAAAGTGCAAAAAGAAGAGATCAATTCTTTCTCTTTATTTATTCATTTATCCAGAAAATATTTATTGAACATGTACCATATGCCAGGTAAGGTTTACAGCCCTGAATATACAACAATGAGCAAGATAAACGGACTCCAACTTTCATGGAAGTTAAATGTTAGTAAGAAAAGAAAATTAATGGATAAGACAGATCAATAAATAAATTTCATTCATACCTAGTTAAATGCTATAAAGAATGTAAATAGCTAATCTGATACAGAAGGACTGGCTTTGGGGGAACGTGCTTTTTATCAATGTTGTCAATAAAGGTCTTGCTGAGGAGGTGACATCTGGACTAACACCTGAATGAGAAGACACAGCCTGACATGCAAGGATATGGATGTGAGTACAAAGCATTTCAGGAAGGGAAGTCCAGCTAGTCCAACAGTGCTGAGTAAGGTACAAGTTGGATACTTCAGAAAAAAACATCAATTTGTTTAGGTAAGTTCAGCATTCTTGGATATTAGGAAAGATGAACAAAAAAGAAAAGAAAATTTTCTTTTCCTTCCATAGTGGAGTTTGTGAGCCCCCAAAGATATCCAAGGCTATAGAATGTCAGATCTGTGCCTTCTGTCTTTCATGGAAAGCACAGTGAACTGATATGCAAATGGCTAGAACTTCACAAAGTTCATTGTCTCTATTGCTATGTTTTCCCCTGTGTGCCCCTTCCTTTTACTACTGTCACCTTCAAAAACTCCTACTAACCCTTGAAGAGGTGGAGTTAATCATGGCAACTCTAAGGGAGAAGTTGCTGAGGCAGCTGGTATCAGAGGTGAAGAACACTGTCCCCTTGCTTTCGGCTGGTGTCCTCCACTCCCCATAACTACCACAGTGCTCATGGCTGCACAAGTTTCCTCAGCTGCCACACTGGCTTCATTCCATCACTAGGTGAGCACTGTTCAAACACAGAAAGGCTGTTATGTAAAGGAGTAAAAACAACTGGGTCTGTATAACTAATGAGAGCCAAACTTGGACTGGAGGGTAGAATTTTAAATGGAGACATTAGTTTGACCTTTCTAAAAAGGAGCATTCAATGTGGAAAACAAATCATCTTGTATGATAGTTAAGTTTTTACTGGAGGCATTAGAGCAACAGCTTTTGGACTTGTAGGTGGTGTTGCAAAAGCATTTTTATTCTGTGAGAAAGGTTGTTTGAAGTGTCTTCTGTGCCCCTCTCTACCTCTAAGAAGCTGAGAAAGAGTCTATTATTAAATAACTTATTGCAAAGAGCTACTGGTTGTCTGAGAGAAAAAAAAATACAGTTTCTTTAAGATGCCTAGGCTGCTACTTCACAAAAAATTCACTTCATATTTCCCACTGATAAAGAGACTGGTTTGGAGGTTTTTTTAAGGTGCCTGAATTACTGGAGTCAAGTCTTGGTTACATCTCTTGGGTCCCGTAAGTTCTCCCCCAAAAATGTGAGCATTTTGTTCACAAGTATGAATCACAGTATTTCCTAGTCTTTTGCCTCACATTGATAATAAATTTCTTAAAATGCTCTCTTTCACTATCCATAAAATTAGATTCATAGATAATATATAATACCTATACACATAGTCTCAAAACAAATAAATAATATCATAACCACACTCAAAGGAAAAAAATAACAGCAACTCATAATAAAATGATATGCATTTTAGTATGTTAATAAATGGGCACAACTACACTAAAGACACACAGCAGTAGTTAGACATAGGTCCTACATGTAGGATCACCATAACTGTGACAGCAACAAATGCAGATTGATTTCAGAGTGTTGTATTAATGATTCAAAATCCACATGCTGCATTGGTAACATGCTTTTCTACAATAATGAACAATTCTTTGTAATGTTCCCAAGCAAAACAGAATACATATATTCTTACCTCAGTTGGTAGAGTATTTCATTCAGAAAATTCAGTGTATTTTTAAAGAAGGAAAAAAAATTTCTGTTTATATGCATGATATGGACTTAGGTCCTGAGTTCAGGTAATTATAAACAGAGCAGTTCATGTGACATTAAACAGTCATTCAAGATAGAGGATGACTCCTTTCTGCTCCTGATTATTCTATCAATTGTAGATCATCTGGCATCTTTGGCCTCCATTCATTAATGTTTCTCTACCCTATTGTGAAAACGAGGGGAGAAAAAAGCACCCACAAACCCAAAATAGTACCTGGGGAAAATACTGAGTTCTTTGATATTACTGACATCAGACTAGGGCAGGCACAGTATCTTTACCTCCCTTCCCTGTACTCACAATAATACTAGGTATTATTGTCTCCAAGTTTTAGGTAAGGTAATAGAGGCTCAAAGACATACATTACTCTCCTTAAGTCCCACTTTGAGTAACTAGGGAGCTGAAAGACCAAGTCTCCTGATCCTAGATCCATATTACTTATTCATACAAATTGAATTTTTAAAATCATCATTCTGGCAAGCTAAGCAGAAAAGCCCAAATAGATATAACATGTAAAGGTACCCAACCAATTTTCAAATTTTCAAATAATTGTTTTACAAACACGTTTTGAAGATAACTAATTTCTATATCTCAGTAAGTAAAATAAAGCTCTAAGAATAAGACTGGAATTTGCTGAGGCATCTAGTTAGATTAATTTGGAAAATGATTGAAGACTTTAAACTCTGTCCTTAAGGAAAGGCAACAGGAAGGTATCAAATTCCTTGTGATTTTAAAATAACATCTGGTGATAACAAAATACAGTAATTGTGAGAACATGTATGAAGCAAATAATTATAAAATGTTCACCATATTTTTTCCACATATAAACCCTTTTTAAATATAATTTTGTAACAAGTGATGGCTTGTATTGAAAAATGCAACTAATTTCATTTGGGTTTCTGCTCAACACAAAGTTTTTCCAAACACAGAGTTGTTTTCCAAGTGTAGAACTCTCCTTAATTACATATTGAATGTAACTTGGCTACAAAGATGAATTGGTATGCTACATATTATAAGGAGAGCTTGGCCTGTTGGCTACATTGTATCCTAGAATTATAGGATCATGAGGTTATGCTCGAAATAAGTTTATTTTAAAGCAGATTGTCTAGTGCTTAGGACATTTCTAAGTCAAGACTGGGGGACACTCTAATGGATATCTACTACTACCCTAGCAATGCACTTCTCAGATTTGGTGGCACCTCAGGCTTAGTGTCTTTAGTGCCTTCACATGGATTCAGCCTGAATTACATGTCCAAGGAAGCTACATTAAGCAATTCTCAGTATATGCTAGCACTGTACTATTTTCATCCATTTTTCAATTTTAACCTCACATATGCCTTTGAGGCGGTATATTAGGATAATGAGAGCAACTCTCAAAAAAGAAACCCATGATTTCAGAGCCTCATATAATAGAGATTTATTTCTCACAGAAAAATCAGGCAGATGTTCCTAGGTTGTAAGCAGTTTTCCTCCATGTGAGAACTCAAAGTCCAAGGCTCCTTTCACTGTGGGAGTCTAAAGTCTCTTAGAACAGGGATCAGCAAACTCTGGCTTGGGGGCTAAATCTGGATGCCAAGTGTTTTTTAATGATCCATGAGCTGAGAATATTTTTTTCATTGCTGAATAGTAGGAACAAAATAGAAATATTCTGTGACATAAAAAATGATATGAAATTAATATTTTAGCATCCCCACATAAAACCTTATTGGAACTCAGCTATACTCATCTGTTTACATATTGTCTGTGACTGCTTTTGCACTATAAAGGAGGAAATAAGGAATTGCCACAGAGATTGTATGACTCAAAAAGCCAAAAGATATTTGCTATCTGGCTGGTATGGATTGAATGCATACCCCCAAAATTCATACATTGAGGCACTAACCCCTAAGGTGACCGTGTTCATAGGTGGGGCCTTTGGGAGTGATTATGTTTAGGTCATGAGGGTCAGGCTCCCATGATAGGATTAGTGTCTTTATACCTGAAGGATAAGAATCACAGCTTGCTTTCTCTCTTCTTCTACTGTGTGAGGACACAGCAAGAAGAGGGGCTACCATTGCAAGCCAGGAAGAGGGCCTTCACCCAGAACCCAACCATGCTGAGACCCTGATCTCAGATTTCAAGCTTGTGAGGAATAAATGTCTCTTTAAGCCACCCAACCTATGGTATTTTGTTATGGCAGCCCAAGCTAAGACATGGCCCTTAATAGAAAAAGCTTGCTGACCCTGACTCTAGAGCTTCCTCACAGACTGAGTTCTACCCACAGAAGAAGACTGGGAAACACATTCTATCCCAAAACTTAGAGAGATTAGTGGCTTGTCCAGCAGCTTATGATTCCGTATGTACACCCAGGATTCACATATAGATCTCTATGACCTCAAAATTTTAACTATTGTTCTTTACAGTTAGGCTCTTGATTCTCTCCACCAGTATATTCATTCATAAATTCTCAAAATGTATGCATGCATCCTTGGAAAACCAATGATGTCAGGCAAATATGCTTCATCATATTATTTCAATTTAACATGCACTGAGCTCTACCCATGCTCTAATAATAACTTTCAGGAAACAATGAGAAGTGTTTAGTATGAAATATAAAACCCAGTGTGGCTCTGCATGTAATGACTATGTGCCAGCCAGTTAATAAATCTTCAGAACAATAGCACTACTTCCAATAATGTTTTATATTTCAAAATGATTAATTTTTAACAGTACTTTGTGTCCCTTGTGCATAATGTCTCATATCCCATGGGATAAGCAAACCAATCTCTGTGTTACTATGTAACAGAAATAAAATATTATAGGATTTTCTGATGGCTCTGAGGAGTTGAATGGCTCCTATGGGACTGCAAAGTTAATTAAAATGAGCATAGAATTGCTATACTCTATTATGGGATAATTATGCTCTCCCTTTCCTTTTTTCTTTCTTTCTTTTTTCTTTTTGTTCCCTTCTTAAAGACTTTACAAGGAAGGTCAAAGTGAGAAAAAGAGCTTTTTTTTTTTGAACTTTTCTTTTGAGTGGGATGAGTTTTGCTCTTTTCTGGGCATTATATTTAAGAGAAACCTAACTTTTGCTAGCATGGAATTCCTTAAAGATCCCCACCTACTATATAGGGGGTTAAAAGAATTAGAAAGAAATGGAAATAAAGAATGAAATGCTTGCAATCACAATTGCTGTAGATATTCTGTACCTTATATATAGGCCTGCAGAATAAGCTTAGACAAATCAGTCAAGGTGATAAAGTAGTAGAGAAAAGTACTAGAGACAAATACTGATTTTCATGTACAAGACTGAACACAAAAACAGGATTCTTTCTTTAAACACTGTATTTAAACTATACTACAGATGTTTTTGCAGCATTTATTAACTGTGCCCACACACACACATATCATATCCCCAATAAATGAAAGTAGGCTTTCATTTAGGTGAGCCAACTTATTCTAAGGTACAAAGTGATAAGGGTACTACACTCCCTGACATACACTGTGAGGTGCGAATGATAAAGTCTTTGAATTCTACTGGCAGAGGAAGGATAGGATGGCCTGCTTCAGAGGACAGCCAAGGGTCATTTAAGGTTCACAGGAAGCCCTAGACAGTGTCCACTGGGACTGGAAGAATCCTGAAGTTCCTGAGTCCATACCTAGAACTTAATGTATTATCTCATTTATTACTTGCAGCTAATTACCACTGTTCTACACATGGGATAGCTGAGGCTCTGAAAGGACAAATTACTTTTGCAAGAACACATGCTTGATTTGTAGCAGACACATGTTTTGAATACACAACTTTCTGGCATATCCATGATGCCTCTGGTGTGATGGCCGGTCATCCTCCATCCATGTTTCACCCCACACTACCCATCAGTTCTTCCTAACAGACATAATAGAGCCTGGCCCTGTTTCTGCAGGTCAGTGGTAAGCATTCTACATTCTTTCAAATCCATTACATCATAGAGCTCACAGTCAACACTATGAACATCAAATTAAGTTTTTTTTAGTCCTAGGTATCAGAAAAATGGGCTCAAGGTAGGACAAATAATGAAGGTAATTTATTGGCACACATAATTATCAAAAGGATTAACTCAATAAGCCTTGACTCACTAGTTCAATGCTGTCACCTGTTTTTCTCCATTTTTCTTCTTCATCTTCTACAATGTCCATTTCATTCCAGAGCTTGCCCATTTAATACTCCAAGAAGGAAAACAAAAGTATCCAGAAATACATTGTTTTCTTCCACACTGAATAGTAAAGGAAGCAGCTTCATCTCAACAATCTGTATAAATATGTTTAGATATATTTTGATTAGACTAAATCTCATATCACATGCCCAACCCTGAACTGGCTATCATCTCCAGGGGATGGAATGTGCCAATTGTTTTAGCCTCAGTCATATGCTCCAGTCTTGAAGTAGGAGAGAAATCAATTTCCTGTGAACTACATGGACCCACAAATAAAAATCAGGTCCCACCAAGAAGATGAAAGCGGGATGGATGTTGCAGAAGTATATCAATCAGAATAGGATAGATTATGTTGTGGTAACAAGTGACCCTAAATTTTAGTAGCCTAGAGCAACAAGAATTCATTCTTTACTAATCTCCCATCATTGCCAGTTGGGAGTTCTGCTCTGTGTCATCACTGCTGACACTGCAGGGCCCATGTTGGCATAACAGCTGCTTTCTGGAGCACTGCCAAATAGACTAGGTGAGGGAGAAGAGAATGTGAGGAAGCATGCACTCGTTTTAAGGACTCTTCACTGTGATCAAAGATCAAAAACAAGTCACATGGCCACATATAACTTCAAGGAGGAGGGGAACTTAAATGTTGTCATATGCATGGAAAAGGAGAGCTAGGCTTTTTGTGAGGAGCCTTCATAAATATTCCAAGAAATAACCAACAAACAGCCATCATAACTATCCTGAGTTAGAGAAAGAGAGATGTTCTGAGTTCCAACACCACCAAAGAACTTTTGTAGGATAATGTTATAAACATGAAGAATTACAGTTCCCTCTGGATGGGGAAGAGGATGAACTGTTCTTGGGTGTTCACTGAATTCTTACCTCCTTCACTGATATTTTCATTGCCTAATAATAGTTGTATCACAAAGTTTATACCAGGAGGACCAACCAGAATAAAGAAAATGTACGGTGCTAGGACTGGAAAATAAAAACACTGTCTTCAGTTGTGTGGGTAAGCAATAAATTCAAGTACCTACCTGACATTCTTTTAGAACTCACAAGCATTCAACTCAAGGGCTAATGGGAAAGATATGATCAGAAGAAAGTAGGGATTAATTAAAAATTTAACTTGAAACCACCAATGATACTAAGACCTAAGAAGATTATTTGGATGTTATAAGAGTGCATTGTCATAGACCTTTTCTTTTTTTCTATCTATTCTGACAAAAAAAGGAGAGAAAAAGAAAAAATGCACACATTTTTGTGAAGTCCTGGCCAAAAGAATTTAAGCTCTGTAATTCTGATTTAAAAATCAATCTTGAGAAGCCATTGAGAGAATAAATAAAAGTAAATGATAAAACAGAATAGCTTACTATAAAAGAGGAGTTCTAAGACATTGTCTAACGAAGATATATGGAGTGAGATCAAAGGATGAGGAAAAAATCAAGACCAAACCCTCTTCCTCTCAAAAACATGCAATAATGCCTACAGAAGAAAACTTTATTTTCAGTGTCAGTGTTTCTTCTAGTATACAGGGAAATAAGAATCTTACGATACTGGGAATTCCCACCACTTGACTAATGTCATACAATTTTATAAAGTAGGAAATGAAATAATCAGAGGATCTTCCCATGTTGTATACATAGCACATTCTGGATCTTAAGGAGTTTGAGATCTACTCTAAGATCTTTCTTTAATTATATCTATCCAATTAACTGTAATTGCTTCTCCTAGTCTAGGAAAAATACTGTCTCAATCTTAAGTGCTTAAAAATGTTTATTACTTCACTCCTCAAATATGAGTTATATCCTAACCATGTACAGTCTGGGGCTAGGGACAGAGTGATGAACAGTTCACTTTGCTAAACTCCTTTCTTATGTAAGCAAGGGTCTAGCTGGACCTGGTGTTCAAAACTGGGCTAAGGTTGGCTGTGGAATTGGGATCCACGGAAATCACAAAACGAGCATTCAAGGCCAAATGAAATGTTGTGATCACAGAAACAGAACCTAGAAACAGACCAAAGAAAAAAAAAAAGAGCCCCAAAGTCCTAGGAGGCAAGATGTGTAAACAGAAGAGAAGAGGCAAAGGAGTAACAGACAGTGATTACATCAGGCTGATGAAGAGCCTAGCATGGTTCTAACCTTAACACAGCAGCTCACTTAAACCTCACAAGGAGGATCTGAGGGAAGCACTTTCACTATCCCTACTTCACAAATGAGAAAACAGGCATAGAGTTACAGATACGAAGTAACTTACCTAAGATCATATCCATAAGCCCAGCTCCAGAGTTTGTGTTCTTAACCATCTGACACTACTCACAAAACAAAACAGAGCAAAAAAGGTTCATTTCCTATTTCTAAGGGCTGGACAATATTAAACTTAGAGAGATTACCTAAGGCAAGAGGGCATAAACAATGTTTTCATGTATGGATCACTGGTACTAACTTGCCTACATGAGAAGTAAATCATTTATTTCTGGAAAGACTTTTGATTAATCTAGAAGCACTGGAGACTGACAAAACCTGAATCTGCATAAAACTAATTCCAGCAATTTTGATGATGCAAGTTGTCCTATAGTAGAGGCCAAGGATCATATTTATCTTGATAAAACATGAAAAGAATGATTATAGAATACATGAATACATATCTCGATCATAATATAAATTGGTCACAGGGATAGTAGTAGAGCAAGACAATGATTCTACAACATCTTCTTATGTTGACAGATAATAACTACACTAGCTGGGGTGAGGATTTAATAATAAGGATAACTGTTGAACCACTGTGTTGTATACTTGAAACCATTATAAGATTGCATATCAATGATACTTCAGTATATATATGAACTATAAAGGACTATGATTTAACTAATTTTCTTTTCAAACTTCTATTTTCTTAAGCAATTATTGATGTTTTTGTAGAAGAATGAGGAATTTTTCATTGAAGCAAAATAAATAACAATTACACAATTCCTAAAAGGATTTAGAATGCCTCAAGAATGCCTATCAGGATATACCACACTGCTTGCTTGCCCCTAGCCTGTATGGGACTGGAGAACGGAGCATTCATGCAATGGTGACTCACGGGGTAGGACTCATCAGATGAATCTAGTGCTTCTAACTGAAAATGTATCCCTGTGCACTCTCAATGATGTTTACAACTTTTGCTCTATTTTTGATGCTCAAGGCCTGGAACCAAAACAAAATAAAACAAAACAAGCCAACAATCACAAAAACCCAACACAGCTATCAAGAGAAAATATTGGTTTATGGGTATACTCCATGGTATGTATTAACTCAAATGTTCCAATTAACTAAGAGCACAAGGCTTCCACAGTCTCAGGCTGTTTTGCTAGATAAAATGCAGGGTGCCTGAATTTCATATAAACAATGAATAATTGTTTAGGATAAGTATGTCCCAAGCATTGGGCGTGTGTTTGTTTTGCCATATCTGGCAAGCCTGTCAGCAGGAAGAGGCTCAAAGAAACAGGGACTGCACTGGGGGAATGTGGCCATACCAAATGTGCATCTGCCTCTAGTTGGTTCTGCTACCCTGAGTAAGTTTCCCTGCCCCACTGAACCTCAGTTTCCTCATGTGCAGAGGGAGAAGAGTTTTAGATGAAGTCAGAAGACCCTTTCATTTGTACACGTCTAGATTCTAGTGGTCTCTAACGGTCTGAACTTTAGAAGAAAGGAAGTAAGATGCCATTGTTTGTAAAAATATCCAGGTTGGCATAGAAATAAATTATGAACCACTCATTGCTTATCATTCTCTCCAAGAGGAAGAGAAAAAGAACAACAGCAGCAAATTAGACAGATGATGAGGGCAGGACACAGGCAGTCTTTTAGAGAATTCCAGTCAGATAAGAGAGTGCACGGGTATGCTTGGCTCAGAAAATCTCCAGCTGTTCTTTTTGGAGGCTACTGTTTGCTCCACCCATGGGGTCCCCACATTAAGAACTCACCTCTTCTGTGGGTAAAAAATGATTTAAATGCATTTTAAAGATGCTAAAATACACAGAGATGTAAGAAAAATGCTTTTAAAGATGAACTTCCATTCATTTAGGGGATGGAATGCTAAATGTTAACTGTTAAAGCTCAAGAAGTTTTGTGGGCTTTTCTTTTTTCTTTTTTTGCTTTTTTAAAAAACTATTTTTGTGTGGGTTAGTAGAAAGTAGTAGGCTAGAGCTCTGCCACTGCCATTTATCTAACTTGGCAAAACTAATGCATGCCACTGGAACCACTTTCCCTAAGAGTTCTGAATGAAAGATTAGCCCAGTGTCTTCATTGCTCCATTGTTCATAACTGCTCAGCGTTTCCCCATTGCGGCTTGAGTTAAAGGAGAAATGCAATGAATTACATGGAATATATGAGTGTGAGAAGAATACCAGCTATCCTTCTTTTCCTGGGCATTAAAAATGTAATTCTCCAATTTCCATATACTGTGAGCACCATTTCTTTATAGATGAGAATTAAAAACACAAAGCAACTTCCTATTGTGGCAAGGAAATCTGGAGAAATCTTTTTATATCAATATGATGAACATGAAGATACAGGGCCAATTTGGGAAACTCACCATGTAGCTTAGAAGAGATCCTGTGAATGTTTTGGTTAGGGAAGTACATCAAAAGCACATACAGACATTCACTGGGTTAAGTGTCTTTCTCCAGGAACTGTATTTTTAATAAAGGGAGCTCAAATCATTAATCTGATTCTCTGCAACAAAAGGCCCCATAACCCCTAATCATAGTGCAATAAAAAGTTAGACACAGCAGATGGACAGTGTTCACTTCTTTTGGCCACTGGGGACTGCAGAGTTAAACTACAAACTCTGCATTAGGCTTGAACATTTAGAGGATTTCCAATTCCATCTAATCTTGTAGGTTGCCATTGGATATCTTCAGTAAGCCTTCAGCCCTGTTACTTCCTGATTCATATACACAGGACAGTGAGGAGAATGGAATCAGAAAATATGATTCTAAATCAAAGTTTCTCAACCTTAACACTATTGATGTTTTGGGCAGAATCATTCTTTGCTTTGGGTGACTATCTGACAACATGGTAGGATTCTAAGCCACACATCTGGCTTCTACTCGGTAGATGATGGTAGCACATCTCTCCCTCAACCCAGTTGTGAAAACCAAAAATATCTCCAGACACTTCTGAAAGTCCCCAGGGAGAAGGGAAGGCAAAATTGATCAAGTTAATCCATGAAAGGAGAGACTTAGGGAGGGATTTAGACTCAGGTAAAATGAAACCCACAAATGATTATATAAAAGATGTCGACATTTCTTCACTCTGTGCTGTGCCATCCTCATAGTGATAAAGACAACTTCATATAAATTATACAGTTTACTCAGGCACTATAAACATTTAAGGTAAACAAAATGTTGACTGTAAATGTTGTTTTTCTGTCTGTAGCCACTTTACTTGAATGGTGCTTTCCTGACTATTCACTGTCAATATGATCTGTACCTTTCAAAAACCCAAAGTCTTCCACATAAAACAGATTGCTCTAATTGGTCTACATATTCCTTCAAGATCTAGTCTCTGCCTACTGCTCAACGCCTCCTCTCCTCTGACCCACATGCATTCTCTAAACTCATCTGTGTGGTTTCTCTGGTCAGTCTCTCAGCCTGGAATCCACATCTCCTCAGTAGACTGTGAGCTTACTGAGAATAGGCCCTGTGTGTTTCTCCTTTTATTTTCAACACTAAGCACAGTCCCAGGCATAGTAATGTCCACTGTTTTTTTTTTTAAAGAATGAACTAAAATAATAGTAACTCTAAAGAACTTTTAGGTGGTGTCTCTACCTTCTTTCAGGACACAGATCACCTCTACTTTTTCAATAAATTCCTCCTTATAGTCAAGGTTAGACATAAAGTTGATTCAGAGTGTTCTCCATTTTTTCCCTGAAGATCTAGAACTCTAGTTATTGACTAGAAAATGAAGTGGGCTTCTTCGGTATTCACTACCCTGATTAACTTTAGGTTTTCAGTAGAAGGGGCTGCTATGTAATGAGTTAGAGGTTAGAGATAGAAAGTGTAAGAAGCTATGCTGAAGAACTCCGGTGATTTAGAATTTTCTGTAATTGCATAGTGTGCATGTGGTGGTAGAGCAAAGAAAGGAGAGTGATATAGAACCAAAATAATGAAATGAATAAACAGTAGGTCATTCAAATAAAAATAAAATTCCTTTGGACATAGCAGGAAAATCATTATGAAAAACTAAATAAGGCACTCCACTAATTCACTAGGATAGGAATTTATGCATTATTTTGTTTTTTGTCAAGCAGGGCTCCCCTCTCAGCCACAGGTCCTCTATTTCAAATTTGAAAACTATACAGTCACCTTAGGGACCAGTGACCCCAGTGCTCTTTACCCAGAAAGGAAACTGGCCAAAGATTTTCATTTTAGGAGTGAATTAAAATTTATTTTCCTCTTTTCATGCCACACTCATAATATCTTTGGTATAAGATAGAATGGACAATGTAGTTTTCCTATCAATTCCCTACAGCTGTTATGAACTAAGAAAACAATCTAAATAAGGTCCAATGGCAAAGAAAGCATGAATTGTGAACCACAGCAATGACAAATGAAGCCATGTTTCATCAGTCACCAAAATTAATCTTGAATTTCATCAATTCATGCAGACTATGTCCAAAGATATGTGTTTGAAGTCATATTGACTGAAATGAAGGACTAAAATAAAACATCAAGGTTGCACTTTATTTTCTAAACATGTATACTTTCCCTTGGTAATCAATAAGAATACGAAAACAGACCTGTAGCTAAATGGCTGGTATAAGAACTACTACAGAATAGTGCAGTGATGTAGGTGTCATTTAAAGCAGGAGTTTACAAAATTTTTCCCTGAAGGAACAGATAGGAAATAGGCTAGACTTTGTGATTCTATGGTGTCTCTTGCAATTATTTAACTCTGCTCTTGAAATGAGAAAGCAGCTACAAACAACATAATAAATAGGTGTGGCTACATGCCAATAAAACTTTATTTACAAAAACAGGCATGGGCCAGATGTGATGCAAGAGCCACAGGTTGCCATCTACTGCTTCTTTAGTGTGTGGGGCAAACAAGAACTGAGAGCACTGATGAGATGCAGTGTGGAGTTTGTCATTTTTTCCCAATATCTCAGTAGATACATGTTTACATTTAATACCTCACAGTGATTAATTTAAAATTGCACATCCAGTGACTCAGAACCAGCAATTAGTTAAAACAAGGTAAATGTGGAAAGCGCCTATCAGTTAGCTATCTGATCCACATCAATCCACATGTTAAGTCAGTGAAAATAACAGAAATGTAATTTTCCAGAACACACAACCCCACTGCTCTGTATGCCTCTAATGAGGAAAATCTAATTATTTTATTATCTTAACATAAACGTCCCAAATTAGATATCTCTGTGGTTATAAATTATTGCCTCCAAGCTTCATTAAAAGCTTAAAACCAGCCATTTTACTTTTGCAGACAATACTCTTGGTATCCTCAGAGTTCAAATAAAGCCTTAACATCTTTAAGATCTTTTTCATCTCACATAAAAAATAAGGCCCTACCGAGGTTCTTCTCACTGAGAAGTTTCAGTAACAGTGCAGTTTATTGCTACAAAGGGCTAGAAATTGTGAAAGAAGCTAGAAGAAGAGCCTTCCTGGATCTCCTTGTAAATCCAGCTTTAATCTCATTAGTGTTGACTTATTTTTTTACTTCTACCTATTATACATTTCTTATTTTGCCTCATTTATAAGTAAGTATATATTTATATGAGTGTACATATCCTCCTCACAAAAGGGGATTGCTGAAGCTTTTGATAGGCCCTTTCTTAGTTCTTTTCCCCTCCAAGCTAAATAATCCAACTGTATTCATTCTTCTTTTCAAATTCTGTGTGTTAGCATCAGCCAAAATTTGTCATGACAACCCCACCTTGGTAAGACTTTTCTTGCAATGCATTTAATTCCATAGAATTGAATTTCAGGACACATAGGTATAGAGATGAACCAAATAACCAATTTTGGCTTCTACATTTTCTGATATGTTACTGAACCCTTAAAGCCAGTGTTATATTTCTTTTTCACTTTGTTCTTTGGCCAATAAACAACCATGTTTCTTTCAAGCCACCAAATACAACTAAGACACATGTCTTTTCCGTGACCATTGGACTTCATTTCTTTCCTATGTTTCTTCAGAGGGAGAAATCAAGCCAGTTTCTAATTTTCATTACAGATCTTCTTCAACTAGCAATGGGGTTACATGCTGATTAACCCATCATGAGTTGCAAGGTCAAAAATACATTTAATATATTTAACCTACTGAACATCATAGCTTAGCCTAGCCTACCTTAAACATGCTCAGAACACTTACTTCCACCTGCAGTTGGGAAAAATAGGCAACATAAAGCCTTATTTATAACAAAATGTTGACTGACTCATGTAATTTACTGAACACTGTGCTGACAGTGAAAAACAGATGGTTGTGTGGGTACAGAATGGCTGTAAATGCATCAGTTGTTTACCCTCGTGATCACGTGGCTGTCTGCCCAGCATCATGAGAGAGGATAATACTGTGGATCACCAGCCTAAGAAAAGATCAAAATTCAAAGTTTGAAATATGGTTTCTACTGAATGAGTATTGCTTTCGCACCATCATAAAGCTGAAAAATTCTAAGTTGAGATCCATCTGAACCTATTTCTGATGAGATGTTCTCATGTTTAAATGCTTTCATTTCCCCAAGATTTACAATACCTCTCTCTCATTATCTTTCTTCATTCCCTCTCTCATGCTGTTTAAAAAAAAATCCTTAATTTTTTATGATATCCAGTGCCAAGCCATGACCAATTACAACCCATGCTCCCAATTTTATTTGAAATTTGAAGCTTTCAATTACATAAAATAAATGATTCTCTTGGAATTTCAGTGGCAGAGGATAGAGAGTGATTGCTATGTGCAACAGAGCACCTGCCATAACCATTGGCAACCAGTCAAAGAAGGGATGTGTTCCCACCCACCTAACTGCCATCTCAGGAAGGAAACTGTGGTGAATGGGGATCCAGTACTAACTGCTTTTCCTTGTTTTACAAAGGCTCAGGGCAAAGTCATACAGCCCTGAATCCTCTCATATAAGCCTATATTAAGATTCTCCATGCCTTGTACAAATCCTCAGGTTTATTATGGGTCCTTATATGAAGTTCTTAGGAATTCTTTATGAAAGGAAAGAAAGAAGAAAGGAATCATTTATATGATTGATATGATGACAGTTCTCTTGGAACAATGGACGGGTTGTACGTTTTCCTGAGTTTCTTTAAAGTTTAAAATGCATGAGTGGTCATCTGCAAAGTTTTTTTGGTTAAACTGGAAAGGGACACTGTGATAGTCCATTTATCACAATAGCTTGATGAGGGTCTTATATTTAATGAAGGATATAAGTTAATATCATTATCTTTTAATATTATTTCAGAACACTGCACTTTTTATTTCCAAGTCTTTGAATTAAATTTTCCAACACCCAAATCACATCTGAATTTTTTTGTTTGTTTCTTTTTTATTGTCAGAAATGTGTAAGAATCCTTGAAGGGAGGTCACCAAGGAAATGTTTGGGAACAACTGTAACATGTTTATAGGTTTAAGTAGCCTAAAGGTCAAAGGTTCACGACTTTTACAAATGGGATAGAACAGATCTCTAATAACCCAGCTTTGGTTCTTCTCAAACCATATCTCTCGAGATATCTAGGTAGGCAGGCTATGGGAAAAAACTACAGTAATCTGTATAGTGTAGAGTGTTAAAAACAAAAGGAATAATAAAAGGTTTCTTAAAGATTAAAAAAAAAGAAAAAGTAAGAGGAATTTGGTTTTCTGGTCTCTCAAACTCAAAGGCCTCATTGGAATTCATAAGACAATGTAAGTTCTTAGTCAGCAAAGCTAAGGTACATGAAGGCCCAGGGGGCCTCAGCTTTTGAACTTGCTGCCTATTCCACTTGACAAACTCAGTCTGCACTTTCACTGTCTGCACTTTTAAAAAGAAAAGCACAGAAAAGAGAGAGAATTATTCTTTACATGCTCAGTACAGTGAAGAAGCATTTGCTATACCATTAGGAATTCATCCTACCAGCTGCAGGTAGTAAAATTTAGCATTTGGTCAGACAACCCCTTAAGGAAGATTTGAGGAGGGTCAGGAAGACATTCTGGAAAGAAACTGAGAATTGTCGACCTCATAGATGCCCAGAATGGTGGTTGCCAGGGACTGGAGGAAAGGGAAGATGGGGAGGTAATTGTCAAAGGGTACAAAGTTCCAAGTATATGATTTTTGGAGATCTACTACAAGACACAGTACCCTATAGATAACAACACTGTAGTGTATACTTGAAATCTGCTAAGTGGAGAGATAATATGTTAAGTGTTTCTAACACACACACACACACACACACTAAACATAAAAGGGACTGGAGGAAGTTTTTGGATGTGATGTGTGTATGTCCTTGATGGTAGGGATGGTTTCACAAGTGTATACTTAGCCCAAAATTCATCAAGTTATATACATTAAATATGTGTAGTTTCTTACATCTCAATGAAACAACAATAAAGTTGTTTAATATTTTTTAAAAGTTGGCTGGTCATGGAGATGACACTCCAAACTTGGCTGTGCTCCCTGGGTCAAGGATGAAGGCAATTTTACCTCCATCCCAAAGAATGGACTAAATGTGGTAATGCTGAATTTTGTGTGGATAATGAGACATCAGAAAATTCAGGGACGAAAATTGATTTTTAGAAATCAACTTTAATAATCAAAATAATCAAGCCAGCTCTTCAGCTAGGTCAATCCCACATTTAAGGGCACAAGGCTGGTGTTTAGGTATTTGAGAAAATATATAATTATTTCTATTAAACCTGGTAGAAGTGAACACGTGGTCAAGTAGTAGTTGGCATCATGGAAAAAAATTAATCTTTACAGAGTAGCCCAACTTTAGAATAGGCTGGCAGGGGAATAGCATGAAGAAAGAAATTAGAAATGTTGATATGATTTGAAGTAATTATAAGGCCTGGCTGTTGTTCAAAAGGGGTTTGCATTAAATACAGCTGAGGAAAAACAACACATTTGTATTGAAAAAATGACTACAGGGAAGGGGAATAACTTATTGACAACAGTGTGTTGGGCACTGCAATGGGCACTCAGTACATATCATCACATCATGTTACATTCTTCCTGTGGTGAAAATATTCCATTTTACCAATAAATAAAATGCCACTTAGAGATGTTTCTATTTTGCAATTATTTTTGGAGCATGTACTAAGCATCAATTACAGAACCTTAAAAAGATAAGAAACTGAACCCCCCAAAATCCATGTGTGTGTGTGTATTCATATGAATTCTGTGAAATGTGCTTCTGTATGCTTAGTCTCATAGGTCGTATGTGTGGTTTATAAGCTCTTTGCTATTTTATAGCTCCTGTTCATAGAGGCTGCAGCATGATGCTTATGATGCAAGTTGGACTTGACAGTTTCAAACCCCACTCTATCACTTACAGCTGTATGTCTCTGAGCAAGTTATTTAAGCGCCTTAAGTCTCAGCTTCTTCAACTATAAATGAAAGCTAATAACATTTCCCCCACAAAATTTGGGAAGATTAACTACTTAACTCTTGAGTTCTGGGAAGATGGCGTGAGCAGGGCAATGGAAATCTCCTCCCAAAACCATATATATCTATGAAAATACAGCAAATACAACTATTCCTAAAAGAGAGACCAGAATACACAGGACAGCGCACAGCCTACATCTGCACCTAAGAGGACTCGGCACCCCACGAGGCGGGTAAGATATGGAGCCGTGACCCGGCGGGACCCAAGCACTCCCCAACCTCAGCGCAGCGGCGGGAGGAGAGGATTCAGAGCAGGGAGAGAGTGGAAGTACATGCCTGTGAAATAACCAGCCCTGGTGATCTGCACTGGGAGCGCTGAAACAAATCGCATGGTGTAGTGGAGATTGGAGAGGCAGAAGGTGCAGGTTTTGAGCTAGGAAGGTGCCTGGGTCCTTGCAGCCAGTGCCCGGGCCCTTGCAGCCGGCGCCCGGATCCTTGCAGCCGGCTCCCGGGACAAAAGAAAAGCGCGCGCTTTTTTCAGCGGTCTTACGATTGTCCCAGCACCCTCAGCACAGCAGGCTGGGAGTCCTAAGGAATTTCAGACGCCTTGGCTGGCGACTGGGAAAAAGTAGTCGCACTGAAACATCACACAGAGAACAATAGCCTCCCATTTGTTCCCACCCCGGCTAGAGCTGCAAAAGGCACAGCAGAGTGGCGTGGGCGCGGCTGCAGAATAGTGGAGAAACAGCACCACCTACACCATCCTTACAAATCTACACCAGATGGGCTCTTCTTTTTTTTTTTCCTTTTTTCTTTCCTTTTCTTTCTTTCTTTTATTTCTCTTTTCTTTCCTTCATTCTTTTTTTTTTAAGCCTTAAAGAGCCTAGCTGACATACATGCCACCTGCCAGCGACCACTTCTATCGCCATAAAAACACAGAGGAATATGGTCCACACTAAAATCAACCAGACAACCCGAGAGATGGGCCCTGAAGGGATGGAAATACACATTCTTCCTGAAAAAGAATGCAGAATAAAAGTCATAACCATGCTGATGGATCTACAGAGAAATGTGCAAGAGCTGAGGGAGGAAGTGAGGGAAGTTAGGAAAGACAATGCAGAAATGAGACAAGCCATCAACGGGCTTAGCAGCAGACTGGATGAGATGCAAGAGACTGTTAATGCAATAGAAATCAAAGAACAGGAATACAGAGCAGCTGAGGCAGAGAGACGTAACAGGATCTCTAGCAATGAAAGAATATTAAGAGAACTGTGTGACCAATCCAAACGGAACAGTATTCTCATTATAGGAGTACCAGAGGAAGAAGAGAGAGAAAAAGGGATAGAAAGTGTCTTTGAAGAAATAATTGCTGAAAACTTCCCCATGCTGGGGAAGGAAATAGTCTCGCAGTCCAAGGAAGCCCACAGACCTCCCAACACAAGCGACCCAAGGAAGACAATACCAAGACACATAATAATTAAAATGGCAAAGATCAAAGATAAGGACAGAGTATTAAAGGCAGCTAGAGAGAGAAAAAAGATCTCCTACAAAGGAAAACCCATCAGACTATCATCAGACTTCTCAACAGAAACCCTACAGGCCAGAAGAGAATGGCATGATATATTTAATGTAATGAAACAGAAGGGCCTCGAACCGAGAATATTGTATCCAGCACGATTATCATTTAAATATGACAGAGGGATAAAACAATTTCCAAACAAGCGAAAGCTGAGAGAATTTGCCTCCCATAAACCACCTCTACAGGACATCTTAAAGGAACTGCTCTAGACGGAAGCACTCCTAAGGCTAAAAAGATGTCACCAGAGAAAATAAAATCATAACAAAGAAAGCAGACCATCAAAATACTAACTAAAGGCAAAGAATAAACACCTAGTATATAAAGAATGGAGGAGGAAGAATAAGAAGGGAGAGAAATAAATAAACATCAGACTGTGTTTACAATAACATAACAAGAAAGTTAAGTTAGATTGTTAGATAGTAAAGAAGCAACCCTTGAAACTTTGGTAACCACAACTCTAAAGCCAGCAATGGCAATAAGTACATATCTATCGATAATCACCCTAAATGTAAATGGACTGAATGCACCAATCAAAAGACACAGAGTAACAGAATGGATAAAAAAACAAGACGAATCTATATGCTGCCTACAGGAAACTCAACTCAAACCCAAAGATATACACAGACTAAAAGTGAAGGGATGGAAAAAGATATTTCATGCAAACAACAAGGAGAAAAAAGCAGGTGTTGTAGTACTTGTATCAGATAAAATAGTCTTCAAAACGAAGAAAGTAGCAAGATATAAAGAAGGACATTAAATAATGATAAAGGGGTCAGTCCAACAAGAGGATATAACCATTTTAAATATATATGCACCCAACACAGGAGTGCCAGCATATGTGAAACAAATACTAACAGAATTAAAGGAGGAAATAGAAAGCAGTGCATTCATTTTAGGTGACTTCAACACACCACTCACTCCAGAGGACAGATCAACCAGACAGAAAATAAGTAAAGATACAGAGGCACTGAACAACACACTAGAACAGATGGACCTAACAGACATCTACAGAACTCTACACCCAAAAGCAACAGTATAAACATTCTTCTCAAGTGCACATGGAACATTTTCCAGAATAGACCACATACTAGGCCACAAAAAGAACCTCAGTAAAGTCAAAAATATTGAAATTCTACCAACTAACTTCTCAGATCACAAAGGTATAAAACTAGAAATAAATATTAAAAAGGAAACAAAAAGGCTCACAAATACATGGAGACTTAACAACATTCTCCTAATTAATCAGTGGGTTAATGACCAAATCAAAACAGAAATCAAAAAATATATCGAGACTAATGACAACAACACAAAGCCACAACATCTGTGGGACGCAGCAAAGGCAGTTCTAAGAGGAAAGTATATGCAATCCAGGCCGATTTAAAGAAGAAAAAACATTCACAAATAAATAGTCTAAAGACACAATTACTGAAATTGGAAAAAGAGGAACAAATGAGACCCAAAGTCACCAGAAGGAGGAACATAATAAAGATCAGAGAAGAAATAAATAAAATTCAGAAGAATAAAACAATAGAAAAAAATCAATGAAACGAAGAGCTGGTTCTTTGAAAAAATAAACAAAATAGATAAACCCCTAGCCAGACTTATTAAGAGAAAAAGAGAATCTACACACATAAACAGAATCAGAAATGAGAAAGGAAAAATAACGACAGACCCCACAGAAATACAAAGAATGATAAGAGAATATTATGAGAATCTATATGCTATCAAGCTGGAAAACCTAGAAGAAATGGACAACTTCTTAGAAAAATACAACCTTCCAAAACTGACAAAACAAGAAACAGAAAAACTAAACAGACCAATCACCAGCGACAAAATTGAAGCGGTAATCAAAAAACTACCCAAAATACAACCTTCCAAAACTGACAAAACAAGAAACAGAAAAACTAAACAGACCAATCACCAGCGACGAAATTGAAGCGGTAATCAAAAAACTACCCAAGAACAAAACCCCTGGACCAGATGGATTCACCTCTGAATTCTACCAGACATATAGAGAAGAAATAACACCCATCCTCCTTAAAGTTTTCCAAAAAATAGAAGAGGAGGGAATACTTCCAAACTCATTCTAGGATGCCAGCATCACTCTAATACCAAAACCGGGCAAAGATATCACCAAAAAAGAAAATTACAGGCCAATATCCGTGATGAACGTGGATGCAAAAATACTCCACAAAATATTAGCAAACCAAATTCAAAAATACATCAAGAGGATCATACACCATGATCAAGTGGGATTCATCCCAGGGATGCAAGGATGGTACAACATTTGAAAATCCTTCAACATCATCCACCACATCAACAAAAAGAAGAACAAAAACCACGTGATCATCTCCATAGATGCTGAAAAAGCATTTGACAAAATTCAACATCCAGTCATGATAAAAACTCTCAACAAAATGGGTACAGAGGGCAAGTACCTCAACATCATAAAGGCCATATATGACAAACCCACAGCCAACATTATACTTAACAGCGAGAAGCTGAAAGCTTTTCCTTTACAATCTGGAACAAGACAAAGATGCCAACTCTCCCCACTTTTATTCAACATAGTACTGGAGGTCCTAGCCATGACAATCAGACAAAACAAAGAAATACAAGGCATCCAGATTGGTAAACAAAGTCAAATTGTCACTATTTGCAGATGACATGATATTGTACATAAAAAACCCTAAAGACTCCAATCCAAAACTACTGGAACTAATATCTGAATTCAGCAGCATTGCAGGATACAAAATTAACACAGAGAAATCTGTTGCTTTCTTATACACCAATGATGAACTAACAGAAAGAGAAATCAGAAAAACAATTCCATTCACAATTGCATCAAAAATAATAAAATACCTAGGAATAAACCTAACGAAGGAAGTGGAAGACCTAGACTCTGAAAACTACAAGACACGTCCTAAGAGAAATTAAAGAGGACACTAGCAAATGGAAATCCATCCCATGCTCTTGGCTAGGTAGAATAAATATTGTCAAAATGACTATACTACCTAAAGCAATCTATAGATTCAGTGCAATCCCTATCAAAATACCAACAGCTTTCTTAAATGAACTGGAACAAATAATTCTAAAATTCATATGGAACCACAAAAGACCCCGAATAGCCAAAGCAATCCTGAGAAGGAGGAATAAAACAGGGGGAATTACTCTCCCTGACTTCAAGCTCTACTACAAAGCCACAGTAATCAGGACAATTTGGTATTTGCACAAAAACAGACCCACAGAGCAGTGGAACAGGATAGAAAATCCAAACATTAACCCAAACATATACAGTCAATTAATATTTGATAAAGGAGCCTTGGATATACAATGGGGGGACTACAGCCTCTTCAGCAGCTGGTGTTGGAAAAACTGGACAGCTACATGTAAGAGAATGAAACTGGACTACTGTCTAACCCCATACACAAAAGTAAACTCAAAATGGATCAAAGACCTGAATGTAAATCATGAAGCCATAAAACTCTTAGAAAAAAAACATAGGCAAAAATTTCTTGGACATAAACATGAGCGACTTCTTTATGAACATATCTCCCCGAGCAAGGGAAACAAAAGCAAAAATGAACAAGTGAGACTATATCAAGCTGAAAAGCTTCTGTACAGCAAAGGACACCATCAGTAGAACAAAAAGACACCCTACAGTATGGGAGAATATATTCATAAATGACATATCCGATAAGGGGTTGACACCCAAAATATATAAAGAACTCACGCACCTTAACAAACAAAAAGTAAATAATCCAATTAAGAAATGGGCAGAGGACATGAATAGACACTTCTCCAAAGAAGAAACTCAGATGGCCAACAGGCACATGAAAAGATGCTCCACATCGCTAATCATCAGAGAAATGCAGATTAAAACCACAATGAGATATCACCTCACACCAGTGAGGATGGCCAACATCCCAAACACAAACAACAACAAATGTTGGCGAGGATGTGGAGAAAAGGGAACCCTCCTACACTGCTGGTGGGACTGCAAATTAGTTCAACCATTGTGGAAAGCAGTATGGAGGTTCCTCAAAAAACTCAAAATAGAAATACCATTTGACCCAGGAATCCCACTCCTAGGAATTTACCCTAAAGATGCAGCAGCGCAGTTTGAAAAAGACATATGCACCCCTGTGTTTATGGCAGCACTATTTACAATAGGCAAGAAATGGAAGCAACCTAAGTGTCCATCAGTAGATGAATGGATAAAGAAGTGGTACATATACACAATGGAATATTATTCAGTCATAAGAAAAAAACAAATCCTACATTTGCAACAACATGGATGGAGCTAGAGAGTATTGTGCTCAGTGAAATAAGCCAAGCTGAAAAATACAAGTATCAAATGATTTCACTCATATGTGGAGTATAAGAACAAAGAAAAAAACTGAAGGAACAAAACAGCAGCAGACTCACAGAACCCAACAACGGACTAATAGTTACCAAAGAGAAAGGGACTGGGGAGGATGGGTGGGAAGGGAGGGGCAAGGGGGAAAAAGGGACATTACGATTAGCAGATGTAATGTTGGGGGGGGCACGGGGAGGGCTGCACAACTCTGAGAAAACAAGTAGTGACTCTATAGCATCTCACTACGCTGATGGACAGTGACTGCAATGGGGTTGGTGGGGGAGACCTGATGAAGGGGGTAGTTTAATCACCATAATATTGCACATGTAATTGTAGATTAATGATACCAAAATAAATTATATAGAAAAAGATTTAACTACTTAAGCAGTGACAAGTGTATACAAGGACACTCGAAAAAAACATTTTGTCTGTTTTCTCTACTGCTCTGTCTCCAACACTTGGAATAGTAACCAACACAGAGTGCTCAATCAATAAATATTGCTGATTGATTGTATGACTTTATTATTCTCTTGCACATACACATACTGCATTTTTTTTTCCTGTAAAGACTTACCTGCCAAATCTCTTCCATGCCAGACAAGTGCAAAAGACACAGAAAGGTAAACCTCTGTCCAAATTGACTTGTATAAGGAGACACAATGCCTTCACTCTGGGGTGAGAAAATGAGGATCAAACTCATGTGAAGAAAAGGATAAAGCCTGTCAGCTGAATGAATACAGATGGCTTCTCCAGCAAAGTGTTCTCTTTCAAAGAACCCAGATTCCATTAACTTGAGGTCAGCTTCTCCCATTGTACCTCTTGCTCGTCTCTCCTCCCCAGACATTTATTTCCCTGCCATCACAGGGTGAGTTGGGCAACCAAAGGAGAGATGGAGTCATAACTGCCCCCGTGCAGCCAACAGGACCACAGCATGAGATGAGACAGCTCAATAAATAACAACTCCTTTAAAGGAAAGCTGTGTGAAAGAAAACTTGAATGTATGAACATAAAATAATGTCCAGGCCCAGAGTCAATTCTCTTCACTGTTTATACAGAGATATCAGGTGTCTTCATTTGTTCTATTTCAAGAGTTACATACCATTGCAAAAAATCCTATTAAAATGCCAAACTCTTCTATTGGGGTCAGACCTAATATTTATTGAGAAACTTCCATGTGCCATTGTTTGTGTCCATCACTTTTACATTCATTGCTACATTGAATATTCGCAATAGCCCTTGGAGTGTTATGACCCCAGTTTTCAGATGAGGAGACTGAGAATCAGATACATGAAATAAATAGCCCATCATCCCACTGGCAAATGATGCTGTTGTTATGGCAAGTCTGTCTGGCTCCAGAATGCATAATATCTTTATCTTATAACTTATATCCACACAGGAATTGTGTGGTGTTAATTACTTCTTGAAATGAGCAGACTGCCAGAGGATCTGACCATCTTTATTACTGCATGTAATTTTTATTCATGGTAATAGTTGTGGTAATACATTATTTTACTCAAGTAATACTTAATCAAGCTATATTCTATTCATCAGCAAATGCTTTCTTGAGTGCCTCTTAGGTACCTGTTTGATACTGTGTGACTTTTTAAATGAATATGTCATTAAATGGATAAATATAAATATTCCATTCATATAAAGCAGAAATTTACAGTTCGCAAATCTGTTTTCACATGCATTGATTCATTTAAATGCTCTAAACAAATCCCTAGAGTAAGCTGTGTTTTTCCTACCATTCTCCAGTTGAGGCTTAGGGATACAGGTAGCTTGTTAATAGCATAGCCAGTACCCAATCATATGCTCTCCTGACTCCATGCCCAGGGCTTTCCCCCCTGAATCACAGATAATTACTGCCAATGACATTGTACTTGGAATCTATCCAGCACAAACTATCTCCTCCACCAGATACTCAGTATTAGCAGATGAGCATAAGCATAGCTGCTGGGTTAGTGGTTCAGTGTAACTAAATATTCATCAAAAGTGTGCACATTAACAGCCACACACAATAATTAAACCCAAATTAATTTCCTCAGTCAATACATGCCATAGAATTAAATTAAAGCTCAACAGAAAATGGGGCAGACCTGTAACTATTTATCCTCTCATAAGCAACAATAATTATTTTTGCCAACATTTATTTCATTTGCAAATATAATGTTACATCACAAATTTTTCACATACCAGTAACAATTCTCTCAGCTCTGCCAGACTGAAATTTAAGAGGTATTAATTCAGATAGTCTATTGGCAGAAGTTTCCATGGATCTAGTTCGGGAGCAGACCATAAACATTTGGGGCAGCCACGTTCATTAACACTGATGCTATAAATCACAGTGGGATTCAGTGATGGCAAATGTGTGTGTGGAATTAACATATCCTCCATGAAGGACTGAAGACTAATTTCATGATATATATGGAATGTGTCTATAAGTGGCATATGAAATACTTCAACAATTAATATGTCTACCATTTTATATAATTATTATTGAGATCAATTACATTTTTTTCTGATTGGAAAATTACGTTTGTAAAATTCATTGATTCATTTTCTCGATAAATTCTTACCTTAGATGTCTTATGTGACCAGAGGCATACTAAGCCTTGGGAATTCAACAGTGCAAAAATAGTCACAGCTCCTTTCCCCATAAGTCTGGCTTTCAGTGGAAGACAGACATAGTTACAACTAGAAGCTAAATAATTCACGTCAAAAGTGTTTAATATCCACTTCAGCAAACCAAAAGTGTTAGGGAAGCTAATATGAATCTCCCCCTCATTAAATTGTAAAACTTTGAACAAGTCATCAATTTTCTCATCTATAAAAAATGGTCTGAAGGTCAGATAAAAAAGCAATAATGATAATAATATTTGCTGCATTCAGTGCATGCTCTCTATATACTGAATATTATCCTAAGTACTTTGCATATACTTTCTCATTGTTTCCCCTATATCCATCCTATAAAGTGAAATTAACATTATCAGTATTGTCATCTTACAGGGTTAAAGAAGTTAACTGTGGTCACACAGCAGGTGTAAGACAACAGCAGTTTTTAAATTTGGTTAAGGGGACTTCTGAGATACTCTTATTCACCGTTTATTTTGCCAGTTAAGTACAGGAATCAGGAACAGATCTTAGTATACTTCTCGCACTTTGTAATCAGTAACCAGGACATTCATTGAAAAGAGTAACCAATCTTTTTCTTCCCAACTATCAACTGACACTTTATGTTTTAACTGGTATTTCAGCCATGACTCAGAAAAAAAAACATAATGGAACTCTTAATAACAAAAATGTTGTCTCTAGTGGTGCAATTCTGAAGTTTTCATTCAAGCATATGTTATTTCTGAGAAGAAACATATGTGAACTCCCAGCACAGAGCTGTTTATTGGCAACTGATTAATATTTCCTTGGCTATGAGTTTAATGGGGAGTTAAGAGTTCTTATAAATAGAATCTTGATGATTGTCACCCTCATTGTTCAATTACCACGTTTTCTTAAGCCAATAGGAAAAAAATCTGAGATTTTGGGCTAGGAATAGTAGCTACTAAGTAAATAAAGAGATTGGCTGTCTATATGGAGTTCTGTCAAATGATTTTCAAGAAATGATTTAATAATCTATTAAGTAGACAAAAAAGGACATAGAAAAAGAATACTATAGAGAAATCCTAGAGTCCTTTCACTGTGTTATTTCACTGTTGCAGCCTGTTGCTAAGATCAAGATTTCATAAAATGTTTTATATCCAATTTTCCTATGGACCCTTACACACAAAGAGAAAATGCAGCTGCCACATGGTTGAGTTGCTCTGGCACAGAATATTTGTAAATGCAATGGATCAGGTTTAATGTCCCCAAATGAAAAGGAATTGACCTTCTGGTCTTATGTATCACTTCTGCTTCCTCAGCAGACTCTTTCTTCCCTCCCAGTGTTTATTTGGCTGCCTCTACATTATACATGAATTAATCTTCCCAATAGCTCCTGAGTCCTGTGTGAGAATCAATGTAGTTTCAGAGAAGCTCATTTTCTTTTCTGGACTCAGGTAAGATGTAGGCAAGGTGTGCTTCTCATTCCACTGGACAGCAGTGAGCATGCACTTTAAACAGTTTCAACCACTGAGAATTTCTTTTTTTTTTTCTCACTTCTTTTTATTTTTATTTTTTTTCCTGAGAGTGTTGGTGTGAAGAACCATTCTTTCTCTTCTTCTTTTTGTACATAGGGAATATATGGCTCCAGGAGATGCAGACTGCCATCTGGAGACTCAGGGAGAGCTAGCATTTAAATGTAATGAACACAAGAAAAGGAAGAGCAAAAAGAAAGGAAGGAAGGAGAGAGGAACTCTGACCTCACTGTAATGCTGGGTCAAATCTAAACTGAAGCTAGAAATAGCAGCAGACTTTTTTTTCTCTCTGTTTGCCAAATATTTCCCTTTACTGTTAAGCCCATTTGAGTTGGCTTTCTGTTATGCGTGTCATACACCTTCTTATAGATTCCACCTTATACAAAAGTGTATTAGAAAGGTCCATAAGTCCACAAATCCTTTTGTACATGTTATGACCTTCCCTTTCCAGTTCTCAGACTTTTGGAACCTATTTGATTTTCCTTCTTCAATTCATGGGTATACTAAAATATCTAAACCATACACAACATGACCTGGGTTCTAGACTTGGATTAACACAAATTTAGTAGTTTAGCACAAATATATATTATCTTACATTTCTGTAGGTAAGAAGTTTGGGTTTTACTACCCCAAAATGAAAGAAGGCAAGGTAGCGCTCCTTTCTATTCTCTCTGAGGTTCCATTTCTTTTTCCAGCCCCTGGTCCCCTTTCTCCATCTTCAAAGGCAGCCAAAGCAAGTCAAGTCCTTCTCACATCACTTCACTTTAAGCCTGTTCTTTACTTTCCTTTCTACTTTTAAGGACCTTTGTGATTAGACTGGGCCCACCCAGATAATCCAGGAAAATCTCCATCTTGAGGTTTAGCTGTTCAGCAAACCTAAGTCCATGTGCAACCTCAATTCCTCTTTGCAATGTAAAGTAACAGATTTACTGTTCCAAGGATTTGGTTATGGACCTCTTTGAGGACCACAGTCTGCCTACCACAGTAACATTTACCTCCCTTGCAGGCTTGTCGTAAGAATTAAGTGATATAAACAATACAAAGTGCTTTGCATATTATGAATACATTCTAAGTTGTAAGTACTATTATTAAGTCATGAGGGAAGGAGGAATCATCACTTAAATTTTCTTATAAAAAGCTAGTATAACTTGCCATAAATTGAAAGTAACCAGAAAAGTAAAGATAAGAAAATGAAAACAATATCATTCAAATCCAGGGTTATTGTGGGTCGCCAAGACCCTGAGTTGAAAGGGAGATTAGAATGGTACTGAAAGCCCATTAACTCAAATGTTCTTCCATACAGACTAGATAAATTGTGGTATGGTTATAAAATGGTACATGAGATCAAACCCAGAAATCAAAAGAATGTATAAACTACTACTGCATCCTGCAACATGGATGAATCTCACAAATGTGAAGTTAGCTAAGAAAAGATGGACAAAAAACAGTAGCAGTTGTATGACAGCTCTGTACTTACACTAAGTTCAAAATAATCTGTCAGCAGAAGTCAGGACAGTGTCTATGTGGTATGTGGTAATACCTAGGAAGGGCACACAGGAAACTTCTGGGGGCTGGCAAGGTGCTATTTTTTTAAATCTAGGTCCTGGACAGTGGCATGCTTACTGTAGGTAATGCATCAAACTGTACACCTCAGATCATATTTTTCTTGATAAACATTAGATTTCAAAGGAATGTTTGCTTGAGGTATGTTAGATTTCAAAGGAATATTTCTCTCTGCAAACACACACTCTTTAACAACAAAGATTTATCACCACACTTTGAGAAACACTGCCTCAAGCCTGAGAAATGATAACAATAGCACACATCATAGACCAAGGGATGGGACCCTCTATTGGATGACCATTTCTCCATGGCTGAATGGGTGAACCGCTCCTACACTTTCAGAGGACCACTGGACTTACTTGAATCATAGCATCTAACTCTCTGTATTCAACATGATTACTTCCTAGCTTGCCTCTATCCAGACTCAGCTCCTTGAGGGCAGGAACTGAGTCACTAACTGCAGGAACTTAGAACTTAACAGGTCACCTTACAAATAATGGTGCTCCATAAAAATCTGTGGATGAAAGGATAAGGGTACAAATTCATCCTACGACATGAACTGTATTGAGATGGCATAAAAGAGAATAAGAGCATGCACCTGGCTAAGGGAAGCAATTGCACATAATCCTGACACTAGCATATTTACAAGTTTGAGGAGAAAAGAGGACTTGGGTACTAATAATCAGCTAGAAGCCCATTGGAGGACAGTGGTTATTACTTAGCTTTAAAGGAGCCTTAGACTGGAACTGTACAGTCCAGTATTTTTTACTATTTAAAGGGCCCAAGGTAGTGCTAGAACTGTAATATCAGTAATGAAAGCAAATGTGTTAGCTGCTTGGACCTATTAAAGATAAGTTATCTCAGGTGCATTTAGAATAAGTACACCTGGAGTGGTAGGGCCATTCCTTTTTTATCCTTGCTGGGGATGAGTCAGAGAAATTAGGATGTCTGAATTCTTCAGATAAGGCCCCAAATGGCTTTCAGCCACTAGTTTACAGTTTTTCTGGTACTAGAAGCAGAACCAATATTTTGTGTGCAAAACGTGCCATATTTAGTCTGATCTGAATGTTTTAAAAGCCCCAACATCCTGAGCATAGTACCTGATCTTGAGTAGATATTCAGTAAGTGAAAGACCCATATCTTCCTGCCAGTAAAAATAAAGAAGAAAGAAAGAGAGAGGGGGAGAGAGAGAGAAAGAAAGGGAGAGAGAGACAGAGAGTGTGGGAGGAAGGGTAAGAGAGCATGCAAGAAAGAAGACAGAATAAAAAAAGAGGGAGAGAAAAAATAAAAAGAGTAAGTAAAGTGAACATCAGAAAGTCAGTAGATTTTAATGAAACATTTCAGAGGTTTTTCAGAAGTGAAAATAAAAACATTAAACCAACAAAGTGAATTCTAAATGTATTCAATAATAAGAGATGGTGTTATTAAATTAAAGCTAATGATGCTAACACAGGTCGAAGAAGGAAAGACAAATGATGATGAGAGTTAATTGCTTTATTGTCCTGCACTATGGAAATTTTTGCTTAAATGTTCAGATATCTGAAATGGTCTGAGCTACAGCAAGAATCAAAGAGGCAGTAGACTGTGGAGAAATGCACCAGACCAGAAAGTCATTACCAATGAAGGTAGTTCATTCAACATCCTATTCTTCTTGGGAAAATATGAAATCAGAAACAAGGTAATTCACACCAAAAGACAAGCAAGAATGTCCCTGTGTCTATATTTCTTCAGATGGATGATATAAAAGCTATGGTTCAATCTATCAGAATTGATGCCAACTACCCTAACTCATAATTCTGTAAGTTCTTATTTGTTCATTGTAGACAGCCTGCTGTAGACATCCTTCCAACTTTTGAAAGGAACTTTTCTTACTCTTGTACATAATATTATACTATAGTTGAGTATGTAGGATAAATGCAACCAAAGTGATTAAAGAAATGTGCTGGACGATATATTGTTATCTCCCAGTGGTTGATTATATTACTATTTGCCAAAAATTCCCTTGAGCACATTCCTTGTTGAGGGCAGTGCTGAATTTAAGATGTTTCATTTGTTTAATCAAAAGAAGGCAGAAGTGACATATATCTTTTCCAAGAAGAAGCTCTAGAGCTAGTATATGTCTGCCACATTTCTTTTCCTGCAGACATAACAGTCAAAATTTTCCCAATAGAGACTGTTCCATCAACCTAGGTCCTAGAGTAAAACATATGTGAAGCAAAGCCACAGCTGAGCCACAAAGAACATCTGGTGTCCTTTGATTGTATAAGCCACAGAGGTTGCTTAGTGTTATGGAATAACTTACTCTGTCCTGAATGATGCAGTACCCAAAGAAGTGAAACAAAAAATAGGTCCAAATACATACGTACATTAATTTGTCCCACTAATAGCTACTGAACACACCTTATGTTCAGTCCCATGCTCAATTCTGGGGATAAAATTATGGATAAGATAAAGATTTTATCTTCAAACACAAACAGTTCAGACTTCTAGAAACACACAGTAAGGAAGCAACCACATAGAGAGCTGCATCTCGAGCAAGACATGATCAGGTAGTCATTTTTGGAGAAGACATTCCCTGTAGAGCAGTAGTGACACTCAGATAGAAGCATAACTAAAGGAGAGACTTTGTGAAGGGGAAAAAGGGGAGAGAAGATTAGAAACAGGAAGGGTCAGGTCAGGAGAAAGAATATCTTTATTAACAAACTGAGGCATGCACAGGCAACAGATTTTCATGCACAATATAAGAACGTTTAGGTGATGATGAAGAGATAAAAGGAGAAACAACTGAAGTGAGGACTGAAGCCAAGTCCACATTGCTATCTTAATATGATTTTATCAATATATCTGGTTATACAGTTAAAATAACTAATTTTTGCTTAAATGTTCAGATATCTGAAATGGTCTGAAATACAGCAAGAATCAAAGAGGGGAGGAAGGGATTAAAGATGGCGGCGTGAGAGGTGAGACAGAGGCTTCCTCCTAAAACCGCATATAATATGAAAATATAACTAATACAACTACTCTTGAAAGAGCAACAGGAAAGAGGACTGCAACAAACTACATACACCTGGAGACAAGAGGAGACGTCAGGGAAAAGGGTAACATACAAAAGCTGTGGCCCTGAGGGATCCAAGCCCTTCCCCCACCGTAGCTCACTGACAGGAGTAAGAGGAATGGAACAGGGAAGGGGTGGAGATCTGGGACTGCTGAATACCTAACTCTGGAGACCTGCTCTGGGAGAACAAACCTTCATTTCATAGTACTCGCATGATACTCTCGTAATCAGGGGGTTGGAAGCTAAGACACTCAGAATTCCTGGAGAGACAAAGATTCCAGCTGCTTGTGGAAAGCAGGGATCCATATCCAGCCGCTCTGGGACAAAGAAAGGCAGGCAGTCTGAGAGACTTCCTAACGAAGAAGCCGTTAGCAAGAGGGCTGCTAAAGGGGCAAGGATTCCACAGAGCTTACTGCTCAGGAGAAAGGACAGGCAGACAAAATTGTCTGGGGGCACTCTGCCCAGAAGATTGGGAGCTTTCACCATCTTCAGGTGCACCAGCTCCTTGGCTGCCTACACAGCTCCAAGAACCCCTTCCATGATAGGCAGACTGCTGCACCTTTCTCCTGACCCACTGGGCTTACAAACTGGGAAACCCTACCCTGGCATTAGGCCAGCCAGAGGGAAGATCTGTCTACAGCAACTAAAAACACAAAGCATAGAGGCTTATACCTGCGTGCTCAGCCCACTGGTTCAGGCAGTGGAGACACGCATAGCAGCCAGGAAACAGGAAACAGCTCTTTCCTGCCCCCAGGCACCAATACCACTCCCCTGCAACCTCCGACATTGCTTCAGAGGCTGAGCAGCTCCAGAGAGTAGACACTTCTGGTCAGTAGAGGGTGCCATACACAAATATGAAACACCAAAGGAACCTGGTCCAGAGTAAAATTATTAATACAACCCCTGAGAAAGATTTAAATGATATTGACCTCATGACTCTCCCTGAAAGAGACTTCAAAATAAAAATCATTAACATGCTCATGGAGGTACTGAAGGATATTCAAGAACTCAGGAATGAATTACGGTCAGAGATCCAATCATTGAAGAGCACAATGGACGGTATTAAAAGCAGATTGGATACAGTGGAGGAGATGATAAATGAAATAGAAACTAGAGAAGTGAAATACAAAGAAGCTGAGGCACAGAGAGAAAACAGGATCTCTAAGAATGCAAGAATATTGAGAGAACTGTGTGACCAATCCAAATGGAATAATATTCACACTATAGGGGTATCAGAAGAAGAAGAGAGAGAAAAAGGGATAGAAGTGTCATTAAGGAGGTGATTGCTGAAAACTTCCCCAATCTGGGGAAGGAGATGGTCTCTCAGGCCATGGAGGTGCAAAGATCTCCCAACACAAAGGACCCAAGGAAGACAACATAAAGACATATAGTATTTAAAATGGCAAAGATCAAGGATAAGGACAGACTATTAAAAGCAGCCAGAGAGAGAAATAAGATCACTTTACCTTTAAAGCCCATCAGGTTATCACCAGACTTCTCAGCAGAAAACGTACAGGCCAGAGGGTGTGGCATGATGTATTTAATGCAATGAAGCAGAAGGGCCTTGAACCAAGAATACTCTATGTGGCAAGGTTATCATTTAAATTTGAAAGAGGGATTAAACAATTCCCAGATAAGCAGAAGCTGAGAGAATTTACCTCCCACAAACCATCTCTACAGTGTGTTTTAGAGGGACTGCTATAGATGGAAGTGTTCCTACGGTTTAATAGCTGTCACCAGAGGTAATTAAAAAACAGTAAAGAAAGGAGAACAGCTAATTACTAAGAATTGCAAAATTAAAGGAACTACCCCCAAAGTCAATCAAGGGATACACAAAGAGTAAAGAATATGATACCTAATATATAAAGAAAGGAGGAGGAAGAAAAAGGAGGAGGAAAAAAAAACAAAGAACCTTTAGATTGTGTTTGTAAAAGCATATTAAGTGAGCTAAGTTAGACTCTTAGATAGTAAGGAAGTTAACTTTGAACCATGGGTAACCACAAATCTGAAACCTTCAAGGCCAATAAGTACATACCTATCAATAATCACCCTAAATGTAAATTGACTGAATGCACCCATCAAAAGACATACAGTCATTGAATGGATAAAAAAACAAGACCTATCTATATGCTGCTTCAAGAGACTCACTTTAAACCCAAAGACATACACAGACTAAAAGTGAAGGAATGGAAAAAGGCATTTCATGCAAATAATAGGAAGAAAAAAGCAGGAGTTGCAGTACTTATATCAGGCAAAATAGACTTCAAAACAAGAAAGTCACAAGAAACAAACAAAGACATTACATAATGATAAAAGGGTCAATCCAACAAGAAGATATAACCATTATAAATATCTATGCGCCCAGCACAGGATCACCTACATATGTGAAACAAATACTAACAGAATTAAAGGAGGAAACAGAATGCAATGCATTCATTCTAGGAGACTTCAGCACACCACTCACTCTGAAGGACAGATCAACCAGACAGAAAATAAGAAAGGAGACAGAGGCGCTGAACAACACATTAGAACAGATGGAACTAACAGACATTTACAGAACTCTACACCCAAAAGCAGCAGAATACACATTCTTCTCAAGTGCACATGGAACATTTTCAAGATTAGATCATATACTAGGCCACAAAAAGAGCCTCAGTAATTTCAAAAAGATTGAAAGTGTACAAACCAGCTTCTCAGATCACAAAGGTATGAAACTAGAAATAAATTACACAAAGAAAATGAAAAAGCCAACAAACACATGGAGGTTTAATAACATGCTCCTAAATAATCAACAGATCAATGACCAAATAAAACCAGAGATCAAGCAATATATGTAGACAAATGACAAAAACAACACAACACTGCATAATCTGTGGGATGCAGCGAAGGCCACTCTAAGAGGAAAGTATATTGCAATACAGGCCTACCTCAGAAAGAAGAACATTCCCATATAAGCAGTCTAAACTCACAATTAATGAAACTAGAAAAAGAAGAACAAATAAGACCCAAAGTCAGTAGAAAGAGGGACATAATAAAGATTAGAGCAGAAATAAATAAAATCGAGAAGAATAAAACAATAGAAAGCATCAATGAAAGCAAGAGCTGATTCTTCGAGAAAAAAACAAAATAGATAAACCCCTAGCCAGACTTATCAAGAAAAAAAGAGTCTACTCACATAAACAGAATGAGAAAGGAAAAATCACTACAGAGAGCACAAAAATACAAAGAACTATTAGAGAATACTATGAAAAATTACATGCTAACAAACTGGATAACCTAGAAGAAACGGACAACTTTCAAGAAAAATACAACCTTCCAAGTCTGACCCAGAAAGAAGCAGAAATTCTCAACAGACCAATTACCAGCAACAAAACTGAACTGGTAATCAAAAACCTACCTAAGAACAAAATGCGTGAACCAGATGGCTTCAACACTGAATTTTATCAAACATTTAGTGAAGACCTAATACCCATACTCCTTAAAGTTTCCAAGGAGTAGAAGAAGAGGGAATACTTCCAAATTCATTCTCTGAGACCAGCATCACTCTAATACCAAAACCGGGCAAAGACACCAAAAAAAAAGAAAACTGCAGACCAATATCCCTGATGAACATAGATGCAAAAATACTCAACAAAATTTTAGCAAACCGAATTCAAAAAAACATCAAAAGGATCATCCATCATGATCAAGTAGGATTTATTTCAGGGATGCAAGGATGGTACAACATTCGAAAATACACCAACATCATCCACCACATCAACAAAAAGAAGGACAAAAACCACAGGATCATCTCCATAGATGCTGAAAAGGCATTTGACAAAATTCAACACCCATTCATGATAAAAACTCTCAACAAAATGGGTACAAAGGGCAAGTACCTCAACATAATAAGGGCCACATATGACAAACCCACAGCCAACATTATACTTAACAGCAGGAAGCTGAAAGCTTTTCCTTTACAATCAGGAACAAGACAAGGATGCCCACTCTCCCCACTTTTAATCAACATAGTACTGGAGGTCCTAGCCATGGTAATCAGACAACACAAAAAAATAAAAGGCATCCACACTGGCAAGGAAGAAGTTAGACTGTCCCTGTTTGCAGATGACATGATATTATACATAAAAAACCGTAAAGAATCCATTCCAAAACTACTAGATCTAATATCTGAATTCAACAAAGTTGTGGGATACAAAATTAGTACATAGAAATCTGAGGCATTCCTATACACTAACAATGACCTCACAGAGAGAGAAATCAGGAAAACAATTCCATTCACAGTTACATCAAAAAGAATAAAATACCTAGGAGTAAACCTAACCAAGGAAGTGACAGACCTATACTCTGAAAACTACAAGACACTCATGAGAGAAATTAGAGAAGATACCAATAAATTGAAACACATCCCATGTTCATGGATAGGAAGAATTAATATTGTCAAAATGGCCATCCTGCCTAAAGCAATCTACAGATTCAATGCAATTCCTATCAAAATACCAACAGCATTTTTCAACGAACTAGACAAAATCATTCTAAAATTCATATGGAACCACAAAAGACCCCGAATATCCAAAGCAATCCCTACAAGGAAGAATAAAGCTGGGGGCTTATGCTCCCCAACTTCAAGCTTTACTACAAAGCCACAGTACTCAAGACAATTTGGTACTGGCACAAGAACAGACCTACAGACCAAATGAACAGACTAGAGAGCCCTGATATGATCCCAACCATATATGGTCAATTAAGATATGATAAACGAGCCTTGAACATACAATGGGGAAATGACAGCCTGTTCAACAGCTGGTGTTGGCAAAACTGGACAGCTACATGCAAGAGAATGAAACTGGATTATTGTTTAACCCCATAGACATAAGTAAACTCAAAATGGATCAAGGACCTGAATGTAAGTCATGAAACCATAAAACTCTTAGAAGACAACATAGGCAAAAATCTCCTGAATATAAGCATGAGTGACTTATTCCTGAACGCATCTCCTCGACCAAGGGAAACAAAAGCAAAAATGAACTCATGGGACTACATGAAACTAAAAAGTTTCTGTACTGCAAAGGACACCATCAACAGAACAAAAAGGCATCCTACATTACGGGAGAATATATTTGTAAATGACATATTAGACAAGGGGTTAACATCCAAAATATATAAAGAACTTACACACCTCAACAACAAAAAAGCAAATAACCCAGTTAAAAAATGGGCAGAGGATATGAAGAGAGAGTTCTCCAAAGAAGAATTTCAGATGGCAACAGACACATGAAAAGATGCTCCACATCACTAATCATCAGGGAAATGCAAATTAAAACCACAATGAGATATCACCTCACACCAGTAAGGATCACCACCATTCAAAAGACTAAGAACAACAAATGCTGGTGAGGGTGTGGAGAAAGGGAAACACTCTTACACTGCTGGTGGGAATGTAAGCTAGTTCAACCATTGTGGAAAGCAATATGGAGGTTCCTCAAAAAACTAAAAATAGAAATACCATTTGGCCCGGGAATCCAACTCCTTGGAATTTACCCCAAGAATGCAGCAGTTTGAAAAAGACATATGCACCCCTATGTTTATTGCAGCACTTTTTACAATAGCCAAGAAATAGAAGCAACCGAAATGTCCATCAGTAGATGAATGGATAAAGAAGAGGTGGTACATATACACAATGGAATACTATTCAGCCATAAGAAGGAAACAAATCCTGCCATTTGCAACAACATGGATGGAGCTGGAGGATAATATGCTCAGTGAAATAAGCCAGGTGGAGAAAGGCAAGTGGCAAATAATTTCCCTCATTTGTGGAGTATAACAATGAAGCAAAACTGAAGAACAAAATAGCAGCAGACTCAGAGACTCCAAGAAGGAACTAGTGGTTACCAAAGGGGAGGGGTGTGGGAGGGCGGGAGAAGGTGATTGAGGGGTATTATGTTTCGTACATATGGTGTGGGGGATCATGGGGAAAACAGTGTAGCACAGAGAAGGCAAACAGTGAATCTGTGGCATCTTACTACAGTGATGGACAGTGACTGCACTGGGGTATGGGTGGGGACTTGATAATATGTGTAAATGTAGTAACCACATTGTTTTTTCATGTAAAATCTTCATAAGAGTGTATATCAATAATATGTTAATTAAAAAATGGTAAAATGAAAAGAATCAAAGAGGGAGTAGACTGTGCATAAATACACCACCCGGAAAGTAATCACCAATTAAAGTTGTTCATTCAATGTTCTATTCTTCAGATTGGGGAAAATATGAAATTAGAAACACATATAATTATTTTTAAATGTTTGGACCATAGCATCTAACTCTCTTTAATTAATTAAGTCATGGTGTCATCTTATCAAAATTACATATTGAAGCCAATAGCTTTCTGTCTCACATCTCACAGCCCTTAAAAATTCATGCTTTATGAAAAGAATGTCAGAGTACTCTACCATAATTACACAAGGTATGTTCAGTGATAGCAAAAAAAACAAATGATCATATCAAATTTAAAACTATTCCAATAATGTTTATACAGGACCTAGAAAACTGCATATTGTTAAAAACCGGATATTTTAATTGACCAGCTGCTCTGAGTGTAAAACATAAGACTGAGATTAGAATGACAGCTAAGGTTGTGACACAGTTTTCATTTTACATGGTGGGTGGAGGAGATCATGCTAAGTGTTCACTAAATTCCATTTCATTTTCCTTTTTCTGGGTACAGTGGAAGGCTTCTGTTGCAGTTAGGTAGGCATGGAATTGAGACATTTTTATTGGGAACATGCCAGTATGTCCTTTTTAATTTACTTATTCGTTTGCTTTTGTTTAACTTCAGTTACACAGAGCAATCTATGCTCTTGACCAACAATTCTCTAGACCTACTACTCAAGAGTATTAACTTTCAAAAACGTCAGAGGACTAGATTAGCAAAGGGTATACAAGGATGTCAGGAGCACTTAGCATTTTTAGAAGAATCAGAAAAAGAAAGACATCTAAAGCAACCCTAAGGAAAAGGGGAGCAACAATCAGACACCCATCAAAAGAGAAAGGTTATTTTAATCATAAGTATCTAAGAGTGTGGTCAGCTGGGAAATGGCAGAGCTGGAATTCCAACCCAGGTCATGTGACTCAAGGCACTACACCCTACCATCCATGCTACCACCCAGTATGTATTCCTCCCATGAGGGAATCATACAGACAAATAAGACCCATCTGGCTGTTAATAAAGAGCTGAATCCAGTCTAGGAGAAATGTTATTTGTAAGTGCTTCACCAGTACCACCATTAGGACAACATGCCCTGTGCTTTCTCTGCCCACTTGCATATAAAAGTTCTGTTTGCAACTTTATGCAAAACCTTTTTTAAATTATGGTCAAAGATGGCATCCCAACTAGAATTTTACTGCAATGTGAAACATAAAATGTGGAATATAAATTGCAGCTGGCTTTTTATGAAGTTTTTTTTCAGAATAAAAACATGTAACTATTCAAGGAAAGCTTTAATTGAATTCCACAGGATTTAATGAACACTTATGCTTTAATAAACTGCCTTCTAATTCTATTCACTTTCAAAGAAAAACAAACCAACCAACACAAAAGCCCTGTTTCATTTTACAGAATCAGCCTTGAAAAGGTCATGGTTGAAAGGCTCCACTCTATCGATTTTCTATTTTAAATTAAAGGGAAAAGGAAACTGGTGCCTGTTAATGCCTGCCTGGGAGAAGGCTAGGTTCACTGCAAACTTGCAATGGACACTTGATTGAGGGACATACTGGATACTGAAAACGCATATTTTTTTCATCAATTAGAAGGGATTTCCATGATTGTCTATAGTCTTGATAACGAAGAATTTTTTTAATATTTCACTATTTTATTTATTTTTATAATTTATTTTGGTATCATTAATCTGCAATTACATGTGCAATATTATGACTATTAAACTACCCTCCTTCATCAGGTCCCCGCCACCAACCCCATTACACTTACTGTCCGTCAGCATAGAGAGATGCTACAGAATCATTACTTGTCTTCTCTGAGTTGTACAACCTTCCCGGCACACCCCAACATTACATCTGCTAATCGTACGGCCCATTTTTCCCCCTTGTCCCTACCTTCCCACCCATCCTCCTCAGTTCCTTTCCCTTTGGTAACTATTAGTCCATTCTTGGGTTCTGTTATTTGTTGCTGTTTTGGTTCTTCAGTTTTTTCTTTGTTCTTATACTCCACATATGAGTGAGATCATTTGGTATTTGCCTTTTTCCACTTGGCTTATTTCACTGAGCATAATACCCTCTAGCTCCATCCATGTTCTTGCAAATGGTAGGATTTGTTTTCTTCTTATGGTTGAATAATATTCCATTGTGTATATGTACCACCTCTTCTTTATCCATTCATCTACTGATGGACACTTAGGTTGCTTCCATTTCTTGGCTATTGTAAATAGTGCTGTGATAAATATAGGGGTGCATCTGTCTTTTTCAAACTGGGCTGCTGCATTCTTAGGGCAAATTCCCAGGACTGGGATGCTGGGTCAAATGGTATTTCTATTTTGAGTTTTTTGAGGAACCTCCATACTGCTTCCACAATGGTTGAACTAATTTGCATTCCCACCAGCACTGTAGGAGGGTTCCCTTTTCTCCACATCCTCGCCAACATTTGTTGTTTGTGTTTTGGATGTTGTCTATCCTCACTGATGTGAGGTGGTATCTCATTGCAGTTTTACTCTGCATATCTCTGATGATTAGTGATGTGGAGCATCTTTTCATGTGCCTGTTGGCCATCTGAGTTTCTTCTTTGGAGAAATGTCTATTCATATCCTCTGCCCATTTCTTAATTGGATTTTTGGCTTTATGTTTGTTGAGGTGCATGAGTTCGTTATATATTTTGGATGTCAACGCCTTATCGGATACGTCATTTATGAGCATATTCTCCTATACTGTAGGATGTCTTTTTGTTCTGCTGATGGTGTCCTTTGCTGTACAGAAGCTTTTCAGCTTGATATAGTCCCACTTGTTCATTTCTGCTTTTGTTTCCCTTGCTTGGGGAGATATGTTCATGAAGAAGTCACTAATATTTATGTCCAAGAGATTTTTGCCTATGTTTTTTTCTAAGAGTTTTATGGTTTCATGACTTACATTCAGGTCTTTGATCCATTTTGAGTTTACTTTTGTGTATGGGTTAGACAGTAGTCCAGTTTCTTTCTCTTACATGTAGCTGTCCAGTTTTGCCAACACCAGCTGCTGAAGAGGCTGTCATCTCCCCATTGTATACGTAAGGCTCCTTTATCATACATTAATTGACTGTATATGTTTGGGTTGATGTTTGGATTTTCTATTCTGTTCCACTGGTCTGTGGGTCTGTTTTTGTGCCAATACCAAATTGTCTTGATTACTGTGGCTTTGTAGTAGAGCTTGAAGTCAGGGAGAGTAATTCCCCCTGTTTTATTTCTCCTTTTCAGGATTGCTTCGGCTATTTGGGGTCTTTTGTGGTTCCATATGAATTTTAGAATTATTTGTTCCAGTTCATTGAAGAAAGCTGTTGGTATTCTGATAGGATTGTGTTGAATCTGTAGACTGCTGTAGGTAGTATAGCCATTTTGACAATATTTATTCTTCCAAGCCAAGAGCATGGGATGAATTTCCATTTGATAGTGTCCTCTTTAATTTCTCTTAGGAGTCTCTTGTAGTTTTCAGGGTATAGGTCTTTCACTTCCTTCGTTAGGTTTATTCCTAGGTATTTTATTCTTTTTGATGTAATTGTGAATGGAATTGTTTTCTGATTTCTCTTTTTGTTAGTTCATCATTAGTGTAAAGGAGAGCAACAGATTTTTTTGTGTTAATTTTGTATCATGCAACTTTGCTGAATTCAGATATTATTAGTTCTAGTAGTTTTGGAGTGGAGTCTTTAGGGTTTTTTATGTACAATATCATGTCATCTACAAACAGGGACAATTTGGCTTCTTCTTTACCAATATGGATGCCTTGTATGTCTTTGTTTTGTCTGATTGCTATGGCTAGGACCTCCAGTACTATGTTAAATAAGTGGAGAGAGTGGGCATCCCTGTCTTGCTCCCCGTCTTAGATGAAAAGCTTTCAGCTTCTTGCTGTTAAGTATGATGTTAGCTGTGGGTTTGTCATATATAGCCTTTATGATGTTGAGGTACTTGCCGTCTATACCCAATTTTTTGAGAGTTTTTATCATGAATGGGTGTTGAATTTTGTCAAATGCTTTTTCAGCATCTATGAAGATGATCATGTGGTTTTTGTTCTTCTTTTGTTGATGTGATGGATGATGTTGATGGATTTTTGAATGTTGTACCATCCTTGCATCCCTGGGATGAATCCCACTTGATCATGGTGTATGATCCTTTTGATGTAGTTTTGAATTCGGTTTGCTAATATTGTGTTGAGTATTTTTGCATCTACGTTCATCAGAGATATTGGTCTGTAATTTTCTTTTTTGGTGAGGTCATTGCCCGGTTTTGGTATTAGAGTGATGCTGGCATCATAGAATGAGTTTGGAAGTATTCCCTCCTGTTCTGTTTTTTGGAAATCTTTATGGAGAATGGGTGTTATTTCTTCTCTATATGTCTGGTAGAATTCAGAGGTGAATCCATCTGGTCCAGGGGTTGTGTTCTTGGGTAGTTTTTGATTACCGATTCCATCTCTTTGCTGATGACTGCTCTGTTTAGTTTTTCTGTTTCTCGCTTGGTCAGTCTTGGAACGTTGTATTTTTCTAAGAAGTTGTCCATTTCTTCTAGGTGTTCCAGCTTGTTAGCAGATTCTCATAATATTCTCTTATATTTCTTTGTATTTCTGTGGGGTCCGTTGTGATTTTTCCTTTCTCATTTCTGATTCTGTTTATCTGTGTAGATTCTCTTTTTCTCTTAATGAGTCTGGCTAGGGGTTTATCTATTTTGTTTATTTTTTCAAAGAACCAGCTCTTGGTTTCATTGATTTTTTCTATTGTTTTATTCTTCTGAATTTTATTTATTTCTTCTCTGATCTTTATTATGTCCCTCCTTCTGGTGACTTTGGGCCTCATTTGTTCTTCTTTTCCAATTTCAGTAATTGTGTTTTTAGTCTATAGATTCGTCTTGTTTTTTTATCCATTCAGTAACTCTGTGTCTTTTGATTGGTGCATTCAGTCCATTTACATTCAGGGTGATTATCGATAGCTACGTACTTATTGCCATTGCTGGCTTTAGAGTCGTGGTTACCAAAGGTTCAAGGGTTGCTTCTCTACTATCTAACAGTCTAACTTAACTTTCTTGTTAAGTTATTGTAAACACCGTCTGATGATTCTTTATTTCTCTCCCTTCTTATTCTTCTTCCTCCATTCTTCATATACTAGGTGTTTTATTCTTTGCCTTTAGTTAGTATTTCGATGGTCTGCTTTCTTTGCTATGATTTCATTTTCTCTGGTGACCTCTTTTTAGCCTTAGGAGTGCTTCCATCTAGAGCAGTCCCTTTATGATATCCTGAAGAGGTGGTTTATGGGAGGCAAATCCCTCAGCTTTCGCTTGTCTGGAAATTGTTTAATCCCTCCCTCAAATTTAAATGATAATCGTGCTGGATACAATATTCTTGGTTCAAGGCCCTTCTGTTTCATTACGTTAAATATATCATGCCATTCTCTTCTGGCCTGTAAGGTTTCTGTTGAGAAGTCTGATGATAGTCTGATGAATTTTCCTTTGTAGGTGAAATTTTTTTCTCTCTAGCTGCCTTTAATACTCTGTCCTTATCTTTGATCTTTGCCATTTTAATTATTATGTGTCTTGGTGTTGTCTTCCTGGGGTCCCTTGTGTTGGGAGATCTGTAGGCTTCCATGGTTTAAGAGACCATTTCCTTCCCCAGCTTGGGGAAGTTTTCAGCAATTATTTCTTCAAAGACACTTTCTATCCTTTTTTCTCTCTCTTCTTCCTCTGGTACTCCTATAATGCGAATATTGTTCTGTTTGGATTGGTCACACAGTTCTCTTAAAATTCTTTCATTCCTAGAGATCCTTTTATCTCTCTCTGCCTCAGCTTCTCTGTATTCCTGTTCTCTGATTTCTATTCCATTAATAGTCTCTCGCATCTCATCCAGTCTGCTGCGAAGCCCATTGATCACTTGTCTCATCTCTGCATTGTCTTTCCTGACTTCCCTTACTTCCTCCCTTAGCTCTTGCATATTTCTCTGTAGATCTATCAGTATGGTTATGACTTTTATTCTGAAATCTTTTTCAGGAAGACTGTGCATGTCCATCCCATCAGGCTCCCTCTCGGGTTGTCTGGGTGAGCTTTGTTAGTACCATATTCCTCTGTCTTTTCATGGTGATAGAAGTGGTCAGAAAAAGAAAAAAAGGAGAAAGGGAAAAAAGAGAAGAAGAAGAAAAAAAAAAACGCCTGTCAGGTGCAGTTTCTGAGACAATCCTGTAGGTGGTGCTGCTGCTCCACTAGTCCGCAGCCACGCCGCTCCGCCAGTCCCTTTGTGACTCTGGTTGGGGAGGGAACGAATAGGAAGCTGCTGATTTCTGTGGGAAGTCTCTGTGCAACTGCTTCTCCCAGCCATGGTCCAAGGGAACCAAAATTCCCCAGGACTCCTAGCCTGCTTGGCTGAGTGCGCTGGGACAATCCTGCTCCTCCGAGGGCCCCTGTCTCTTTAAGACCCCTAAAAAAGCGCGCCCTTTTCCTTTGTCCCAGGGAACCGGCTGGGTGGACCTGCCGTCTTGGAATCTGCACCTCTATCTCTCCAATCTCCGATACACTGCGCAAAGTGTGTCAGTGCTCCCAGCGCAGATCACGCAGACTGGTTATTAGGCAGGCCTCTGCTTCCACTCCCTCCCTGCTCTGAATCCTCTCCTCCCGCCGGTGCGCTGGGAAGGGGGAGTGCTCAGGTCCCGCCGGGTCGCGTCTCCGTATCTTACCCTCCTTGCAGGGTGCCGAGTTCTCTCAGGCATAGCTGCAGGCTGGTATCATCCTGTATCTTGTGGTCTCTGTTTTAGGAATAGTTGTATTTGCTATATTTTCATAAATATATTTGATTTTGGGAGGAGATTTCCACCACCCTGCTCACGCTCCCATCTTCCCGGAAGTCTCCCCGATAAAGAAGAATTTATAGTCAGTAAAAAACCAGTTTCTGTGGCAAATGTGAAAATGTTGATTGATATAATGGTGGAAAAAGTGACTATAAGAAGACATGAGGGGACAGAATTGGTATGTTTGTACTTGACACTAAGACCATTGCAGCTCTTCATGATTCATTAGTGTGTCCACAATTCACAGTCCATTGGGAAATGTGCTCCAAGTAATTTATGACCAATTTATGATGTTTGTGTGTGCTTTACTATCATTTAATAAAATCAGTAAATTCAGAGTTATTTCTGTGGTATCATCATCTTCATTCACTCATACTCAAACAAGCTTTGTGAGTGGGAGATAAAAGGGCACATTGCAAACTTATATACCAACATTGGTGTATCTGTTTACATGTACAGATGGCAAAAAATAATATGTATCACATTAGGCAAAATGCTGAAGAACCATCAGAAGGAGGACAGGTGATCAAAGGGAAGACACACGGAGTGTGAAGTCTGAAAGGCATCAGTCTTTGTCATGACTGCCTCTATGACCTGAGACAAATCATTGCCCATTCTTGGTCTTAGCAACATCCTTTATGAAATTAGACATTTAGACCAGGGTTGCCAAACTATGACCAGTGGGCCAAATCTAGACTGTAACCTGTTTCTGTACATCAAGTTTTATTGGAACACAGCTTTCTATTCATTCACATATTATCTATTTTTACTTTCAAGCTATAAGAGCAGAACTGAGTTGCTACAACACAGACCATATGGTCTGCAAAGCCTAAAATACTTACTATGTGGCCCTTTACAGAAAAATATTGCCAACCCCTAAGTTAGACTAAGAGGTATGTAAGATTCTGAAATGTTGCTTTTCTATGACATGTCACTCTAATGTTATTCCTGATAGTCTTCCTGCTTAATCATGGGGTAGTCCAAAAATATGTACAAAAATTAGTAGAGCACTAGGATTATAGTAACAAAAGTCTTTGGAGTCCAGCAGACCAGCTTTTAAATATCAGTTCTGCCACCGACCTGTATCTCATTCTGCTCTTCTGTAAAATCTATGTCATAGGATGTTTTAGAACTTAAATGAAAGAAAATATGTAAAGGATTTAACATAGTGTATGACACAGAGTAAGTGTTCATTAAATAGTAGCTTCTATTGTACTGTAAGTACTGAGAAAACCTTTATATCACTAATAAACTAAAACAAAACAAAACAAAAAACTAGATGTCCAGCTGAGTGCAATGACTTGCTCATGTGTGCCTTCCTCTATGTCGGTGCTTTTTGGTCGTAAAGGGGAGGGAGAACCATTTACGCAGATAACGTATTGCCTGTGTCTGATCCACATGGCTCCCTTTCTTAGTATACCATATAGTCATAGTCAAGGTAATTCCTGCTTATCTTCAGAAGTGAAACATTATGCATTTTCCTGCCTCAGTGACACCCAAATTTGAGCACAAGATCAATCAATGGATCTAGAAATACAGCCTAAGATTTATTACGGGTTCACAGCAAAGCTGCCAAGAAAAAAACATGTAAGTGAAGATATTCACTGAAATCAATAATCTCCAAATCACATTAATACAATGTTATAGGTAATAATATAAAATCTGCTGGCTAAGGGGCTCAAAGTTATCACACCCAGAGCAGCCATAACTTGGTCCCAAGCACCAGACTCCTATTTTATTTTATGGGGCTTTATACATGAGTTATGGAAACTACTTCTGAGGAAACCCTAACTTGCCAGTGTCTGACTTTTGAATGTATAAATCACATCAAACTACCATTCCCCTGTATGCACTCCTTTAAGGGAATGATTTCCACTATAAATGATCTGGAAAACAATACTTCTCCAACTAACACTGATGAAAGATTTTTTTTCTTTTTGTTTTGCTTTGTTTTCTAATCTATTATGGACTGAACCTTTAAAAAATACAATAAACATAAATTAGTAGTAAAAATGAAAAAAGATGTATAAAATAAATAAAAGTCTGGGTTTTTAATTTATTAAATTTAAGAGACATAATAATAACTCTTAAATTGCCCTAAAATTTTCTGAATTCCGTATTTCTGTACTTATCTCATTGCAGATCAGTAACCAACAGTTGGCACCCCTCTAGCTGCTCCATGCTTTACATTGGCATGGAGAGCAGGAAGATCTGGGACTTCCTGGACTGTGATGGTAACTTTAGATGTCCAAAATCAGGCCCTGATGGAAAGATAACTTCTCGTAAACCAGTCACTGAGACCACCAGTGGAGCAATGAGTGGAACTGGGGTGTGGGGTGCTGAGGAAGGGCAAACAGGTCTTTCTGGTTTAACTGTATATATTGCATGATTTGAATTTTGTGCAACGACCACATAGCTACTACTTACCTACATTTAGAGTTTTCAAAAATGCAACCGAATGAATGACCCATTAAAGCACCTAAAGTGGTATTTTCTGTTTAAGATTAATTTAGTGAAATGCAGAGGGTGAGGCCATAGGAGCAGGCAAAGGGGATGTTTCAGGTTCTCAAAAATCGTATGTTGAATTAATGTCTCTCTTCATTCTCACTGAGTGCACAGACATCAGGCTTGGGTGCTAAGCCATGTGGGTACAATAGTGAACAAGCCATAGTTCCCACCCTTATGGGACACATAGTCTGGTTCAGAGAGTACTTGCGAATTCATTGCCTCCTTATACAAAATCTAGGCTAGAAGTTCCTTCAGTATAAAATAACAGTGAAAAAGGAGTGGTCACCTCTCCCTAAGGGAAAGACAGAGGATGTTGTTTCCAGAGTGTGACCCCTTTATTAGGGCATTGAGAGATGACTAGAGTTAGATGGCTGGGCCATGTTGGCCTGGCATTCACTCTTCACAAGTTTTTGTCCAAAGCTTATAACTCTTAAAATCACTGTGTTCTGCTCCATAAAATTGCCATCCCCAAATCTTAATTCCTCTAACTTCTATTCTTCACGCCACTGAAAACCTGCAGGAACAGGGGGGGATCAGGAATCATTCCATGCAAATGCTTGAGGAGCACCACGAGAAGCTGAGGCTCCAGCTATCAACCTGACAATAAAAACTGAAATCTTGATCTACAGATCCTGTTTAAGAGTTCTGGGGCAAGAACAAAAGTCAAGCAGCATCTTTGAACTTCCTATTGTAGTAGCTCTTGTGACGTTTGAATAAAAGTGAATTTTTTTAATTCAATTAAAGATGTTGTCTGACCCCTGGTCTGCCTAGGACAGTGGAAAGAGTAGAGATTTGTTAGAACTATGACTTCAGCAAGATCAGTTCAGGATCTCCATACTGTGGGGGAAGACAACCTTCTTTCATTCAGCTGAGGTCAAAGAATTCTAAAGGGCAGTTAAAACAGAGGAGCTCTTATGCTTTTTTCCAAGCAGAAAATGTGAAATGTTTTCTTCCACTGGAGAGGTGACTGTCCTATCTTATTTAAATTTGTAAATGCAGACAAACTGTCACTCAAAGATTAACCCAACCTCTTTTTATTCCCCATGGATCACTTATCTGCCTGAATGAAGCATGTTAATAGACCACCTTTATAGCCACAAATCTTGCTCATGTTATTTTAAGTGGAAAGATTTGGGGATTCACTTCATGCTGCATATAAATATGACAGATGCTTTTCAATTCCTTTTTCAAGTATGTGCTACCAGTTCTTGCTCCTATTTTTATGCATGCAATAGTGCCCCTAGGGGAATCAGAATTTGGAGGTTCTTAGTTACTCATAGGACAATTCATAAAAGCACTTGTATGTTACAGCCTGGCAAAATCACCCACAGAAAGTCCACTGATTTTCCTCCAGCACTGTCACTATCTATTTATACCCTAATTCTAGGCAGATCTTCCTAAAGGCCATGCCTAGTTGCATCAATATCTACCTCAGAAATCAATAGCTCTCCAGTATCTACAAATTAGTGTTATAAAATATTTGGATGCAGTACAATATAAAAGTTAAACGTGTGGCCTCTAGAGTCAGACTGCTTGCTTTTAAATCTAGACCCTGCACTTTATTGCCTGTGTACACTTAAACAGATTTTTATTTCTCTGTTTTCAGTTTATCTGTCTATATACTGTAGGAAATTTTAATAATCTTTACATTATACATACTAATATATATTATAAGCAAGGTGTAAATTATCTAGACATAGCCTAAATTCTAGCCAGATTCATAATTACTGTTTACAGTTCTCCACACTTTCCAGCTGCCTTACATTGTTCCTGGTGCCTGGACTACTGAAACCAATCCACCCACAATTCCCACGCAGGATACCTCTGAAAACTCACTCACCTTTAGGCTAACTTAAACATTACATCTCCTGGAAGGTTTTCCTGCTTCTCAATCTCCCACCTTAAAGCACCTACTGAAGAATGCAAATGTACTAACTTTGATTCATCAGCAGTGGCTTCATAGGGGCTCTGTTAGGAAGAGATCAGATATCAGATCTGACTGAGAGATAAAGAGCACCACCATCATTAGTGATGTCTGCCATGGATGCTAGAATGGAAGATAGCATCTATTTGTCATCTCTGTCCATTTTCCTTTATTGGTAACATCACCAAGACACTTGAATTATTCAACTGCTGTTTTATGTCCATCTTTGGCCTGTGTCATGCCTCTCTGAAGATATTTCATATTCCATGAAGGCATGGGCTCCATTTTTCTCAAATCCTTATCCCCTGCAGTATCTAGCAGTCTCTGGCACATCATATTTGCCCAAATTTTGTTGAATGAGTTTGAGTTGCCCCATCCCACATTTGGTTCATTTAAATAAATTCACTTTTTATTTTACCTTGGGACTGATTCAAGTCTAAGCAGGTAAAGTTTTACCCAGATGACCCTGTTGGGTTCCATGTGCCCCACATCTGCAATCCCACTCTGCTTCGACCAGTGCCTTCAAAAGCTGAAGGTCTAATGAATAGCCTCTTAAAGCATATATTTGCTCCTCTTGCCTTTTTGTCCTTGTGGGGAAGTTGGGGTTCCTATGGCCAGGATCCTCACTGAACTTAAACCACCTGATGATGTAACTGGCCTGCTGCTAGGCTACAGCTTCCACACCTTTAGGCAATAAGCTATTATTGCGCTATATGGAGAGCTCGGCCCAGTGCTCTGGACGGAGGCAGGGACGCTAGTGCTTGACCTACCGCCGGGAGAACAAGCTGGGTAATAAACCCTTTCACCACAAAGAACGTTTTGCTGTCAATTTCTTTGGTCACATTGAATCCATAGTGAACTTGCCCGGGGCTGAAACCCATTGGCAAGACAGTACTACATCTGCATCTTTGTCACCCTTCAGGTTAACTTGTATATTAACTATATTTTCTTATTTTCTGTATTCTTGATGCTCTGTCATTTGGGACTTCACCAAATGAGGAGCGACTTCCCTTCTTAGGACTATCAGTTCTTGAAATATCAACAGCTCCTCTCTGGGGGCATGCCTTTCACTTGCAAACTAACCAGTCCAGAGTCCACACTCCAAACTACCTCCTCTGCCTGGATCTTACACTCCAGGAGGCAACATTCCTCTGCCCTAATCACCTAACACCAGGTACAAGACAACTAGAGATGTATTCTGTATGCCAGACCCTACTGAAATTACTCAAACTGGCCAATCCTAAACCTGCTTACTCAGCCTTTCCCATGGTATCTACAATGAAAGTCCCAGCTCATGCTTTCCCCTTGTTCCCTCTGCCTCCTGACTGAGCCTGGTGCCTCCCTGTGTGGCCCCACATAGTGCAGAATGTCCCCCCCTTCTTGGGAACTGTGAGTAATGAACTCTATTTTCAGTGGCAGCTGTCTCCTGATCTATTAACCCCACCATACTTAAATAACAAGAAACCTACATTTTAAAACAACTTGCCCTTCTGTATCCGCTGATTCTCACTTCCTCACCTAGTTTTCAATCTTGCTTTTCAGAACACAAGAGAGAATCATTACACGCCTTGAATGACCAATTTTTAAACCCCTTTCTCCATTAGTTTAGAGATAACCATATGCATCTCCTTCTCTAAATCACCTTAAAGGACTCTCAGCAGGAGCTCTGCTCTGGTTTATTACCTCCTAGGATAATGCCATTAGAGATAATCACATTTTGTAGATGCCCTCTCCAAAGAACAATTGCCTTAACAGTCCCTATTGAAGTATTTTTCATTTATAACAAGACCTTATGGTAGTTGAAAATAAATACAGCATAGAAATCTAATTTTCTGATTCTCTAATGCTGTGAACTGTCATGCAGATCAACACACCAGCATATTTTGGAAAACCTCCTGGCAGATGTGAAATTTCTTGATTCTCTCTTTCTCTCATTTTTTTATTCTTTTATTCTCCAAGAGGAAAAAAAAAGACTATGTGATGCTACTAATTAATGGGATTGTACATTTTAAAAATAATTTTTATTTCTAATATATCTAATATAGTAATATACAGAACTTTTAATCAGTAAGAAATAATAACAAAAGATATATTGGAAATGAACCTTTCCATTCAACCACCTTCTATTGTCCTCATCTGCCTACTTAAACATATTTAACTCTTCTGTTACTTATTTTGATAGATTACCATAATAGGTTCATATTGCTATTTCTGGATTTATTAACTGTAAACATTATATGTTGATTTCATGTTAGAGTACAAAAGGATTTACCTTCCTTACACCATCTCCATAAACATCTACTTGCCACTGACCCTTTCTTCAAATGTATTTATATAATAATTACCAATTAAATAAATCATCATCTATATTAATACCTTCCTATTTTTCAATGAAGCTATGCTCATTCTTCCTACAGTGTACAAAAGCCTCTCCAGTGGTTTTCTATGATTCCAAATATGGAAAGAAAAATCACTTCCATTTTTCTTCTTGGGGCACTCCCCCTGCAGCCTTCTGTTCTCCTGTTCAAAAGAATTTTGTTTTTTTCTCTAGGCCTTCAGCAGAGTATCTATCCTCAGACTTCCCATCACTCTCAACTATCTTCCCTTTGAGAATGCTATTTCCTGAATTCCATGTTTTCTTCTTTCTTGGTTTGTTTTCCTGTTTTGGTAGAGCACATATCCACAGCTTCCTGAGAAAGATGCAAGAAGTAAAAATGTCTGAGATGTTCATCTTAAAATGTCCTTACTGAGCACCCTCTCTTAAGTCAGAGTTTAATATTCTCCCTCAGTATAGTGAGACTATTTCTCCATATTTTTTCTCTCTCAGAGTTTGATGAATGTAATTCTGATACCCAATCTCTTGTATATAACACGCTGCATTGTCCTTTCTTTCCTGTTAAAGTAGTATTTTTTCTTTATACTTGTTTTTTTTCAGGTCTGAGAGATTTTCTTATATTATTTCTTTGATATTTCCCCATTATGTTTTCTCCTTTCTCTCTCTCTATAACACTATTAGGTGCATATTGGAAGTCCTAGATTCACTCTTTGATTGTCTCACTTTTTCCCTTCTGCAGTCCTACTACTTTTTTTTCACATTATCTTCCAACCCTTTTACTTTCTTAAATTTCAGTTACTAAAATTATTATTACCAGGAGTTCTTTTGCTGTTGTTGTTCTCAAAAGCTCTTCTTTCTATTTCATGGATGTATGATCTTTTCTTATTTCTCCAAGAATATCAGTCTAAAATGCAATTTATTTTGTTACCTTTATTCTTCTTTTTCTTCTCCTATGAATTTCTTTGTGGGTTTTGATCTCACTCTTTTCAGAATGAAGGCTTACCACAAATAATTGGTGGTCTTTTTCTCATCTACCTGATTTTAATAGGAAAGCACTTAAGCTACTGGATCCCCATTGCATGTGTGCCAAGCTATGGATTAGTATATTCCCCTGCAGAGTAATGTGGTACATGAGTGCTTCTATTAGAGGGGATAGAGGTATCTCTAGGGAATGTGAGCCTGGCCCTAGCATTTAAGAAAAGAGAGTAGAGCATCTCAGAACTCTATATGTGTCTAATCACTCTTTTATCAGACTAGTACCTCATCCATGCTGTCTGCTGCATCTGCTGTTCCAGGGCTTCTCTGGGAGAAAAGAAGAGAAGAGAAGCCAGTAGCATCAAGAAATGGGACTGGAGCCTTGGTATTTAATTTTTCCTTACACTGATTTTCTTTATACAGATTAACTGGTGCTTCCAACTCCTGAGCATTTCTGAATTTCTCAGAAAGGAATTGGCCACTTTTCATCAGGATGAATGCTTTAATCTCCTGCTTTCTGTCCTCACTTTCATTCTTATCAAGGACCATTTCTTTATTCCTGCTCCATCTTCCAGTATATGTGGACAGCTCTCATCTGCTCTTGCCTCTTCTCCCTTTCTTGTCCTGCTAAGTCTGTATGTAATTAGTGCCTTTATTCTCACTTTATTGGGGTGTCAGCAGTAACCAGAGGTGATAAAAGCACGCGTTTTCATGCCATACTTAATCCAAACCATAGCCTTATAGATTTTAATGACTAGATTGTTAAAGAAATGAAGTAGGACTGTGTTCACACATGGGAAATCAATGAGGTCAATGGAGGAATATCCATTCTGACACATAGATCAGGGAGTTTCAAAAGCAAGATATGGACCATTACATAGTATTATTTAAGCAATTTGTTTTTTTAAAATAAAGGTCCAATTCCTGGAGCTTTGGGTTCAGTACACCTGGGTAATGTCAACAGATTGGTATGCTTAGTGAATTCCTGAGTTATTTTTATGTTTGGCCCCTGGTGTAGCCATGCTATCTTGTCATTTAAAACATGAGAAAATTCCCCACTAAATTTAGTCATACATTTACAAAGTAAGAATGCAGCTCACTGAGCTTAAAAAATATTTTTAACTGAGCTTTAGATAAAAAGTAAGAGCATTAACATTTATCAAGCACCTAGGCCTTCTGCTAAGTAGCTTTTTATAGAACACTAAAGTGAGTAAGTAGGTTCTCCATTCTACAGATGACGAAGTAATTATCAGAGATATTAGGTTATTTACCTAAAGCAGTGTGCCTAATCAGTGGTAAAGTTTGATTTACATTCCAAAGTCATTCCTTAACATACCTCTATTCAATCAGTAAGATGCTTCTTCATGCTTTCAATAATTAATTATAGTCAGCTGATTACATGCTACACTTAACCAGTGAACTAACCACTGTTAAAGATTAGAAGAGAATTGCCATGTGCCCCTCACCCTTACGAAGCTTGGGAATTAAACTGAGAAACAAAATAACCATGAAATAATCAGAGAGTCTGTGTATGATCTAACATTCCCCAACTTGGATTCCAAGTATGTTAATATGTGTACTGAGTGGAGAAAAAAAGGGAAGTTTCCATGATCATTCAACTCTGGGAAATTGAGTTAAACAACTTTAAAGAGGTTTGTATTTGCTTATTACAAGGCATCTCAGAATCCTTAATTCAAATATGCATTATGACTTTCCAAGTGGAAGATGGAGCATTCCCCACACATATTTGGCCTGTTAAATCCCCATTCACATCTAAGATAGAATCCCATGGAAAATAATTTGGAAAGTGCTAATAGAGTATGGCAGTATGTTGTTGACTGTTCAAAGAGAATAGGGAATTTATTCAGGACAAAGAGGTCCCAGGAAGCTCCACAGATGAGTAGGTACCCAATCTAGACTTTGAAAGAAGTGGGCCACGTAAAGATTGTCTAATGCCCCTGAAGTGGGAGTGAGGAGGCTAGAATGAGGCCGACTTGCTTCAGAAGGAAGGCTCATACTACCACAGCGAGAGATCATGCTAGCGCCAGTTTGAGGAAGATCCAAAAATCCTGGTTGCGGGTGGGGGTGGAAACTAAAACAAAATGACTATAGAACAATGAGATTGCTAGTCTCCCAGCTCACCCCTAACTGTAATATCCTGAAGTGGGAAGGGAAAGAGACACTAAAGATTGGAAAAGAGAAAAATGATTCTCTTCGCTTACCAGGCAGCCACTCACGTGATTCTCTACATATTTTCAAAATGCACGTCCTGAATGTATTTATTCATATGACTGTAACTGCACAGGCTGCCCCCTTTCAAGGAAGCCCCTCATACTTCTCATTAACAAAGAGAAACCCGACTCCCTTTATCGTGACCCAGAGTGTGGAAATTAGACTGGGTAATTAGAGATGAAAGAAAATGAGAGTTTGTAAACCAAAGTAAACCAAACTAAACAGACACAGGACTCTTAGTTCCCTGCTCAAGGGCACAGATAAACTCTTACCCCTGTATCCTGGAGATGTTTTACAGGAACTTACACCGCCACTGGATGGGCCACCTCCTGACTGCAAGCACACAGACCCCAGGCTGGTTGAAGCCAGAAGACCGACAGCTGAGACTCCTGAAACAATCCCATCAACTCACCACCAACCAATCAGAAGAATGTGCATGAGCCCATCACACACTCTGTAACTAACCCCTTCTCATAATTTTGTCCATAAAAACCCCTGCTTGTAAGCCAATGGCAAGTTGGGGACCTTGGGCGTTAGCCACCCTTTCTCCCTGCATGGTGACCTGCAATAAACTCCCTCCTTCTTTCACTACATCCTGATGTCAGTGTTTGGCTCTGCTAAACATTGGACAAGTGGATCCAGGTTTTTTTGGCTCAGTAACATTACAGCTATATGATAAGTAAATAATACAGTAAACAAATATCATTTTTATGATTGGTAATGACACTATCTTTTTAAAACAAAAGACATCGTCACTCATTGTGGTGTAATTTCTTATTTAATCTTTACCAAAACCTCTGGAGACATATAGGGTGCTCATTATCATCTTTGACATGTCATAACTGAGGAAAGATATGCATGTCAGAATTCTTTTGGTTGTAAATGACAATATCTAACAAACTAGGCTGACAGAATTTATTAGCTATACTAGCTCAGAAGGATATTAGGTCAGCTTAAAGGTTCAGGAGAAATTATGTATTTGTCTGTTTCTTGTCTTATTCTCTCTAGGAGGGGAGAGATCTTGTCAGTCTTGTTCATGTTATGTCCCTAGAACTTTGGACAGAGCCTGACACTTTTAAAGCACTAATTAAATATTCAGTGAGGAAATGAATAGCATAAATATATTCTGAGTAAACTGTATAGACACATATTTTGACCACAAAAAACATGTTTTTAAGTACAAAATATTCTAAAAATAAACTATAATAATATTTTTAATGGAAAGGAATATGAGTTTTATAGAAATATTGAATCAGTTCCATCAAAAATACAAATGAAATGGTAAAGCAAACAGAAAATCATTAAAAATTTAAAGATGCAATAAATACCCATTTTATAAATTTGGCAATGATTGCTTACAGTTTGTGAAATATCTTCAGTCCCCAGTTCCAAGAATTTTCCTCACAACAGATTTTGATTACACTTGCAGGAAGATATTTTGGATTAAACTGTGCTCTTCCTCTGCATTAAGGGGAAATTTAAAGTGAGCATTAATGAGAGAAATTATATTTGAGGGACAAAGAAGAGTAACAAGGGGAAAAAAATGAAGACAGAAAAACTTAAATCACATTTAAGTTCTAACAGCTAGTTCAGTTTTAGGCAAAGATGGAGGTCCTGAGCAAAAAGTACAGAAAGTTATAGGAGAATCATACTCTGGAGGTCCTTGAATGCAAGGGCAAAACTGTTCTTAGTTTTATAGTCATTGAAGGATTTTCAAGTAGGAAATTGTTATTTAGAAAGAACAATGCGACCTCAGTGCTTGCTTACAGAGGATTACTGTGAAGAAGGCAGCAACTATTAAACTAGAGACTAGACCAAGGGAAAAATAATTGAAGTCTGAGCTAAGGCTATGGAAGTGGGGAAGAGATAAAGAAATGATAGTTTTAGGAGATCCTGAGAGGAAGGACAAGATTGAAGAGGAAGTGGCAGTAGGTGTGAGGCCAGACAAGGATCTCAACATTGGCTTCAACGAAGTTTAGAAACTGTCTGCCCTGGACTGGACACTCAGCAGTTTTCCTCTGACCCATAATTTTACATCTCACTTATAATGATTCTGGATCTCTAGTCCTGACCTCACAGGAAGCACATGACCCACACCTGGCCAATCATAGGACATAACTCCCTGGCATCAGTGGTCATGTAACCCAAGCAGGGCCAGTCAGCACACCTCCCTAGGATTTATATACTGTGCTGGAAGAAAATCTCTTCATATGGAAAAGTCCCTTCTGTAGTAGAAAAGAATCAGAGGCAGGAACGAGCCCAAAATGAATTGAGTCCCCAGTTCCAGTCCTTAAAGGACCTTTGCCAACAGCTCTTCCCTGATCTTGCAGCTGCCTCAATATCATTCTTAGCTATAAAAGTCAATAAATTCCATTATGAAACCTTAAGTTTAAATTTTGTCACTTGAAACCAAAGAGTTCCAATAATGTCTGAGCTCACTGACTCCAGCTTCCTCAGCTGCGACATGGGACCATTGACAATGAGTATCCCACACATCCTCTGGAGTTGAAGCAAGGTTCAACATAGAAATCACACTCTAAATTATTAAACTCTATAAACTGAAGCTCTCTGAGTAGATATATTTTCTTTAACCACAGTTACTTCAATGTATTATAAATGCACATTTTGCTTTATTTAAGATATTGATGTATCTGACCTAAAGCAAGAAGATAATTATAATCAATTATAATACCAGCTTTTATTTATATAGTGTTTTATAGCACCACTCAGCTAAAATGATACAAGAGGATAAAAACTCAGAACATTTGACAGAGAACTCACTTTTAAACAAAGACATTTTCCAAACCATACTCAGGTGCAAGATTTTAAAAAGGCAAAGGAATAACATTTTTTCCCTTAATATACATGCTGATGGAATGAGGCTGTACGGTCTGAATGGTTTAAAGATTAACACAATTACTGTATCCAGAATAAAGTTAAAAATGTAAAGTTGTGACAACAGACTGCTATAGTTTTTGCAGTTTGTTCCTGATACTGTTCCATTAATAAGATCATTTAGAATCATTACTCAGCTATTTTAGATTCTATTGACTTTTTCTTTACATTTAATTCTACCCTAAGCCCTTTAAATAAGCACAAGAGGTCAAGCTATGGAAGATTGATTCTAAAATGGAAATTAATGAGTATCTAACACTGTGTGAAAGATTATATTTTGAAGTACAGGAAAATTATCTTTCATACTTACATTACCTAAATTTAGAGAAGACAAGTTTTTACATTTCCTGTGTCCACAAAAAAGGCAATGGGAAAAATGAATTAAACAAGTTTTACTGTTGATTATTGTAAAATAAAGTTTTTGGTTAAATCGGTATCATTAAATAATAAAAGTCCAAATCCATTAAAAGTATATTTTTTCAGTCAAGCACTAAACCTCTTCTCTCTTTTGCTAATTTTACATGCTTGCACCAACAAAGAAATTATGAGGTATTATTAGAATTGCTAATTCAGGCCAACTAATTGCACTAAAAAGAACAAATCCAGCCTGGTGGCAATTATCCATGTGAAAAATTAATTTTCTTAGGTGATGGCATTGTGCAATTTGGCTTCTGATTGGTGTATGGCACCAATTAATGTCTAACAATTCATCTAGCAAATGAAAGAAAATGTATTGAAAATAACTGAGTAAAATGTCAAGCTTTAGTAGTATAAAATAATGGCAGAATTTGTTTCCCACTCCTTTATTATTTTATTTTTTGTTGTTGTTTTGCTGTTTAGGACTCATTTATATTTTCTCCTGGCTCTCTCTTATCCTGTAGCCTTTTTGTTGGGTTTCCAGTGACTGATAGACACTCATCCACATTTGGCTGTGTTACCAGGCTCTGTGTTTAGGTTCGGGGGCAGCCACAGATATAATCAACATTTTTTCTTGCTGTGACATTTCAAGGTCTCAGCACTCATCTCTTTTTCCATAAGCTCTCCCTGACACTCAAAAATTGCCAAGCCTCAATATTTCAATAGCAACTTGTGGCTATTTCTGTTTTGTGATTACAGTGATGCTGATAATGACTAATATTTATATAGGGTTTATTATGCATCAAGTATCTTATTTTTAAACAACTTACTTTACATACATTAACTCATTTAACCCTCACAAACCTGTAAGGCAACTACTATTTTTATCACATACTTATTTTAAAGAAGAGAAAACTATGGTAAAGAAGAGTTAATAACTTTCCCAAGGTCACACAGCTGTAAATGAGAGTCATGCTTCAAACACAGACTGTCTACAGGGTCTGCTTTTGCGACCATCGATTTTGCTGTCTCCTCAACACTTCCTCTTAGCTAACCATCATATGATTCTGTGGATAAACTAGAAAAAAAAGGAATATGAAAACAAAAACTGCCAAAGCCATGAGATGTTCAAACATGCTTTTGAAATGATGGAATTCTAATAAGTAGACTTGTATTCAAAAATTAATAAATGATTGCATATGTTTATTTTAACCTGAAATAAAATACTTTATATATGTATGTACATAAAATTTTTATTAATCTACTCTCTGATGAAAATTACAGTCACTTAAGTGACTAAGCACCCATCCTAATCATGTTGGCTAACAATATTTCTATCTTTCTCATATTTATCTGCTTACCTTTATCTATCTCCATGAGACTCTTAAGCTGCTCATTTAATGTCATGACTAGCAAGGTTTTATACTTATGTGATGCTGACAAAATATTCTTTGGCTAGATGAGTAGATGGATGGATGGGGTGGTATAATGAAGAATGAGAAGTCTGGTGGAGTTAGAGCATAAAAAATGTAGAGTGTTGGGGATGGTAAGGACAGCATTGACCAGATTGTGAGGTCCCTGTTGGGCTGGAAAGTTTCAAGATTTTTCTGGAAGTAACTTGGAGCCAGACATTTTTGAAAAGAGGAATAACATGATCATACACAGGTATTAAAAAGAAACCTTGGGTGTTGGACCAAGTAAGAAGATGAAGCAGTGATGAGGGTATCATGGCCATAGCACCGTGCCTGGAAGAGCTCTAAGAACAGGAGCTGAACTGTCCAGGGGCTCCAGCTTCTTCTGAATCTTTCCTAGCATTCATGCTGAGTCTATGCTTCCCATGGGCTCTTCACAGGGTATGACTGAGCATGGCAGGAATACCAAGCTAGGCCTATTCCTGGAAACATGAACTGTGATGGCTGACTTTGGCTCTAAGCCCCCTGTTGGCCTTGCTGAATGATCCTTATACGCAGGGCAGACTAAGACAATTCTGGATAACCTCCAGTCTCTCTTTCACTCAGGGTCAAATCTGCATCACAATCTCATGATTCTCCCTGGTTCCCTACCCATTTTCTTCTGTGGGCATGTCTCTCAATAAATTCCTTACAAATTTCATTCTGTCTTGGCATCTGCTTGGAGGACAGACCAGTGCTCTGGAGTCAATGCATACAAGCTCCTGTGAGGCAACATTTAAATTTTTCAGGAATTTCACAAGCCAGTTTTTAAACACTCCATTATCCAAAATTAAATTACATAAATTTCCATTTAAATAAATTATGTCAAATAAAAGTAACAAATACTCAAAACTCATCATTTCCTAATTGTTTTGCTATATTTTTCTAGTACTTATGCTCTTGAAATTACTTATTTCTAATGCTCTAGATTCTATATAGTGAGTGATGTTTGTTAAAAGAACAAAAATTCAACCAACTGAAAGAGCTAATTGGCTTTATTCAATGATTCGTGAATCAAGAAGCCTTCCTTCTAACAAGTAGAAAGATGTTCTAAGGAGTTGTACAAAATGGAAGGCTTTCTATAGCCAGAAATGGGCAGAACAAGGGAAAAAGAAAGGAATGTTACAGGGAAAGTCACCTTCCTTAAGGGGGGGAATGACAGAGGATTTTATTATGCAGATAAGCAGATAACCTCACTAGTGCAACTCAGAAAATACCAGACTGATTGGTTCAAAATTCCACCTCTGGGAGATGCTGAAATTGCAATTAGGCTAGTTAGTCTCGGTGGGGCTTAACGTAAGTGACTCCATTTTGGGGCTGTTGTTTCTTTTAAACATGCTCTTCTTGAGATCCATGTGTGAGTAAGCTACATTGGTAGCTTAAAATTGGCCACAGTTGAAGTTTTTATGCCATGGCAGTTAATATTTGTTTTTAAATTAAATAAAATTAAATCAGTACTTGTTTTTTATCACCTCTTTATATCATAAAGCCTGTTGTTAAGCATTTGCTAGCACACCACTTATCTGTATTCATAGAGGACACAATTTTGACTTGAGAATTTGTAGAAAATATCTTCATAAAGAATTCTGTTGTTCTATCAGGATAGGCTGTAAATTCTCTGAGAGTAAGAAAAATGTTTAAATTCCTTACTAAGTGTGATCAGAGCAACAGCACTGGGTTAATACTTGGGAGTTAATCCTAATCTAATATTTTTAAAAGGAAGAAAAAAACTATATGGGATGCCAAAAATAGAGTGAAGCTTACAAATCAATCTAATTCGATTTCAACTCTGTACAAAGGAAAAATAACACCCAGATTTGCTCATGTTTACCCAGTTAAATAACAGTGAAAATATAATTATTTAAGAAAAATAAAACAAAAATTCTCTGTAATACACAGCAAAAGACAGTGATTAATTTATAGTTCCAAAGCCACTATATTTTCCTAGTCTCCTTCATTTGCTCTGTTGTCTAAACTGATGTTGGAATAGAGCTTTTCAGAGGAAAAAAATCAATATTGCTTCTGAACACATAATTTATTTCAGTTCTATCTTCATACATCTTAACTTCAACATCTTATATGTCAAGTTTAGGAATAAACCAAAACTATGTTATCTGGGCTGTCTGTCCAATGCCTTAGAACAAAAGTAATCCAAATGTTTCTGAATAAAAACATTAGCTTTGGAAATCAAAAGAAAACATTCAAATATGGAGACGTGTGACAAATGGTTTGCATTTTATTTCCTTTAACAGGAAGCTGAGTCACTGTCACAGTGATTCCCAGACTTTGCTTTGTAACACCTCTGTAATGTGCCATAAAATTCTGAAAATAAAATTCACTTCAGTTCATCTCCAATACAGCACTTTTAGAGCAAACATGATTGGTAAAATAAATCTAATTATGTATGAATGGAGAATTTGATTTAGAATGTGAATTACTTCTGTACTGAAAAACTTCCCTGAGTCTTAAAATTAATGTTAACAAGAATACTTATTGGATATCCTCTGATTTTATGTACCTGTCCCCGGACCTCAAAATTTCCCCTGGCTGATTGAAAATGTAATCAATTTCCTAGGGCAGTGGTATCCAAGTGTAGTCCTCAGACCAAGAGCACATTACCTGAGAACTTATTAAAAATGCAAATACTTGGCCCTCACTCCAGATCAACTAGATCAGAAGTTTTGGTGATGATGCCCGGCAGTGTGTGGCATGAGACTACTCTATGATAGGATTCGCGCTGAAGGGCAAGAACCATTGTTCCTGCTATGTCGGGATCTGATGGGATCTAGGAAATGAACTAGGAATCTGGAACTTTCCAAGAATGTCTTTTTGCATAGGAAGCAGTCTAGGGTAACACGGGTGTTTATATCTATATCTATATCTAAATTATCTGTATCTATCACATATCCAGGAAAATAAAAAAGCATGCTGTCACCAGATGTTTTCAAATATCCAGGTGTTCCTAATCATATGGTGCACATATCTGGATGATGCCATGGACTTTTCATCCAACAGAAATCATATGCATCAAATCAAATGAAGAGTTACTTCCTATTAACCTATTTATTGTAACAGATACACCCCATGGGCATTCTCTGCATTTATTTGACTCAAGAGCATTCTTTCTTAAAGAACGTGTGGTCAGCCCTATGTAAAATCTTGAAATCTCTATATACTGGGGAATTGCTTGAGGCTATATGGGTAGCTCTCATCCTTTCTCTTTTTACTAGTTGACTTTCCTTTAAACACTTAAGAAAATTCCAATCCCTCATATCTCTCAACCCCCTTCCCCAGTTGGATCCCCACTCAATATTGGTGTTTCCCATACTTTGTTCATCATTGAATTCTCATTGAATTCTGTTCTATTCCCACAAATGATTCCATAGACTGCAGGAGTTTGTCTAGCAAGGTCTATTAAACACACTAATTTTGTCTTCTTACATCCATTAAAGGCATGATGAAGAAGTCAATCAAGCTACTGATCCACACAAGTTACCCGCTATTCCCCCAACATTTTGTTTTATAATTAGTTTTCTGCTTCTGTGTGTATTTTTTGGTGGCCATTTCATGTGTAGGCTTATGGTTTCTTACAGAATTTTCTTAAATATTGGAATAACCCTTTGTTTCACAACATGACCTGTACAGTCTCAAAAGAAATAGATCTCTCTCCTCTTAACTGACAGTATCTTGCACAAGTATAACCTGGGTCCAACTATTCAAAAAGTTCTATGGCTTTGAGAATAGAATTCAAACTCCCTTATAGGGCTAACAAAGACTCTTCCTCCCTATACACACCCCTCACCTACGACTTTCCTTATCCTTGCTCTCTAAATTCCAACTACTTGGCCTTCTTTCAGTTTTCCAAACAGGTTTTCGGCTTCCTACCCCAGGGCTCTTGCACACACTCTTCCCGTTACTTAAAATTTTCTCCCAGTCCCCTTTGCTTGTTAATACCTATTCTTTGTTCAACTTTCAGTTAAATATCTCTTCCTGGAGACAATTCCCTAAATATCCTTCCTATTACCCAGTCCTATCCTGATGCCAGCTCTAAGGCTAAATAAGGTCCCCAAAGTATTATCTCTTAACTCTGTACATTTCCTGCAATGCAGACTATACCAATATGTTTATATAATTATTTGACTCACTCTTTCTCCAGAAGTTAAGCATCACGGTGGCTGTATTTAAATTTCTGTCTTTGGTATCCTCAATACCTACCATGGTACCCATCACATAATAAGGGCTCAATAAATATTATTTGAATGAATGTGCAAATGAATTAACTGAACAAATAGTTCGGGCATTTTAAATTAAGACTGAGGTAAGTAGCAATTCCTAAATAGGTCCTTACTGCTGGAAATAGACAATCTCTGACCTTCAACCTGATAGGACTTCAGAGTCCTATCTAAATATCTGAAACACCACTGTTGCTGTGTTTTATCACTTCCCATGGAGATTTTTTTTAACAACATGACAAAATACTCATGAAAAAATCTAAATAAAAATGCATGAAATCATTTTTATATTCAGTGTGTACTGAAATGTGTAAAGATATAAATGTATTGCAAAACAGTTTCAGCCCTGTTAACCATCTTACCTTGCCATTGTCAATCATAGGTGGAGAAGGAATCTTTGGAACAATTGTCAACCACAGATAGAGCAATAATGCATTCAAATTGCTGTAAAATGAAGTCAACTATAAAAGCAACAAAATAATAGCAAAGCACTTACAATGTGCCAGGCACTATTCTATATGCTTTGTATGTAATTGCTCAAAATAAACTTATGAAAGAAGTCCTATTTTTATCTCATTTATTTACCTTATATATAGATGCTCCACTCTGAAAACTTTAAGTATCTACCATTGCCCTCTGATTTAGAAGGAACATTTCAGGAAGAGGCTACATGAACACAAAGAGACATAGAAAGGAGCAGAAGGATCTGGAACACTGAGTATTCTTCGGATTGAGAGGAGAAAGATGGAGACCAATTGGGAAAGAAAAGGAAGACCAATTGAGAAAGGATTCCTGAATACTAATTAAAGGGACTCAATATCAATTGAAAAACTTCCAGAAAGGAAGACGAAAAATATTTTTATACCACATTTGGGGCTCTCAGACACTTAGTTGTCAGCAACTAGGGAGATCAGGATCTTTCTGGTAAGAGATTGTGCCAGCATTAACTCCCAGAAGGGGTGGAACATAATAGCAAGGAGACACACAGGCACACACACACCTACACACACGCAGATGATGAATGACTAAAGGAAAAAGGGGCTAACATGTTCATATCACTAACCTCTGGGTAGGGATTTTATGATGACTGTTATTTTCTTTTGTTATTATATTAATGATGATCATTTTTATAAGTTGAATTGGATATTACCAGAATACATACTTTGGTCAACTGTTCTTTTTACTTCCATTGGGTTTGTCACTATAAACAATTCGCTGTCCGAGTTGTTCGCCAGGTTGGTGTCTTCATTCCTTAGTTCCAAGGACACCAGAGGATTGAATATTCTATAGACACAGCCAGAACATAAACATTTTGCAGATGGACTTGTGTTGACTCATTAAATCCATACTTGGTTGCAAGTGTGGTTTAGGTTATGCTTGAACAAGGGCAAAGGGAAACAGAGTGTTGAGAAAATTCAAATTCACTTAAATAATTCTGCACTTCAGGAAAAGACAAGGGTTTGGAGCTGATTTTCTGGTTTCCTTCCATACACAGTCATTCATTCAACAAATCTACTGAATACCAGCATTGCTAAAGGCTGCAGGGTAAAATAGAGCTTAGACTTCAGTGGATTAGAGGATGCATAATCTGTGTGTTAGATACTTGCTGTTAAGCCTACCCTGAATTAGTTTTTCCTAACATAATTCAGTGGGCTTTGAAAAAAAAAGCCATTCCCTCACTCTGACTCATTCTAGTCACTTTGAAAGGATGGAACCTTCTTGAGGGATAATCACATAACCTAAGTCTGGCTAATGTAGGCAACACCCCCAACATACACATATATAGGAGAAACAGTAATTGCTTTGGGAGCAGCATGTGACCCAAACCAGTCCATTAATGGGGATTCCCAAATGTATTAGATAAGGTAATGTTAACTGTTATTACAAACTGACCCACATGTAGAATGACTCCTATAAACTAATTGTGTCTATACAAATAAAATCCATAATGGGTATTCTTGATTGTTGGGTGGTTCCTTCCAAAGTGGTGATCAGGTACTCAGGCTCTATCCATATTCTGGCTCCACTATTTCTTAATACTTAGTATCCAAAGTCATTACATGGGCCTCAAGATGGCATTAAGAAGGTGAAAAGCACTGAGAATTGCATGTGGAGGGATTTTATGGTCTGGGCAGAAAGGGACATGCATCACCTCTGCTCACATTCTGTTGACTAGAACGCTACCTCATGGCCTCTTGAGTTGGGGCTGGTAAATACAATCTTAGTATAGGCTCAGAAATGAGAGGAATTGGATTTGGAGCACATCTAGCAATTCTTCAACATAGAGAGTTTTCTAGACTTATTAGGAAAAAAAAGGATGCATCCCTTTGGGGGAATTTCCAAGCCTGGAGACTGTACTTCCAAAGCCACTAGTAATCACTATTGCCGCCTGTACAGAAAAGAGCTAACATGGCAGGGCTGAGACTGCTTATGCCTACAAAGGCCTGCCTGCCACTTTGGCCCTGGGCTTTTGGAGTGCAACTGGGAGCTTGGGTTTCAGAGGGTTCCCACTGTCTTAATGGATAAGAGTGGCTCCTGGTGCCTCAGCTGTTTGGGACAACAATGCAGTGTATACTTAACACTTGCTTTCCTCTGGGAGTCTGGAATTTTAGTACATGTTAGGCAAAGGGTGCCTACATGGTGCCTACCAGTTCCTATCAGAACCTTCAGTACTGAGTCTCTAATGAGCTTCCCTGGTAGGCAACATTACACATGTACTCCACAACTTTTGCTGGGGAAACTAAGTGTATCCTGTATGATTCTGCTGCAACAGAACTCTTGGAAACACTGAATCAACCTGGGACTTTGCCTCATGTGGCTTTGCCCTTTGCTGACTTTGCTTTGTATCTTTTCACTACAATAAATCGTAGCCATGAGCATGATTACATGCTGAGACCTGTGAGTCCTCTTAGTGAATCATCAAACCTAAGGGTGGTCTTTAGGGCCCTCAGTACACCACCACATGGGAAGGGTCTTCCTTAGATCAAAGGAATGCAGAAGAGAAAAATCAAAAGATGCACAGAGACAGATTCTTGATTGTAATCTTTGGTCACTGTGATCCAGCTGTAACTGAAGTTAAACTTAAGTGATAGCTCTGAATTTTTCAGTTATATGAGCCAATAAATTCTGTTTTGTGCTTAAGTCAGTTTGAGTTGGGTTTTCTTTTACCTATAACCATAAACAGGATTTACTTATATGGCTTGTTATCTAATATATCTCTTAACATTTGAAAGTGTGATTAGTTGCTTCACTCAGTAGCTACAGACTTAAAGAAACTAGAGCTCCCTGGAGCAGAAGCCTAGAAAAAGCCGCAAAAAGCAAGATCAGCGAGGGTAATATGCAAAGAGAGGTTGGCAACAGCCATGGAAAAATGAAATCACAAATGAAAATAGGGAAATAGACATTAAGAGAATCTAAAAATCAAATTAAGGTAAAACAAGTAGGTAGAAGAGAATCCAAGGGTATTTAGTGGGAAAATGCCGGTATCTGTAATCTGTGCCTGGATTCAGTGGCAAAACTAAATTCACTAAAATATAAGCACAATAAAAGCAGGCATTTTGGTCTAATTTATTAACAGCTATAGTCTAAGTACCTAATATGGTGCCTGACACACAGTAAGCCTTAAACATTTTTAAATGAAGATGAAAGGATGCAAAATTGTACAGAAAATGTAACTCACTAGCTACTTTGAAATCAGGATATTATAGCTACCATGTTCCATTAATTCTTTAATTCCTTCAGTGATAAGAATGTCAGACAATGACTGAACTGCAGAATGATATTGAATATTAAGAAACTAAGTCACCTAGGAAATGATAATATTTATGTAGGGAAAAGAAGAAAATGAACTCAACATACCATGAGAATAAAAGCAAACCACATTCATTAGAACTCAGCTCATTGAAATCAAACCAGGGCAGATTTTTTTTAATCAATAAAATAAACCTTTAAAATAACCTAACCCACAGGTTCCTAAACACTTTTGCAAATCAGAACAGTCTGGGAACATTTAAATATAGATTCCTAGGCCCTGCATACAACTAGGAAATTAATATCATGGAGAGATGTCATGGGGGAGAGGTCTATGTCCAAGGGATCTGTATCTCTAACTCCCCCACGTGATTCTGAGGATGAGCCAGTTTGGGGACCTCTGCATTTTATATGAAATCTTAATTTCACAGGTAAGAAAAACAAAACCCAAGGTCAAAGCGGGTTTGTGTATGAAAGGATGGCTTTTACATGTTACTAGGATCAGAACTCAAGGATTCAAATGCATCTAGTGTTCTTCCCATCACACAACATTATCAAACTCTGAGCCAGTATGCAAAACACTCAGACCATGCTTTTAGTGGGTTAGAAAACTTGCTAGGAGTTGAAAGATAGGATTCCTCCTATCCATTCATTTCCAGAGTTCAAACAGATGGGGCAAGAGATAGAGATGTTGAGTGGCACAAGATTTCTCATATCCCTCCTGAATTCGAGATTTTAAATCTCTAATGTTTGTGTTCAGGCTGGCATCATACCCTCTGAATGGAAAGCTGGGGTTATAAGAACAAAGTAGGAATCTCAGACAACCATGTTTAGCCCCAGACGCATACAAACACTTACAAACACTTGAAGTAAAGGTCAGGGATGTAGATGAAGCTGAAACATGATTAGCACCATGACGCCCTGTTCTGATCTTAATTTTCACAACGTAAAACCCATTCTTCATTTGCAAACTGATGTGTTCATTCTGTTTCCTTGCTCCTTCGGCCCTAGTGTTTCCAGAGCAGACAGAACTAGAATACAGGCACAGTAAGCAGCCTGAGAATCTTTGAATGTTAAATTTCAGGACGTGCAAGTCAAACACTCTGGACCTGTCAAATCCACAGGAGTGGTTAAGTATCAACTTCGTCTTACCATCTGTACACTCATGACTCTTCTCCATCACTGTGAGTATAAAAGCAACAAGAAAGACTTTTTTTTTCTTTTCTCAAATGAGTAAGCCAGAGGCCACACTGCTCAGGAGCTGTTGATTTTGAAATTCTAAATGGAAAATTGCAGTCTCGATACTTTACTTACAGAAAAGTAAAACAGATTGGTGAGAACCGCTTTTTCTAAAGATTGGGTCTTCAATTTTCCTCGAATATTATTAATTGTGTCTAGTAAAGTATAGTCTTCAGAGAAAAATGCATCTGAGTTTTCTGAGAAATACTATTTATTCTGAGAGGAAAGAACTTGACATCAAATAAATTAAGTGCTTACAAACAGCTCAATTGCAAAAACAAAAGGCAGCAGGATTGTGTCTTTGTAATTGCCTTATTCTTATGACATTAGCATCTGACATGGAAGAAAGATGATATTTGCCATGGCTAATTCTACTGTAGATATTTAATTGCTAAAAAACAAATTCAACTAAGTAAATTAAAAATCTAATTGGCTTTATTCAACAATTCATGAGTGGAGCAGCATCCCATCTAGCAAATAGAAAGGAACTCTGAAGAGCTGTATAAAATGAAACGCTTTTATACGCAGAAGGGGCTGAGGAAAGGAAGTTTCTAGCAACAAGTGGATTGTTTCAGACAAGGTCACTTTCCAATAGGGGACAGAAGGGGTTTATTAGGCAGATTATCTCATTGATGCTGACCAGGTAATTCCAGATTAACTGGCAAAAGGTTACATTCCTGGAAGAGGCTGAAACTGCATTTAGGTTAGTGTTGGTTTGCTGGTGTGGGGCTTAGCACAACTGACTCCACTTTTTTGTCTATTGTCTTTAACAATTTCACCGTTCACCCAATTCAATGGAGGCTATACAGATATTTCTTGTCACATTTTTAACTGCTGGAATGTTCAGTTCTCTTTTATTCCTTGATTTACAGCCTAATTTACTTGCCTTAAAAACCCATGTGTTCATGCACTTATCTATTGTCTGAGAGCCTTGGAACCATGTGTCTGTCTGAGCACATTCTTTCTCTTCTTTTTAATTCAAAAAGCCTTTGGATGAACTAAGGGACACTTCACTCCTTAGTTTTGTGTTTATGAAACACAACTGCAACACTGCCCTAATCAATTCAAAACTATTCATATTTGATGAATTTTTCTATTCATTTCAGATTCCAGTATAATTTCTGCTTCATCACTTACCATTTGCAATATACAACCAGCTTATTATCATGTGTGTTTTGTTCTAATATTCTCTAATTGTTTCACACCTTTTTTTTTTTTGCCCTTACCAAATTTTAAACCCCTTAAAGACAAGAACTATTTCTCTGGCCCCTTTTCCAGGCTTAGCCAAGGGTCAAATATATCATACAGAGTAAATAAATATCTATTGATTGAGCTCAATGGTTGCATATTAATCTGGTTATTCAGTGAACAATTATTCATTGGGATCTATTAAGATCCAGACTTTGTTCCAGATCACAGCTTCTCAAAATTCACATCAATCACCTGAGGATTTCTTTTACTTTTTTAAAATAGAGACATTTTTATAATAGGTCTGGGTTAAAGCCTGAGATGGCACATTTCCAACAAGGTCCCAGGTAATGCCAGTGCTGCTGGTCAATGAACCACATTTTGAAGAGCAAGAACCTAGACTAGGAGTTGGAAAACCTTTGCTGTAAAGGGCCAGACTGTAACTATTCTAGGTTCACTGGACCATATGGTTTCTATCATAACTAGTTAATTCTGCTATTGCAGTGCCAACACAACCACAGATAATAAGTAAATGAATGGGCATGGTGGTGTTCCAATAAAAAATTTTTTTTGCCACTTATTAATATACAACTACATGAGCAACATTATGTTTACTAGACTCCCCCTATTATCAAGTCCCCACGACATACCCCATTGCAGTCACTGTCCATCAGTGTAGTAGGATGTTACAAAATCACTACTTGTCTTCTCTGTGTTATACTGCCTTGCCCATATCCCTCCACCCCACACCCACACCCGCTACATTATGTGTGCTAATTGTAATAGCCCTTTTTCCCCCTTATCCCTCCCTTCCCACCCCTCTTCCCCAGTCCCTTTCCCTTTGGTAACTGTTAGTCCATTCTTGGGTTCTGTGAGTCTGCTGCTGTTTTATTCCTTCAGTTTTTTCTTTGCTCTGATACCTACAGACGAGGGAAATCATTTGATACTTGTCTTTCCCTGCCTGGCTTATTTCACTGAATATAATACCCTCTAGCTCCATCCATGTTGTTGCAAATGGTACGATTTGTTTTCTTCTTATGGCTGAATAATATTCCATTGTGTATATGTACCTCATCTTCTTTATCCATTCATCTACTGATGGACACTTAGGTTGCTTCCATTTCTTGGCTATTGAAAATAGTGCTGCAATAAACATAGGGGTGCATATGTCTTTTTCAAACTGAGCTGCTGCATTCTTAGGGTAAATTCCAAGGAGTGGAATTCCTGGGTCAAATGGTATTTCTATTTTGAGTTTTTTGAGGAACCTCCATACTGCTTTCCTCAATGGTTGAACTAATTTACATTCCCACCAGGAGCGTAGGAGGGTTCCACTTTCGCCACATGCTCACCAACATTTGTTGTTGTTTGTCTTTTGGATGGCAGCCATCCTAACTGGTGTGAGGTGATATCTCATTGTGGTTTTAATTTGCATTTCTCTGATAACTAGTGATGTGGAGCATCTTTTCATGTGCCTGTTGGCCATCTGAATTTCTTCTTTGGAGAAGTGTCTGTTCAGCTCCTCTGCCCATTTTTGAATTGGCTTATTGAGGTGCATGAGCTCTTTATATAATTTGGATGTCAACCCTTTATCAGATATGTCATTTATGAATATATTCTCCCATACTGTAGGATGTCTTTTTCTTCTACTGATGGTATCCATTCCAGTACAGAAGCTTTTTAGTTTGATATAGTCCCATTTGTTCATTCTTGCCTTTGTTTCCCTTGCCCGGGGAGATATGTTCATGAAGAAGTTGCTCATGTTTATGTCCAAAAGATTTTTGCCTATATTTTTTTCTAAGAGTTTTATGGTTTCATGACTTACATTCAGGTCTTTGATCCATTTCAAGTTTACTTTTGTGTATGGGGTTAGACAGTAATCCAGTTTCATCCTCTTACATGTAGCTGTCCAGTTTTTCCAACACCAGCTGCTGAAGAGGCTGTCATTTTCCAATTGTATATCCATGGTTCCTTTATCATATATTAATTGACCATATATGCTTTGGTTTATATCTGGCTCTCTATTCTGTTCCACTGGTCTATGGGTCTTTTCTTCTGCCAGTACCAAATTGTCTTGATTACTGTAGCTTTGCAGTGGAGCTTGAAGTCAGAGAGCGTAATTCCCCCTGCTTTATTCTTCCTTCTCAGGATTGCTTTGGCTATTCTGGGTATTTTGTGGTTCCATATGAATTTTAGAACTATTTGCTCTAGTTCATTGTCAAACACTGTAGGTATTTTGATAGGGATTGCACTGAATCTGTAGATTGCTTTAGGCTGGATGTCCATTTTGACAATATTAATTCTTCCTAGCCAAGAGCATGGGATGAATTTCCATTTATTAGTGTCCTCTTTGATTTCTCTTAAGAGTGTCTTGTAGTTTTCAGGATATAGGTCTTTCACTTCCTTGGGTAGGTTTATTCCTAAGTATTTTATTCTTTTGGATGCAATTGTGAATGGAATTGTTTTCTTGATTTCTCCTTCTGCTAGTACACCGTTAGTATATAGGAATGCAACAGATTTGTATGTATTAATTTTGTATCCCACACTTTTCTGAATTCAGATATTAGATCTAGTAGTTTTGGAGTGGATTCTTTAGGGTTTTTTATTTACAATATCATGTCATCTGCAAACAGGGACAGTTTGAGTTCTTCCTTGCCAATCTGGATGCTTTTTATTTCTTTGTGTTGTCTGATTGCTGTGGCTAGGACCTCCAGAACTGTGTTGAATAAAAGTGGGGAGAGTGGGCATCCTTGTCTTGTTCCTGATCTTAAAGGTAAAGCTTTCAGCTTCTCGCTATTAAGTATAATGTTGGCTGTGGGTTTGTCACATATGGCCTTTATTATGTTGAGGTACTTGCCCTCTATACCTATTTTGTTGAGAGTTTTTATCATGAATGAATGTTGAATTTTGTCGAATGCTTTTTCAGCATCTATGGAGATGATCATGTGGTTTTTGTCCTTCTTTTGTTGATATAGTGGATGATGTTGATAGATTTTCGAATGTTATACCATCCTTGCATCCCTGGGATGAATTCCACTTGATCATAATGGATGATCTTTTTGATGTATTTTTTAATTGGTTTGCTAATATTTTGTTGAGTATTTTTGCATCTATGTTCATCAGCGATATTGGTCTGTAATTTTCTTTTCTTGTGGTGTCTTTGCCTGATTTTGGTATTAGAGTGATGTTGGCCTTATAGAATGAGTTTGGGAGTATTCCCTCCTCCTCTACTTTTTGGGAAATTTTAATGAGGATGGGTATTAGGTCTTTACTAAATGTTTGATAAAATTCAGCAAAGAAATCATCTGGTCCAGGGGTTTTGTTCTTAGGTAGTTTTTTGATTACCAATTCAATTTCTTTGCTGGTAATTGGTCTATTCAGATTTTCTGTTTCTTTCTGGGTCAGCCTTGGAAGGTTGTATTTTCTAGAAAGTTGTACATTTCTTCCAGGTTATCCAGTTTGTTACCATATAATTTTTCATTGTATTGTCTCATAATTATTTGTATTTCTGTGGTGTCCATAGTGATTTTTCCTTTCTCATTTCTGATTCTGATTATGTGTGTAGACTCTCGTTTTTTCATGGTAAGTTTGGCTAGGGGTTTATCTATGTTGTTTATTTTCTCAAAGAACCAGCTCCTGCTTTCAATGATTCTTTCTATTGTTTTATTCTTCTCAATTTTATTTATTTCTGCTTTAATCTTTATTATGTCCCTTGTTCTACTGACTTTGGGCCTCATTTGTTCTTCCTTTTCTAGTTTCATTAATTGTGAGTTGAGACTGTTCATTGGGGATTATTCTTCTTTCTTGAGGTAGGCCTGTATTGCAATATATTTCCCTCTTAGCGCGGCCTTCGCTGCATCCCACAGATTTTGTGGTGTTGAATTATTGCTGTCATTTGTCTTCATATATTGCTTGATCTCTGTTTTTATTTGGTCATTGATCCATTGATTATTTAGGAGCATGTTATTAAGCCTCCATGTGTTTGTGAGCTTTTTCATTTTCTTTGTGTAATTTATTTCTACTTTCATATCTTTGTGATATGCTGGGTGGTACAATTTCAATCTTTTTGAATTTACTGAGGTTCTTTTTGTGGCCTAGTATATGATCTATTCTTGAAATGTTCCATGTGCACTTGAGAAGAATGTGTATCCTGTTGTTTTTGGATGCAGTGGTCTGTAGATGTCCATTAGGTCCATCTGTTCTAATATGTTGTTCAGTGCCTCTGTCTCTTTACTTATTTTCGGTCTGGTTGATCTGTCCTGTGGAGTGAGCAGTGTGTTGAAGTCTCCTAAAATGAATGTACTGCTTTCTATTTCCTCCTTTAATTCTGTTAGTGTTTGTTTCACATATGTAGGTGATCCTGTGTTGGGTGCACAGATATTTATAATAGTTATATCCTCTTGTTGGACTGACCTTATAATCTTTATGTAATGTCCTTCTTTGTCTCTTGTGACTTTCTTTGTTTTGAAGTCTATTTTGTCTGATACAAGTACTACAACTCCTGCTTTTTTCTCACTATTAGTTGCATGAAATATCTTTTTCCATCCCTTTACTTTCATTCTGTGTATGTCTTTGGGTTTGAAGTGAGTCTCTTGTAGGCAGCATATAGATGGGTCTTGTTTTATTATCCATTCAGTAACTCTATGTCTTTCGACTGGTGCATTCAGACCATTTACATTTAGGGTGATTATCGATAGGTATGTACTTATTGGCATTGCAGGCTTTAGATTCATGGTTACCAAAGGTTCAAGGTACTATCTAACAGTCTAATTTAACTTATTTTGTATAGTATTACAAACGCAACCTAAAGGTTCTTTTTTTTTCCTTTTTCTTCCTCCTCCATTCTTTGTATGTTATGAATCATTTTCTGTAGTCTTTGTACTCCCTTAGTGACATATATTTAGCCTTAGGAATACTTCCATCTACAGGAGTCCCTCCAAAATGCACTGTAGAATTGGTTTCTGGGAGGTAAATTCTCTCAGCTGTCGCTTATCTGAAAATTGTTTAATCCCTCCTTCAAATTTAAGTGATAACCTGCCAGGTAGAGTAAGTATTCTTGGTTCAAGGCCCTTCTGCTTCATTGCATTAAATATATCATGCCACTCCCTTCTGGCCTGTAAGGTTTCTGTTGAGAAGTCTGATGATAGCCTGATGGTTTTTCCTTTGTATGTGATCTTTTTTCTCTCTCCAGCTACTTTTAAAAGTCTGTCTTTATCCTTGATCTTTGCCATTTTAATTATTATGTGTCCTGATGTTGTCTTCTTTGTGGCCCTTGTGTTGGGAGATCTGTGTACCTCCATGGCTTGAGAGACTATCTCCTTCCCCAGATTGAGGAAATTTTCAGCAATTACCTCCTCAAGGGACACTTTCTATCCCTTTTTCTCTCTCTTCTTCTTCTGGTAATCCTATAATGTGAATATTGTTCTGTTTGGATTGGTCACACAGTTCTCTCAATATTCTTTCATTCTTAGAGATCCTTTTTTCTCTCTGTGCCTCAGCTTCTTTGTATTCCTCTTCTCTAATTTCTATTCCATTTACCATCTCTTCTACTACATCTAATCTGCTTTTAAATCCCTCCATTGTATGTTTCTTCAGATATGGAATTTCTTAATGATTGAATCTCCAACTGAAATTCATTCCTGAGTTCTTGAATATTTTTCTTTACCTCCATAAGCATGTTAATAATTTTTATTTTGAACTCTCTTTCAGGAAGATTGGTGAGTTTGGTTTCACTTGGCCCTCTTTCTTGGGTTTGTGAGACTTTGGTCTGAACCATGTTCTTTTGATGTTTCACATTTCGGTGTGGTGCCCACTGGTGCATAGAAACTCCAGTCTCTGGAACTTCTCAGCCCCGAGAGTGAGGTTCGGGTTCTTAGGGGAGTGGAGCTGGTGCCTGGGGGGAGGAAAGATATCTTTCCTGATTCCTCTCTGCGGCGCCTGTCTCCAGTGTCAGAGCTACTGGGCCAAGCACACACGTATAAACCTCTGTGTTTTGCGTCTCTAGCTGTTGTAGGCCGGGCCTCCCTCTGGCTGGCCTGATGCCTGCGCAGTGACTGCGGGTTTATGAGCAGGTGCCTGGAGGCCAGTAGGAAGGCTCAGCATGCTGTATGTCACAGTGGGGGTCCTCAGAGCTGAGTAGGCAGCCAGAGGGATGGAGGACCTGAACCTCCTCAAAGTTCCCAACCAGCTGGGCAGAGCGCACCCAGACAACCTTGTCCAGCTCTCCCTTCTCCCGTACATCAAGCTCCATGCAAAGCCCACCCCTTCAGCAGTCCTTTCACTGCTAAGAAGCCTCTCCGACTGCCTCCCTTTCCTCTGACACAGAGCAGCAGGGTGTGGATCCCGTCCTCCACAAATGGCTGGAATGTCAATTTCTCAAGCACTCCGCCTGTCCAAGATCCCCAGTGTCCAGAGCACCACACAATATAGGATTCTGCTCACAAAGCAGATGTCCAGGACTAGGTGTTCAGCAGTCCCAGGCTTCCACCCCCTCCCCCGGTCCATTTCTCTTCCTCCCACCAGTAAGCTGGGGTGGGGGAAGGGCTTGGGTCCTGCCAGATTAAGGCTTTCATATGTTACCCTGTTTTGTGAGGTCTGCTCTGTTCATGAGGTGTGTATGCAGTCTGGCTCAGCCTTCTTTCTTGTTGTTTAAGATTAGTTGTATTAATTAACTTTATTTTTGTACTGTTTGTGGTTTTGGGGGGAGCTCTCCATCTCACCTCTCATGCTGCCATCTTGAAAGGCTCCCAATAAAATTTTATATCCAAAATAGGTATCCAACTAGACTTGCCTGTTAGGCTGTAGTTTTCCTACACTTAGCTTAGATAATGAGGTCACATAAGACACGGACCCTTCCCTTAGGATGTTCATGTAGGGAATATCTATAGATATTTAAGTTCTAAGGTTTTATAGTAAAATGAAATACAGATATTCTACGTGCCAAACATCATAATTTTGTCAGGTAATTAGTAATTTCCTGCTGGTTAGAAATTCACCTTATAGAAATTGTCTTGTATTGATCTCTCTCAGGTTCTGCTAGACCAGGAAAAATAGAAAATTGATCATTTTCCAGTATAAATCAAGCAGTGAAGCAGCTAGTCAGCCGATTTCAGGAAAGCATATGTTCTCTTTTCTTTCTTTGTTGTTGTTGGGTTTTTGTTTTTTATTTTATCTTATTTTATTTTATTCTATTCTATTCTATTTTTTTAAATGACAGTCACTTGGCTCACCCAGCCCCCCACCCCTAGGGAGCACTTTTATGTGAGTAAGCAGTATTGCCTTTTCTACTGGTCCAGGAAATGTCTAAGAAATCAGACCAAAATGTAATTGCCTTGTTTTTCTTTATTCTCTGCCTTGCCTTTTGCATTATTTCTAGTCTGTCCTTTCCCCTTCAATTTTTAGTTCTGAGAACCTGGTAGGTAAATTTAAATACCTATTCATACCTCCCACTTCCTATAATGATTGATTTCCTGAAAACAATAAATTGTGTACATGCCAATTAATCTGGAGAAATAACTGCACATTATAGACAATGTTTAAATCACTGGAGATGGTCCTGGAAATTCAGTATTGATTTTTTTTTTACATTCATCTCTCTCTTTCTCTGTCTAACTTAAGAGGTGATTATTGAGCATATACCATATCTTATATGAGTCCTATAAAACAAAGAAGAAAAGGAGGCAAAATCCATCACACTACGAGTCCTAACATTCTGGCGTCTACCTTCTCTTTAATTTCCCAATAACCAGTTTGCTTCCACCTGCCATGTGACCCATTAAAGTCTAGTACCTCCCCAAGTGCTTTGGACCATCCCTATCAAACAGTTTGCAGTTGTTTTTTAAACTTCTGCCTTCAACCTTTTCTCCAATCACTCTATCTCATAATTGCTACTCCATACTTCTATTTTCACTTGACTCATTTTGGACAAAACTTTCCCTTTAATTCTTCAATCATCACTAGCACTTGATTGCCACTCACCTGTAGAGGAGTCCAAAATTTACTGAAGAACAAAATTAGCATGCAGGAAGGAAGACTAAACACCCCATATCAGATGTAAGTGCTCTTTTTCTATGTTAGCCTGTCAGCCATATCTTTTTCTCATAAATCTTCCATCTACTCTCTCCTTTGCTGCATCTTTTCAGACATAACCTCTGCTCTTCTAGCTCAAGAAGCCCCATTTTTCTATAGCCTACTTCCATGCAAATCAATGAATTTTCTCTCCCATCTTCTCCAAGTCTCCTCATTTTCACTCTCCTCAGTAGGAACCCAAAGTCAACAAATGTTAAAATACTTTTCTCACCCAGGGAGGACAAAACTTTAGTTGATACTGTAGAACATTTTAGCTTTTTATTCCCACTACTTTATTTCCAGAACAGCCTGTGGACTTAGCTTTGGCAAAATCAAATGCCCATTAAACTGCCTCACTCCCTGCACCCCCCAAATAGCTTTCTTTCCCTTCATATGAAATCTTCATCACCTCCCAGAGAATTTAAACAGCTTCAGGCAGCTTGCAAAAGAGTGGCTTTATTTATTTGTGTTGCCTACCACTCAGCCAAAGAGGAAACTAACTGAAACTGTAAGAAATAGGTGTTCAAAAAATACTGATAAAACAGAAAAGGACTAATTCTGTTCTACCTGGGGATGGAGAGAAGAAATAGCAAAATATGTATTCTTGTATTTTCCATCCCAGGTAGGTCTCAACCAAAAAGGAGATAGGAGATACCTTGATATGTATGTTGGTGTGGAGATGGGCTTGGAGTTTGGGAATTAAGCCTTTTTTTTTAAATAATTTTTTAAATAGTTCGTGTGACTCAGTAACTTCAGGGCTGGAAGCTTAACCTAGAATATACACACAGGCTATGCAAACTCAGGGAAACTTACAAAACAGGGCCACACACTGGAAGTGTGTATAACTTCCAGGTTGTCTTCTCTTCTATCAGTAATCTGGACTTTCAGTAGAGTCCTGGAGTCTGCTTCAGCCTGCACAAGAAAGACCACAAATACTTCTTCATGAGCCCTGGACTTTGCCAGACCATGGACTCAGTATCTCATCTTGGAGCAAATTAGGGGCTCTGGAAACCATGAATACCAAAGCCCTTATTTTTATAGATAGAGACTATGGCAGCAAAGTTAATTTTTTCTGATTTGTAACAGATCAGAAGCTAGAATCCAGGTTTCTATTAATGTCTATGTCCTTCCAATTACTTGGCATTTCCAGTCTTATTGGCCTTGAAGTGTGCCATCCTGGAGGTCTCCTCAAACTTCAAAATTTCTGATGACTCAACTAACCCCCCTGAGGATAGAATTGAGGAACGCTACATACTCGGACTGAGGGAACTCCAGTTTACCATCATATTAGCACTTGGGAAAGCATGTATATTCATAGAGGTAACCTAAAATACAATTGACTCATCTAGACTGGACTGAAGTGCTATGGATTATTATAGACCAGGCTTCTCCTCCTCAGCACTATTGACATTTGGGCAGGATAAATTGCTGTAGAGGCCTTTCCTGCACCTTATCCAATGTTCAGCAGCACGGTGGCCTCTACCCATTAGATGCCACTGGGAATCACCCTCTTGCCAATCTCCGGATAGTGTCGAATGTCTTCTGGAAGACAAAATGCTCCCCCACACCATGCTGAGAACCTCCACTATAGACTACCTCAGAAGATGTCTCCCCATTCATCACTAAACCTGTTGATAAGGCAAAACAGAATGTATGGTTTACCATGATTAAGGGAGAAACCCACCTTGCAAAGTGCTGTCTCTCAGTTGGGGAGAATAATTTCGCAATTTATTGAGAATTGGAAGTTTGGTTTATGGTGGGGCTTTCAGTGCAGAGACTTGATGAGGATTATGTAAGAATCAGGATATAACAGTTCAAGGATAGTGAGTATTATTAAAAGCAAGTCTTTTGAGTATTATGAGTATTTTGAGGTGGAGATTCAAAGAATTTAGGGTACAAACTGTCTATTGAAGAGCTCATAGGTCTTTTGTTAACAGTCAAACCATTACTTCTCCTGTCTTATCTGTAAAACGGGGATACTCAAATTCTTTCATAAGGTTTTGTAAGGTTTTGCATGGAAAAAAGGGCTGTGGATAAACTAAAGCCTGCTGACAAGGAGGAATAGCTAAGTGCTGTCAATGTAGATAGCAGGGTGCAGATTTGTTTCTCAGGGTCCAGACTGAGTGTGTGGGTGGTTTAGGTTCTCAACTGCCACCCTTTAAAAAATTTCTGATTTAGCGCTCTACTCTGGTTCTCATGCAGATTTGAAAAAAAATAATAACTGTTCCTTAAAAAATATCAACATGTCCTTTTTACACTGTGTGGCAAACATTCTTCACAGTGCATTAGAATGTCATGGTATTATAGTGATCTTAAACCTTGGCGTAAAGTGTGAAAACACTCTGAGTTTCATACTTGGCCATCTTTAGTGTGACAGGTGTAAGGCAAATCTAAAAGTTACTCATGTTTCTGGACTTCATGGCCTTGTTGTCATAAGAATGCAAGCTTTGAACAGAATTGTTAATTCCTTAATTAAATGAATGTTTAATTTTAATCTTAACTGCACTCAAATTCAATGCCCCAAATCTACCTCTGATGCCCCTGGAGCTGCAGACCCTGCCCTGCAGCAGTCTGGTTCAGATACTAGCCAAAAATATTCTGAAGATACCACAGCTTTCCTGCTCCCACCCTACTCAGGGGCATGCTATTTCTTCAGTGATACATATGGAGAAGGGGCTAAGGTCCAGGCTTGGCAGACAGCTAGCTCTGTGCTTAAAGCTCAGCTCTACCCCTACCAGATATGTGACCTTGACTTCATTACTTCTGCTATCTTATCTGTAAAATGGGATACCCAAACTCTTTTATAGGGTTTTGTAAGGATGAAATAAATTACTGTTTATAAAATATATGTGAAGCACTAAAGTAGACATCTGTTGATTTGGGGCTATCCGGCATGTATTTAACCTATTTCTGCTATTAAACCCCAGATGTTATTATGGAGAATCAACTCATTCCTATCCCTAATCCATACATTTCAGATAGGTCCCAACCATTTCTTTAAGGGGTAGAGCATGACAATGAAGTATGAACTAATCATTTCATTCCACTATATTCTCTCCTTGCTTCAGGGACCAACAAAATGATCAAAACTAGGTCAAAGAGCCTATCAGAACTAATCCCTAGCTTATTTTTTTTAATTACAGGAAAGTAGCATTTGTCACTAGACTGAAATCAAGATGTGAGGCTCCAGCTGCCACAGATATCCCAGCCCCCTATCCTTTTGTCCCAAGATGCGACCTCACAGAGCCCAAGATGACCCCTTGCTCTGTCGTTTGAGCCCTCAGTCCAGTGGTCTCTGACGCCAATTTTATCCATGGATTTTCAGTTATAAGCACCAGCAAATTCCTAGTTTCAATCTCTGTACTTGCAGCTGCAAGAATCATAGCTGATCCAAGTGCCTGGCAAACAGTATTTCATAAATGCTTTTAGTATTATTATTATCTATAGGATTCATTTGTATCTTCAATTGAAACAACTTCTATGCAAATACCTAGAAGAAAATGTATTAGTCCTGTGGGTGACAGTGGGAAAAGTTCATGTCATTGATGGTTTCTTCGCTACAGACAGATACTTTAGATTGGGAAAAGAGAAGGGAAGTAAAAATTACCGATTCTTTCTCTGCCAAAACATGTTTTGGAAGGGGCAAATTGTCTTCTTGTCAGATGCAACATTACCAAAGATTTAATCAGATGACTCTACTTTCTAGAAATGTCGAGTGTGAGACTCATCCTTTCACAATCTGTTAAATGAAGGCAGTGCTTATTAATTGCATTATTGATTTGTGCCTTTTCAGTCTCTGAGTATTCTTATAGAAGTAAGAGAAACATGCAAGTTAGCATTCCATATAAATGAACTGATCTCCTTGATATTGGAAACTCTCCACATTCAAAGAGAAACTTGAGGACTGATTTTACTTTACTGGTGGGTTCATTTGCTAAATCTTTGGCTCATCCTTTTTCCTGATTCTCCCAGCTAGGTTCTAACAGCACATCCAATAGATTTAGTAAGAATCACAGATATTTAAGAAACTCCAAAGAAACAAGTGTGTAAACATGTGTGTGTGTGCGGTGGGGGAGGATGTATTAGAAAAACATTGAGCTGGAGGCACTTGTTAAACTGACTTCAGCAGAAAGGTCAAGTTATACATTGTTTCGTTAGCAACTGAAGTGCAAATTTAAAAAGCAAGGCAGTGATAGGCTTTCCAGATATTAAGTACAGGCTGTGTCTCATTCTTCATACTTGAAAGCATAAGGTCTCTTTGGCAATGCTTTTCACTAAAAACGGTAACCTGTGTCTTAGAAAGTTCCACATACAATGAAATATAAACTAGCAATTTCTAAGTTTAGTCATGGCCAGGAAAATCACAGTATACAAGAAGGGCAGAATGCTATATTCTTTGACTTTAGGTTTCCTGAAAAAAAATGGGAAGTCATCCTGTATTTCACCCAGCTTTTAGGGTAGTACCATCTGTGAAGAGATAGCAACACTTCACCAGCCACTACAGCCTCAGTGACAGAATCCTATACTTGCAACGGAGGAACGATTCTAGGTTCTCCACAGGATGCACTGTCAAAATAAAGTTATCTTTTACAGGGACATGTGTTTTGCTCTCAGTCATGGGACAGAGCCCTCAGGTACTCCTTTCAGTACTACCCACAAGTTTCTAGAGGAGTCCAGTTTAACTCATTTGGAATTGCTCATTTAAAAATGGCTAAGTCAAAAGCATATTATGAAATGGCTGGATGACATTTCCTGGGAAGTCTACACATCTTGAGTCTCAGATCATAGTGTAAAAAAAAGAAACAATGGGCCCACAATGGAGTCATCTGTGCTAAGTTCCACATCAGCAAACCAAGACTTAATGCCTGACCTAATTGCAGTGTCAGCCTCTCCTACGAATGTGACCTTTAACCAGTGGCAAGGCAAAAATTCTAAAATGCCCTAAATTAAGTGGCATAAGGGCCAGAGAATGAGGGAGAGAAACAAGGGAAGGTCATCAGAGAAAGTCAATAGCCACAGGCTGCAGCTAATCAGAAACTCCACATTCCTGAGTGAAGTCATTTCAACAAGCACCTAGAAGGTAAGGTCCCAGGACCACCACATCCTCCTTGCATGTGACCAGAGTCTGACTATCATCAGCAACCAATCTACAAGGCTTCTTTATGGACAAACCACCTATCCCCAGACTTTCCCCACCTCATGTTAGCCCACCTTCCTCATCTCTAGCCAATGTGAATTAAACGATCTTTCTTTCCTTGAGGCCCCTCATAGATGTGCCCCATTTCTTGAGTATGGTGGACAAGTTGCTTCTGTGAACTGACCTGGGTGTTGGTGAAGTAGAATCTTTCCATCCCAGAACTCAGTCCTTATCTGGCTGCATCAGTAAAAGCTCAATAAACCCTTTTATTTCAGAGATCTCTAGGTCTCAATAGAGTTTTTGATTTGTTACCACACAGTCTGGAATTAGCTGGTCAATAGTAGTGAGGTAATCTGCCTGATAGATGCCTGCTTTCCACCAAAGGTAGGTGACCTTCCCTGGAATAATCCACCTTTTGCTAGAACAACTTCCTTATCCTTCCACCTTCTGCCTAAAAAAGTTTTCCACTTTGTACAGCTCCTTGGAGTTCTTCTCTAGCTCTGCTAGATGGGATGCTGCCCCATTCATGAATCATTAAATAAAGACAATTAGATCTTCAAATTTACTCAAGTGAATTTTGTTCGTTAACAGTAGCTTTGAATTATTCAATAAATTCTGGAGTTTTTAAAGTTAACACCTTTTTTGTCCAGGGACTTAAAATGTGTGTGGGGTGTGTGTCTATGTATGTGTGATACTATGATTTATAATAAGAAACATATATTTGGTCTTCACCCCTATTTCCAGCACAGAGCTCCTAAAATGCTTCGAATTTCCTAAATGATGAGAACCACAGAAAGATATTTTGTTATGTGAATAGGATGACTTTGGAACTTGCATAAGGATGGGGACTGGCTGCCAGTGGAGCAAACGCTGATTAGAGGGTTAGAACTTTCAGTCCCACCCTCCTTCTCCAACTTCTGGGGAGAGGAAGGTGCTGGAGATAAGAGTTCTGCTGCCAATGGCTGATGATTTAGTCAATCATGCCTTTGTAATGAAGCCTTCATGAAGCACCAACAGTAGATGTTCACAGAGCTTCTGGGTCATGAGCACGTGGAGATGCTGAGAGAGTGGTGAGCCTGGAAAGGTCATGGAAGCTCTGTGCCCTCTCCCATAACCTATGCATCTCTTCATCTGGCTGTACCTGAGTTATATTCTTTTATAAAGAACTGTTGATGTAGAAGGTAAATGTTTCTTTGACTTCTGTGAGCTAGCCAATAATCAAACTTGAAGAGGAAGTAGAGGGAACGTCTAATTTATAGCCAGTTGATAGGAAGTAGAGGAAACAACCTGTACTTGTGATTGTCCTCTGAAGGGGGTAGGGGGCCGCCTTGTAGTCCTGAACTCTTTACCTGTGTAATCTGATGCTATCTTTGGGTAGATGGTCTCAGAACTGAGTTAAATTCTCAACACCCTGCTGGTGTCTGAGTACTACTTTGTAGTGTGGGGTAAACCTCCCCACCACACTGCAGCTTGTACAAAAAGTCTTTCAGTGTGTGTCCAAACAATATGATATCCTAGTCATTTATTTTAAGAATAAATAGAAAAGACAAGTTGATTAATATATTAAATTTAGGAGAAATTACATCTGCATAAAAATACTGTACCTTCGTAGTTTCTGATGTGGGAGAAGCTGAAATGCTAGCTGCCATTTGAATTTACAGTCAAATACTGATAATTTTAGGTACTGTGGTTTCAATAGAAGATAATATAATTTATGTTTGGATTGGCATTTGCTTAATGTAAATAAAGTACTTAGTTATTCTGCAATTCTTTGCCTTCTTAAGCTCAAAAATTGAAGAATAAAAATCTCCATCTGCTATATAAAATTAGTAGTGAGTTTCTACTTAATAATCTCATAATCAGGAGGCAATTTTATACATTATTTAGTACCTAAGGATATTTGAATATAGGCTCTTATAAAATCTAATCTCTGTCCAGTTAAAAGGCAAAGCTTAACCCAAATTGGGCCTAAATTAGTACCATTTTTAGGGGGGAAATAGAAGTATGCCATTGATTTTCTTTATGTTTGTAAGATATTAGAAAGTTCCTATAATTTAAAACAGTGATGACTTCATCAAAGGGAAGGGGAAAAAAGCAAATAATGAGCTTTAAAAGTTATTTAAATATGTAATTGAACATCCATCTAAATAGAATTTGGATTTCTGCAGTTATAGCAGACCAATTAGAGTTAAAGACAAATAATGAAGCGTGTGATTTAGTCTCCTAAATACTATAGGTTATAAAATGTATTATTTGAATATACTGCTAGTTCTGAAGTTTTAAAAGGTTCATTAACATTTTATGTTATTCACTGTGAACTCAAATAACAGACCAATTATTTATATGGACAAAGTCCTTAAAATGATCCACATTCAGAGTGACTGCTTTAAGACAGCCCTAAAAAAACACAAGTCTAATGCTCTGGCATTAATATTCTTTAGGAATGTTGCCTGTAACATCACAAAACTTCACCTCATTAGACTTTAACTTCATGCACTGAATCTGGTTTTATTTCCAAATCATCTTTGCTGCATGGTGTAGAACTGTTCACTTGGGCACTGTTCCTTTCTCAGCTTTTGTTTCACACTATTATGATTCTGAATTAGAATCATCTAGGACTGAAGTTTCTTGGTGCAAATTGTGTTGGTTTTATTCAAGCCCGTTTAGTAACAATGAGGAAAATGAATTGTCAACCTTCTGAAGAGCAGAGCTTAGCCTATAAATGCAGAGCTGCCAAAGATTGGCCTCTATAGAACCTGGGTCAGTAGGAGAGAAGCCAGGTGCAGCCACTTCTCATGGATTTGTGACAAGTACAGTATATGGCCTCACTTGTCCCAATACTCTCATTCATTTTGCAGTCTCAGGTCACTATCCTTCATAGCAGTCAGTTCCCAAGTGTCTCTCAATTACCTGAAACTAAATTTTTCTGCCTGTAAGACAGTATAACATCCAGGTAAGGGCTCAGGCTTAGACACAAACCAATCTGGATTCCAATCCACCAAGAACTAGATGTGTGCTCTTGGGTAAGTTATTGAACACCTTAGATTCAGTTTCATTATATTCAAAATGGGGTTAAAAATGATACTTTCTTCACAAGATAATTGTGAAGGTTTACATGTGGCAATGCATGTAAGGCAGTTAGCACCATGCTTGCATATGTTAATCATTCAATATGTGTTTATTTCAGTAAGTGTGCATTATTAGTGATTTCTTTCCAATTTTACAGTAGAGATCTCTTATCACAAATCACAACTCTGTATTTCTTTTACTACTAATGTCTGTGGTATTACATGCTTGCTTTGAAGCTTAGCAAGTACAGATTAATTTGAATGGTATAGGTGGTCAATTCTTCCATCAGAATAATAGTTATAGAATATATTCAAAACCAAAAGAAAATGGATGTCAGATCACTCCCCATTTTTAATTAGCTGGTCACTGCTCCTCTCCTATTACCACGGTGAATTGATAATTAGTGACATTTTCAACAGATAATTGGGCAAATCTGAACCAGGGGGAGAGAATCCAGATTGTTGCTGCAGACCTGGCCCCATGTTGGCAAGACTTCACAGGTTTGGCGGGGTATTGACAAACTAGCAAACTTGTACTCCCAGCTCACATGAGGAAGAGAGAAGATAAAAGACGTTCAGATTAAAGACAGGACTGACTAGTTGTAAGATGCCTTTTGGGGTGGGTGCCTAGGGCACAAACACCCTTCTCTGAGCTTTTTTACCAGCCCCGGACAATTGGGTGGGCGTCAGTATTAGCTAATGCCTTATATTTGCTGTCACATGCCTGTGGCTGATGGGATCAGGGTTGCTGTTAACCTGAACTGGACCAATCAAGCCACTCCTATGAGAGTTTCTCACTGGGGCTGACAGAGTTCAGTGTCTTTCTTGGTCACCTGAATGAAAGAAATGCAGGCTCGGACACTGGGGAGAAGCACTCAGCTGCTTATGCACAGGAAAGCAAAGGATGCCCTCTGGACAGGGAAGAAGGAAGAGGAGCAGAAAGGGGCTAATGCACAGGGAATCTGAGAGAATGCTGGACTTTGCCTAGTTCTATTTGCTGCCTCCTCATGGGGGTCCAATTGGACTTCTCGCGTATAGCAGCTCCAGGTCCTTATAGTAATCTCCCACCCTTTTTTTTTTTTTGCCGAAACCAATTTTAAAAGGTTCTATTTGGGATGACCAATTGAACATGAACAAAGCAATTGTTTTCACCCCTTTCTTTTTTCCCAGTAATTCAGATAGTTCACTAGTTATTGATGGGATTTTTTCAGTCTCAGTAAGAATAAACTATGATTTATGTTCCACATTATGATTGTAATCGTTGCTCTTTCAAAATAGAACAGAAAGTCGTGGATATATTTGTGTGTGTGCGTGCGTATGTGTGTGTGTAGTAACCATAATAGAGAAGTGTGTAAAAGGTAATACAAAATGCATTTACATTGTTTCCATTATTGTTAAAGTTTTGGAAAACATACCACAAAAGAAAAGAATATAGAAAACCTATACATCTATAAGCTTTTTTCAATATACCATCATTTTTACAGCAGTTGACTCTCACAGTGAACCTGGGAAGAGTCCTATGAGACATAGGAAAGCAAGTGACGAGTCCTAGGTCACACATCAAATAATCTATCTGTCTTGAATATAACTCCAGGATATATGACTTTAAAGCCTTACTATTTCTTCCTTTTTGTTGTTGCTGTTTTATTTTCTCTGTGTATTCCAAAACGTATTCTATATATCACTACTCCCATGGGATATTCCATGTCCAGTAAATTTGGGAACTGCTAAATATTCAATCTCTTTTTTAGAGATTTGCAGTGTACACTCATATTATACATATAATCTGTAAAGAAATGCATTCAATTTCATTGAACTCAGTGTTGACCAATATATTTTCCAAGGGACCATTTAAAATAATTATTAAACCTTGTGTTGCCAAAAAAGCTGTTAATAAATTAAAGAGTGAATGGCTAGTCGATTAAAAATTAGGAAGTGTTGCCTATTTTCCCATGTATAGTTGATTTTCTTTTATATATAATATCCTTTTATTGTTGAAAAATACTAACATACATTAAAGTATATAAAGAAACTATAATCTCATGGTCCAGGGAGAACCACTATCAATATTTCATTAATCATGCTACCATGTAACTACCCATATCTGTGTGTAATTAATTAAAATAGTTTTGCATCACAATGAGCCAAGCCAATTTAGAAATTTCTTGACTCATATCACCAAATAATCTAGGAAAAGATACAGTTTCAGACATAGCTACCTACAGGGGCTCAAACATCTCTCTCTCTCTCTCTTTTCTCCGAGAATGATTCTTTTCTTAGATAAAGTTTTCCCTTAAGGGGGCAAAAAGTAGTCTTTGGCAACCCCAGGGATATTTCCCTGCTGAATAATTTTTTATCATCCAGAAGTGAGCATTTTATTACAATATTCCCTACACTTTCACTTTTTCAGTCTTAACTGAACTGACTTAGGTCACCTGCTTTCTCCATAAGCATTCTCCATAGTTAGGACCATGCAAACCCCCCAGTGAGTTCTGCCCTTTGAACTGGGCTTCAGCCTTCCCAGACCTGATGGGCTGAAATGAAGGTGGGGAATCTCCAGCTAAAGATCTGCATGGAGTCAGTGCCAATAATAAGGCAAATGAGTACTGGGTTCCCCAAAATACCAAGACCTTAGAAATATGCTAAAAGATAAAGTCAAAACCTGAAAATATTCCACATAGTATTCCACTAAACACCAAGAAAGTATAGCCTGGTTATATTTCTCATTCTTGGAGAGTTAACTTTAACATGGAATCCTGGAACCAAATAAAACTACTTACAAATTCTCTCCTGGATATCTTGGCCAGTCATGTGGCTGCAAGGAACAGAAGTCTTTTCAGCTGGTTTAAGGTAGTGGTGACTTAACTGGAAGTCACAGAGGAACCTTCGAGAACCACATGGCAAGAAGTATATAACAATTACAGCTGGGTCTCATGGGTATTGGAGTTTCTCAAGGAGATTATTTTACCTTTACATTGCTTTTGTCTTTGAAAATCAGTGTCTTCCCCATTCTGGAATAAGGATGCTCCCTGTCTTGCTGACAAAGAAAGGGTTTCCAGCCCTGTTTCTTCTATCTGGAATGTTATTTATTTAGTGTCTGATACTCTCCCCAAAAATGTATCTTGCCAGTGGTTTTGAAATCCAAAGACGCTGTGACTCCAGTGCCATTTCCATGTGTGCTTTTGTTTAGAACATGTTCCTCTGTTTCTTCATTTTGCTTGACTCTCTGTGTTGGTTTCTAAGCAGAAGATACCCTAGTGCCTCTCTCAGTCTGGAAGGGGTGGCCTCCCGTAGGAGAGGAATCTTATCCAACCTGCCCAGCTCCTGGCTGTCTCTCGAACCTTTGTGATTGTCCAAGTTGGAGCCTTTCAGTGGCTCCCAGTAGTGGAGGCTGGGCCAAGGCCAGTCTCCGTCCCAAACGGGAGCACCAGTCAGCGCCCACATCTGGGCTGACTGGGCGCCAGGTTCGCAGGCAGCTTTTAAAGAATGCAAATTTGTACAGTGCCGTGGCACTGCAGGCATAAGCCCCACTGGCCTCCAGGGCCAGGCCATCAGGAGGTGTCCCCTGGGTGGCAGTCGACAAAATCCGGGCTCCAGAGTCATGGATACACCCCTGCCCGGGAGGCACCGCAGCCCCAGCGAGGCCGGAGGAAGCGCGCAAAGATGGCGCCGTCGCCCGCCCACCGTGTTCCTGAGCGTCCCCTATGGACTCCAGGTGGGAGCCAGCCTGCACGCCTGCCCCTCGGGCTGCCGCTCCAGGACGAGCAAATAGGCCTCTCCCTCAGAAAAACCGGGGGTGCGTCTCAAGTCCGCAGTCCCGGCAGTGCCCGGGGCTGTCGCCTGCCTTCAAGAAGCGTCTGGGTTTGTTCCAGTCCCGCGCCACAGTCACAGCTCCTCAGGGCGCGAACGCCTCCGAGAGCCACTGGCTCTGGAGGCCACGCTGGGCGCCGCCCCGCGAGGTCCCCGGAGAGGACTGCCGCCCGCCCACAGACGCGCGTTTAATTAAAAGCCTGCCTGTCAGGCTGCAGCTCTGACGAGAAGCGAATGGGCCTTCTTCACAAAGTCTGATCTGGCAGGCGCTCCTTGTCGCTGCGCCCCGGGGGTGGTAGCCGGTCTAGAACTTTCTCCATTGGCTACAGTCCCGGGGGAGCCACACGGAAGCCCCGGGAGCGGACAGAGCCAGGAGACGACGTGGAGGTCCCCTGGCGGCCGCGGCAACGGCCGGGGCGCCCTACGAATGCAAAAGCCCCTCTCAGGGGGTACTGGAAACCCCGGCGCAGCAGAGAACCGGCTATGGCGCCCCCCGCAGGCCCCGAATGCGGGTCAGGACAGATGCCTGCGCCTCAGCGGAGGCACCGAGACGCGCCAAGGCCTCTCCCGGGTGGGCGGCTTTCTCGGGCCCGGGCGCAGGTGAGTCTGAGCGTGCGAGCCCTTTAAGACGCTGCTCGGATCACCATAGCCTTGCGGGCCTTGTGGTTGTGAATCCTGTTGGTTTTCAAAGCTAGATGTTTTGGAAGCTTGTGTCACAAATGCAAGTCTTAAAACTTGTGATGCCTGATGCGGTGCCCTTAGCTCCTCAGGGAGACGCTCTGGGTTTTGAGTCTCCGTGGGGTTTATGGTGAGATTGTGCCCCAGTCTCTCCTACCCTATTAGATGTGTGTCTCTTTTTGCCCATGCGCAGCGGTTATTCAGCCAGTTTGTAGGGTTGGGTTTTTTGTTTTTTTCAGAGGCATTTGTACCACAGACACCTGTAGATGCCGTCCGTGCATCTGCGGAAGGTGGGTTCACGATCCTCTGATGTTGCCATCCTGGACCAGAACCTCATCCCGGTGTGATCTGGTAGTTCTAGGATGGGCACGGTTGAGTTATAACTCAGTGTCTGTTTCTTAACTCCAAATTCTTGACAGAACCGGAATTGGGTCATCCTGGGTCAAGCATGCGTTCCTCGTGCAGTCATAGGTCTAGCACACATTCCTGGAACAATCAGCTGCAGCTGCAGGGGGGGGCAGTTTGCATGTTATCCAAGGAAAGTCTGAGAAGACGTGGCTGGGAAAGAAATCCGGGGCTTCGTAGTGGACTGGCTGTGGGAGCTGGAGAATCAGTAGTTCTCAGACATCCTCTTGAGGCATTGTGAGTAAGCTTGCTGGTGCTGAAGGCTCACTACCTAGTTTGAGCCCCAGGTCCATCACCTATTAGCTGTGTGACTCTGGGCGATTTTCTTAATCTCAGCTACAAATGGGGATAATAATATCTACCTTATAGTGTTGCTCTAAACAATAAAGAAACCAATGGAGCTAAAACTCTTGGTCTATGCTTGGCACACTGTAAGGACTACATAAATATTAGCTGTTATTAAAGATAGCAGGTCCGTAAACTCTGTTCAGAGTGACAGTTGCAGGCAACTCAAATGATGCATTAGATGAAATGTTCAGTGAGACCCATGCAAATAGATCTCAGGTCTCAATAATTAAAAAAAAACAGGAACTGGAGAGTAAAATTGACATTGGGGGCAAACCTACACTGTTGCCGTGTTTATGAGCCCCCAGCTGAACTAGCAGCTTCTCCTTTTTGTACCAGGGAAATCTGCTCCAGCCTCCAATGGACTTGTTCTGTTCACATCTCCTCAGCTAAGGCTTTTGCTTGATTAGTTTTGTATATGAAGTGAGAACCTGTCCCACTGAAAAGTGGTGGGTGGGCGAAGGCCAACGTGGTGTGTGCTCATTACGCAGAGAGGGAGCAGCAAGACAGCCAATTATGGCAGCGTGGAGCCCTCGTGCAGGTGCTGCCATCAGGGCCGCCAGCCACTCTTGCCTCAGGGCATCAGATAATAACTTTGGAATCGGAACTTGGACAGCCAGCCAGGCTCAGCTTCTACATCACAGTGCACGGACAAGAAAGACAATACCTTTCAGAGCAGTAAAAATATCCTGAAAGCAGCAGGAAGGTGGAGTATCTAATAGGTATGTTCTCCAGATAGGCAGGTGCCAAGGAAAATGGTCCCTGGTTGCTCATTAAATGTTGCCGAGGCAGAGATGGGGCAAGGGGCCAAAGCAAGACTCAAACATTGTTTCACAGCTAGGGTGAGCGGGTGGGTCTATTAGAATAAACTCTGCTAACTCAGGAGAGGCCCTGTATTCTGAAGGTACCACACTTATGAGATGAAATTAAAACGAGAGTCAAGAAGAGTTTGGTAAGTTCACAGACGGTGTTCTTCTTATGGGTAAAAGTAAGGAAAAGCCAACCCCCACTTTGAATGGATCCACAGTCCTGCCTCCCCCAGGACATTGGTAATAACCTTTAATACCTGCAGTGTGGTTTGGAAAGGACTTTTCATGACTTGTTTTCCAATGTATAACTCCATTTTGAAAATCATCCCACATAGAAGAGGTCAATGTAACCATATAAAATATCAAGCACAGTGCCTGGCTTATAGTAAACATGCAGAGACACTGGTCACTTTTTTTCTCTCCCTCTCTTGTGTAACTTGCCCTTTAGAGTAAGAGTTCTCCATTTATTTACTTATATTTATTTGACATCCATGTATGTAGTATAACTATATGCCAGGTAATCTTCTCAATGTCTTATATATAAGAAGTCATGTAATCCTTACAACAAAACTATTAAGTAGAGTCAATTATAAACCCTGCCTATGAAGTAAGGAAACTGAATTATACAGATGTTGTTAGCTAGTAAATGGTGAAGCCAGTATTTGAAGCCAAAATGTATGATTTTAGTCACTAGCAGTCTTCTCTCTGTTCTTTGAGGATAGAGAGGAAATGTATTTGTCTCTTTTATTTGAGCTTAGACATTTGACCTGTACCACAGGAGGTACTCAGCATATGCTCATGTGACCATCAGGATGAGCAAGCAGTATACCATCCTGAGACCCTGTACACACCTTTACCATATGCATGAGAAGGATTCAGATTCTCACTTAAGAACCTGGAAGAGAAAGCTTAGTGGCAGAAGTAGCTTCTTGACTGTCCACTGTAACAATCCAAATGGAGACTTGAGAACAAGTGTAATCATAAAAATATGTAGTTTTCATTCCACCTCCCAGGCGCAGAATCAAATACTCAGAAGCTCTTTGTTGAATCATCTTGTCCATTCGTTCCCAGGCTGCATCCAACTTCCCTTTTGCTTTAGTCCCTGCGCCTGCCATGGTCAGACAAGGGACATCTTCTATCAGGAGGCCATCTTTGCATGGGTATCTCGGTGGCAAGGGAGTGATTCCACCTTTAGGTATATAGCTAGATCTAGGTTACATTAGGTCAAGTGGTTACATTAGCCACTCTTCCATCTCTTTCATCTGCCTTCTCCAATTTTGGCTGCATTCCAAGATTCCTCCCTCAACATAGTTAAGTGGCTGCATCAGCTCCAGGTTTTATTCTTCCTTAATCCTATGGCCCTTGGGAAGGACAGACTTTCTCTGAACTTCTAGCCAGTTTTGTTATAATGTATAGGTTTGTGTTGGGTTATATTGCCATCAGTGAACAAACCACCTAATAACCAGTTTGGTTCTAATTTCCTTTGGGTGATGGAAATCCTGTGAAAAATCCCTTGAGATCTGGGGAATCTGATGTACTAACTGATTTAGGCCAGGACTAAGTGCTCTATCTCTGGACAAAAAGAATAGATGGGTGGCTCTGGAAACAAGTGCTACATAATATAGACATAACAGTTGTTCCTGCAGATGCAAACAACTTACTATGTGAAAATTTAAGACCAATCTAAATGGATATTGGAGAACCCAAATAGGTATCTAACAGCTCCCACATTTTTTCTTATCCACCCTCCTTTTACAGCTTCAAAGTTTGTCTTTGTAAGGATATTTTCATTTGGCTTTAAACTTGCCATTATTGGAAAATCTAATTGCTATAGGCAGGATCCTGGGACATTTAAGCACAGGAACAGGGTTTTGTCATTTTAAAAGAATTATCAGCCAAGGTTTATTCCCTGAACTACTTTAGAAGCATCTTCTGTCTCTCCCAAAACACCAAAATTAATCAGTTGCTTACAGACATGTAAGTATATCTCCCTAGTTGTTAGATACAAAACTGAGGCTCTTGATGTATTTCCTGTTCACACAGAAGGGAGGTGTGCACAGGGGATCCTTGGGCTGTCAATTTGGGAATAAATAAGAAGTTAATACTTACCAAATAATAGCTATAAGCACATATGAGTAGAAACAATGTATTATTTGCAAAAATGTTTCAAGATGAAGAATAATGAAACAATGAAGACTTGTTACCCACCTCACTGTCTAAGAGACATTAACTTTCCTTTTGAAGATTCCTGTGTGTCCCTCTTTTATCCCATCCCCCTCTCTGGAGTTTCCATGATCCTCATTATAATTTTACTATGTGAGGATACCCCTAAATAACATATGGATTTGTTTTACAGGTTCCAAATCTATTTAATCAAATCTTAATTATTATATTTTACTGTGACTTGCTTTTTTCCTTGGCATTATTTTTCTGAGAATGATTCATGTTATTGAGCATAGCTGCAGTTCATTGATTTTACTGATACATAGTACTTGATTGCATGACTAGATCTGATTTATCCAGTCTATTCTTGATAGGCACGTATATTGTTTTCATTTTTTGGCATCTGTTAACATACTTACACATTTGTACTGGTACAAGAGTATAATAATTTCCTTAGGGATTATCCCAAGTATTATTTTGATGGGTCTTAGGGCTTGTCCAGCTTCAAATTTACTGAAGTTGTTTTTCAAATTGGCTTAAACAATATACACACTTACACAGAGTTATTCTCTAACTCCTTGAGGGTGGAGTTATCTACATAAATTATTTGGAATTTTTCTGTATGGGAGATTTGTCTCTTCTGTGGGTTTATCCAAAAAAATGATATGAATCAGCATAGACTCATCTATATTTATTTTATATTTTAGTTGTAATTCAATACTATTTTATTTGTTGCTTGATTTGTTGAAGTTTTCACTACTGGGAGCTCTTGAAAGACTTTAATTTCATCAATATGGGTGAATAACACATGGTATCTCCTTAGGGTTTCGATTTGCATTTTTGTGATCCTGTACTCTGAGAATCACATTTCCTCATTTTTCTATTGGATTGTGTGTGTGTGTTTTCCTCATTGATTTCTTGTTCTTTTTCTGGATTTTTTTTAAGATATATGTGTTGGGAATATTAGATTATATCTCCCAATTATGGGCTTCTCTCTTATTTATGAGCTCTATTGACATGCTGAAATTCTTAGTATTAATGTAAAGATGTATTGATCTCTCTCTTTATGGTTGATAGCACTGAAAGATTAGTTAAGAAATTCTTCATTCCCTAAGATCAGAAAGATATTTTCCAAGATATTCTTTTGTAGATTGCCTTTCATCTAAGTAAAATGATATGTATACATAGTGTGAAGTATGGGTCCAATTAATATTTTTTCTATATAGATAACTAATTGTCTCAGCACCATTTATTGAACAGCAAATTATTTTGCCAATGAGCTAACATTTTAGCAGTTATAAATTGAGATTTTGTATTTGTGTGGGTCCTTGTCTAGGATCACTATTATATTCCATTCTTCATTTTCTATCTCTCTTATAATATCACATGTCCTTATTACTAACACTATTTGTTTATTTTATTTAGTAAGGCAAGTCCCTCAAATTGTCATCTTCAGGAGTGACTTGGACATTCTTTGTCAACTTGCTTTAACATATAAATTCTAGTACTTTTTGTCAAGTCTCACAAAGATCAAACCAAAACATAACAAAAGAATTGGTGAAATTTAACTGAATCTATAGACCAACTTGGAGAGAATTAATCTCTCTACAATATGGAGCTCTTTACAATATCCCAATCTATGTATATGGCATACCTCTCCATTAAGTTGTCTTTAATGTCTTTCAATAAAGTTTTAGGATTTCCTCCATAATAATATTGTCTGTTTTTCTTTTTTTACCTCTCTACACCTAACATTACCTTATCCATAGCAGAAACTAAATACATATTTGATAAAAGGAAGAAAGGAAGAAAGACAGGAAGATAAGCAAGGGTCATGTCTTCTAAGGCCTTGAAAACCAGTCTTGAATTTTTTCCCGTAGGTGGGATATCAGTGAAGAGTTCTAGGGAAATTAAAAAATCCAAATATACCTGGTAGCCTCAAGAAAAATGAATAAGGGAGGAACGAGACTGAAGGTAGTGAGACCATTTGAAAGGAAAGTTTAGTGGTTAAATGAACCATTGGTAGAAGGTTTGCAGTGTCAAAGAAGGATGGAAAGAGTGAGGTATCTATGGATTTGGTGTAGGGAAATAAGAGTGATTCATTGGAAAAGCACATTTTGGGAATATTCTACAAAATAATGCTCTATAATTTATATCTGAAATTTAGAGGTTAGAGCAATTTAAAATGCCCATTCATAGATTTCAGTTCTGCTTTGCCACTCTAAGGACTTGGTCAATCATTCATAGGATGCTACACCTTGAAAGGTCAAGGAGTTCCTATGTGACCTGAGCAAATCATTTTACCTCAGTGAGTTATTTCCTTATCATATATAATTTGAGAGTTTGGTTTAGACCACTGAATCTCCAAATAATAAAAGTTTATGATCATGCATTTCCAGGTACAAGAATAACCTTAGTATTGAAACTCAAGATTAGCTTAATAAATACCCAATGGATTTAGATTGCAAATTTGGAGGATAATCTCACTTTCTGTGGATAGAGGGTATGAGTAAAAGAATAGAAATTCCCATAGATATGGGTGAGGATTGAGAGAAAAAGTAGTGTTCTATGTGTAGGTTCTTATCATTAATTTGTTCAACATTTCCATATTTTCCACTCATGGACCAATTAGCATTCTACTTGGTATAAGGTAGCAGCATAGTTAAGCCATTACATGATCCTACTAAAGGACAAAGTCAATGTCTAAATCATCTTTGAGCTCCCAATGTCTAGAATGGAGCTTTGCAAATAATAAGTGCTCAATACAGCTTATGTTTCAAAGAGAACAGTTTTATCATTTGTAGGCATATGCTTAGTTGTTTCCTGGAGATAATCAGCCCTGAAAATGTCTATTTCTGAATGGGCTTCGGGGATTCCTACTAGATACCAAAAGAATTCTTATTTAGGTTTACTCAAAGATACCTTCAGAAGAAGGTATTGAAAAGTATCAGGAAATGGTAACAAATTTAAGTGTTTGGTCTATATGCACAAGTGTTAAAATCACCTTTGTCAAAAGGTCAAGAAACAAGATACCAGGTAGTCTCTTCTTCAGCATTAACCTTCCATAAATATTTTTTCTATTTTTAACGAATTAGTTGAAGCCAGAGGCTAACTTCTCTGAAACACATCTCAGTTTTTCTTCTTCTCGAAATGAGATATTTTAGAAGCAATATCACAATTCAAATCAGGCCAAAGTGGCACAATTAGAATTTTTGCAAGATTAAATTATGAACATTTTCAAACATACAGTAAAGTTGAAAGAATTTCACAATGAATATAAAAATACCGTCTACCATTCTACCATTAATGTTTAATTAAATGTATTACATGTCCATCTGTCCATACCTTTATCCATGCATCAATCCCTCTCATCTTTAAGCATTTCAGTGTCAGTTAAAAATATCAAACATCAATAGACTTTTCCCAAACATTTCAGCATGCTTATCATTTACTAGAAAATTGTAGGATAATTGCATTGACTACCTCATAGATTACACATAATGAGAAAGTAGTAGTTCTCCTAAGGTTGGGTTGCTATTCAAACAACATATATCCATTATCAGAACCTGAGCCAAGATTTTCTGATTCTCTGTTTTTGTTGACTAACACTGAGCCTTGTCATCCAGATCGGGAGTGTTTGACTAGTTGCATAGATCATAATTACTACTGTGTATTAGAATATGTAGAAGTTATTTAAACAGAAAGAAAAAAATTTCATGTAAGAGATGTAATTTGCATCATGAGCCATGAGTAGAATTTCAACAGACACATGTAGCACAGTGTTCCGGCCCAAGGAAATGCCTGATTGATGAATTTTCAAATTCGTTTTAATATTTATACACATTCTTCCCTCATTCACTATTCACCTAACATGACTAATCTGAATTAAACATGTTTTACTACCCAAAAGCCCAAAGCTCTTGCCCACTGCCTCTTTCTCAGTGATCAAAGATTATACAATGAAAAATAAAAATCGACGCTTTCCTCACATTAGTAATGTGCTTCCATCACTAACTCTCTGATTCTAATGCTGGTGTTTTAATTACTGAGTGCATATCTCACAAGGTATAATGTGTGTAATCTTATAACTTTTCCTTCCTGCCCCATTTATTTTAGGAGTTGTGGTTTTTAAGTAAAGGAAAGAGAATAAGTGTTAGGGCAAGAATCTAATTTGTTGCTTCAAAAATCAATATCCATGGCAAAGGAAGTTAGATAACTAGTTTTTTTGCTGATATGTTGACTACCTTTGAAATGACAATATGTGTATCTATTCCTTGTGTGCCACTATTATGATCCATAATTTTGCTTTTTACTCCTATAGAGTAAAATCTAGTAATCTGACAAGAGATCTATCCAGAAAGTGCCAGGCTAACCATCCCATGTGCTGGGAAATATGCTGATACTGCAGTAAGTCTTAGTTTTTCTAAGTCTTAGTCTTTTTCTAAGTCTTAGTTTGTATACGTGGTGGACTGTATGTAAACTCAGTTAGAGCAGGGGCTGAGTCTGTTTTTGCCTGTGATTGGCTGCTCAGGAACTAGCAGAGGGCCTGATACACAGTAGACATTTATAAATATTTTTGAATGTGTTCATCTTGAACTATTATTTACTCCAACCGCAAAGTCATTTGAAATACATAAATATAACAGCATACTTTAATATTATATCATAAATAAAATAGGCTGTCATAACAAAACATGGAATCAAACCTATACAGGTATACAGAACAGAGAGTGTGTGAATTTTCTAGGGTTGCTGTAGCAGGTTGACCCAAATTGGATGGCTTAAAACAATACCAGAAATTTATTCTCTTGTTCTATTGACTAGAGGCCCCAAATCTAGGTGTTGGTAGGGCTATAGTTTTTCTAGAACTCTAGGGGAGAATTTCCCCTTGCCTCTGCCACTTTTTGGTGACTCCAGACATTGCTTATAGCTTCATTACTCTCATCTCTGTCTTGGTCTTCACATAACCTTCTCTGTATTTATATCTCTTTTTCTTCTCTCTGTTTCAGATCTCCCTCTGCCTTTTTTTTAAAAAGGACACTTGTCTTTGGATTTAGGACTCACCCAGATGATAAAGCTCATCTTAACCTTCTTAACTGAATTCCATCTTCAAAGACCCTTTTCCAAATAAGGTCACCTTCACAGATTGTAGGGGTCAGCTCATCGGCATAACTTTTTGGGGTCCACCATTCAACCCACTACTCATTCAATATTTTGTTTTGTACTCACAATATTTGTCATGTGGAATAATACAATTTAAGAGAATACTGTGCAACAAAGCTTTTAAATTAACATGCTATATTTAAGGAACTGTTGAGGAATATAACTGATGTAGTTTCAATTTAAGCTGCAATTTTCCTTTCTTAGTATCTTTGGTCTATTTAGTGTATCTAGAACTCAGTTCATCTAAAAATATAATAAACTGTTGCTATAAAGAATATTCCATTATTTACCACGAACAAAATTAAATTAAAACTACTATGGATGTTAAAGCTGCAATTCTAATTAAAGAAATATTCTTTGGAGCATTCCTCTATAGAGCTGGAATTACTCTTCAACAAAAATTTAAGAGTATGAAGCAATATGAAGTAACTCTTCAAAAATTTCTAAAACCAAGGTTGTCGCTCATAGAATTGAAATCAGCTCAGTTACGAGATTACAAGAGTTCAAGTAAAAAAACATGTATCTGATAGTTTTCTTGATGACTTCCCCCCTGTAATTAAAATCATATAATTATATAATTGAAGTGATACGTATGGACTGAATATTTCTTCTGTGATTTAATGACAGTCAAATTTGGCACATTAAAATATGTGTATATAATCATTAGCTTGAATGAAGGTTAGTATAGTTCCAGGTTTTTCTCCTTTTCTGCCATTTTCTGAGCTACTTCAAGGTTAATGGCCCTAGGGAAACCTAACACAATTATTTGTGTGGCTAGTCAGAAAGCCACATTTTTCAGATCAATGGCAAGATGTGAATTGCATTTGATTTGCCAAAAAAAATTCATCATGATTTCTGAGCTATGTGATAGCTGATAACTATGCTTTCATTTCATTTTGTGGACATTGCCCCCAGATTGGTGCTGTAGGTTGACTGACCATCTTACTTTTTCATGCCATTCTGAGCTCTTGTGTTTTTATAATCCTCTCAAGGTATTTTAGAAGGACGTTGGTCAGATATCATCATGCTGAAAGCTGAACTAGATAGGGTTTTGATAGATGAACATGGTGGTAAGGTCTTTTAGGTGTAGTGAACAGTGTAAGACAATATAGAGAAGCCAAAGTTATCTAAGAGGCCTGGGCAAAGGAGACAAGGTAGAGGAAGACTCCCTGGTTACTCCACTGCAGGTTACAATGGGAGCTGGATGAGACATAGGTGCGGAGGAGGAGGAGTGTGTGATGGGGTAAGAGGGACAGTGAAGAAGATTGCTAAAGAATTGCATCAAGAATGAATGCTCATCATCATTGTTGAAACAAATGTCCACGTCTCCCTACTTTATAGGTGGTACACAGTTATCTTGCCCAAATGGTGCTATAGCATTTCGTTGTCTCAGATGCGAGGAAGCACAGTCTGTAGGTCATAGAATGAGATGACTCATTCAAAAAATATTTATAAGTACCTACTATGTCTACCAGGGGAAAAAAACTATACACACCTCTACTTTGCTTTCCCATCCATTCCTCACTAGATAGGAAAAGTATGACCCAGATAGTGATATTAACATGTACAACGAACCCATGGAAGGTAGGAGGGATCTTCTGAGCCTGGTTCATCCCCAAGATGTGATGCATAGGAGAGTTGAATTGAATAGAGATACAGTTTTGATTTTGGATATCAATATTGATGTGTTCTTTTCAAATCTGAAAAATAAGCCTAGTTGTAAGTACCCAAGAGTGTCCAGAGGAACTATGTGACCTCCCTGAGGTTTGGTGGTACCAAATGACATGCACCAAGGGAAGTGACATGGACAGAGAAAAATGAGGGGCTACCTGTTGCATCCTATTGAGTCCAGCCCACTCTTAAACTGAGTACAAGTTTACAGTTATAAATGGAGATGAGAGCTATGAAGGAGATGAGTATTGTCCCTCAAAGCAATAAAAAATGTATTCAAGGTGGACTGGATAGGGAAGACTTTACTGAAGAAGTGACTCTATAACTGAGATATGAAAAATGAGTAGAATTTACTAATAAAAGGGGATAATAGGATAATAGGGAAGCTGGATGAAAGAGAATGGCCATATAGTGGCATCAGCATGTGCAAAGGGTTGGTGAGAAGTGGGAGCGTGGGATCATCAAGAAAGTAAAGATCACCAGTGCAATTAGATATTAGGTTTAAGGCAGAGATGGCAGGACATGAGGCTAGGGAGTAGGCAGAGGCCACTGCCTATGTCTGTCTTGAGGCTCTGAATAAGAATATGTTTACCTAGGGATTAACAGCTTCTTATACATTTCCTTCAAATACCTACTACGTCTGCCATGGGTGATGGGACAGGACCAGTTGGAAGAACAGCACTATTCATACTATCCTACTTGTTAAATACACATTTTCCATCCTAGGAGCCTTTATGATAACACATCTCATTTTTTTAACTTATTTCATTTACTTTAATCTGTCTGGCGTTATAGTTTCTGGTATCCTTGTCTAATCCCCTTCATTAGATTGCAAGCTCCTGGCCCAGCACTTTTATAATAACCATTTGCTGAGCTCAAAGAAAACGCATTGCAAATACCGGGCTTATCCATGGATTAGCAGCAGCTCACCAGGTCCACTGGGCCCTGGTGTTATTTCCAATTGCTGTGAAATATACTTCTAGTCTTTGGAGTTTCTTGCTTTTTCATGCATCAGCATTTTTCATAGTTCTCACTCTTATTTTTTGTTTTCTTTTATATTTTATGACATTATTTCATGTATTCAGTATTCCAGACCTTATATTTATTAATTCATCATTCATTTATATTCATGCACAGTTGGGACTAGAAAGTATGTAAGGTACCATTGGTGGGAATAAATTAATAGTTCTTCCATCAATAGGAGAATATCACTCAAACTTCCTAGACCTCAGTTACTGAAAGCAGCGATAATAGTACCTGTTTCATAGAATTCCTGTGAAGATTCAATGAGATCAGCCACATAAGGCTGTAATGTAGAATCCAGAATCTATGTTATCAACTGTTATGAATACCTCCTGAATGCTAACTTTTGTTTACTACTTTATACATATCAATTTATTCCACATGCCAACTTTGCAACACAGCTATTATTAGCCCCATTTTAGAGGTGAAATATAGATAGCATTCTGCCAGTCACATAGCTTTATAAACTGGAATCTATATCTGATTCCATTATGAAAAACTAGAATTTTTTTTTATGATTCCTTTAAACCACTTCAGGAAGCCCTCACTCCATGTCAAATTTTAAGAGGTCTATTTCTCCTCCTGTGTCAGTGTACAACTTATTCTAGCACATTCATATTGTATCAATATATTCTGCATACTCATCTATTTTTTCCAACATTATGATTTTTCCTCAAAATCAAGGAGAATGGTATTTGTGTGCATATACCCTTCTATGTATGACAGGATCAAACACAAGGAATAAATGAGCAAATGAATGAATGAGTTAACCAGTAATAAGGAATGGCTGATATCCACATACGTGTCCATATACATATTTGAACGCCATATGTGTCCATATACATATTTGAATGCCACCTTGAAATGAAAATCTAGTTGTTCTATTGACTTAGAAATTGTCCTAACAGTGTTAGGATTAGAAGCCAGGTACTGGTTTCTTGTCCAGGTTCCTGGACTGAATTTCAGGAGAACCTGGGTCCTGTGCTGGATCTTTTTCATAAATACTTATAATTCCAGAATAGTGTTTTAGCACCTCAGCTTTTCTCATCTCTAAATTAAGACCATGGGACTATATGATCTCAAAAAACTCTCTGTGCTTTAACATTTTATGACTCTGGAATTTAAAGCATACAAAACACACTTCCCCAGCCTGCCTTGTGGATAGGTGGGGGCCGTGTGACTTGTTCTAATGAATCATGAGTGAAAGTGACACATAAGGAATCCTCCTATTCTTTTTCTGCCACCAAAATTAAAAGTAGTGTGTTCAGATGGCAGAGCAGTGAGATGGAAGTAGATTCCCTGTGCTATGGCTTGGAAGGGAGCTGCCCTGGGAGAGGATTTCCACTGGAAGAAAAAAATCATGTTCAGGTCTGGCCCTCCAAAGCCCGATGATCTCATTCAGTTGAGAAGCATAGGGGTGAGAAAGCAAAGAAATAAAGAGTTGAGGTTCTGAGAACAAATGCTCTGTGTGGTCATGGGCAACCATTGAAAGTAGATTTATTTACCAAGATTTTTTAAATTATTTTGTTGCCAAAAACACCTAAACCTGGAGTTTAAAAAGAAAAAAAGAGAAAAAGCCTATGACTTAACATGAAGATTCAAATGGCCGCTGGTACACAAACTACTGTGGAATGAAAAAGTTGTGTAGCCCCTAAGAAGAGCATATGCCCAGTGTCAACTCAAAAGGAGCCAAGAAGGAAAATCGGAAGCATAGAGGCTCCAAGAGGAGCAGGAGCTGTGGAGAACAACGGCAACTGGGAAGCCAAGTGTTGAGAAGATGGAGTCACAGATGCAAGCAGATGTGCACTTGTTAACTGGTCAGTGACCCAGAGCAGAACTTGTGTGAGTCAGAAATACACTTCTGTGTGTTAAGCCACTGAGTTTTGAGGGTTAGTGTGTTATCCCAGCATAAACCAGCTTAACCTGAATATGATAGGTCTATCTTCTATTTCTATAACAGACAGTAATTTACTCTTCACCAACCACATGTTTGCTTCCTGATTTTGTGCAACATAAAATTGGTAGCTGGTTCTCAATGACCACTAAATTCTCAGATAAAAGACATCCCATTAACATAAAGGAAGCAAAGCCACTGGCCATCTCCAAGAGTGAAGGTCTAATAAAACTTTCTAAAATGCCTAATGAGTATTCAGGGAACAAAACACTGGAAGAAGATGGGTCACTTTCCTGATTTCGAAACATTACTTTTAATTCCTAGAAACATGAAAAACCATTTTTCTTCTGAGAAAACGGAAGTCTTAAAAAAATTTTTTTTTTGGTAGCTTTAAATCCACCAGAGATTCAAAGTAGGTAGCATGTAGCCATGTTTCAGATTCATTTAAAAATAATTGTAAGAGAATTGTATCTAATTCTTTCTGAGATTAAGGTGTGTGTGTGTATCCCAAGGACTATTTTAAGTCTATTCATGGTATGATGTTACTTTAATAAGCCAAGTCCTTCTACTACATGAAGACATTGTGAGAACAATGTGAGATCTCTCCTGGAGCTATTGAAGTGCAGCTCGCCTTTTGGTGAACGTCCATGTTTGTCACTGAGCAGTGATTAAACGCTTCGGAGCTGCAGTGCTCTAACTGCCAATACTTTGAAGGTGTCAGGCGGAGAGCTCGCTGGAGACTAAGTCCAAGAATGGAAGAAGGGCCCCCAAGAGTCTATTTTCGAGCTTTGTTTCTGATCTTGCCAACAGTAAGCACCCACACACTTTCCAAAAAATAGGACTCTTCTCATTTATCACAGGGACTGAATGCATGGCCTTTTCTTTCTCTAGCAATTAGTGACTTACCTTATTTGTCCTTACTTCCAGGGGACCCTTGAGAGGTTTGGAGATATTGACAGATGGTTGGTGAGTGTTTAGGAGGCAAAGCATGAATCAGCGTGGCAGACATCAAGGACTCAGCTGAATGGGTGGGTCATGCCAGATCCATAAACCGTATTTCAATTATTACTTTATACTGTGTGTTTCAACTATGGGACAATTGGCAGGCCATTCTTTTCAGGTCACTGTGCACATTTCAGTGGCAATGGCTTGCACGCAGAGAAAGAATGAGGGAGAAGCAGCAACCACGTTGCAGCTACCATAATAAGAGCTTATTAATTGACAGGCATTTTCTTCTGTAAACTTTCAAATACATGTTTATTTAACCATCACATTAACCTTAAGAAGCTTATTTATTCCCATCTTATAAATAAGGAAATAAATGAATGTCAATATACCCATGATGTTAGGCCTTTCTCCAAAAAGTCTCCAAAGTTAGCATATAGAACTGCCACAACACAATATAAATGCAGCTTAGAGAGCTGGAAGGAAAACATTTAAATATAGTCAGAATCCTCTCAACACAAAAATCTCTTTCTCTACCCTTGCATCCTGGATGAGAATCAGGCTTCTTAAAATTAACTCTAGTACCATAGGCACAGAAGGGCCATCTTGGCTTGAGACTGAAGTAATTCGACTCATGGTTAGATACTATCCCTTCAGAGTATGAAATCTCCCTAAAAAAAGCTTGCAAACATACATTTTCAAAATAAGTTATTCAAAGAAGCCCTGAAGATCTTAACAGTAAGTTAAGGGCATTTGTTATTTCCAAACAATCACTTCCTTTTAATTCACTCTCAGTTTTAAAATATTATGATAATCCTAAGCTGTCATTAAAAATATATATAAGTGTCAGCCTGCATCCTAAAATTGCTTGAATTCACAGAGCCTTTCTAATATTTGAGTAGTTTGATATTTAGTATAGGGAATTGCCTTCACAGCTATGAAATCAAGGCTCAGAGATTTAATGACATGCTGTATTCGTCAGGATGGGTAAAGTGCTGCAGTAACTGCCGTGCACAAATCTCAAAGTCTTAAACAACTGAGTATATTTCACTTCATTCCACCGAGGATTGGGAAGCAGCTCTGCTGAATAAAGTCACTCAGGAACTCTGGCTGGTGGAGGTCCCCTGCAGACATGTATTTCTGTGAAGGCAAGAGTCAAGGAGCCTGGGAAAACATATGGTGATTCTTCAAGTTTCTGTTTAGAAGAGACACATATCACCTCTCTATACACGTCATTAGCCAGAGCAAGAGGAAGACCAAGTCCAATGCAGAAAGTGCGAGTCTCCCCCTTGTGCCCTCTTTCATTTGCCACTCCACTGCCTTTTCCACCCATTTACACCCTCATCTCTGTCCCAAGGGACTTATAGAAACTACGTCAAGGGGCTCCTGCATCCTCTGGGATAGTGCAGGGAGGAAGGAAAGTCAGATAAGGGTGTGGAGGCCCCTTGCCACCTCCCTGTGATATCCCCTCCAGCTTGCTAGCCTAAGGCCATTGCTTCTCTCAAGGCTTCTTTCTCTATAGAACTCCCTCCTTCCAGGTTCTGGTTCTTACTCCTTGTCCTTATCCATTTACATTTGAATTAATAAGAGATCCTCCACATTTGGATCCTATTTTTAGACAATTAAACCTATATTCCACCTTGTCTTTATGAATAGCCCCTTTGTAAATAACAACTGGATTAATCATAATTTGAGTACACTGTTTTCTGTTGGGACACTGAAAAGGCAATAAATAGTAGTGTACAATAATCCAGTCTACTCTGCTGTGCTATGTCCACATAGTGGTTAGAGTAGGAAGGAGAAGTTATCAGTGAGACTGCTCTGATCCTCACTGATAATGTATCAGGAACTATTCTATAAGAGAAAGAACACATTTGCCAAATAATTAAAACCATAGCATTTCTTAAATGCAAAGTCCCCAGAACAACATCGTAAGAACTTAAAATCTAAGGATATCCTTTAAGGCATTGCTGAGAATATTAAAACATTTATTGTCTGTTCTTTTCCCAAATATTCTCCTCTGCTAATTAGCCCAAAGTGATTCCTAAATAGTGCAGTGGTGATCTAAGAGATGTGCTTTTAGACATCCAATATATTAAACATTGATTATATTGTCAGTTTTATCTAAAAATCACCTAATCACAGCTTGTCATACTATATTTATTGATTTGTTACTGGCCACACTGTCCATTAAAATGCTATAGAGCAAAGAATTCATTTTTAGTTCTCTTGCAGATACCAGAGTTTTTATCTCCCAACAGTATAATTCAAGGTCAAGGGTGTTTATTACGTTTAGACAGAAAAGCAATCAAAGTAGCTTGGGTTTAAAAACACACAGAGAGAGGGAGTTAGTTTCTGCTTACCCCAAGGATTGCAGCTGTGATCACAAGATGCTATCTGAAGAATCTCTGGATATTTGCTGATGTTTCAAGGTTTAGAATGGGAGTTGTCTCCTTTCCTTTTTCTTATTTCACTAGTTGCAGAGTGATAGTAATTATTGCCTTTTATTCCCAAGCAATTTTGCTTTCAGAGTGACTGTATTTTAAATTCTGTGATCTGTCTCCAAGGTAATCTTAAAGTCAACAGACTGCTTAATTCGCCACTTTCTGGGGCAGAGGGTTCAATTTAGTAATGTCTCCAGCCAGTTTCTCATCTAATCTTAAAGTTTTCCAGAAATAAGATACCCAGTATTTTGTTTATGTCTGATCCCTATGAGCCCTAGTAGACCTTTAGGTAAATCCAGTCAAAAAGGTGACAGTATGTATAGCTGGCACTCTTTTGAAGATACTATACTATGAACTTCCCACACCAGAAATTATATTTCCAGCTATCTGTAAATATCAAAAGCTTCCTATCAGCTGATGAGAAAAAGGGACATCTCCATAGAAAATCCTGCTAGTGGGCAATTTTCAGAAAAGAGGAGGAGTAAGGCCTGTACACATAGTAAATGCTGCTGAAGTTCACTAATAGGAAAGAAAATGCAAATTAGGTAAAAATGGGATAGCATTTCTCTTGCCCATCAGAATGACAAAATTTATATAAAAAATAATTCAGTTCTGCAGAGCATATGGGAAAATAAATACTTTTGTGTATTGTTGCTACAAAGTAAATGGTGTCCCTCCTTTGAAATCCAGCAGTGTCTATGGAAATAAAATAGTAAAATGCCTATTTTGAATCAAGCAATCCCCCTTTTGGTAGCCCCTATAGAACTGAAAGCAAGACTATATATATAAGGATATTTAATACTTTAGAAAACTGCAAACAACCTGAATCAGTAGGGGTAGAATAAATTGAAATCTAATGTTAGCAACAATGTAAAGAATGACTTAGATCCATATCTATCAATCTGGAGGAATGGTAGTGATGTATTTTTATGTGGAAAAAAAAGATTGCAAGTACCGGTATATAGCATGATTATCATTTTATAAAAATAATACCATGCCCTAAGGTGGCAGCCAGCCTCCAAGATGACCCCAGTGATACCTGCCTCTTGGTGTTCACCCCTCTGTCTAGTCATCCTCCTACAATCATCAGGGATAGTCTATGTGACCCACAAAGTACAGCAGAAGCAATGGCGTGTGGTTTCCAAGGCTAAGTCATTAAAGATATTGTAGTTTATGCCTTTCTGTTTTTATTGAACTGGTTTGTCTGGAGAAAGCCAGTGGCCTTGTGGTAAGGACTGTCAAGCAGCTCCACAGAGAGGTTCACATACTCTTAGAAGTGAATTCTCCAGCTTTAGGTAAAACTCTCAGATGAGCACAGCCCCAGTCAGTATCTTACTGCATGCGGGAGAGGTTTTGAGCCAAAACCACCCAGCTAAGCTACTCCTGGATCCTGACTCTCTGAACCTGGGAAGTAAAAATATGTTTTTGTAAGTGCTAAGTTTCTGGGTAATTTGATACATAGCAACAGTTAATTAATACAGTATGGAAAAAATTATGGAAGGATATATCATACTGTTAAATTATTTATCTCAGTGAGGTAAAGGTGGAAGTGATTTTTGAAATAAGTCTTAATATCCATTTTTATATTTTCTGCTCTATGGTTATCATGCAGAAGCAGTTAAATGCTCCAAACAGTATGCCAGTGATGTATTTATTTAACCAACAAATATTGAAAATATTGATTTAGTAATTACTCTGAGGTAAGTACTGTTAGGTGAGAAGGTTTAAAAGAAAATAACCCACAACTATGTCTTCAAACAGACCACACTTTGATACAGGAGATGAAAACTGACATTTATCCTTTCCCATCTTAAATCATAATACATGTTATAAGAGTATGTATAGAATATCACTGGAGCACAAGGGAAAAGAAGGGTAATTCTATTGGTGGAAAATTTCTAAAGACTTTGCAGAGAAACTTATCTTGAGGGATCAGGAGGAGTTTTCCAGGAAGGGAAAAGGGGGTCAGGTAGGGAGTGTTTTCACAATACCAGAAACTACCAGAACTTGAGTTTTATCCAAGCTGTGCTATGCTGTCAATACATACTCCCTTCTGCATGTGTCTTCACCATCATAGAGAATAAAAATGAAAAACTTACGTTAAAATGCACAGGACAGGCTATTCTTATTTATTTGTATATTGATTTGCTATGAGGATAATATTAAGGAAGAAATCCTCTGTTTTTCAATTTCAAAATCCATTTTGATGGAATCTGATCATCTAGAGCAGAATCAGAGGAGGACACAGTGCTTTGCTTGGTGATCAGCCCTTATACAATGTTCAAACAGCCTGCAGAAGGGCTCCCTGGTCTTATCACCCTGGATACTACAGGGCTTCAGACTAAACGACTGGCAGGCTGAGCGATGTCACTTCACAATCAGTGCCAGTTTAATTGTACGTGCAAAGCTGGGTGGTGTGGATTAACTCTGTCTTTTGTTTTTCACAACTCTCTCTAGTTTTCAAAGACATCAGTGCTCATAAGCATCCTAAAGTTACAAATGGTAATTACAATTAGGGCTTTTATTATTATTTTTTAAAGCTCATGTGTGCAGAGTAAACATCAGGCTCTTTTTTTTAAGAAAACAGTCTTGCCTATGATATAGGACAAAATGACTTAAGTGAAAGAATGCCATTCTCCTCTCCATTCACATGTCACTCGGTGATAATTGAGACCTTGGGGATCCATCTCTGTTATTTTATTTTTTATGGTTGCCAAGTTCTGCATTTGTAGAAAATGAGAAGAGTGTATCTTTTATCTGCCTTATGCCATTTAGACAGGAATGACGAACTGGCATCACAACAGGAAAATTGACCAGTCCTTCTTTCAGTAATAGTTGTTACTGTTAAGTCTCTGAAATGCTGGCCACTTGTGCTCAAATTAGGGTGATAATGAACAACTGGTTTTTGTAGGCCAGTAATTTGCATAGTTCATTGCAAAGACAGAATCATAGAATGTTTGAAGCAGAAGGGGCTTACATAAATTAAGATTCTATAAATTATAAGGGACAGAAAAATCTGACTGCTTTTAGTTCAGCCAACCAATGTATTGACTTGTAGAGTGGGAACTCTAGAGATTGGGATCACTTCAAGGAAGATTTCAGTCAAGTCTGATGGGTCCTTTTTGTCCACAGTCTGGTCCCCCCATGAGTTGAGTTGACTGCATTCTCAAAGATGCTTTCCTCTGTTTGCGTCCTGATATCTGCTAAGATTCTGGCCTTGCCTTCTCTCAGGTTCAAATCCATCAATATAGAGGACCTGTCTTTTGTCCCAGCATTTCATGAATATGTCAATGTCATTTGCTCTGATTAGATTGTTATATCCAATGCAACACCAATCATATGGTCCCAGGAATAGACTTGAGTCATGTGTAGGCCCCTGGAGTCAGGAGTGGGGTCAATACCACCAGAGCTATAGGACAGAGAGTTCCAAACCGTGACTCTAAATCTTCTCAAAACAGCATCATCTAGAAGCTGATGAAAAATATCAAAGGCATTATAAAGCCTCAAAGTCTGTATTATAGTTTGATTGTCCAAGACACGTTGTTATGGATGAAAAGTTTCCCAACCCCCCAAATTCATATATTGAATCCCGATCCCCAATGTGATAGTATTTGCTGGTGGAGCCCTTGGGAGGTGATTAGGTTTGAATGAGGTCCTAAGGATATAGGCTCCATGCTGGGATTGGTGCCTTATAAGGGAATGAACAAGTCAGAGCTGTCTCCATCATGTGAGGACCTAGCAAGAAGACAGCTATCAACCAGAAAGCAAGCTCTCACCAGACCGCAAATTTGCCAGTGCATTAATCTTGGACTCCAGAATTTCGAGAAATAGATGTTTGTTATTTAAGTCCCCCAGTTTATGGTGTTTTTGTTATAGCAGTCTGAACTAAGACAGACTTTCAAACTGCTTGTCTCATTGCCCTTGCTTCTCTGACATTTGTCTCCTGAACTTTCCAGACTTCCAAGAAACAGAAGAGGACATTTAACATCTGCTAAAATCTTGGACTTCAACATCAGCAGAGTACTTTCAAATCTTTCAGTTCTGCATACCACTCTCTCCTCCTTAGAACCATTTCATAATTTAGAGCAGAGGTTGTCAAATTGTGGGCCAAATCTGCTTTGCCACTGGATATGTAGGGCCTAAGAAGGGTTTTTACATTTTTTTTAATATAATTTATTTTATTATCATTAATCTACAATTACATGTGCAATATTACGGTTATTAAATACCCCTTCATCAGGTCCCCCCCACCCACCCCATTACAGTCAGTGTCAATCAGCGGAGTGAGATGCTATAGAATCACGACTTGTCTTCTCTGAGTTCTACTGCCCTCCCCGTGCCCCCCCAACATTATATCTGCTAATCGTAATGCCCCTTTTCCCCTCTTAGCCCTCCCTTCCCACGCATTTTCCCCAGTCCCTTTCCCTTTGGTAACTATTAGTCCGTTCTTGGGTTCTGTGAGTCTGCTGCTGTTTTGTTCCTTCAGTATTTTTTCTTTGTTCTTATACTCCACATATGAGTGAAATCATTTGATACTTGTCTTTTTCGGCTTGGCTTATTTCACTGAGCATAATACCCTCTAGCTCCATCCATGTTGTTGCAAATGGTAGGATTTGTTTTCTTCTTATGGCTGAATAATATTCCATTGTGTATATGTACCACATCTTCTTTATCCATTCATCTACTGATGGACACTTAGGTTGCTTCCATTTCTTGGCTATTGTAAATAGTGCTGCAATAAACATAGGGGTGCATCTGTCTTTTTCAAATTGGGCTGCTGCATTCTTAGGGTAAATTCCTAGGAGTGGAATTCCTGGGTCAAATGGTATTTCTATTTTGAGTTTTTTGAGGAACCTCCATACTGCTTTCCACAATGGTTGAACTAATTTGCAGTCCCACCAGCAGTGTTGGAGGGTTCCCTTTTCTCCACATCCTCGCCAACATTTGTTGTTGTTTGTGTTTTGGATGTTGGCCATCCTCACTGGTGTGAGGTGATATCTCATTGTGGTTTTAGTCTGCATTTCTCTGATGATTAGCGATGTGGAGCATCTTTTCATGTGCCTGTTGGCCATCGGAATTTCTTCTTTGGAGAAGTGTCTATTCATGTCCTCTGCCCATTTCTTAATTGGATTATTTGCTTTTTGTTTGTTGAGGTGCATGAGTTCCTTATATATTTTGGATGTCAACCCTTTATCAGATACGTTTTTTATGAATATATTCTCTCATACTGTAGGATGTCTTTTTGTTCTACTGATGGTGTCCTTTGCTGTACAGAAGCTTTGCAGCTTGATATAGTCCCACTTGTTCATTTTTTCTTTTGTTTTCCTTGCCCGGGGAGATATGTTCATGAAGAAGTCGCTCATGTTTATGTCCAAGAGATTTTGCCTATGTTTTTTTCTAAGAATTTTATGGTTTCATGACTTACATTCAGGTCCTTGATCGACCTTGAGTTTACCTTTGTGTATGGGGCTAGACAGTAGTCCAGTTTCATTCTCTTACATGTAGCTGTCCAGTTTTTCCAACACCAGCTGCTGAAGAGGCTGTCATCTCCCCAATGTATATCCAAGGCACTTTTATCAAATATTAATTGACTGTTATATGTTTGGGTTAATGTTTGGATTTTCTATTCTGTTCCACTGGTCTGTGGGTCTGTTTTTGTGCCAATACCAAATTGTCTTGATTACTGTGGCTTTGTAGTAGAGCTTGAAGTCAGGAAGTGTAATTCCCCCTGTTTTATTCCTCCTTTTCAGGATTGATTTGGCTATTCGGGGTCTTTTGTGGTTCCATATGAATTTTAGAATTATTTATTCCAGTTCATTGAAGAAAGCTGTTGGTAGTTTGATAGGGATTGCATTGAATCTGTAGATTGCTTTAGGTAGTATAGCCATTTTGACAATATTGATTCTTCCTAGCCAAGAGCATGGGATGCATTTCCATTTGTTAGTGTCCCCTTTAATTTCTCTTAGGAGTGTCTTGTAGTTTTCAGAGTACAGGTCTTTCACTTCCTTCGTTAGGTTTATTCCTAGGTATTTTATTCTTTTTGATGCAATTGTGAATGGAATTGTTTTTCTGATTTCTCTTTCTGTTAGTTCATCATTAGTGTATAGGAAAGCAACAGATTTCTGTGTGTTAATTTTGTATCCTGCAACTTTGCTGAATTCAGATATTAGTTCTAGCAGTTTGGGAATGGAATCTTTAGGGTTTTTTATGTACAGTATCATGTCATCTGCAAATAGTGACAATTTGACTTCTTCTTTACCAATCTGGATGCCTTGTATGTCTTTGTTTTGTCTGATTGCTGTGGCTAGGACCTCCAGTACTATGTTGAATAACAGTGGAGAGAGTGGGCATCCCTGTCTTGTTCCCGATCTTAGATGAAAAGCTTTCAGCATCTCACCGTTATGTATGATGTTAGCTGTGGGTTTGTCATATATAGCCTTTATGATGTTGAGGTACTTGCCGTCTATACCCATTTTGTTGAGAGTTTTATTCAGGAATGGATGCTGAATTTTGTCAAATGCTTTTTCAGCATCTATGGAGATGATCATCTGGTTTTTGTTCTTCTTTTTGTTGATGTGGTGGATGATGTTGATGGATTTTCGAATGTTGTACCATCCTTGCATCCCTGGGATGAATCCCACTTGATCATGGTGTATGATCCTCTTGATGTATTTTTGAATTCGGTTTGCTAATATTTTGTTGAGTATTTTTGCATCTATGTTCATCAGGGATATTGGTCTGTAATGTTCTTTTTTGATGAGGTCTTTGCCCAGTTTTGGTATTAGAGTGATGCTGGCTTCATAGAATGAGTTTGGAAGTATTCCCTCCTCTTCTATTTTTTGGAAAACTTTAAGCAGAATCGGTGTTATTTCTTCTCTATATGTCTGGTAGAATTCAGAGGTGAATCCATCAGGCCCAGGGGTTTTGTTCTTGGGTAGTTTTTTGATTACCAATTCGATTTTGTCGCTGGTGATTGGTCTGTTTAGTTTTTCTGTTTCTTGCTTGGTCAGTCTTGGAAGATTGTATTTTTCTAAGAAGTTGTCCATTGCTTCTATGTTTTCCAGCTTGTTAGCATGTAGATTCTCATAATATTCTCTTATATTTCTTTGTATTTCTGTGGGGTCCACTGTGATTTTTCCTTTCTCATTTCTGATTGTGTTTATGTGTGTAGATTCTCTTTTTCTCTTAATGAGTCTGGCTAGGGGTTTATCTATTTTGTTTATTTTTTCAAAGAACCAGCTCTTGGTTTTATTGATTTTTTCTATTGTTTTATTCTTCTCAATTTTATCTATTTCTTCTCTAATCTTTATTATGTCCCTCCTCCTGGTGACTTTGGGCCTCATTTGTTCTTCTATTTCCAATTTCAGTAATTGTGTCTTTAGACTATTCATTTGGGAATGTTCTTCCTTCTTTAAATAGGCCTGGATTGCAATGATTGCAATATACTTTCCTCTCAGAACTGCCTTTGCTGCGTCCCACAGAAGTTGTGGCTTTGTGTTGTTATTGTCATTAGTCTCCATATATTCTTTGATTTCTGTTTTGATTTGGTCGTTAACCCATTGATTAATTAGGAGAATGTTGTTAAGTCTCCATGTATTTGTGAGCCTTTTTGATTTCTTTCTAAAATTTATTTCTAGTTTTATACCTTGGTGATCTGAGAAGTTGGTTGGTAGGATTTCAATATTTTTGAAATTACTGAGGTTCTTTTTGTGGCCTAGTATGTGGTCTATTCTGGAAAATGTTCCATGTGCACTTGAGAAGAATGTGTATCCTGTTGCTTTTGGGTGTAGAGTTCTGTAGATGTCTGTTAGGTCCATCTGTTCTAGTGTGTTGTTCAGTGCCTCTGTGTCTTTACTTATTTTCTGTCTGGTTGATCTGTCCTCTGGAGTGAGTGGTGTGTTGAAATCTCCTAAGATGAATGCATTGCTGTCTATTTCCTCCTTTAATTCTGTTAGTATTTGTCTCACATATGCTGGCGCTCCTGTGTTGGGTGCATATATATTTATAATGGTTATATCTTCTTGTTGGACTGACCCCTTTATCATTATGTAATGTCCTTCTTTATCTTTTGCTACTTTCTTCGTTTTGAAGTCTATTTTGTCTGATACAAGTACTGCAACACCTGCTTTTTTCTCCTTGTTGTTTGCATGAAATATCTTTTTCCATCCCTTCACTTTTAATCTGTGTATATCTTTGGATTTGAAGTGAGTTTCTTGTAGGCAGCATATAGATGGGTCTTGCTTTTTTATCCATTCTGTTACTCTGTGTCTTTTGATTGGTGCATTCAGTCCATTTACATTTAGGGTGATTATTGATAGATATGTACTTATTGCCATTGCTGGCTTTAGATTCATGGTTACCAAGGTTCAAGGGTTGCTTCTTTACTATCTAACAATCTAACTTAACTTTCTTGTTAAGTTATTGTAAACACAGTCTGTTCTGATGTTTCTTTATTTCTCTCCCTTCTTATTCCTCCTCCGCCATTCTTTCTATAATAGGTGTTTTATTCTTTGCCTTTAGTTAGTATTTGGATGGTCTGCTTTCTTTGCTATGATTTTATTTTCTCTGGTGACATCTTTTTAGCCTTAGGTGTGCTTCCATCTAGAGCAGTCCATTTAAGATATCCTGTAGTGGTGGTTTATGAGAGGCAAACTCTCAACTTTCGTTTGTCTGGAAATTGTTTAATCCCTCCATCATATTTAAATGATAATCGTGCTGGATACAATATTCTTGGTTCGAGGCCCTTCTGTTTCATAACGTTAAATATATCATGCCATTCTCTTCTGGCCTGTAAGGTTTCTGTTGAGAAGTCTGATGATAGTCTGATGGGTTTTCCTTTGTAGGTGATCTTTTTTCTCTCTCTCGCTGTCTGTAATACCCTGTCTTTATCTTTGATCTTTGCCATCTTAATTATTATGTGTCTTGGTGTTGTCTTCCTTGGGTCCCTTGTGTTGGGAGATCTATGAGCTTCGGTGGACTGCGAGACTACTTCCTTCCCCAGCGAGGGAAAGTTTTCAGCAATTATTTCTTCAAAGACACTTTCTATCCCTTTTTCTCTCTCTTCTTCCTCTGGTACTCCTATAATGCGAATATTGTTCCGTTTCGATTGGTCACACAGTTCTCTTAATATTCTTTCATTCCTAGAAATCCTTTTATCTCTCTCTGCCTCAGCTGCTCTGTACTCCTGTTCTCTGTTTTCTATTCCATTAACAGTCTCTAGCATCTCATCCATTCTGCTGTTAAGCCCGTCGGTCGCTTGTCTGATTTCTGCATTGTCTTTCCTCAGTTCCCTCACTTCGTCCCTCAGCTCTTGCACATTTCTCTGTAGGTCCATCAGCATGGTTATGACTTTTATTCTGAATTCTTTTTCAGGAAAACTGTGCATTTCCATCCCTTCAGACTCCCTCTCTGGGGTTGTCTGATTGATTTTGGTCTGAACCATATTCCTCTGTCTTTTCATGGCTATAGAATTGTTAACTGATAGTTGCCACGTATGTCAGCTGGGCTCTTTAAGACTTTAAAAAGAGAAGAAAAAAAGAGAAAAAAAAGAAAAAAGAAAGAAAAGAAAGAAACGAAAAAACAAAAACAAAACAGAACAAAACAAAAAGCCCACCGGACGTAGATTCTGTGGGAATGCTGTAGGTGGCACTATTGCCCCACTATTCCACAGCTGTGACTGCGCCACTCCGCAGGGCCCTTTATCGCTCTGGCAGGGGTGGGAACGAATAGGAGGCTGTTGATCTCAGTGAGAAGTTAAGTATGGCTACGCTTCCTCAGTTGCCAGCTAAGGCATCTGAAACTCCCCAGGACTCCCAGCCTGCTGGGCTGAGTGTGCTGGGGTGATCCGGCTCCTCCGCTGGGCTCCTGTCTCTTTAAGACCACTGAAGAAAGCGCGCGCTTTTTTTTTTTCCTTCCCGGGAGCCGGCTGCAAGCCCCCTGGCGCCGGCTGCAAGCCCCCTGGCGCGTTCCCCGCTCAGATCCTGCCCCTCTGTCTCTCCAATCTCTGCTGCACTGCGCAATGTGGGTCAGCGCTCCCCGTGCGGATCACCGGGGCTGGCTACTTCGCGGGGTGTGCTTCCACTCCCTCCCGGCTCTGAATCCTCTCCTCCCACCGGTGCGCTGGGGTGGGGGAGGGCTCGGGTCCCGCCGGGTCGCGGCTCCGTATCTTACCCGCCTCTTGGGGTGCCGAGTGCTCTCGGGTGTAGCTGCACGCTGTGCGCTTTCTTGTGTATTCTCGTCTCTCTTTTAGGAATAGATGTATTTTCTTTGTTTTCGTAGATAAATATAGTGTTGGGAGGAGATTTCTGCCGCCGTGCTCACACTGCCATCTTCCCGGAAGCCCTACATTTTTAAGTGGTTAAAATAAATCAAAATAAGAGTACTATCTTGTGACATAGGAAGATTATATGAAATTCAGATATCAGTATGTATAAGTAAGGTTTTATTAGAACACATATATGCTCATTCATTTATATATTATCTGTGCATATATTTATATATTATCTATATATTACTAATTTTGTGCTACAATGACACAATTGAGCAGTGTGATAGAAAGTATCCAGTCAGCAAAGCTGAATGTATTTACTGTCTTGCCCTTTAGAGAAAAAAGTTTGCAAACCTCTGTTCTAGAACAGTTGTTCCATACTTTAATTACAATACTTGGTTACTACAGATGCTGTAACAAACAAAGATTTCTGGGGCCCCTCCAGAAAGAGTCTGATTATAATTCAGTCACATTGGGTCCTGGGTGGGGGCCCAAGGATCTCATTTGAAAACCTCTATGGTGCTTCTATGAATGTCTTCTGAAGCCCACACTTTAGGAAAATCATGTCTTCCTCGTAAAATACTCTAAGGAGAAGAATCTTAACAATATACGTTCCAATTTTCCTTCAACACAACATTCGTTTTGGAAGGCAATGGAAGGGCACTGAAAATTATGAAGACATAATATGGAGGCAATTATAAAGACAAAAAAAAAAAGTCAAAGGTTATCTTCATTTTAATACTGGTGGCAACCTCATCAAAAGGAGTAGAAAATCAATGGTTTCTTTCCTATTTCAATGAGAGAACTTTTTAGGGACAAAATAGGCTGCCATTTTCAAATCTAGTCTTTTATGTTCCTTAGGAGCTACAGCTTCAATGGAGACAAGAAACAACCCTTTATAGACTAGAGACAGTGGAGTTGAAGGCAAAACAAATCAGTCAAGAGAAAAAAAAGGATCCCTGAGCTCAGCCAACTCAGGAAATAAGTCATGTCAGGGACTAAGATGTCAGCAGCCACCTCAAATGACAATTGACCCAGTAGGGCTCAGAGAGCAGGTTGCAATGATAAGGAAGATAAGAGTTTGGGAAAGCAGAACTCAAGAAATGGGTCTTAGAAATGGATGTTCCGTGCAGGGATGCATTGTCTGTTCACAGGCAATAGTGTGGCTTTAACATAAATCTTTGATTCAGACATCTCATTACCTAACTGTTTTGGCACCATGTACCAGGTCCTTAACTATCAAAAGACGAACGAATAACAGACATGGTCTCTAGGGCTTACGTCTATCTGCAAAGATAAACATTAAGTGAGATCCAGAATATATAGAATAATTCAGCAGTTCTCAAAGTGTGGTTCCTTGAGCAGCAGCAACGTTAGCTGGCAACTTGTTAGAAGTGCCGATTCTCAGGTGCCACCCTATATCCCCTGAATCAGTAACTCTGGGGGTGAGACCCAGCTGTCTGTGTTTTAATGAGCCCACTGGTGATTCTGATTCAAGGATCAGTGTTCTGGTCTTCAGTTGCCTCATTTGTTAAATCAAGTTAATAATACTTTACATGCCTACAGATACAGCCCACATTATATGGGACATGAAGCACTTAGTAACAGCCCCAAGCTGTGTCCTAACCAAGGCACCAGGGAGGGTGGGTGAAGGTGTCATACACAAGTCTCTGAAGCTGCAGAGACGGGGAGACCACTTTCAATTCTCCCCTCATCTTAAAGGCCTCTCCCTACCTCAGGGGCTGAAAAGCAGCATCCCATCAACACAGCACATGGAGATAACAGTCATATAGCAGAACAACTCTGATCCATGCATAAAGAAAGCAGAGAATGCCAAGCTACTGCTTTACAGTGCCATTCCCGGCTGAAATGGTGGAGCCCTCTAGGACATTCATGAACACCCTGACACATAAATAAGACATCCCAGGGCACATCAGATGAGAACACAGTGCTATCACACTTCTAACTAGATGCATTTTATTCCCTCACTACACAAATTAAGACTGTATTGGAGACTGGATCTGAATTCCTCGGATGGTGCCATGTTGAGAATGTGGGTAGAATGTGCTGTATATAATTTTTCTCATAGATTGACTCAATCTCTGTCAGCCCATTTCTCATGTTCATAAATCAGATACTGTCATTACCCATCCGTTATCGCCCATATCTGAGTTCATCTTTATACACTGACGGCTCCCTGTCTATCCATTGCCATCTCTCTCTGATTCCCTGCCTTCCTGGAGCTCTCTGGGAGCTTATGTGCCCCCTGGGTGGGGCTGTTGGCAGAGCCTGGAGATTTAGCACCCTGAGAGGAAATGAGGTCCATGAGAAATGTGTCCAGCTTCCCTATCCCTCCATGGGGCAATTTCACAGTGCATTCTGAAGGGAACCTCAGAGAGGCCCTGGCTAGATTGAACCCCCATTACCCACCACACTAACCAGCCATTAACATACCTCCATTGGCTTTTCTCTCCACCTTGTCTCACTTTCCCCATTTCCTCATTTAATACTTCCTGAGATCACCTTCCAGATTAGCTATGTGCACCTAAGTCCTTATCCCAGGCTTGGCTTTCAGAAAAATTCAAGTGTTCATTGCTTGAACATGGTGGAGCTGTTTCCAAATCCAAGCAGTGTGACCCCACAGCCTATGTTCTTTCCCACTATATGCTTCCTCAGTAGAGCACCATCTTGTTTGTAGAGGCACTGATCCAAGTCTTTCACAACATATAAACTGAAAAGTTCAGTCTCAAGTAATCTAGTCCCCAAGCTTCATAAGCTAGACAAAAAATCATTGGGCAACAACGACTGCTCCAATACTAAAAGAAAAATCACATTTTTTATTTATAAAACTATTGAGATCTTTCAAAGATAAGAATGCCTCTGTGTCATCAAACCAGTCCCCCACTGAGAGCACTGTTCGATGTGTGTGTCTCAGGAGACTGTAAATACACTGCAGTTATTGAAAAATGCCCAGGGTAACAAACATTCAGAATTTCCACCCATTGAAACATTGCTGATTTTATTATGCATGTCTGCATTTCAGAGACAGCCATTTAAAAAGCCAACTTGAATTACACATATTTTAAAGGAGCTGCACTTCAGCTAAACTAAATAATTTTATTGTACGAACCTATAAAGGAAATAGAAGATTTCAGTAAGCAGAATAATCCCAGAGGAAAGTACTAGGTAGAAATAATATTTTCAGCTGTTCTCAGAGACAAGTGGAGAGATTGAAATGCCTTTGAGATCCCTCCCATCTCAATGATCCTATGATAAAAAGAGTAGGGGGAAACAATGCCCCCATACAGATCCATTAGCTCTATTTGAATCCCTTTCTGCAGAAATCTTTCACTCTGAAACTGAAAAATGTTACCTGTCCACAATAATTACTTTGGCTGAAAGTTTGAAATGATGTACAGAAAAAAAATAGCAAATGTAGAATCCCTCTTTCAAATATTTACCAATTATCATTTACATCGTCATCATTATTGAAATATTTTGGCTTTTAATTTTACTCTACCACTTTATTTTTCTACCTTACATTAAATACGACTTAGAGATCCCAACAGCCAGAGTGATAAGAAATCAATTTAACTCATACTTTAAGGTGTCAATTATTCTTCTTAGGTTGTATAAGAATTGAGGGACATTATGCAGTATTTGAAAAATAGATTAAGGGACAGTTATCTTTACCTAATCACTGTAACCACCATGTGAATTGTCCACTGGGGTCCACTAGAGACAGGCTGGCCATATGCCCACTACTGAACCCAGAGGTATTTCAATATAATCATCAAAGCCACATATTGTATGATTTAAGCCCCCAGAATTCCAAAGCCCCCATATTACCCCTGAAGTAATGCTGTGTCGTGGGCACTGGTGCTCACCAGTCCTGGACCAAAACCGTCCTTTCCATCTGCATGTGCTCCAGGATTCCTGCTCAACTTCTACCTCCTCCACTTAGCCTCTCCCTCCATCAAATCTCCTCTTAGTGAGTTTCTGGAAACACCAATGCCATCCCCCTTTTCTGTGGGTGGGAGTGAGAAGCTGGCTACATATTGGCCATTAATAAGTTCTGAGCATATACTATGCCCCAGGCAATGAATTTAGCATCATTCTAGACCCTGAAAGTTAAAAAGGAGAAGGCATCTCTGCCTTCATTGTCCAGTGCCAAAGGCAACACTTGGGGAAGTTTGAGGAGTAAATTCAGAAGATTCTAATCAAATAACTACAGAATCCAGCCCACATGAACTCTACTGTCAGGTGTAGAGTGTGTATGAAAATACTGAAGACAGGAGTAAATAAAAATTGGAAGCGTTCATCAGGGTGTTATGTCAAGAAAGGAATGTAATTGACTAGAGAAGTAAAGAGTTCCCCAACCACATCTGTTCAGTTATTTCCTTATTTTTGTATTCTTTCTCTGTAAATTAAGTGTGAAGCACAAAATGTCTCTTCTCTTCTCAGCAGTATCTGTCCCTTGTAGTTAAAGTAAAATGCAAACTCTCACCATATCCTGCTAGCCCCACCATGATCCCATCCCTGCCTACCTATTATACCTCAAGATCATCTCCAGCACTCCAACTCCAAATGCATCCGCTTCAGCCACACTGTTCCTCAAACAGCAAACCCAATTCCTCCTTAGGTTCTGGGCATTTGCTATTCCTTCCATCTGGAACTTTACCACCTTTTTCTTTTGTTGGCCAGCTCCTTCTCATCCACGTCTCAGCTCAGTGTTAGAGAAATCTCTTCGTTACCCATTCTACAGCAATACTGCTCCACATCCATTTATTCATTGATAAATGGTAAGCACTGTCTTCCAACACTGGCCCCGGGGGATAAAGCAGCGAACAAACTGGTCAAGTACTTATATTCTAGTGAGAGTGTTGGACAACAAACAGAGAGGGAAGGGAGCTCCTGAAGGGTATTAATTTCCTGGCTTGCTCCCCCAGCATTGCCATTAACTGGCTGCATGCCTGGATGGAAGGTGACACCTCCTGCTGGCTGTTCCTCACCACACAGCCATGACCTAAGTTCCCATAATTATATTTTTCCCCTTGAGTCCCTCCTCATTAATCCCAGGGTACTACATATTCCCTTGTAGTTTCTCTATAATCTGCCTCTATCTTTATAGTTACTTTATTCAAATCCTCAAATTACCCGACAGATGAGTGCCAGGAGCCTCAGTGTTAAGGCAGACCTCATTGGGAAGATCATAATTAGTCAGAAACCTATAGGAAGTGAGGGAGCCAGCAGGGGGATAGCCAGGAAAAACATTATAGGAAAAAACAGCACATGCACAGAACCTGTATTAGTTTTGTAGTGCTGCACAACAAAGTAAAATACAGTGGCTTAAAACATTCATAGCTCCTATAGATCAGAAACCTGAGCACAGTATTACTGGGTTCTCTGGGCAGGGTCTCACACGGCTGAAATCAAGGTGTTGGCTGGACTACTATGCCATCTGAGGCTCAGGGTCCTCTTCCAGATCATTCAGGCTGTTGGCAGAATAAAGTTACTTGTGGTGACCAGACTGAGGTTCCATTTCCATGTTGTCTGTCAGCCAGGGAGCTGCTCTCAGCAATAGGAAGACACTCCCATTCATTACCATGGGGCCCCTCCATCTTCACACTAGTAAATAAGAACTCCTCAAATGTCAAATTTCCCTAATGCCTCGAACCTCTGACTTTCTCTGTGTCTGACTTCAAGACCCAAGTTTAAAGGCTCATGTAATCAGATCACACCCACCCAGATAATCTCTCCATCTCAAAGTCAACTGATAAGGGACTTCGATTATGCCTGCAAAATCCCTTCCCAGCAGTACCTAGACTGATGTTTGATTAAACAGCTATCAGATGGTATATGTGTACAGGAGAACCCTGGAATATTAGGGGACCATCTTGGAATTTAGCCTACCACCACATCTAAGGCAGGAGCAAGCCTCTTGTACTTGAAAAATAACAAGGGATCAGTGTTGGTAACACTGATCAATGTGGGCAGCAAGAGTACTGGACAGTCAGGATCAGAGGTGGTGGGACAGAGGAGACAGCAGTTGATGAAAACCCAGAATACAGGCCATTGTAGGGACTTTGGTTTTTCTCTGAGATCATAAGCCCTTGAACTGAGTAGCATGATCTGACTGTGTGTTAGAAGTATTACTCTGGCCATGTGAAAATAGACTATAGGGGGCATGAGGACTGAAGCAGAGAGACCACTAAGAGGATATTGTAATAATGCAGGTGGAAGAGGATGCTGGCTTGGACCAGGGTGGAGATGATGAGTAGAGAAAGAGTCAGATTCTAGATATAAATTGGAAGAGAACCCTAACAAGTTCGCTAGTGGATTAACTATGGTCCATGAGGGAAGTAAGGAGTCCAGTTTTTTCTTCATCCTACTGTCATTCTTTTAAAATATCTAATTTTTGTATTGTGGCTCTCTTAGAATACTTTACCTATGTACTTTGTTAGTATCTGTTGGCTCTTCGTGCAAAGGAGGCTCCATTAAGGCTGAAACACTCTTGTCCACTGATACCCCAGTGCCTAAGCAGATTCTGACAGAGTAGGCATTCAGTAGACACTTGGTGAATGCATGAATGAGTGAATGAACAAAGAAAGAAGTGACTTTTGCATATCAGGCACTAAAGTTCTTATCACAAATGATTCCAAAAAGTTCTTATCACAAATGATTCCAATATAGCAGGAGTGGAAAGCAGACATCTCCGTTAATACACTCCATGGGATCAGATTCAAATTGAACAAAATATTTTGTCCAAATATATTGACCTTATCAGAGAAAAAGATCTGATTATGTCAAATGTTTACTTGACTTACAGATTAGATATCCTCACATGTATCCTAGGTTTTTCACATGCCAACATTCTCCTCTATCAGCTGGGGTTTCATTTAAGTGTTTTTTTTTTCTATTTTTCTTTGTTTTATCGTCAACAGTCATGGTTTCCAGTTTTCAATTTTGTAGACTATCTGGAAGAGATTTCTGTTGCCTCCTGTAAACATAATGCTTTGCTAATTTTCAAGGTAACGTTCACTTGGTTCCTCTGTTGGGCAGTATTAGCTTTGCAGGCAGCAGAATTTCATGACAAGCTGCTCATGCTGTGCTTAGATAACCACATGAGTTAAAGAGGCTAAGGACTGACAGGCAGTAGAGAAAAGAAAGCCTGAAAAGTTGTAGGAATTCTAGACAGAGGTACAGAATCCAGCCTAATGAAGGCTTTTAATTGGCAATATATGGGAGTCTCAAAGACTATGAAGTGGTGATTGTAAGTATACTCACAGTAAATATACAAAGTGCAGTATGGATGATGAAAAGAAAAAGAAATTGTGAAAAATCTACTTTTTTTCTCTTTTTCATGAATTTTTAATGTGATTTTTGATTTAACAAATAGACATGGATCAAGGATATGACAAGATTTCCTGTCCAGAAGTGAAATAATCCTACAAGGAGAGATCTGGGACTACTTGTTGTTAATGGAAATGGAAAGTAATAGTTTGCAAAGCTTTCTGAATGTCTAGTGATTGAGAAGACAAATTCTCCTCCTTTAAGGTCTGGTTAACAATAAATTTGACCTTTATGCACAAACAGGTTCGAACATCTCATGTGCTTAGTTGTTAATCCATTTTCGGGCTTAATTGACTGAACAGAATGCCTAAACAAGGCTGTCTTAAAAGCCACATGAGTTCCTGCAAATATGCTCAATGATGTGGGTGCTTGGGTGGCAACGGATTAATAAATCTCTCACCTGAACACACAGAGAACTGGTCAAACTCAGGGTGTGCCCTCTGACCCTACAGGCCAGGAGCCCTCTATTAGCTCTTTATGCATATTAGAGCCTGTGTTCTCCTCTGCTCTGTCTTGTTTCCTCAAGCCCATGACATTACATTAAATTATGATAATTGAGAAGTAGAGAGGAGGTAGGGATGGAGTGAAAGAGAAGGGAGGGTGGAAGGGAGTGAGGAATCCCATGCCTCAAATAGGTAGCAACTAGGCCCACACTTGTAAGGAGCTCCGAATACCCTTTAGCTTTTAGGGTCAAGTTCTTAACCAAGTCAAAATTAGCACATGAAGGTTGAGCTATGTGGAGGAATCAAACAATTCTTATGTCTTTGAACAATTACATTTGGTTGTCAGAAGAGAGCAGAATAGACTATGTTCTTTGGGATGCCGTATTAAACACCCAGAGCCAACTTAAGAAGCTGTCAGGAAACATGTCATTTAGAGACCCACAGTCTTGCCAATCCCTTTCTACAGAGCACCTTCAAGGATCTCACTGTGTAATTCTTTTAACAATGCAAAGGTCACACAGTGAGAGCTAGCCACATTAAACACAGACTGATTCTCTATTCTAAGGATCCACAGAGATATATAAACACTCTGCTTGTGTGTTCTTTAAAAATGCCCAGTGTGAACAAACACTGATAAGACTTGACTGGTGGGAAAGCCTCCATAATTTTCCTTGATGCCTGGAACAAACAGGGAGTCCTCCTCTGCTCTGTTTTCTTCTTTAATCCTTATGTCCCAACCATATCTAAGCCCTGCCTGTTTTATTTCCTAATTCTCTTCTCTTTTCCATCACCAATGTACTACTAGTAATGCTCCTAAAACTTAGTTATAAATTTTCTAAATATATATTTCAAAATGTATATTTTAAATGCCTTTGGCTTCTTAGTTGCTATATTCTCCGTGTTTCTTTTCTTCCATACTTACATGCGGATATCCACCACCACTGCTAAATGTCTATGTTGTTAGCATTCTATCAGGGCCTTTTTCTCTGTCCCTGTATATTCACTTTGGGCTATCTCTTCCACTCTTAGGGCTTCTGTTATTTTCTATATGTTGATAGCTTCTGGATTCTTATCTCCAGTCCATTTTTTCTTGCTAAGTTTTAGACCTATATATCAAATCCCTACTTGATTACTATGAGTATGTTTTGGCGTTTATACCTGCATATCTTACAAGCAGTTCATCATGTTCATCATGACCCAAACTACTCCCATTATCTTATTCCTAGACCCAAAGTTCTTCCTAAGAAGGGTCTTCATCATTTTTAGTGGACTACAACTGACCCTTTTGCCCACTCTAGAAACCCTGAACTTATGTCAATAAGCATGTCCTGCATATTACACCTGCATGTTTCAAACATGTCCACTTTTACCCACTCTCACTACTATGTCCTCATCCAAACCACTGTCGTCCCTGGCCAAGATGGTCCCTCTAGCCATCTCACAGGGCTCCAGCTTCTTGGCTTGCTCCATGAAGACACATGTGTCATCCTGCAGCCAAAAGGATCTACATACAATTATCACATTAGTCCGTGGTGCTTCCATGATTACCTTGTATGGACCCTGTCTACCTCTCCAGGTTTACATCCCATCAGCCTCCCCTCCCCACACAATGAACTGCTTTTGGTTTCTCAAAATGTACATGTCGTTTTCTCCCTTACCTCTGCCTCTTCACCCTTGTTCTCCTCTGTAACTTGTGCACTCTTCCCAAATCTGCCTTCCCCTGGCTGGCTCCAAATCAACCTACAGGTCTCAGTTTACACTTCACTTCCTTTGAGAGCCTTTGCTGAACTCTGTACTGTTGCTGGTATTTGGTGTTTGGTCTAATGCCTAGTCTGTAAGACAGAGGCTGTGCCCTCTTATTTACTTATTATACCAGAGTCTGGCATAATGCTTGGAAAACAGTAGGAGCTTAATAAACATTTGTTGAGTGAATCGATTGCTTTATATGTTTACTTCTCTGTCTCTCATGAGATTGTGATATTTGTGATATTTGGCTGACTCTCACCTGTGGGTCTCTAGTACCTTGCACATAACAGATGCTCAGTACATATGTATTAAGTGGATAGATTTACAGATGGATGGATAAATGGTTGGTCCTAACAGAAAAGGTTATTTCTGGAAAATGTTTCAAATAATCCTTTTAGATATTTGATAGTAATGCACATAAGTGGTCACTGAAGTTTAAAAAAAAACAGGAAGAAAGGATAGCAATAAACTTGTAAAGAAATAAGCTGAGAAGAAAATGTCACATTTTCACCAACCAAATTATATCCTTATGCCCACTGTAAAATACTATACAATTATATCTATTGTGGAATATATCTTGAGGTTGTTTTGTGTATGTGTGCGTGTGTGTGTGTGAATTTTTTTATTTGTTTTTATTTTGGTATCATTAATATACAATCACATGAGCAACATTGTGGTTACTAGATTCCCCCCATTATCGAGTCCCCACCACATACCCCATTACAGTCACTGTCCATCAGTGTAGTAAGATGCTATAGAGTCACTATTTGTCTTCTCTGTGCTATCTCTTCCACCCCCATGTTATATGTGCCTTCCCTGTGCCCCCACCCCCACATTATGTGTGCTAACCGTAATGCCCCTTATTCCCCTTCCGCCTCCCTTCCCACACACCTTCCCCAGTCCCTTTCCCTTTGGCAACTCTTAGTCCATTCTTGGGTTCTGTGAGTCTGCTGCTCTTTTGTTCCTTCAGTTTTTGCTTTGTTCTTATGCTCCACAAATGAGTGGAATCATTTGGTACTTGTCTTTCTCTGCCTGGCTTATTTCATTGAGCATAATACTCTCTAGCTCCAACCATGTTGTTGCAAATGGTAGGATTTGTTTTCTTCTTATGGCTGAATAATATTCCATTGTGTATATGTACCACTTCTTCTTTATCCATTCATCTACTGATGGACACTTAGGTTGCTTCCATTTCTTGGCTATTGTAAATAGTGCTGCAATAAACATAGGGGTGCATCTGTCTTTTTCAAACTGGGCTGCTGCATTCTTAGGGTAAATTCCTAGGAGTGGAATTCCTGGGTCAAATGGTATTTCTATTTTGAGTTTTTTGAGGAACCTCCATACTGCTTTCCACAATGGTTGAACTATTTTACATTCCCACCAGCAGTGTAGGAGGGTTCCCCTTTCTCCACATCCTGACCAGCATTTGTTGTTCCTAGTATCTTCAGGTTTTTGATTGTTTTTTAAAAAACTGATTTAGGCCACTTTGCTTCCAAACCAAACTATCCTATTCATACCTAGGAGACAATGAGACTTAAATGATGTTTCCTTTTATCTATAGCAAAAAAAAGGGGGCCACCCTAACAGATGACAAAGAAAGGGAAAGAGGAAGGAGAGAGAGAGAGGCAGGGGGAGAAAAGCATGCCAAAATTATCATTAATGAAGGAGTTTAATATTTTCCCCTAAATATCAATTCCAAGTTCATGACATTGAATGTAACATCTCTTCATTATTTTAAAACATCAGCTAAACCTGGTCCAGTTATTTATTGCCCCAAACTTAGTGGCTGGAACAACACCATTTGCTCATAATCAGTAATTTGTGAGGGCTTGGTGGGGACTACTTTTTGCTCCACTTGGTGTCCACTGGAGTGACTGAAAAGCTGAGAGCTGGAGTCACCTGAAGATGCTCACATGTCTGGTGTTAATGCTATCAATCATAGTAACCTCAGCTAGGACTGTAACCCTAGCACCTACATATGGCCTCTTGGTGCTTGGGTATCTTGATAGAAGGGTGGCTGGGTCCTAAAAGCAAGTATTCAAAGGAAGAGATTTGTGAGAAAGTGGTACAGTCTTTTTAGGCCTAGCCTCAAGTCATGCCATGTCACTCTGCTTCATTCTATTCATTGAGATGTCACAAAATCTCACCTAACTTAAAGAGGAGAGAAAAAGAGTTTCCATCTTTCCATGGCGGAGTACCAGAGTTGAGGAGAAACACATGAAATGTATTTCTGTGACCATTTCTGTAAAGTACAATCTGCCAAAATTCTTTTGGTCACTGTAAAATCAAAGCTTCAGATGAATAATACCAATATTTTGACCCCATGTCAAATTTTCAAGGTTTTCTTAAAACCTGGACTTCGCCCAGGACTAATAGTTTGGATCCTCTGATCAAGTAGGTCAGAGCCACCTGCTTTTTAAAGAAGGTTCTGCCCAACGAAATATAAATGCCTGCATTTTATTGCGTACAGTTCACTTCCAATCAGACATAGTTTATGTACCAGAACCCTGGGTGCATCTTGTAAGCAAAGCCTTTGCAATTAAAGCTGGTTCATAAATCTAAATAAAGCTGGTTCATAACATCTTTCATGGATAGAATTTGAAATAAAGATGCCTAATGGGGAATACTCAAATAAGACCATCGTGAATTCAGGAGTCCTCAGAATTGTGGGCAGATTTACTTCTGCTTCCCTAATAATAGGATGACATATTCAGCCAGCTAGTCTCCTACTCTCCTCTCATATATAGACCTGAGAGAAAAAGAACATAGTGTGAGAATGAATCTCTTCCCTGGCCCCCAAATGAAATAAAACAGAGGCAGCTGCCAGGAAAGAGTAATAAAGTCTATTATTTAGTCTGCCAGTATAAGTTTGGCAGATGACTTCTGCAGAAGACAGACACATGAAACAGAAACAGAGTCTCAGAAACTGTGGGAGGGGGAAGAGACAGATGACAAAGACTCAATCCTGAATGTGACAAGAAAAGAGGGATCAGGTTGTCCTTGCCACACTGTGGTTATTTTAATGGTTCAGGACAGATCGTAGAAAGCTGAGATAAGCTTGGAGAAAAGTTATGTTTATTCCTAACCCTTTGGAGAGAATCTGTCATCTAAGTGAAAGCCGTCACCCTTATATTACAGGAAGGTCAGTGTTATCAGGAGGGTAGACAGAAGAAGGTTCTCTTTGTGAGTTAAATCTAGTTCAAGCTTATTTACAGCTTCACACAATTCACGCTATATCCACATTCATTTACCTTGTAGCTGGTCCTGTAGATCATCAATTTTCCACCTCCCAAGGAAAAGTGGAGAAGAACATAAAAGTGGTGATTTGGGGACTTCCAACCTGTAACATTCTACATAAAGGCTATAAAGTATTAGGGAGAGCAGATTGGTGTGAATGTTCCAGCTCTAACTCAGCCACTGGTTCCTGCTCCTTCTTAATTTCTTCACTGGAGACAGTAGGGCTTCTTCTCAACAGAACATCTAGTTTTAATTCTTTTGAACAACCCCCTTAGGGATCCGCCACACGTCCACATTTATTTCATGTGGTTTGGGTGGAGGCTGTACCTGAGATCTTGAGTGCACATGTGATTCAGTGACTAGTTTGGGGTTCCACGTATAACTCAAGTAGGTCATTCAGAGCTGTGCTTTGACTTTCTGGAGTGAATGTTTTTTTGATGTTCTGAAAATATAAACCTGAAGGTGCCAGAGACGAAGGAAAGTAGATAAGGAGAGAAGAGTCTTGATGATACTACTTGAGTCCTAGGGTCCAACTATATATGATTCTGCTCCCTGGACTTCTCCATTATGTGAGCTAATCAATCGCCCTTTCACACCAGTCCAAATCACTTTATTCTATGATTTCTGTTATTTGCAAAGCAATCTGTAACTATTTCTACTCTGATGGTGTCGGGTTATTTGGCCTTTGCTTAACCCCAGCTCTTACCTTCTGTGTATGATCCTCCTACAGGTGCAGCAGGTCTTCTCCCATCTCTGGTTGAGATTATAACCACAGCAGAAACAGGTTTTTTCACCCTCAGCTCAGGCTTCAGCTTTGGCAGCCAGATAATTCAGAGTCAGACTTGAGGACTTGTTTTATTTCTAACTGCTTTTTCAGTTTTAGGCAATATTTAAAGTTTTCATGGCCACAGGAATACAAACGAATGATGGCAAAAGATGGTAGACCCAACTTTCCAATTGTCTGGAAAATCACAACTTATTTTTGAAATTCGGTGGCATATTAAGCTATGTGATTAAAGCTTTGTGACCTGAGGCAAGTCATTTAAAATAATTACCAATCATATAAGGATTAAGGCATGAACTATTAATTGTTAAATACCAATGGTAGCATTATCACTAATACTAATCCAGTTCACTCTGACCTGCTCCATTTGGTTGTCATTTCTCTGATGCAGAAAATAGTTCACATTTTCATCAGTCTTATGACAAAAATGTTGCCAATATAGTAAAATCCATCATCAAAGTGCGTGAAGCATAACATCTAAATTTCTAGATATTTGTTCTATCACCAAAAAAAAAATCTATAGTTCTCCCTCTTTACCTATTACTATCTTTAAAATTCTGAAAATACTATGCTGCTTTAAAGGCTCATTAAGCTGTTTTTTTTTTTTATGGGAGTTTGCAGTGTTCCTGAGAGAACCAAGTGAATCTACAAGGTCATGTGACCTTGAAGCAGACCCATGTTTTTACAAAGTAGAATTGGGCATCTGGGCTATACAACAGCTGTGGTAACATATGCTGAGGGAACAATAAGTTGAAAGATCATCCTATGACATCATAAGATCCTGGAAAGAGAACAGAACATTTATCAGAATAGCCTGGAGACAGCATGACTCCATGTCTGCTAAACTCATATCCAAGAAGCAAATCATAGTCTGTTTACTCAATTGGTACCTAATGAGAGGAACAGATAGGAATTATTTTTTGTCTTTTTATATTTACTTGATTGGAGAGTGATTTCAAAGAAGCCAAAGATAATGAATTGCTCTGAGTGAGTGCACTGTATGTGATCAAAGTAAATCAAGAGAAGAAAAATATCGTATGAAGCTAAGATCTGAAGGAGAAGGAATAAGTAGCTATATTAGTCCCCTCCGTGACTTCAGGGGTGTGCACGGTAATCTCTCTTAGTGCTCTGTGGACATGATATAAATGATAAGTGACATGAATCACTTTACTCTCAAGATGTGAAATATATCAGCCTGTGCTATGTTGTCACCAAATAATGCTCCTCACACTTTGAACTAGTGGACGCAATGACTAAGATCCTTTTGATTATGGTTCATATTTATCACCATATAAGCTCAGTCCTTCAAGGAAGCAACATTTGAATAAATGATGCAGCTGAATTTAAGTCACCAGATGATACTCAGCTGATGGTTGTCAGCATACTCCCACTGCCACTCATATTTGTAGGCAGTGAAAAACTAATTCTTGGACCAATACTTCTGATCTGTCACTCTTCCTCTCAGTTTTCTGTAGGGAGTGTCAGAGATTAGGAAAAATAATAAAAGAACTAGTCTTTTTTCCTCCCTTCCCATCAGTCCACATACCTCATCAAAGAACTCCTCCAAAAGGTAGCTCACCCCCTTCTACTCCCCTGGATATCTATCACTATTCTCTAGTCCCTGGTCCTATCCTTTTTCAGTATGTCCACTCCTGCCAAAATTCATTTACTACACATTCTGTTTAAAATCTAAACTCATGAAAATGTGACCCATAAGGCCCTTTTTTGGTTTGAATCTTGCTTCCTTCTTTCCTTATTCCATTCTTACTTCCTAGCCAGCTTGAAATCCTTTCTCTTGTCTCTGTGCATGGTATTACCATCTCAGCATTTAAGACTCCCATAAATGCTTTCTTTTCAGAGGTGTTCCCTGATCCCATCTCTTCAGCAAGGCTGTGTTCTCATCATCTCCCTCCTGCTTATTCCTTCACAGTACTTAAATCATCTTTTTGTTCATGTATTTGTTTCTGTGTTCATTGTCTTTGTTTCTCACTAGACTGTCTACTCCATGTGAGCAAGATCCATCTGCATTCAAAGCACTATACTTCTTTTTTTGTTTTTTTTTTCTGGGGGTGGACAGGCAGGCCTGGTAGTTGCCATGAAAATTGCAACTAGACAGGGAGGGGGGCACTAAGAATGCTCGCAGACCCCGCAGGCAGACAGTGACCCATAGGATCAGCAGCTGCAGCCAGGCGCCAGGGCGCACTGCAAGTCATGAAGGGTCACTCCAGGCTGGGGGCACTGGGCTTATCTTTTCCAGCTTGTTGGGCTGTTGGGAGAATCAGACGTTTGTATGCTATTACAATCACAACCTAAAGGGGTTTTTTTTCCTCCTTTTTCTTCCTCCTCCATTCTTTGCATGTTATGAATCATATTCTGTACTCTTTGTCTAGCCCTGGGGTGACATCTATTTAGCCTTAGGAATACTTCCATTTATAGGAGTCCCTCCAAAATAAAGTGTAGAGTTGGTTTGTGGGAGGTAAATTCTCTCAACTTTTGCTTATCAGAAAATTGTTTAATCCCTCCTTCAAATTTAAATGATAACCTTGCCGCATAGAGTATTCTTGGTTCAAGGCCCTTCTGCTTCATTGCATTAAACATATCATGCCACTTCCTTCTGGCCTGTAAGGTTTCTGTTGAGAAATCTGATGATAGCCTGATGGGTTTTCCTTGGTATGTGATCTTTTTTCTCTCTCTGCTTTTAAAAGTCTGTCCTTATCCTTGATCTTTGCCATTTTAATTATTATATGTCTTGATGTTGTCTTCCTTTGGTCCCTTGTGATGGGAGATCTGTGCATCTCCATGGCTTGAGAGACTATCTCCTTCCCCAGATTGGGGAAGTTTTCAGCAATTACCTCCTCAATGACACTTTCTATCCCTTTTTCTCTCTTCTTCTTCTGGTACCCCTATAATGCAAATATTGTTGTGTTTGGAGTGGTCACACAGTTCTCTCAATATTCTTTCATTCTTAGAGATCCTTTTTTCTCTCTGTGCCTCAGCTTCTTTGTATTCCTCTTCTCTAATTTCTATTACATTTACTGTCTCTTCTACTACATCTAATCTGCTTTCAAATCTCTCCATTGTATGTTTCATTTCAGATATGGAATTTCTTAATGATTGAATCTCCATCTTAAATTTGTTCCTGAGTTCTTGAATATTTTTCTGTACCTCCATAAGCATGTTTATGATTTTTATTTTGAACTCTCTTTCAGGAAGATTGGTGAGTTCACTTTCATTTGGTCCTTTTTCTGGGGTTTGTGAGATTTTGGTCTGAACCAGGTTCTTTTGATGTTTCATATTTCATATTTCTATGTGGTGCCCTGTAGTGCCCAGAAGCTCCAGTCTGTGGAGCTGCTCAGCACCTAGAGTGAAGTTGGGGGTCATTGGGGAGTGGAGCTGGTGCCTGGGGGGAGGAAAGATCTGTTTCCTGATTCCCATCTACAGTGCCTGTCTCCAGTATCACAGCCAATGGGCTGAGCACACAGGTGTAAGCCTGTGTGCTAGGTGTCTCTAGCTACTGTACGCGGGGCCTCCCTCTGGCTGGCCAGTTTGTGATCCGGTGCTGTCAGGCCAGGAGGAAGGCTCGGCAGGCTGCGTGTCACAGTGGGGGGCCTCAGAGCTGAGCAGCCAGCCAGGGAGATGGAGTGCCTGAAGCTCCTCAACATTCCCAACCTGCTGAGCAGAGCACACTCAGACTACCTTGTCCAGCTCTCCCTTCTCCCGCACAGCAAGCTCCATGCAAACCTTGCCCCTTCAGCAGCCCTCTCACTGCTAGGAAGCCTCTCAGGCCACCTGCTTTTCCCCTGTCACAGAGTGGCCGGGTGTGGATCCCATCCTCCACAAATGGCAGGAATGTCAGTCTCTCCGGCACTCCACCTGTCCCAGCTCCCCAACCTCCAGAGCACCATACAGAGTAGGTTTCTGCTCGCAAAGCAGATCTCCATGGCTAGGTGTTCAGTAGTCTCAGGCTTCCACCCCCTCCCCGCTCCATTTCTCTTCCTCCCGCCGGTGAGCTGGGGTGGGGGAAGGGCCTGGGTCCCACTGGATCAAGGCTTTGGTACGTTACCCTGTTTCATGAGGTCTTCTCTGTTCTTGATGTCTGTATGCAGTCTGGTGCAGCCTTTTTTCCTGTTGCTGTTTTAGGGTTAGTTGTATTAATTAACTACATTTTCTTACTATTTGTGGTTTTTGGAGGAGTTCTCTGTCTCACCTCTCACACTGCCATCTTGAATCTAGTCTCAAAGCACTATACTTCTTAAAGTGGTAGAATTAATTTTGCTCTAGTGAAGTCCAAGCTCCTAGTCCTTGAAGAATAACCATATTCTGAAATAGATGGCTGTCTTATGTCACAGAATGTTAAAGTCAACATGTACCCCTCCCTCGCCTCTTCTTCTGCCATTCTAGTCATTTCTTAGTCTCCCACACACCGTCAGTGTGGCTGAGGCAAGTCCCATCATCACTCTTATTGAAACTTCCGATACACAGACACTCGATACCTGTACTGTGATGGTTGAGTTTATCTGTCAACCTGACTAGGCCATGGTACACACCTGTCTGGTCAGACACCAGTCTAGAGGTTACTATGAACATATGTTTCATTGTTGTTCTTATGTTTTTAATAATACTCAACTTTTTGTCATTTTTTTTAGACTTTATTGTTTAGAGCAGTGATAGGTTCACATCAAAATTGAATGAATGGTACAGAGATTTCCCATATGCGCCCTGCACACCCCACTTTCACAGCCTCCACGACTGTCAACATCCCTCACTACAGTGGCACATTTATTAAAATCTATGAACATACATGGATATACCATTATTACTCAAAGATTAGGGTTCACTCTTGTTATTGTGCATTCTGTAGGTTTTGGCAAATGTGTAATGACGTGTCTGCATCACATAGAATAGTTTCACTGCCATAAAAATCTTGCACTCTGCCTATTTATCCCTTATTCCCCCAAACCCAGGCAACCACCGATCTTTTTACTGCCTCCATAGTTTTGCTTTTTCCCAGAATGTCATAAAGTTGAACTCGTACAGTGTGTAGCTTTTTCATATTGGCTTCTTTCATGTAATAATATGCATTTAAAGTTTCTTCATCTCTTTTCATGGCTGATAGCTCATTTCTTTTTAGATATGAGTAATATTCCATTGTCTGGATGTACCACAGTTCATTTATCCATTCACCTACTGAAGGGAATCTTGGTTACTTCCAAGTTTTGGTAACTATAAGTAAAGCATCGATAAACATCCATGTGCAGTTGTGTAGATGCTTTATTTTTAACTTATATATGTAAATACAAAAGATCATGATTGCTTGATTATATATTAATAGGATGTTTAGTTTTGTAAGAAACTGCCAAACTCTTTTCCAAAATGGTTGTATGATTTTCCATTCGCACCAGCAATGAATTAGAGTTCCTGTTGCTCCATATCCTCATCAGCATTTGGTGTTATCCGTGTTCTGGATTTCAGCCATTCTTATAGGTTAATAGTGGTATCTCATTGTTTTAATTCATAATTCCCTGATGACCTATTATGTGGAGCATCTTTTTCTATGCTTATTTATCATCTGTATATGTTCTTTGGTGAGATTGTACTTGAAGAATAGTAGGGATTTGTGCCAGGAAGTGCATTAAGCCAGTGCATGCATGCCTGGTTTCATTCAATCCTACAACCTTCTAGAGAAAATACTGTCATGATTACATATTAGGACACTGGGGCTTAAAGAAGTTAAGTTACTCGCTCAAGTTCCTCAAGCTGGAATGTCCAGCTTATACACAGTGCCCCTTTTCCCAATTCTTTGAAGGTATTTACTAACTTTTTGGCTGATGAATAAATGAAAGCCTGAATACATATAAGTGGCACATTATAGGTTGAAAGCTCAAGGGGGAAAAATTGTTGCATATTTAAGCAGGTGGGAACACAGGTGGGTGGCTCTTCTTGCAAACTTGAGCTCGCCCAGCACTGACTTGAAGAACCATGGGCCTCAATTGTCTAATTGTCTGTGCCCCAGCTAAAATCAAATGCTGCACTTTTGACACTTTGAGTTGTTGATATTTTTGTTCCTAAGCACCTTCTTTACAGGTGGAGAGTTTCATTCTGACAGAAATTGCAACAATCAGGTTATGAACTGCTCAAAAACAGGAGAGTAACACACGTGCTGACAAATGTTTCCTCATAGTTTGTGCACATCAGAGTATGGAAGGCAGCATTCAGTGAGCCTGTTACACTTTAAGCAAAATTAATCAAGGCCAGTGGCTCTTTTTTGGTGCTGTTATAATTACCTGGGGAATGTTTGCCATTTAATGCAAATATCTGGAAGTGGGGCCCAAACATCAGAATCTTATAAAAGCTTTCTAGGTGGTTCTGGTTTGGTGCTAGAGATGAGAACCTTAGAACTCCTGAGACCCTCTGTCTAAGCTAATCTGAAGCTCTTTATTTATGATATTTAGGAAAGAAAAGCACATAGAGATTATCTCTCTTCTCTGTTGAATTTTATTTTTAATAACACCTATAGTACAGGAAAAAAATATATTTAAAAGAGATGTAGCTATGTATATGAACTTCATCTGCCAATGAAGAATAGGCCATAGATAAAACCAAATATTGATGTGATAATCTTAGTGAAGACAATTTCTACTCACCAACCTGCAATGAGAGCAGATACATTATCTGGGGAAAACTGCTCAGTTCCAATGAGATGATGGGAAATGGCTATGATATAAGATGTTTCCCATTTTTCTAGTTGTTGAAAGTCAGATTCTGTATCGAAGACAGGGGTTTCACTTATGACAACATAGTTCTGGGAGTTTAAAACTACTGCTATACAATATCTCACCAGATACCTAAGGGCTGTATTGAGAAACCTATCACCAGTGATACAATCAATCACTTTCCTAACTTAAAACTGTCCCAAAGTCTTGTGTATATATGTCTCTGCAACATGGTTGGACTGATGAATGTCAGATCATTTTCACTGGTGGTATATGTCCCAATTCTATGCTGAGCATTCCAATACAGGATTTGGGGGATCATTTAAGAAATGACAGTCATCTTGTTTTCACGGAGAGACATGATCAACTAACAGCAGACTAATCTTACATGAGTCACCAATCTAGGAATAGAGACCCACACCTTGTATTTTCTCCAAGTGCTTCCTGGTTACTGATTCTTAAAAACAATAAAGCAAAGTGGTAGTGGGAAATGTGGTCAGCATAGGTTTTAATTCCACCATAATCTTGATCGGTCCTCTTCAAGATGCTCAGCCCAGTAGTGAAGACTGAAAAATACTCAAGTGATTGGACATATTTCCCAGGACAGGCAGTTGTGTCTAGCTTGTCTCAGTTGGGATGAGCAAATTTTCCTACACAGCCTTGACAAATTCCTTGGACACTATAGCATGCAACCAGGTTTCCTTTAGGAATCAAACCTGAGTTATCTTATCCTCCATGCCCCCCCCCCCCCACATATACATGCATTTGAGAGAGTCAGTGACTTCTGTGAGAGTTCATCACATCCTATGAGAGAGGAAAACTAGAAATTACTAAATAGCAAAGTGTAAAAAAACAAAAACAAAACAGAAATGTAGAGAGGAAATAAAGTCTCTGAATATTGAAGTCAGGGAGTATGTAATGTCATGTTTACTATGAATGGACCCTCTAGAATCTGGCTCAAAAACAGTTACAATGCCAACATGAAAATTGGAGTTGAAATACTTATTTCAAGAAGAAACACACTGTTTCCTGGATTTTTAGTGTGTTTACAGTAAAAACATAAAAAGCAATGATTGACTACAACTTCTAATACCTGTATCTGAAAGAAAAATGGGCAATCCAAATTCAATCAAAATAAAAATAGTGATAAGCCATCCAGTGTTTGTGGAAAAGATTACTAAATCATTTGTTTAATTCATTCATCCCCAAATCCTAAAGAATAAAAAACTGACAATATATTATGCAATTTATATCTTCCTGAGAAGTTATGCAATAATAAGTTTTTATTATTCAAATCATAATGAACAAAGTGTGCAAAGGACTTGCCGTGAACAGATTTATAGATTGGAGCTTAAAGAAACTTGTGTCTTGGCAATGCAAACAATCACCCCAATTTCTGAACTTGTAAGTTCTAAATTTTATGTAACAGATTTTCTTTTTTTTAGCATAAATTTATTTTTTATTAAGGTATTATTGATATACACTCTTATGAAGGTTTCACATGAAAAAACATTGTGGTTACTACATTTACCTATATTATCAAGTCCCCCCTCATACTCCAATTCAGTCATTGTCCATCAGGGTACTAAGATGACACAGATTCACTGTTTGCCTTCTCTGTGCTACACTTGTAACAGATTTTCTTAATGTGAAGCACAATAACATTGATAGAGATGCCATTTACACTAATGAAACACTAATGTTCACACTAATTTCTCACAATAGTATTCAAATGAGCAGGGTGAGTAAAAGATTTTCTGAGTGCTCTGAAATACCAGGACTTCTGTCATTCACAGGGTGCTACCCTTCAAGGAGAAAGTGACCATGTGAGACTTTTCCTTTGTTTAGACTAAAACTGTCTTCAAAAATAATTACTTAGGGAACGTGCCATCTATTGTTGAGGGTGGGATGCTACCCTAATGCACAACACTTCATTCATGCTAGAATGTTTGTTTGCAATGTGCCTCAAACGCCACACCCTGTCTGCAGTCTTACCTGGGGCATGGCATCCAGCTCCAAGCAATGAATAATAAGGAAAAGGAAGGAAGTGGTAACAGACCTTCCAGGAAAGAATACAGATACAAGTACAGGTTTCCTCCTACCTGGTCATAATGAGGATAGAAAAGACAGGAAAAAAAAATGTAGAGCATAATGTATGTATGCCTCTGTCACATGGTTGGAGTCAGATGAAAATGCCAGTAAGTTTCTCACCTAAATATGTAAATTATCTTTAGGATAAAGTAGATGAGTTCTGTTAAAGGGGGGATCAGTGGTGCTGAACACATATTAGATGTTCAGTAGATTTTTTTTCTCATTGGCTTGATCAAATTGCTACAGCATGTGCCCTATCTTGCTCTATTTTACCTAATACATGAAGGGTGGCCTCCTCTAAGTAGATTTTTTTTTTTGTCTCTTCCACTTTCCACCTCTCAGTTTTTGTCATTCTTACTTTGCTTTTATATTTTTAAATTTGATAACACTTAACATTCTGCTCTTTTTTTTTTAAGGCTGTGAAAGTGCGGGGTTTTTTTTTTTGTTTGTTTTTTTAATAATTTATTTTATTATCATTAATCTACAATTACATTTGCAATATTATGGTTATTAAACTACCCCTTCATCAGGTTCCCTGAACCAACCCCATCACAGTCACTGTCCATCAGTGCAGTGAGACGCTACAGAATCACTACTTGTCTTCTCTGAGTTGTACAGCCCTCCCCGTGCCCCCCCAACATTACGTCTGCTAATCGTAATGCCCCTTTCTCCCTCTTATCACTCTCTTCCCACCCATTTTCCCCAGTCCTTTTCCCTTTGGTAACTATTAGTCCATTCTTGGGTTCTGTGAGTCTGCTGCTGTTTTGTTCCTTCAGTATTTTTTCTTTGTTCTTATACTCCACATATGAGTGAAATCATTTGATACTTGTCTTTTCCTACTTGGCTTATTTCACTGAGCATAATACCCTCTAGCTCCATCCATGTTGTTGCAAATGGTAGGATTTGTTTTCTTCTTATGGCTGAATAATATTCCATTGTGTATATGTACCACATCTTCTTTATCCATTCATCTACTGATGGACACTTAGGTTGCTTCCATTTCTTGGCTATTGTAAATAGTGCTGCAATAAACATAGGGGTGCATCTGTCCTTTTCAAATTGGGCTGCTGCATTCTTAGGGTAAATTCCTAGGAGGGAATTCCTGGGTCAAATGGTATTTCTATTTTGAGTTTTTTGAGGAACCTCCATACTGCTTTCCACAATGGTTGAACTAATTTGCAGTCCCACCAGCAGTGTTGGAGGGTTCCCTTTTCTCCACATCCTCGCCAACATTTGTTGTTGTTTGTGTTTGGGATGTTGGCCATCCTCACTGGTGTGAGGTGATATCTCATTGTGGTTTTAATCTGCATTTCTCTGATGATTAGCGATATGGAGCATCTTTTCATGTGCCTGTTGGCCATCTGAATTTCTTCTTTAGAGAAGTGTCTATTCATGTCCTCTGCCCATTTCTTAATTGGATTATTTGCTTTTTGTTTAAGGTGCATGAGTTCTTTATATATTTTGGATGTCAACCCTTTATCAGATACATTTTTTATGAATATATTCCCCCATACTGTAGGGTGTCTTTTTGTTCTACTGATGGTGTCCTTCGCTGTACAAAAGCTTTTCAGCTTGATATAGTCCCACTTGTTCATTTTTGCTTTTGTTTCTCTTGGCTGGGGAGATATGTTTATGAAGAAGTTGCTCATGTTTATGTCCAAGAGATTTTTGCCTATGTTTTTTTCTAAGAGTTTTATGGTTTCATGACTTACATTCAGGTCTTTGATCCATTTTGAGTTTACTTTTGTGTATGGGGTTAGACAGTAGTCCAGTTTCTTTCTCTTACATGTAGCTGTCCAGTTTTGCCAACACCAGCTGCTGAAGAGGCTGTCATCTCCCCACTGTATATACAAGGCTCCTTTATCATATATTAATTGACTGTATATGTTTGGGTTAATGTTTGGATTTTCTATTCTGTTCCACTGATCTGTGGTCTGTTTTTGTGCCAATACCAAATTGTCTTGATTACTGTGGCTTTGTAGTAGAGCTTGAAGTCAGGGAGCTTAATTCCCCCTGTTTTATTCCTCTTTTTCAGGATTGCTTTGGCTCTTTGGGGTCTTTTGTGGTTCCATATGAATTTTAGAATTATTTGTTCCAGTTCATTGAAGAAAGCTGTTGGTATTCTGATAGGATTGTGTTGAATCTGTAGATTGCTTTGGGTAGTATAGCCATTTTGACAATATTTATTCTTCCTAGCCAAGAGCATGGGATGCATTTCCATTTCTTAGTGTCCTCTTTAATTTCTCTTAGGAGTGTCTTATACTTTTCAGAGTACAGGTCTTTCACTTCCTTTGTTAGGTTTATTCCTAGGTATTTTATTCTTTTTGATGCAATTGTGAATGGAATTGTTTTTCTGATTTCTCTTTCTGTTAGTTCATCATTAGTGTATAGGAAAGCAACAGATTTCTGTGTGTTAATTTTGTATCCTGCAACTTTGCTGAATTCAGATATTAGTTCTAGTAGTTTGGGAATGGAGTCTTTAGGGTTTTTTATGTACAGTATCATGTCATCTGCAAATAGTGACAATTTGACTTCTTCTTTACCAATCTGGATGCCTTGTATGTCTTTGTTTTGTCTGATTGCTGTGGCTAGGACCTCCAGTACTATGTTGAATAACAGTGGAGAGAGTGGGCATCCCTGTCTTGTTCCCCATCTTAGATGAAAAGCTTTCAGCGTCTCGCCGATAAGTATGATTTTGGCTGTGGGTTTGTCATATATAGCCTTTATGATGTTGAGGTACTTGCCATCTATACCCATTTTGTTGAGAGTTTTAATCAGGAATGGATGCTGAATTTTGTCAAATGCTTTTTCAGCATCTATGGAGATGATCATGTGGTTTTTGTTCTTCTTTTTGTTGATGTGGTGGATGATGTTGATGGATTTTCGAATGTTGTACCATCCTTGCATCCCTGGGATGAATCCCACTTGATCATGGTGTATGATCCTCTTGATGAATTTTTGAATTTGGTTTGCTAATATTTTGTTGAGTATTTTTGCATCTACGTTCATCAGGGATATTGGTCTGTAATTTTCTTTTTTGATGAGGTCTTTGCCCAGTTTTGGTATTAGAGTGATGCTGGCTTCATAGAATGAGTTTGGAAGTATTCCCTCCTCTTCTATTTTTTGGAAAACTTTAAGGAGAATCGGTGTTATTTCTTCTCTATATGTCTGGTAGAATTCAGAGGTGAATCCATCAGGCCTGGGTGTTTTGTTCTTGGGTAGTTTTTTGATTACTGATTCTATTTCGTCACTGGTGATTGGTCTGTTTAGTTTTTCTGTTTCTTGCTTGGTCAGTCTTGGAAGGTTGTATTTTTCTAAGAAGTTGTCCATTTCTTCTATGTTTTCCAGCTTGTTAGCATATAGATTCTCATAATATTCTCTTATATTTCTTTGTATTTCTGTGGGGTTCGTCATGATTTTTCCTTTCTCATTTCTGATTCTGTTTATGTGTGTAGATTCTCTTTTTCTCTTAATGAGTCTGGCTAGGGGTTTATCTATTTTGTTTATTTCATCGAAGTACCAGCTCTTGGTTTCATTGATTTTCTCTATTGTTTTATTCTTCTCAATTTTATTTATTTCTTCTCTAATCTTTATTATGTCCCTCCTTCTGGTGACTTTGGGCCTCATTTGTTCTTCTTTTTCCAATTTCAGTAATTGTGTCTTAAGACGATTCATTTGGGAATGTTCTTCCTTCTTTAAATAGGCCTGGATTGCAATATACTTTCCTCTTAGAACTGCCTTTGCTGTGTCCCACAGAAGTTGTGGCTTTGTGTTGTTGTTATCATTAGTCTCCATATATTCTTTGATTTCTGTTTTGATTTCGTCATTAACCCATTGATTAATTAGGAGAGTGTTGTTAAGTCTCCACGTATTTGTGAGCCTTTTTGATTTCTTTCTGAAATTTATTTCTAGTTTTATACCTTGGTGATCTGAGAAGTTGGTTGGTAGGATTTCAATATTTTTGAAATTACTGAGGTTCTTTTTGGCCAAGTATGTGGTCTATTCTGGAAAATGTTCCATGTGCACTTGAGAAGAATGTGTATCCTGTTGCTTTTGGATGTAGAGTTCTGTAGATGTCTGTTAGGTCCATCTGTTCTTATGTGTTGTTCAGTGCCTCTGTGTCTTTACTTATTTTCTGTCTGGTTGATCTGTCCTTTGGAGTGAGTGGTGTGTTGAAGTCTCGTAAAATGAATGCATTGCTGTCTATTTCCTCCTTTAATTCTGTTAGTATTTGTTTCACATATGCTGGTGCTCCTGTGTTGGGTGCATATATATTTATAATGGTTATATCTTCTTGTTGGACTGACCTCTTTATCATTATGTAATGTCGTTCTTTATCTCTTGCTACTTTCTTCGTTTTCAAGGCTATTTTGTCTGATACAAGTACTGCAACACCTGCTTTTTTCTCCTTGTTGTTTGCATGAAATGTCTTTTTCCATCCGTTCACTTTTTGTCTGTGTATATCTTTGGGTTTGAGGTGAGTCTGTTGTAAACAGCATATGGATGGGTCTTGCTTTTTTATCCATTCTCTTACTCTGTGTCTTTTGATTGGTGCATTCAGTCCATTTACATTTAGGGTGATTATTGATAGGTATGTACTTATTGCCATTGCTGGCTTTAGATTCGTGATTACCAAGGGTTCAAGATTGCTTCTTTACTATCTAACAATCTAACTTAACTTTCTTGTTAAGTAATTGTAAACACTGTCTGATGTATCTTTATTTCTCTCCCTTCTTATTCCTCCTCCTCCATTCTTTCTATAATAGGTGTTTTATTCTTTGCCTTTAGTTAGTATTTGGATGGTCTGCTTTCTTTGCTATGATTTTATTTTCTCTGGTGACGTCTTTTTAGCCTTAGGTGTGCTTCCGTCTAGAGCAGTCCATTTAAGATATCCTGTAGTGGTCGTTTATGAGAGGCAAACTTTCTCAACTTTCGTTTGTCTGGAAATTGTTTAATCCCTCCATCATATTTAAATGATAATCGTGCTGGATACAGTACTCTTGGTTCAAGGCCCTTCTGTTTCATAATGTTAAATATATCATGCCATTCTCTTCTGGCCTGTAAGGTTTCTGTTGAGAAGTCTGATGATAGTCTGATGGGTTTCCCTTTGTAGGTGATCTTTTTTCTCTCTCTAGCTGCCTTTAATACCCTGTCTTTATCTTTGATCTTTGCCATCTTAATTATTATGTGTCTTGGTGTTGTCTTCCTTGGGTCCCTTGTGTTGGGAGATCTATGAGCTTCGGTGGACTGCGAGACTATTTCCTTCCCCAGCGAGGGAAAGTTTTCAGCAATTATTTCTTCAAAGACACTTTCTATCCCTTTTTCTCTCTCTTCTTCCTCTGGTACTCCTATAATGCGAATATTGTTCCATTTGGATTGGTCACACAGTTCTCTTAATATTCTTTCATTCCTAGAAATCCTTTTATCTCTCTCTGCCTCAGCTTCTCTGTATTCCTGTTCTCTGATTTCTATTCCATTAACAGTCTCTTGCATCTCATCCAGTCTGCTGTTAAGCCCGTCGATCGCTTGTCTCATTTCTACATTGTCTTTCCTCACTTCCCTCACTTCCTCCCTCAGCTCTTGCACATTTCTCTGTAGGTCCATCAGCATGGTTATGACTTTTATTCTGAATTCCTTTTCAGGAAGACTGTGCATTTCCATCCCTTTAGTCTCCCTCTCTGGGGTTGTCTGGTTGATTTTGGTCTGAACCATATTCTTGTCTTTTCATGGCTATAGAATTGGTCACTGGTAGTTGCCACATATGTCAGCTGGGCTCTTTAAGACTTTAAAAAGAGGAAAAAAAAGAAAAAACAAAAAACAAAACCAAAAAAAAAAAACACCCACCGGGAGTAGATTCTGTGGGAATGCTGCAGGTGGCGCTGTTGCTCCACTATTCCGCAGCCATGGCCGCGCCGCTCCGCAGGGCCCTTTATCGCTCTGGGAGGGGTGGGAACGAATAGGAGGCTGTTGATCTCAATGAGAAGTGTAAGTACGGCCCCGCTTCCCCAGTCGCCAGCTAAGGCATCTGAAACTCCCCAGGACTCCCAGCCTGCTGGGCTGACTGTGCCAGCACGATCCGGCTCCTCCGCTGGGCTCCTGTCTCTTTAAGACCGCTGAAGAAAGCGCACACTTTTTTTTTCCTTCCCGGGAGCCGGCTGCAAGCACCCTGGCGCCTTCCCCGCTCAGATCCTGCCCCTCTGTCTCTCCAATCTCTGCTGCACTGCGCAATGTGGGTCAGTGCTCCCCAGGTAGATCACCGGGGCTGGCTACTGTGCAGGGTCTACTTCCACTCCCTCCCGGCTCAGAATCCTCTCCTCCTGCCGGTGCGCCAGGGTGGGGGAGTGCTCGGGTCCCACCAGGTCATGGCTCTGTATCTTACCCGCCTCTTGGGGTGCCGAGTCCTCTTGGGTGTAGCTGCACGCTGTGCACTTTCCTGTGTATTCTGGTCTGTCTTTTAGGAATAGATGTAATTGCTGTGTTTTCGTAGATAAATATAGTTTTGGGAGGAGATTTCTGCCGCCCTGCTCACGGCGCCATCTTCCCAGAAGTTAACATTCTAAGTAGATTTTTAAATGTATAAAATCAATCAGAAAAAAATGGAGGAGGAATAAAAAGAGTGATTTGCTTTATTTCAGTAATTTTCAAAGGGTACTATTTATATCCCCAGTGACACACACTATTATTTGATGAGCAATGTTGGGAAACATTTTTCACTTTAGTAATTTAATATAGATTTGAAAAAATGCACATTGCTGCAACTTCCTGTTAAAATAAGTCTGTATAACAAAAAAAAAGAACATTACAATAGCAGAGGCAGTATGTAAAAATGGTAATAATTGGGGCATTTGTATGCACATCACCGAAGTTGAACACACTGGGTTAGTAGAAACAAGGAAGAACAGGACCTGTACAATAATATTTCGAAGGGATTTGGCCACAGTTTTCTAATTGTGAGAAACCGAAGCACAGCTAGAAATTGAAGCAGGGCTGTTCAGATCTTTAACAAACAGCAGAAATCTCCATTGCTATCTTACATCTCTTCTGGCAACCTGCAAAGAATTTTTTTCCATGAGGATGATTTCACCATGACATTCTCATCACTGACAATGTCAAGTACGTTTTCCTATGTCAAATTAACCCTTTACTCCTTTCTAAGTAGGAACAGGTGCAGTGGTATTCTATCAGTTCAATAGCTGACATCCTGTGGGAGACCTGCAGGTGACAGACTTGGGCTGACATAGCTCCTGTCAGGGCAATGAGAGCCAGACTCCTTTTCTTCTCTGAAGTGCCTTATGTGGCATACAAGGTTAGAGAGGCCACACCATGCCCAAGGAAAACCTGCACTGAGATCATTGCCTTTAGCTATAGATTCTTATGATTTCAGAACAGGAGTGCTACAATGAATTTGAAGTTTTCCTCAACATCTGCAAGCATCGTAGAGCATTTAATGTTGTGATACAATTGCTTCCTTTGAATCTGTCATTTTAAAGTCAATTAAAGAGTATTACATAGATTCTCCATGTTTCAAAGGAACAGGTGGATCCCGAGTCTGGATTTATGCTGAAGAGTATCTTGAGAATTCCACTGGGCATATAAGCAGAGTAAATCCTTATTATGGCTATATACCACTTCTATATCAAAGACTTGATGGTTTCCCCAAAGCCTCTCTTCACAGAAAAGAAAAGTCAGAGAGTTTGGACAACATGTCTGATAAAGGCTGCCAATCAAGAAGTGAACTCCAAGAGTTAATGAGAATATTTGTAAACTTCCTCCATATTTGTAGGTGATTTAGGGAACTAGAACAATGGAGATCAAAGTAGTTAAGGTATGTAGAATTAAATTGCATAGGAGAAGTAATTAGGAATTCTATTTATTACTTTGATAATGGAAAACACTAGTTGAGAGTAAAGGTTTCCAAACATAAGGAGGAGCAAATTTATACAGATTACTCTTCGGTGGCCAAAGCCTGAAGAACTTTGCTTCCTTAACTTTTGTGCTTTTGAAGTGCTGTATTCATCTCTTGGCAGGGGAAATAGGGCTCTGGGTGTCCACTGACATACACTTTTGGTTAACTCCATAGTCTTTATGTAGAGATGAGTTATGTAGTGTGGAAGAACTGCCTCTATTTAATCCAAGGCATCTTTCTTTTTGTGAACTATACCTTTTAGCACATTAACATGAAATAAATTGCTGTCTATTTAATAACAATAAAATGAAGTTTTAATTATCTTACAGATTTTAATGGTATCAAATACAATTACAGGATAGGATTCCAGTTTGAGTCAGATTATTTTTCTTGAAGAGTGGGCCTGTGAATTTTTGAAGCAAAGGAGGATGTCTTATTTGTCTTCTACTCACAAACACTAGCCTAAGATTGGTGGATAACAAATTGGGTAAAAAGGTGAATGCCAGTGGATTATTTGGAGTATTCTGAACAATCCCTAAATATTTATTGAATCATTTCTTTGTACCCAACAGTTGGCACAAAGCTTTCTCAGAATGGCAAACAGATTTTTTTCTCTTCCTTTTTTTTTTAAATTGAAGTATCATTGATATACAGTCTTCTTTTGATCTTAAATATACAGCACAGTGGTTCAACAGTTACCCATATTATTAATCCTCACCCCCCCCCCCAGTGTGGTTACTATCTATCAGCATAGAAAGATGTTACAAGATCATTGACTATATTCTCTCTGCTGTACTACCATACCTGTGACCAACTTGTATTGTGATTGCAAATTACTGTGCCCCTGGTTGGTGCAGGTTGGTGGGGAGGGTGGCAAACAGATTTTTAACAGGAATGCCTGTGCTGGCTGATTGGCTACAGTGGTTATCTGGAGAAAACTGTTGAAAATGTTCTGGTCTGAATCTGGTTTCAGCAAGAATAAATGTTTGGATATATTGACAATGTCTTCTATCAGGGGATAAAGAAAATTACAATCCAGTTGTCATGAAATACACATCCTCATTCTGGCTATGGCAGTGATTCTCCATGTTGGCTACACATTGATTAACCTGCGGAGCTTTTAAAACTAATGATGCCCAGTCTCTACCCTAAAAAATTTTGATTTGATTTTTCTAGAATCACCCAGATGTCAATATTTTTAGAGAGCTCCCCTGATGTGGTAATTTGAATATGCCACAAGAGTGAAGAGCCACTGATAAAGATCACACAGAGTTCAGAAAATATCAAGTCTCCCAGGGTCAGTTCTGGGGTTAGATATTTAATATGGTATTTCCAGGAAGCTGGCTTTATTCCTTAAGAGTCCTGGGAGGCCACTGAAAAAATAACTATTTCTTTGAACTTGGTACTGGTATTTAACTCCTGTCAATGTATTTGTCATTAAAAGTCCCTAAGAAAATACATACTAGTTAGCAGACACTGAATTTCCACATGCCATTAACTCTCTTTTAAATGACACCAAAAAAAGAGTCTTACTAGTGATTCATATTTTACTGATTTATTAACCTGACTTGTAAAACAAGTGAGTTGTAATTCTAAATGATGATCATTTCAAAATGGTGGTGACACCTGAGTGCCTTTAAAGCAATGTTTTTTGTTTAATACACTCATTTAACATTTACTCAATCTATTTTATTCTTCCGGGAATGCCACATCTCCAAAATAGCTTCCAGATTGTGTGAGGAAATTTTGAAATGATTTTGAAATAGACTTTCACACTTCATGTGAAAATTGAGTATTAAAATATAAAAGGGGAAAGTCATTTCCAACTAAAAGATGCTTTGATTAGTCAATGAAACTGAAATTGTTTCCAAGTCTCTGATTTACTCAGATATAGTGTTTACTCTTATATATACTCTCCCCCTTGGTGATCCCTTTCCTCCTTGCAAAAGGTATTATGGAAAATGAGAACAGGCATCTCAGTCCTTAAAGATGCTGACAGTTGGCATTGACTTTATACAGAGATATTTTTATGGATAAATTTTACTCTTAGAGCTGCTCATGACACCTACTGTGGACAAACATTACTGAACGCCTTCTGTGTGCCCATTCCTGTGTTTGGTGCTGGGGATAGATTAATAAAACACAGTTGCTACCTATATGTAGTTTATAATCTAGCCCCACACTAGGCCCAGCAAACCTCTTTTAATAACAATCACAACAACAAAATCCCTGGTTATTCTTCCAGCATTGATGTGTGATCTACATTAGAAGTTATTCAGATTTGCATGTAAAGCTGTAATCAAATCATTTGCATTTTTCAAATTAAGAACATGTAACAAAGATGTGAGATGGAAAGTAATTGAGGGAAGCACTTGAATAATGGTGGTAGGGCTTTTCCAGATATAATCATCAAATACTTAAAATAGTATTTTCTTATTATTTTATCAAATACTAAAAATATGTATTTCTTATGTAAGGAATATATTATTTCTTATTTCTTATGTCTCTTGAAAACACATATTCACAAGAAGAAACCACAGGCCTGATTTGTCATTTTGATGAGTCATTATATCACAATTTTTTGTATTATTATTCCTTATTTTGTAGGCAAGGAAACAATGTCAGAGAAAGAAGTTGGGTGATTTACTAAGATCATGATGTTAGGAAGTGTAGATTATAAACTAGGCCATTTCTGAGGACTTTGTATGAAATTATACCACATACTGCCTCTCTGGAGATGTACACGGGATGCAGCTCCCATCACAAGCCTCCTGGCAAGTGTAACAATCATAATTTTGATTTCTGTAAAACTTCCATAGATAAAAAGACAATATTTATATTAATGATAAATTAGCAGGAAAATAAATACCCATTTCAAAAGCTCATAGATTTGTGTATTTTATCTGAACTGGTCATTTTGTCTAGACACGTGATAATAAGGGCAGCCAGTTATTACCAGAAGTTGACTGATAGCTTGGGAGATAATAAACTTTCCTTCACGCTGAATTACTCATATTAAATGGTCATTTATTCTAACACTCTGAATACCTACCATGTCAAATATGTTAAATACCATGAATCTTTTATTAGTATTTATTTTCTTTTTACATCAAAACTTCTGATATTTTTGGAACCAGATGAGAAATAGTCTCAGGCCTTATAATTTCTCTGGAGATCCAAATATAATAATAGCGTAGACTGCATCCACATATACATATATATTTCATTTTCATTTGTAGCATTATGTATTTAACAAAATAAGAGTTTATTCCAGAATTTGCCAATCACTGAAGTACAAGAAGGGGCTTCTATTACTTAAACAATATTGCTAGTCACAGATGGGTCTTGAAAGAAGTAGATAGCACCGAAAAAGGTATTCAGTCTTCCAATGTTATCATTCAGTTTGGGTCTTCAAAATCTGGCACCATGCTACTTCCTCGTTTAGCACCAAGGAATGTGCAAGGCCACTGCCACCTCCCTGCTTGTTCTGGGGAGGAAGATAGAAAGACAAAGTTGTGCCGATAGAGGTACCAATGACCAAGTCACCTGAAGGCAGAGCAAAGACAGATAGTGATGACACTTCCAGATTTTCATCCTCCCCTGGCAGGAAGTAGCCCACTATCTGGAGGTAGAAAACAGGCGACGTGCTGACTTCACCACATTTATCTGTGAAAAGCTAAAAAGTAAAAGTGGCATTTTTGTCTCTGTTGTAATCCTAGATGAGAAATGTTTTTAAGCATTCAATTACTTAAAATTGTAATTTTCAAAGAACTATCTAAATAGGTCACCCATTCTAAAACATTCTCTAGAAACCATGAATTAGAAACGTATTAGAAACATATTCTAATTCTGTGAAAATTCAAAATCCAGGAGGGAAAAAAAAATACCAACTATGTTATCATGAGACATCAGAATGATCCATTTCAATCACTTTTAAAGATCATGCAAGCTCATTTTTTGTCTTAATGTTATCTTTCATTTTAAAATGTTATTTGGGTTTTTCTTATCAACTATACTAGATACTGTATATTAGAATCTGCCAAATATCTGGTCCATTGAGGGTGATTAATAAGTAGATATTGAATGAATGAGTAAATAAAGGAACAATGAAGGAATAAATGAATTCTAAGTCATTTTAACTAAATGGATAGAATTGCTTTAGCCATCTAATTTTATATTAATGGCCAGTGAAGGTAGAGAAAACCTAAAAAAAGTAATAATGATATAGTTTATTTTTAATTTAAAGCAATAAGTTTTTATTTAGATCTCTAGTGATATTGAAAATAATGTTTTTTCCAGCTGAACAATTATTAGTTGTTTTCCCCCATTCATACTGAATTTGAAATTATATCGAATGTAATAAGTTTATATATTTTATGCACATACACAAATAGTATGTTTATATACATAAACATATGTAGTAGGTATATATGTGTATATATAATGTACACATATTATCTACTATAAACATGTTATACATGTTATATATGTATATGTGTTATATATATTATATACATAAAATATATATAGTGTAACTGACTCTTCTTATTTCTTTCAAGTGTTTTTGGAGAAATAAGTGTTTTCTCTGTTTTATCAAATCAGTAGATCTAGTCAATCCTAAAGTCTGAATAAACCTTCCACAAAACCCAACAGTTGAGTGAATTATCCTAAACTACTTATGATTTTGGTGTGTTACATAGACAGGACTTCTAGAAGGAAAAGAAGTAGGTTGGGGACAAGCAGTTATTATTATCTTTTTCTTTACCATCAGGCAGCACAGAAGAAAGAATGTTGAAGAGCTAGAGAAGTGATATTGCAAATTTTAAGACAGAATCAATGCCAGTTATTCAGGCCCATAGCCATATGGACCAATTATTAATTCCTAAAGCTTTTAATAAGGCTTACTCATTCAAATTTTAAATTATTTGCCATGACCTAACAGGGCCTACAAGAGCTCCCTCCCTCCCCACACTCTCTCAGGCTTAATATTATATTGCTCCCCCTTGGCCCATATACTTGAACACCACAGGCCTGTTCCTCGAGCAGGTTGGGGACTACACTCATAGTTCACAACACCTGCCATGTAGGAACGTTTCTTCCTTATCATTTTAACTCTTATTAAAGTTTACCTAAAGAGATGGAATATCCCTTATAAAATACCCTCCCCCAACCCCCCAACACACACACACAAAAATCATTTTTACAGGGCTGGCTTCATGTTCTGCTATTGTCATCTCGAAATCCTTAATATTTTTACTAAGAGACTTCATATTTTTATTTTTCACTGGGATCCCAAATTATGTACCTGGTTCTTTCTGCTCTATATAATAACTTTTTTTTGGTCTTTGGATTATTTATAAATATCTAAAATTTAATGGTTGCTTATGTTCACATCACTCTACTAAAATCTAAGTACCCTAAGAGCAGAGACCATGTTTATCTACAGAGAGGTATGGAAAAAGTACTTTTTAAATGGAATTTTCACACTAAATTAAGAGAAGTTTGCTTTGGTTTTAATTTAGTCTCCTCACATTCACCACCTTAGACTTAGAAACAGAAAAACAGGCTGTACAAAGTACTTGTTATGGTAAGTATTGAGAGATTCTCTGTGGTTTTTCCTGGACTAAATGTAGTGACACCGGATTTCAGGTTTGTAACCAACAAATTTCGTGCAAGATTTCAGGTTTGTAACCAACAAATTTATTGCAAGATGGAAATGCAGTTCAAAATCTCCTAAATTCTCTCAAGACCAAATAGATATGGTCAGCAGTCCCAAGGCATTAAAATATATATATAGGAAATTACTCAAGGAAAATTAGCCTGAAGTTTTCTACAGCCCTGCAAACACAGAAATGACAGGGTGAAGATGGGTTGGAACAGTACCATTAAGTAACAATAATCAAGATTAAGTTGTTATAGTTCCAAAAGCTAAAAGAAAGGAAACAGTAAAGAACCAGTTCTTTATTAGTGTGGAAGGGAAGCTAATTCTCAAAATGAAAATGGAACCATATTGTATACCCTAGTAACTATGTATAATGTGCTTATTAAATAGTCTTAGTCTATGTAGTAATTATGTGATCTTACAGTCTACTTATTAAATATGCTTGTTAGGGCCAGAATTAATGACTATTTATACCTTCCTCCTAAATGTTGAAGTTAAAGTATATTACACCTTTTTTAAAGAACTACTTATTTTTCCCTTTCAGTTGAGACTTATGCCTAGGTCTTCCATTTCAGAGTAGAACAAGTACCTGTGGCTAAATTATATCCCAACTAATTTAACTATGTCTGCTCCATGTAAATGTGCATACAAGTATTAACATTAATTAACTCTGGGGGTCTTTTTTCCCATCTCACTTGGTTGACATATCCGATAATAAATAAAATGAAACAGTAGTAATGCCAGCTGCTTCAGGTCTACTTGTCTGATCCCCACAATGAGTGCAAAGCTCCCAAGGGAACTGTTTACAGAAAAGGTGGGAAATGGGTCTCATCCTCAGCTCAGCAACGTGGCTGACCACAGTAGAACCTGAGACACTTGAGTCTGTGTGTCAGTGGATGTTTGTATAATGCCAAACACTGGAAACACTCTACTGGCAGGGAGTTTCCATTTGCATTGATACCTTCCCAAATTGCAGCTGAGTGTGACCTATAGTATTGGCCCTTAATATAAATATTTGAATAGTTGGATAAAAACAAGGATAGGACCCCAAACAAAAAAAAAACAGAAACATGGCGCTCAATCAGCAAAATTTGGATATTTCCAATGACTGCTACCTTTCTATCCTACTGGTTGTTTCTGTAGCAGAACAATGACTGATATATTCAGGTAGATTGAAAGTAAACAGGTGGGAAAGATGCCATGCAAACACTGATTTAGAAGAAATACACTGTAAAGCTACATTAATGTGGGACAAAGTAGACTTCAAGACAATAAATATTGCCAGAGATAAAGAGTGTATTTCAAACTTACAAAAGGATGATTTCTTCAGGAAGATATAGCAGTCCTAAATATATGTGCCTTTAATAATGTGGCTTCAAAAACAGGAAACAAAAATACATAGAACTAATGGAGAAATAGGCAAATTGTAACATGAGCATTTGAAATATTAAGGATATAGAAGATGTGCACAAAACAACTAAATTATCTTATTTTATATTTTAGGACACCCTGGCCAACAACCTTAAAATGCAAATTCTAGTCAAGTGCAAATGAAATTTTTACCAAAAGAGTAATCCATACTCCATAAAGCAAGCCTCAATACATTTTAATTAATTAAAAATATACAAGATATGCTCTCTGATACAATAGAATTTACTAAAATCAATGATAAAATAAAAAATATAAAATAATCATATAATAAATTAAGTTGCATGCTTCTAAAAATCTCATAAATCAATGAAGAAAATAATAAAAATTAGTGTATTTTTATCAGAAAATAATGAAAACATAACATAGCATACTGTATGAACAGTTCTGTTTGCTTTGGATACAGAACCACAGAGAATGTTATTCTACTCTAATAATGAGAAACTCAGATATTTACAAAGCCATAAGCTTTATCTGAGACTATCAGACAACTAAAGTCACAAGGTAAACAGGTGAACCAAATTCTAAAGAGTGACAAGTCCATCTGAAGAAAGAACAAATCATTTTATGTTTGATAGAACATGGGAGCAGAAGGCAGCCGTCATAAAAATGAGTACCAAGAAAACAGTGACAATTTTAACAACACAAACTCTCCCTGTTTCCAGCTGATATAGTTACCATAAAATACCAGGAAATAAATCTAACAAAAAGCCATCCAAAACCCCTTTACTGAAAACCACAGGACATTGTAGAGAGAAACATTAAATTACACCAAGTTCACGGATTGGAATACTTAATATTGACATATAGATATTCTCCTAAAATTTATCTATTTTAGTTGGTTCAATGGAGTCTCAATCAAAACTCTTGCAGTCTTTTTTAAAAAAAGAAATTGATTAAATGACATTAAAATATGCACAGGACCTATTATAATCAAAGTTACTTAAAAATATAAAGAAGAGCAAAGCTGGAGGTCTTTATGTAATTAGACTTACTTTATAGCTACACTTGCCAAGATAATTTAGTAATGGTGAGAATATAGATGTATATTAATGGAAAGTAATAGAAGTCCAGAAATATATCCTTACATATTTATCAACTAATTTTTGGTTAATGTGCCAGGGTAACTCAATAGAGAAAAGAAAAACTTCTTAACAAATTATGTTGGATCAACTGAATGTATATATGTTTAAAAGCAAACATAGACCATTGTGTCATACATATAAAAATTAACTCAAAATGGATCATAGACATAAATGTAAAATGTGAAACTATAAAATGTCTATAATAAAAGATAGGATAAGATCTTTGCAGCCTTAGAGTTTGAAAACTTTTCTTACATCTAAGGAACACAAAAATATAGAAAATATTTGAAAAATGAGAAATGAAACCTCACTAAAATTTAAAATGTTTTGCTTCAAAAGACAGCATTTAGGTAACAAAAAGACAAGTCACTGATTAGAAGAAAAAATCCACAACACACATATCAACTAAAGCAGGTACATCAAGAATATATAAAACATTCATATAACTAAAAAAATAAGATGACCAAACAAAAAACAATTTGTTGAAGGCAAAAGATTGGAAAAGGCACTTCTCCAAGGAGAGAGACAGAGGCAGAGGGAAAGATGGAGAAAAATGAAGAGCTACTAGTTGTCAATAAGTACATGAAAAGATTCTATATCATAGTGGAAATGTAAATCATGCCTAAAGCAGCATGCCAGTACATATCCATGAGACTATCACCATCATGACAGAAAAAGGAAGAATAATGAACTCCTCTGCTAATTTTTTCACTGCTTAATTTTTTTTATTTTGCTACTATTAATATACAATTACATGAGCAACATTATGATTACTAGACTCCCCCTATTATCAATTCCCCACCACATACCCCATTGCAGTCACTGTCAATCAGCATAGTAGAATGTTATAGAATCACTACTTGTCTTCTCTGTGTTATACTGCCTTCCCCGTATCCACCCCACCCCAACCCCACCCCACTACATTATGTGTGCAAATTGTAATAGCCCATTTTCCCCCTTATCCCTCCCTTCCCACCCCTCTTCCCAGTCCCTTTCCCTTTGGTAACTGTTAGTCCATTCTTGGGTTCTGTGAGTCTGCTGCTGTTTTGTTCCTTCAGTTTTTTTCTTTGTTCTTATATTCCACAGATGAGTGAAATCATTTGATACTTGTCTTTATCTGCCTGGTTTATTTCACTGAGCATAAAACCCTCTAGCTCCAACCATGTTGTTACAAATGGAAGGATTTGTTTTCTTCTTATGGCTGAATAATATTCCATTGTGTATATATACCACATCTTCTTTATCCATTCATCTACTGATAGACACTTCGGTTGCTTCCATTTCTTGACTATTGTAAATAGTGCTGCAATAAACATAGAGGTGCATAGGTCTTTTTCAAACTGGGCTGCTGCATTCTTAGGGTATATTCCTAGGAGTGGGATTCCTGGGTCAAATGGTATTTCTATTTTGAGTTTTTTGAGGAACCTCCATACTGCTTTCCACAATGGTTGTACCAATTTACATTCCCTCCAGCAGTATAGGACGGTTCCCCTTTCTCCACATCCTCGCCAACATTTGTTATTGTTTGTCTTTTGGATTGTGGCCATCCTCACTGGTGTGAGGTGATATCTCATTGTGGTTTTAATTTGCATTTCTCTGATAACTAGTGATGTGGAGCATCTTTTCATGTGCCTGTTGGCCATCTGAATTTCTTCTTTGGAGAAGTGTCTGTTCAGCCCCTCTGCCCATTTTTTAATTGGCTTATTTTCTTTTTGTTTGTTGAGGTGCGTGAGCTCTTTATATAAATTGAATGCCAACCCCTTATTGGATATGTCATTTATGAATATATTCTCCCATACTGTAGGATGTCTTTTTGTTCTGCTGATGGTGTCCTTCACTGTACAGAAGCTTTTTGGTTTGATATAGTCCCACTTGTTCACTTTCCTTTTGTTTCCTTTGCCATGGGAGATTTGTTCATGAATAAGTTGCTCATGTTTATGTCCAAGAGATTTTTGCCTATATTTTTTTCTAACACTTTTATGGTTTCATGACTTACATTCGGGTCTTTGATCCATTTCAAGTTTACTTTTGTGTATGGCGTTAGACAATAATCCAGTTTCATTCTCTTATATGTAGCTGTTCAGTTTTGCCAACAACAGCTGTTGAAGAGGCTGTCATTTCCCAATTGTATATCCATGGCTCCTTTATCATATATTAATTGACCATATATGCTTGGGTTTATATCTAGGCTCTCTATTCTGATCCACTTGTCTATGGGTCTGTTCTTGTGCCAGTACCAAATTCTCTTGATTACTGTAGCTTTGTAGTAGAGCTTGAAGTCAGGGAACGTAATACGCCCAGCTTTATTCTTCCTTCTCAGGATTGCTTTGGCTATTCAGGGTCTTTTGTGGTTCCATATGAATTAAAAAACTATATGCTCTAGGTCATAGAAAATGCTGTTGGTATTTTTATAGGGATTACATTGAATCTCTAGATTGCTTTAGGCAGGATGGCCATTTTGACAATATTATTTCTTCCTAGCCAAGAGCATGGGGTGAATTTCCATTTATTACTGTCCTCTTTAATTTCTCTTAAGAGTGTCTTGTAGTTTTCAGGGTATAGGTCTTTCACTTCCTTGGGTAGGTTTATTCCTAGGTATTTTATTCTTTTGGATGCAATTGTGAATGGAATTGTTTCCCTGATTTCTCCTTCTGCTAGTACACCATTAGTGTATAGGAATGCAACAGATTTGTGTGTATTAATTTTGTATCCCACAACTTTGCTGAATTCAGATATTAGATCTAGTAGTTTTGGAGTGGATTCTTTAGGGATTTTTATGTACAATATCATGTCATCTGCAATAAGGGACAGTTTGAGTTCTATCTTGCCAATCTGGATGCCTTTTATTTCTTTGTGTTGTCTGATTGCCGTGGCTAGGACCTCCAGAACTATGTTGAATAATACTGGGAGAGTGGGCATCCTTGTCTTGTTCCCGATCTTAAAGGAAAAGCTTTCAGCTTCTCGGTGTTAAGTATAATGTTGGCTATGGGTTTGTCATATATGACCTTTATTATGTTGAGGTACTTGCCCTCTATACCCATTTTGTTGAGAGTTTTTATCATGAATGGATGTTGAATTTTGTTGAATGCTTTTTCAGCATCTATGGAGATGATCATGTGGTTTTTGTCCTTTTGGTTGATGTAGTTGATGATGTTGATGGATTTTCTTATGTTGTACCATCCTTGCATCACTGGGATGAATCCCACTTGATCATGATGGATGATCTTTTTTTGAGTACTTTGCATCTATGTTCATCAGGGATCTTGGTCTGTAGTTTTCTTTTTTTGTGGTGTCTTTGCCTGGTTTTGGTATTAGAGTGATGTTGGCCTTGTAGAATGAGTTTGGGAGTATTCTCTCCTCCTCTACTTTTTGGTAAACTTTAATGAGGATGGGTATTATGTCTTCACTGAACGTTTGATAAAATTCAGCAGTGAAACCAACTGGTCAAGGAGTTTTGTTCTTAGGTAGTGTTTTGATTATCAATTCAATTCTTTGCTGGTAATTGGTCTATTCAGATTTTCTGTTTCTTCCTGGGTCAGCCTTGGAAGGTTGTATTTTTCTGGAAAGTTCTCCATTTCTTCTAGGTTATCCAGTTTGTTACCATATAATTTTTCATAGTATTATGTCATAATTCTTTGTATTTCTGTGGTGTCTGTAGTGATTTTTCCTTTCTCATTTCTGATTACGTTTATGTGTGTAGACTCTCTTTTTTTCTTCATAAGTCTGGCTAGGGGTTTATCTATTTTGTTTATTTTCTCAAAGAACCAGCTCCTGCTTTCATTTATTCTTTCTATTGTTTTATTCTTCTCAATTTTATTCATTTCTGCTTTAATCTTTATTATGTCCCTTGTTCTACTGACTTTGGGCCTCATTTGTTCTTCCTTTACTAGTTTCATTAATTCTGAGTTTAGACTGTTCGTTTTGGATTGTTCTTGTTTCCTGAGGTAGGCCTGTATTGCAATATATTTCTCTCTTAACACGGTCTTTGCTGCATCTCACAGATTTTGTGGTGTTGAATTATTTTTCTCATTTGTCTCCATATATTGCTTAATCTGTGTTTTTATTTAGTCATTGATCCATTGATGATTTAGGAGCATGTTATTAAGCCTCCATGTGTTTTGGGGCTTTTTCATTTTCTTTGTGTAATTTATTTCTAGTTTCATACCTTTGTGATCTGAGATCCTGGTTGGTATAATTTCAATCTTTTTGAATTTACTGAGATTCTTTTTGTGGCCTAATATATGATCAACACTTGAAAATGTTCCATGTGCACTTGAGAAGAATGCGTATCCTTTTGCTTTTGGATGGAGTGTTCTGTAGCTGTCCATTAGGTCCATCTGTTCTAATATGTTGTTCAGTGCCTCTGTCTCTTTATTTATTTTCTGTCTGGTTGATCTGTCCTTTAGAGTGAGTGGTAGGTTGAAGTCTCCTAAAATGAATGCATTGCATTTTATTTTCTCCTTTAATTCTGTTAGTATTTGTTTCACATATGTAGGTGATCCTGTGTTTGGTGCACAGATATTTATAAGAGTTATATCCTCTTGTTGGACTGACCCTTTTATCATTATGTAATGTCCTTCTTTGTCTCTTGTGACTTTCCTTGTTTTGAAGTCTGTTTGGTCTGATACAAGTACTGCAACTCCTGCTTTTTTCTATTAGTTGCATAAAATATCTTTTTCCATCCCTTCACTTTCCGTCTGTGTATGTCTTTGGGTTTGAAGTGAGTCTCTTGTAGGCATCATATACATGGGTCTTGTTTTTTATCCATTCAGTAACTCTATGTCTTTTCATTGGTGTATTCAGACCATTTACATTTAGGGTGATTATTGATAGATACATACTTATTGGCATTGCAGGCTTTAGATTCATGGTTACGAAAGGTTCAAGGGCAATTCCTTACTATCCAGCAATCTAATTTAACTTACTTCATATACTATTGCAAATACAACCTAAAGGTTGTTTTTTTTTTCCTCCTTTTTCTTCCTCCTCCACTCCTTGTATGTTATGAATCGTATTCTGTACTCTTTGTCTTCCCTTGGGTGACTTCTTTTTAGCCTTAGGAATACTTCCATCTATAGGAGTCCTTCCAAAATGAACTGTAGAGGTGGTTTGTGGGAGGAAAATTCTCTCAGCTTTTGCTTACCTGTAAATTGTTTAATCCCTCCTTCAAATTAAATAACCTTGCCGCATAGAGTATTCTTGGTTCAAGGCCCTTCTGCTTCATTGCATTAAATATATCATGCCACTCCCTCCTGGCCTGTAACGTTTCTGTTGAGAAGTCTAATGATAGCCTGATGGGTTTTCCTTATTATGTGACCTTTTTACTCTCTCTAGCTGCTTTTAAAAGTCTGTCTTTATCCTTGATCTTTGCCATTTTAATTATTATATGTCTTGATGTTGTCTTCCTTGGGTCCCTTTTGTTGGGAGATCTGTGCACCTCCATGGCTTGAGAGACTATCTCCTTCCCCAGATTGGAGAAGTTTTCAGCAATTACCTCCTCAGTGACACTCTCTATCCCTTTTTCTCTCTCTTCTTCCTCTGGTACCCCTATAATGCAAATATTGTTGTGTTTGGGTTGGTCACACAGTTCTCTCAATATTCTTTCATTCTTAGAGATCCTTTTTTCTCTCTGTGCCTCAGCTTCTTTGTATTCCTCTTCTCTAATTTCTATTACATTTACTGTCTCTTCTACTACATCTAATCTGCTTTTAAATCCCTCCATTGTATTTTACATTTCAGATATGGAATTTCTTAACGATTGAATCTCGAACTTAAATTTGTTCCTGAGTTCTTGAATATTTTTCTGTACCTCCATAAGCATGTTTATAATTTTTATTTTGAACTCTCTTTCAGGAAGATTGTTGAGTTCGGTTTCATTTGGCCCTTTTTCTGGGGTTTGTGAGACTTTGGTCTGAACCATGTTCTTTTGTCATTTCATATTTCTGTGTGGTGCCCACTAGAGTGCAGAAAACCCAGTCTCTGGACTGCTTAGTCCCTAGAGTGAGGTTGAGTGTCATAGAGGAGTAGAGCTGGTGCCTGGGGAGAGGAAAGATCTGTTTCCTTATCCCCGTCTGCAGTGCCTTTCTCCAGTGTCAGAGCCAGTGGGCCAAGCACATACGTGTAAACCTCTGTGCTTTGCGTCTGTAGCTTTTTTAGGCGGTTCCTCCCTCTGGCTGGCTTGACGCCTGTGCAGTGACTGCCAGTTTGCAAGCAGGTGCCTGCAGGCCAGTAGGAATGTTTGGCATGCTTAGTGTCACAGTGGGGGCCTCGGAGCTGAGTAGGCAGCCAGGGGGATGAAGCACCTGAAGCTCCCCAAAGTTCCCAACCAGCTGGCCAGAGCACACCCAGGCAACTCTGTTCAGCTCTCTCCTCTCCTGCACAGCAAGCTTCGTGCAAACCCCACCCCTTCAGCACCCCTCTGGCTCTAGGAAGCCTCTCAGACTCACCTGCCTTTCCTCTGACACAGAGTGGCTGAGTGTGGATACCGTCCTCCACAAATGGCCAGAATGTCAATTTCTCAAGCACTCTGCCTGTCTGAGCTCCCCAACGTCCAGAGCACCACACACTATAAGATTCTTCTCACAAAGCAGATCTCCACGGCTTGGTGATCAGCAGTCCCAGGATTCCACCCCCTCCCCTGCTCCATTTCTCTTCCTCCTGCGAGTGAGCTGGGGTTGGGGAAGGGCTTGGGTCCCACCGGTTTAAGGCTTTCTTATGTTACCCTGTTTCATGAGTTCTGCTCTGTTTCTGATGTCTGTTTGCAGTCTGGTTCAGCCTTCTTTCTTGTTGCTTTTTTAAGGTTAGTTGTATTAATTAACTATGTCTTTGTACAATTTGTTGTTTTGGGAGCAGATCTCTGTCTCACCTCTCATGCTGCCATCTTGCAAGTCCCCATCCTCCTTTGCCATTTTGAAAAATATTCCAGAAACATTGAACTGCCTATACCTTTGCTTACATCTCATTGAATAAAACTTAGTTCCATGAACTCATCAGCAGAAAGGGAGGCTAGGAAATGCAGTGTTTCAGGTGAACAAATTCTCATTAGGAAATGAAAGGAGAAAGGGCGCTGAGAGGAGTGGAGCACCCGCAGTTATACGGGGTCTCTGATGCGCATGGACTCAGATACATGCGTTTATTTTAAAAATAAGTTCAAAATGTTTGGAATGGTCATTTGAGCTTGCTTTGGATGGAGTGGGTTTTTGTTTGTTTGTTTTTTTTGTCAACTATCCCTGTGAAACTATGTATATTACTGCATTGAAACAGTAGGCTTTGAGGGACTTCCAGGAAGACGGCGGCATGAGCAGGACGGCGGAAATCTCCTCCCCAAACCAAATATATTTATGAAAATACAGCAAATACAACTACTCCTAAAAGAGACCAGAAAATACAGGATGACACCAGCCTGGAGCTACACCTGAGAGGACTCAGCACCCTGCGAGGTGGGTAAGATATGGAGCCGCAATCCGGCGGGACCCGAGCACTCCCCCAACCCAGCGCACTGGTGGGAGGAAAGGATTCAGAGCAGGGAGGAAGTGGGAGCACAGGACCACTGAATAACCAGTCCTGGTGATCTGCACCGGGAGCACTGACACACTTCACGCGGTGTATCAGAGATTGGAGAGACAGAGGTGCAGATTCCAAGACAGCAGGTCCACCCAGTGGGTTCCCCAGGACAGAAGAAAAGGGCGCAACTTTTTAGGGGTCGTAAAGAGACAGGGGCCCAATGGAGAAGCAGGATCATCCCAGCACACTCAGCCAAGCAGGCTGGAAGTCCTGGGGAATTTTGGTCCCCTTGGACCGTGGCTGGGAAAAGCAGTTGCACGTAGACTTCCCGCAAAAATCAGCACCTTCCTATTCGTTCCCTCCCCAGCCAGAGTCACAAAGGGCCTGGCGGAGCAGCGTGGCTGCGGACTAGTGGAGCAGCAGCACCACCTAAAGGATTGTAACAGAAACTACACCTGGCAGGCTTTTTTTCTCTCTCTCTCTCTATTTTCTCTTTCTTTTTTTCTTTTTGTGACCACTTCTATTGCCATGAAAAGACAGGGAAATATGGTACAAATAAAATTTACCCAGAAAATCCAGGACCAGACTACCCCAGAGAGGGAGTCTGAAGGGATGGACATGCACAATCTTCCTGAAAAAGAATACAGAATAAAAGTCATAACCATACTGATGCATCTACAGAGAAATATGCAAGAGCTAAGGGAGGAAGTGAGGGAAGTAAGGAAAGGCAATGCAGAGATGAGACAAGCAATCAACTGGCTTAGCAGCAGACTGGACGAGATGCAAGAGACTACTAGTGGAATAGAAATCAGAGAACAGGAATACAGAGAAGCTGAGGCAGAGAGAATAAAAGGATCTCTAGGAATGAAAGAATTTTAAGAGAACTGTGTGACCAATCCAAACAGAACATTATTCGCATTACAGGAGTACCAGAGGAAGAACAGAGAAAAAAGGTATAGAAAGTGTCTTTGAAGAAATAATTGCTGAAAACTTCCCCAAGCTGGGGAAGGAAATAGTCTCTCAGACCATGGAAGCCCACAGATCTCCTAACACAAGGGACCCAAGGAAGACAACACCAAGACAAATACTAATTAAAATGGCGAAGATCAAAGATAAGGACAGAGTATTAACGGCAGCTAGAAAGAGAAGAAATATCACCTACAAAGGAAAATTCATCAGACTATCATCAGACATCCCAACAGAAACCTTACAGGCCAGAAGAGAATGGCATGATATATTTAACGTAATGAAACAGAAGGGCCTCGAACCAAGAATATTGTATCCAGCATGATTATCATTTAAATTTGGGGAAGGGATTAAACAATTTCCAGACAAGCGAAAGCTGAGGGATTTGCCTCCCATAAACCACCTCTTCAGGATATCATAAAGGGACTGCTCTAGATGGAAGCACTCCTAAGGCTAAAAAGATGTCACCAGAGAAAAATAGCAAAGAAAGCAGACCATCCAAATACTAACTAAAGGCAAAGAATAAAACACCTAGTACATAAAGAATGGAGGAGGAAGAATAAGAAGGGAGAGAAATAAAGAATCATCAGACTGTGTTTACAATAACTTAACAAGAAAGTTAAGTTAGACTGTTAGATAGTAGAGAAGCAACCCTTGAACCTTTGGTAACCACGACTCTAAAGCCAGCAATGGCAATAAGTACATATCTATCAATAATCACCCTAAATGTAAATGGACTGAATGCACCAATCAAAAGACACAGAGTTACTGAATGGATACAAAAATAAGACCCATCTATATGCTGCTTACAGGAGACTAACCTCAAACCCAAAAATATACACAAACTAAAGGTGAAGCCATGGAAAAAGATATTTCATGCAAACAACAAGGAGAAAAAGCAGGTGTTGCAGTACTTGTATCAGACAAAATAGACTTCAAAACTAAGAAAGTAGCAAGAGATAAAGAAGGACATTACATAATGATAAAGGGGTCAGTCCAACAAGAGGATATGACCATTTTAAATATATATGCCCCCAACACAGGAGTGCCAGCATATGTGAAACAAATACTAACAGAATTAAAGGAGGAAATAGACAGCAATGCATTCATTTTACGAGACTTCAACACACCACTCACTCCAAAGGACAGATCAACCAGACAGAAAATAAGTAAAGACACAGAGGCACTGAACAACACACTAGAACAGATGGATCTAACAGACATCTACAGAACTCTGCACCAAAAAGCAGCAAGATACACATTCTTCTCAAGTGCACATGGAACATTTTCCAGAATAGACCACATACTAGGCCACAAAAAGAACCTCAGTTAAGTCAAAAATATTGAAATTCTACCAACCAACTTCTCAGATCACAAAGGAATAAAACTGGAAATAAATTTTAGAAAGAAAACAAAAAGGCTCACAAATAAATGTAGACTTAACAACATTCTCCTAATTAATCAATGGGTCAATGACCAAATCAAAACAGAAATCAAAGAATATATGGAGACTAATGATAACAGCAACACAAAGCCACAACTTCTGTGGGATGCAGCAAAGGCAGTTCTAAGAGGAAAGTATATCGCAGTTCAGGCCTATTTAAAGAAGGAAGAACATTCCCAAATGAATCATCTAAAGACACAATTACTGAAATTGGAAAAAGAAGAACAAATGAGGCCTAAAGTCACCAGAAGGAGGAACATAATAAAGATCAGAGAAGCAATAAATAAAATTGAGAAGAATACAACAATAGAAAAAATCAATGAAACCAAGAGCTGGTACTTCGATGAAATAAACAAAATAGATAAACCCCTAGCCAGACTTATTAAGAGAAAAAGAGAATCTACACACATAAACAGAATCAGAAATGAGAAAGGAAAAATCACGATGGACCCCACAGAAATACAAAGAATTATAAGAGAATATTATGAGAATCTGTATGCTAACAAGCTGGAAAACATAGAAGAAATGGACAACTTCTTAGAAAAATACAACCTTCCAAAACTGACCAAACAAGAAACAGAAAAACTAAACAGACCAATCACCAGCAACGAAATTGAAGCGGTAATCAAAAATCTACCCAAGAACAAAACCCCCTGAGCAGATGGATTCACCTCTGAATTCTACCAGACACATAGAGAAGAAATAACACCCATTCTCTTTAATGTTTTCCAAAAAATAGAAGAGGAGCGAATACTTCCAAACTCATTCTATGAGGCCAGTATCACTCTAATACCAAAACCGGGCAAAGACCTCACCAAAAAAGAAAATTACAGACCAGTATCCCTGATGAACATAGATGCAAAAATACTCAAAACAATATTAGCAAACCGAATTCAAAAATACATCATGAGGATCATACACCATGATCAAGTGGGATTCATCCCATGGATGCAGGGATGGTACAACATTCGAAAATCCATCAACATCATCCACCACATCAACAAAAAGAAGAAAAAAACCACATGATCATCTCCATAGAAGCTGAAAAAGCATTTGGCAAAATTCAGCACCCATTCATGATTAAAACTCAAAAAACTGGGTATATAGGGAAAGTGTCTCAACATCATAAAGGCCATATATGACAAACCCACAGCTTACATCATACTTAACAGCAAGAAGCTGAAAGCTTTTCCTCTAAGATCAGGGGCAAGACAGGGATGCGCACTCCCTCCACTGTTATTCAACATAGTACTGGACATCATAGCCACGGCAATCAGACAAAACAAAGAAATACAAGGCATCAGGATTGGTAAACAAGAAGTCAAATTGTCACTATTTGCCGATGACATGATATTGTACATAAAAAACCCTAAAGACTCCACTCCAAAACTACTAGAACTAATATCTGAATTCAGCAAAGTGGCAGGATACAAAATTAACACACAGAAATCTGTTGCTTTCCTATACACTAACGATGAGCTAACAGAAAGAGAAATCAGAAAAACAATTCCATTCACAATTGCATCAAAAAGAATAAAATACCTAGGAATAAACCTAACGAAGGAAGTGAAAGACCTATACCCTGAAAACTACAAGACACTCCTAAGAGAAATTAAAGGGGACACTAACAAATGGAAATTCATTCCATGCTCTTGGCGAGGAAGAATAAATATTGTCAAAATGGCTATACTACCTAAAACAATCTATAGATTCAACACAATCCCTATCAAAATACCAACAGCCTTCTTCAATGAACTGGAACAAATAATTTTAAAATTCATATGGAATGACAAAAGACCCCGAATAGCCAAAGCAATCCTGAGAAGGAGGAATAAAACAGGGGGAATTACACTCCCTGACTTCAAGCTCTACTACAAAGCCACAGTAATCAAGAGAACTTGGTATTGGCACAAAAACAGACCCACAGACCAGTGGAACAGAATAGAAAATCCAAACATCAACCCAAACATATACAGTCAATTAGTATATGATAAAGGAGCCTTACATATACAATGGGGAGATGACAGCCTCTTCAGCAGCTGGTGTTGGCAAAACTGGATAGTAACGTGTAAGAGAATGAGACTGGCCTACTGTCTAACCCCATACACAAAAGTAAACTCAAAAGGGATCAAAGACCTGAACATGAAACCATAAAACTCTTAGAAAAAACATAGGCAAAAATCTCTTGGACATAAACATGAGCAACTTCTTCATGAACATATCTCCCTGGGTAAGGAAAACAGAAGCAAAAATGAACAAGTGGGACTATATCAAGCTGAAAAGCTTCTGTACAGCAAAGGACACCATCAGTGGAACAAAAAGACATCGTACAGTATGGGCGAATATATTCATAAATGACGTATCCGATAAGGGGTCAACATCCAAAATATATAAAGAACTCACGCACCTCAACAAACAAAAGGCAAATAATCCAATTAAGAAATGGGCAGAGGACATGAATAGACACTTCTCCAAAGAAGAAATTCAGATAGCCAACAGACACATGAAAAGATGCTCCATCTCACTAATCATCAGAGAAATGCAAATTAAAACCACAATGAGATATCACCTCACACCAGTGAGGATGGCCAACATCCAAAACACAAACAACAACAAATGTTGGCGAGGATGTGTAGAAAAGGGAACCCTCCTACACTGCTGGTGGGATTGCAAATTAGTTCAACCATTGTGAAAGCAGTATGGAGGTTCCTCAAAAAACTCAAAATAGAAATGCCATTTGACCCAGGAATCCCAGTCCTAGGAATTTACCCTAAGAATGCAGCATCCCGGTTTGAAAAAGACACATACACCCCTATGTTTATTGCAGCACTATTTACAATAGCCAAGAAATGGAAGCAATCTAAGTGTCCATCAGTAGATGAATGGATAAAGAAGAAGTGGTACATATACACAATGGAATATTATTCAGCCATAAGAAGAAAACAAGTCCTACGATTTGCAACAACTTGGATGGAGCTAGGGGGTATTATGCTTAGTGAAATAAGCCAAGCAGGAAAAGACAAATATCAAATGATCTCACTCATATGTGGAGTATAAGAACAAAGAAAAAAACTGAAGGAACAAAACAGCAGCAGACTCACAGAACCCAAGAACGGACTAATAGTTACCAAAGAGAAAGGGACTGGGGAAGATGGGTGGGAAGGGAGGGACAAGGGGGAAAAAGGGGCAGTACGATAACAGACATAATGCTGGGGGGGGGGGCACGGGGAAGGCTGTACAACTCAGAGAAGACAAGTAATGATTCTATAGCATCTCACTACAGTGATGGACAGTGAGTGTAATGGGGTTGTGGAGGGGAACTTATGAAGTGGGTAGTTTAATAACCATAATATTGCACATGTACTTGTAGATTAATGATACCAAAATAAATTATAAAAATAAACAAATAAATAAATAAAATAAACAGTAGGCTTTTAAATAAAAAGCATATGCATAGTGATTGGAATAAAAGTGAGGGAGGGAGAATAAACAGAACCTATGGTGCTCTTATTTTCGTTCTATGGGACCGCTTGTAGTTCTTTTTTTGTTGAAAATCTGGAATTTATTGCAAAATAACATTTTCATGAATTTCTTTTATCACTGCTGTATCTGTGCTTTATGTGAAAAAAAAACTTTAAAAATAAAACTGATTAAAAAGTGTGCTTTGATCCACCGTGAGTTAAGATAGAGCAACGAATATGGCAGTATTGTCTATTGAACACGAATATGCAAAGATCAGTTTTGATAAAACCATTGACAAATTTTGAGAAGCTAATTTTAAAAACCTGGTATTATGTTACCAATATCAGGTATAAGCTTTCCCCTTTTAAAAAATAGACTCATGTAATTAAAGGATATTACTCGTTTACCCATGTTTCTTTCTTTTTTCATTCTACAATATCTTTTTAAATCTTCATTGTACAAGTTCAAAGATCATTTCCCTGCCTATATTTTTTTCTGGTCATCATCATTATTTGTTTAAGAGTATTATCCCCTTATAGAGAGGAGAAGGGATATTAAAAAATTATCTATTCTGGTTGTCAAATCCATGAAATACACTGCTGGTACATATAAAGTGAGGTGATCTTCAGTTTCTTTAACTCAAAAAAATGGACTATTTCTTTATTGGCAGAAGTGGAATAGTTAGGAGGTAAAATGAGTTCCCAGTTTAATTCCCAGTTTTATCACCAATATGTAATCTCTGGGAATCCACTTAATCTTGTTGATCCTTTATTTATTCATAATTACAATTAGTATAATACCACTTACTAAATAGGGTGTTACAAAATGTAACTAATTAAGGCTATGAGAGTAGACTGGAATCCTTAGTGGAATTACAAAAAGAGCAAAGCATGACCTTTCTTTTCATTTATCCTAATCTCTTGTGTTTCCCTACAAAGCTTATTCTGATGAGTTCTGTGATAGATTCAAAATTTGGCAAAAATATCAAAATATCTTTGTATGACACACAAAATGTATTAGTTCTGCAAATTGCTACATCAGGTGCTGCTATATTAATTTCCACCCACCACAATTGTAAAATACCATGCCTCACTTGTGTACCCTCACAAGAGGAGTTCAACCAATAATGACAGCAGTGGAGATAAAGAAAAAGTGTGGAGGCCGTGACATATGTACAATAGTGGAAGAAGCTAGAACTAGATAGATCTGGATAGAGGTCAGGTGCAGGATTTGCTTTGCTTTGCGTTGTTTTGATGGGGATCAAGTGTGCGATGATGTGGTCCTGCAATGACTGGTTTCTGCTTGCTCTCCTCTTCCTGATGGTAATGGAGAGAGCAGCATCTTGGTAGGCCAGTTCTTCCATACGCTTGGAGAAGATACTTCTGAAAGCCCTGCTTATTGCCTTTCATACTGCCTATTCCACTCATCTTTCTAATTTTGTCAATATCTAGTTCTGTGTTTAAAAAATATTTTTGCTAGTAGCCAAGATATGGAAGCAGCCTACGTGTCCATCAGTAGATGAATGGATAAAGAAGATGTGGTACATATACATAATGGAAGATTATTCAGCCATAAGAAAAAAAAAATTCTACCATTGTAACAATACGGATGGAGCCAGAGGGTATTATGCTCAGTGAAATAAGCCAGGTGGAGAAAGACAAGAACCATGATTTCCCTCATTTGTGGAGTATAATAAAGCAACACTGAAGGAACAAAACAGCAGCAGACTCACAGACTCCAAGAAGGGACTAGCAGTTACCAAAGGGGAGGGGTGGGAGAGGGCGGGTTCGCAGGGAGAGAGAAGGGGATTGAGGGGCATTATGATTGGCACACATGATGTGGGTGGGGGTCATGGGGCAGACAGTGTAGTATAGAGAAGAGAACTGGTGACTCTGTGGCATCTTGCTACGCTGATGGACAGTGACTGTGGTGGGGTGTGTGGGGGGGACTCGATAATATGGGTGAATGTAGTGACAACAATGTTGCTCATGTGAAACCTTCATAAGACTGTATATCTATGATAACTATAAAAATAAATAAATAAGATAAAAATCTTTTTGCTAAAGTAATAAGAGTGGATTCTGTTAGATGCAACTAAATATAGTGCTTAACAAATGCAACAAATCAGTAATTGTTGCTACTATTAATTTACAGAAAGCAGATTTTAGCACTAAATAAGGATGAAATTTAAACAATTAAAATAGAATGGGCTGCCTATGGAGATAGTGAGTTAACCCTCTCGAGAGGTTTCAAAGCCACAAAGGTATAAAGAGATTAAAAAGTGATTCCCCATAAGACAACATGGATTTTGCTGAAATTGTTTCCCTTTTGGAGATTTAGTAGTTCTATTTTTAAAAGGTGCCGCTAATGAAACTCACAGGAGCTGTGAGGGGCGTGAATCATTTTATTCAAAGAGACAGAGAGAGTGAAAATGAATGCCTTCTTCCCTTTTACTTCCAACCCATTATAACACTTGCTGATGAGGTATCTCAACCTGCAGTTAGCAGCTAGCACATTGCTGGACATGACACCAATAAAGGAGCTGGAAAATTACTTTTTTAACACTGGCATATCATCTTGTCTCCATCAGGATTTTGTTTCATTCTACTATTTGAATTTTTTAAAATTTGTTGAAACACCATCACAAATACTCTATGCTTCTGATTACATAAGGTGAGATGTGATGAAATGGATAAAAGTAATTTTTTGTAGAACTTAATAGATGCAGTCATACATGTTGTAAACTTAACTGAGCATAATAATCCTTACACTAGAATTCAAACTGTGGGAAAACACTAAACAAAAAATAGTCTCAAATCAACAAAATTCCAGTTAACCAGATTGTCCTCCATTAATTGAAATCTGCTCTCATATCACCATGTCGGTGTAAGAAGTAAATCATTACAAAAGTAGATCATATATATGTTAGTTCCTGGGAATCACTGTAAATCCCCAAGATCTCTTGAAATTTGGCATTTATAGATACTCAGTATATATTACAAATGCCCAGAAAGACTATCCAGATATCCTTTGAGATCCATTACATTTAACGAAGGATAAAGCTGGGCTCACTATATCATATTTATTAATAAAAGTTGAAACAAAGGAGGATTTCTCTCTAACATTTTTATTTTTCGAAGAGAATGCATAATTCTCTGACCATTTGTGATAGTGTTTTGTGAAGGTGACATAGGTCCTGCCCTCAGCAGCTTACCCCTGTGGCAATATGACCACCCAGAGCACGTTTGCTGGAAAGACATGACCTTGTATACTTCAGCTGTACAGGTTCTCTTCTGGATGGTCTTCTGTCTGTCCACTGGAGATCTCACCTGTCCTGCTCTCTTCAGTTCTCACCATAGGCAGATCAAGCCCCATCAGATATCCAAAATTCCGTTAGTCTTCCAAGAAGCAGACACACATTTCCTTCTACCCTGGAGATTTAGCTGTCCTGTTAGAGTCACCACATCCCAGAGTGAAATTCATCTTTTTCGCATGACTGGATGACCAAATTCCCTGTGTCTGTTAGTGGCACCATTGTTCAATAATTAATACTAGCAAAGTGATAAGAACTTGCCTGGCATGTAAAAAGCACCTAGGAGAAGGTTAGCTATTTATGAATATCATTATTCTGTCCTCAGACCTAAATTTTTAAGGTGTTTGAGTTATTTGGCTCCTGTTTCTTCTTTATTGCTAGGAGATGCCAAGTGTTTTAGATTCGACTTTCATGTATCACTTATTTGTCTCTTACCTTCTTCCTGTACCCCTGGATTAGAGCCATAATCATCTCCAACTATTAAAAGCAACCCTAATAGTAATGCACTAATAATAGTAGCTTGTGTGTGTGTGTGCACACATGTGTATATAAAACACTCTGTTAAGGACTTTGTCTATTAATTTTAGTCAGCATTGTGCTCAGTTGCATGTAACAAAGTCAACTAAAGTGGTTTGAACCAAATATGGGCTTATTTTCTTTTTCACGTGGCAAATTCAGGTACCAATCCAGGTCAATCTAGATAGTTAAGAAAATCGTCAGAGATTCAGGCTCTTTGTGCACCACCATCTTTAAAATGTGGCTCTTCTGCTCACCCAGAAAGGAACACTATCCAAGGTCCAGGCATCACATTGGCCTTTGAGGTGTAAAGAAAAAGGAGGGGGAAAGGTAAAATGTATATGCCAACTAAGTCTGTTGCTGATTCTGTCTCACATCAGCAAACCCATGGCTTTCGCAGAAGCTTCACTGTGGTTACTCACTCACAAATATTTGGCCATAACTACAACAAATGGCCATCCTACATGCAAGGAAGCAAAGAGATGAAGTATTCTAGCTGAGAAACTGCCGCCTTACCCACTCACCAAGTGTAGTTCTGTTAGAAAGGCAAAACGGAGCATAAAGATGGCTGTGTGAGAGGTGAGACAGAGGCTTCCTCCTAAAACCACATATAATATGAAAATATAATTAATACAACTAATCCTGAAAGAGCAACAGGAAAGAGGACAGTGCCAAACTGCATACACCTGGAAAAAAGAATAAAACTCATGAAACAGGGTAATGTACTGAAGCCATGCCCTGGCAGGACCAAAGCCTTTACCCCACCCTAGCTCACCAGCCAGAGGAAAAGAAATGGAGCAGGGAGGGAGTGGAGGCCTGGAACTGCTGAATACCTAACTATGGAGATCTGCTCTGGGAGCACAAACCTACATTTCATGGTGCTTACATGATACTCTCGTGATTAGGGGGTTGGGAACCTAGGACAGGCAGAATTCCTGGAGAGACTGAGATTCCAGCTGCTTGTGGAAACCAGGAATCCATATCGAGCTGTTCTGGGACAAAAGAAAGGCGGGAAGTCTGAGAGACTTCCTAAAAGCAAGAGGGCTGCTAAAGGGGCAAGGATTGCACAGAGCTTACTGCTCAGGGGAAAGGACAGGTAGACAGAATTGTCCAGGTTCACTCTGCCCAGCAGGTTGGGAGCTTTCACAGTCTTCAGACACTCCAGATCATTGGCAGGCTACATAGTTCCAAGGACCACCCCCCTCCGTGATACGCAGCCTACTGTGCCTTTCTCCCACCTAGCCCCACCTGACTTTGCAAACCGGCAAACCGTACCCTGGTATTAGGCCAGCCAGAGAGAAGACCTGTCTACAGCAACTACAAACACAAAGCATAGAGGCTTCTACCTGTGTGCTTGGGCCACTGGTTCAAACAGTAGGAGACAGCCATAGCAGTGGGGAAGCAGGAAACAGATCTTTCATCCCCCCACGCATCAATACCACTCACCTGTGACTCCCAACATTGTTTCAGGGGCTGAGCAGCTACAGACAGTAGGGCTTCTGGGCACTAGAGGACACCATATACAAATATGAAACACCAAAGGAACCTGTTTCAAAGTAAAATTATGAATACAACTCCTGAGAAAGATTTAAATGACATCAACCTCATGAATCTTCCTGAAAGGGATTTCAAAATAAAAATCATTAACATGCTCATGGAGGTCCAGAAAAATATTCAAGACCTCAGGAATGAATTCCAGTTGGAGATCCAATTGTGGAAGAGCATGCTGGAGGGTATTAAAAGCAGATTAGATATGGTGGAGGAGACGAAAAATGAAATAGAAAGTAGAGAAGAGGAATACAAAGAAGCTGAGGCACTGAGAGAAAAAGGATCACTAAGAGTGAAAGAATATTGAGAGAACTATGTGACCAATCCAAACAGAACAATATTTGCATTATAGGGGTACCAGAAGAAGAAAAGAGAGAAAAAGGAATAGAAAGTGTCATTGAGGAGGTAATTGCTGAAAACTTCCCCAATCTGGGAAAGGAGATAGTCCCTCAGGCATGGAGGTGCATAAATCTCCCAACACAAGATACCCAAGGAAGACAACACCAAGACATATAGTAATTAAAATGGCAAAGATCAAGAATAAGGATAGACTATTAAAAGCAGCCAGAGAGAGAAATAAGATCACATACAAAGGAAAACCCATGAGGCTATCATCAGACTTCTCAGCAGAAAACTTACAGGCCAGAAGTGAGTGGCATGATGTATTTAATGCAATGAAGCAGAAGGGCCTTGAACCAAGATTGCTTTATCCTGCAAGGTTGTCATTTAAATTTGAAGGAGGGATTAAACAATTTACAGATAAGCAAAAGCTGAGAGAATTTACCTCCCAGAAACCATCTCTATGGTGTATTTTGGAGGAACTGCTATGGACGGAAGTGTTCCTAAGGTTTAATAGCTGTCACCAGATGTAATAAAACCACTGTAAAGAAAGTAGAACAGTTAATTATTAAGCAATCGCAAAATTAAATTAACCATCACCAAAGACAATCAAGGGATAGACAAAGAGTACAGAATATGATACCTAATATATAAGGAATGGAGGAGGAAGAAAAAGGAAGGGAAAAAAAAGAAACTGTAGATTGTGTTTGTAATAGCATATTAAGTGAGTTAAGTCAGACTCTTAGATAGTAAGAAAGTTAACCTTGAACCTTTGGTAATCACAAATCTGAAGCCTGCAATGGCAATAAGTACATACCTATCGATAATCACCCTAAATGTAAATGGTCTGAATACACCAATCAAAAGACATAGAGTCACTGAATGGATAAAAAAAAAAAGACCCATCTATATGCTGCCTACAAAACACTCACTTTAAACCCAAAGACATACACAGACTAAAAGTGAAGGGATGGAAAAAGATATTTCATGCAACTAATAGGGAGAAAAAAGCAGGAGTTGCAGCACATGTATCAGACAAAATAGACTTCAAAACAAAGAAAGTCACAAGAGACAAAGAAGGACATTACATAATGATAAAAGAGTCACTCCAACAAGAAGATATAACCATTATAAATATCTATGTGCCCAACAGAGAAGCACCTACATATGTGAAACAAATACTAACAGAATTAAAAGGGGAAATAGAATGCAATGCATTCATTTTAGGAGACTTCAACACTCCACTCACTCTGAAGGACAGTTCAACCAGACAGAAAATAAGTAAGGAGACAGAGGCCCTGAACAACACATTAGAACAGATGGACCTAACAGACATCTACAAAACCCTAAGCAGCAGAATACACATTCTTCTCAAATGCACATGAAACATTTTCAAGAATAGATCATATTCTAGGCAACAAAAAGAGCCTTGGTAAATTCAAAAAGACTGAAATTGTACCAAACAGTTTTTCAAACCAGAAAGTATGAAACTAGAAATAAATTATGCAAAGAAAATGAAAAAATTGCACAAACACATAGAGGCTTCACAACATGCTCCTAAATAACCAATGGATCAGTGACCAAATAAAAACAGAGATCAAGCAATATATGGAGACAAATGACAACAATAATTTAACACAAAATCTGTGGGATGCAGCGAAGGCTGTGCTAAGAGGAAATTACATTGCAATACAGAACTACCTCAGGAAAGAAGAACAATCCCATATGAACCCTCTAAACTCACAGTTAATGAAACTAGAAAAAGAACAAATGAGGCCCAATGTCAGTAGAAGGAGGGACATAATAAAGATTAGAGCAGAAATAAATAAAATCGAGAAGAATAAAACAATAGAAAGAATCAATGAAAGCAAGACCTGGTTCTTCGAGAAAATAAACAAAATAGATAAACCCCTAGCCAGACTTGTCAGGAAAAAAAGAGAGTCCATTAACATAAACAGAATCAAAAATGAGAAAGGAAAAATCACTACGGACACCACAGAATTACAAAGAATTATTAGAGAATACTATGAAAAATTATATGCTAACAAACTAGATAACCTAGAAGAAACGGACAATCTTCTAGAAAAATACAACCTTCCAAGGCTGACCCAGATAGAAACACAAAATCTGAACAGACCAATTACCAGCAACAAAATTGAACTGGTAATCAAAAAACTACCTAAGAACAAAACACCTGGACCAGAAGTTTCACCACTGAATTTTATCAAACATTTAGGGAAGACTTAATACCCACCCTCCCTAAAACCTTTCCAAAGAGTTGAAGAAGAGGAAATACTTCCAAACTCATTCTTTGAGGCCAGCATCACTCTAATTCCAAAACCAGGTAAAGACACCACAAAAAAAGAAAATTACAGACCAATATCCCTGATGAACATAGATGCAAAAATACTCAACAAAATATTAGCAAACCGAATTCAAAAATACATCAAGAAGATCATCCATCATGATCAAGTAGGATTTCTTCCAGGGATGCAAGGATGGTACAATATTAGAAAATCCATCAACATCATCCACCACATCAACAAAAAGAAGGATAAAAAGCACATGATTATCTCCATAGATGCTGAAAAACCATTTGATGAAATTCAATATCCATTCATGATAAAAACTCTCAACAAAATGGGTATAGAGGGCAAGTACCTCAACATAATAAAGGCCATGTATGACAAACCCACAGCCAACATTATACTTAACAGCAAGAAGCTGAAAGTTTTTCCTTTAAGATCGGGAATAAGACAGGGTTGCCCACTCTCCCCACTTCTATTCAACATAGTACTGGAGGTCCTAGCAATGGCAATCAGACAACACAAAGAAATAAAAGGCATCCAGATTGGCAAGGAAGAACTCAAACTGTCCCTGTTTGCAGAGGACATGATATTGTACATAAAAAACCCTAAAGAATCCACTCCAAAACTACTAGATCTAATATCTGAATTCATCAAAGTTGCAGGATACAAAATTAATACACAGAAATCTGTTGCATTCCTATACACTAACAATGAACTAGCAGAAAGAGAAATCAGGAAAACAGTTCCATTCACAATTGCATCAAAAAGAATAAAATACCTAGAAATAAACCTAACCAAGGACCTGAAAGACTTATACTGTGAAAACTACTAGGCACTCATGAGAGAAATTAGAGAAGATACCAATATATGGAAACACATCCCACGCTCATGGATAGGAAGAATTAATATTGTCAAAATGGCCATCCTGCCTAAAGAAATCTACAGATTCAGTGCAATTCCTATCAAAATACCAACAGCATTCTTCAACGAACTAGAGAAAATCATTCTAAAATTCATATGGAACCACAAAAGACCCCAAATAGCCAAAGTAATCTTAAGAAGGAAGAATAAAGCTGGGAGGATTATGCTCCCCATCTTCAAGCTCTACTACAAAGCCACAGTAATCAAGACAATTTGGTACTAGCACAAGAAAAACCCATAGACCAATGGAACAGACTAGAGAACCCTGATATAAACCCAACCATATATGGTCAATTAATATATGATAAAGGAGCCATGGACATACAATGGGGAAATGACAGCCTCTTCAACAGCTGGTGTTGGCAAAACTGGACAGCTCCATGCAAAAGAATGAAACTGGATTATTGTTTAACCCCATACACAAAAGTAAACTTGAAATGGTTCAAAGACCTGAATGTAAGTCATGAAACCATAAAACTCTTAGAAAAAAAACATAGGCAAAAATCTCCTGAATATAAGCATGAGCAACTTCTTGAGCAAGGGAAACAAAAGCAAAAATGAACTCATGGGAATACATCAAACTAAAAAGTTTCTGTTTGGCAAAGGGCACCATCAACAGAACAAAAAGACATCCTACTGTATGAGAGAATATATTTGTAAATGACATATCCGACAAGAGGTTAACATCCAAAATATATAAAGAACTCACACGTGTCAACACTCAAAAAGAAAATAACCTGATTAAAAAATGGGCAAAGGATATGAAGAGAGAGTTCTCCAAAGAAGAAATTCAGATGGCCAACAGACACATGAAAAGATACTCCACATCACTAATCATCAGGGAAATGCAAATTTAAACCACAATGAGGTATAATCTCACACCAGTAAGGATGGCCGGCATCCATAAGACTAAGAACAACAAATGCTGCTGAGGATGCAGAGAAAGGGAAACCCTCCTACACTGCTGGTGGGAATATAAGCTAGTTCAACCATTGTGGAAAGCAATATGAAGGTTCCTCAAAAAACTCAAAATAGAAATACTCTTTGACCTGGGAATCCCACTCCTTGGAATTTACCCAAAGAATACAACTTCTCAGATTCAAAAAGACATATGTACCCCCATGTTTATTGCTGCACTATTTGCAATAGCCAAATATGGAAGCAACCTAAGTGTCCATCAGTAGATGAATGGATAAAGAAGAGGTGGTACATATACACAGTGGAATACTATTCAGCCATAAGAAAGAAAGAAATCCTTTCATTTGCAACAACACAGATGGAGCTGGAGGATATTGTGCTCAGTGAAATAAGCCAGGCAGAGAAAGATAAGTGCCAAATGATTTCCCTCATTTGTGGAGTGTAACAACGAAGCAAAACTGAAGGAACAAAATAGCAGCAGACTCAGAGACTCCAAGAAGGGACTGGTGGTTATCAAAGGGGAAGGGTATGTGAGGGCGGGTGGGGAGGAAGGGAGAAGGGGATTGAGGGATATTATGTTTAGTACACATGGTGCTGGGGATCACGGGGAAAACAGTGTAGTACAGAGAAGGCAAATAGTGAATCAGTGGTATATTACTACACTTATGGACAGTGACTGCTTTGGGGCATGTGTGAGGACTTGATAATATAGGTAAATGTAGTAACCACATTTTGTTTTCATGTTAAACCTTCATAAGAGTGTATATCAATAATACCCTAATAAAAATTTAGAAAAGAAAAAGGCAAAACTAGGGAACTGATCTTGGTTGGGTAACAAATAGACTCTGCTACACTGTTAACTTGTTGCCTTATGGCCATCTATTAGGTAGGCATTCTTATATTCCAATGTACAGAGGAACAAATGAAGGTTTAGGAAAATAAACAGCTTCCCCACAGCAAGCCAATTTATCATGTAAGTATTATCATTTTCCCATTTTACAGTTGAGTATTAGAAAATTTAAGGAATTTGGCCAGAAATCAGGATTCAAGGTTGATATATATGACTGCAGAATGACAGAATAATTCTAGATCTAATATATGGACAATGACTATGGTCTTCTTGTCCCCACTCTCTTTTCCTACATCCTGCAAGTAGATAAATCATTCTAAAGTATACTTTTGATTGTGTCTTCAGTCTGTTCATAAATCTACCATTATCCCTTCAGCAGATGCTTTTTGGGGTCTTGTGTCACAACCCTAGGCTCACCCTTGATTCTAGCCATAGATATGTAGAAAGCTCCTGTGAATACTGACAGCACCTCACTTCAAACACCTACCACATATCTCTGATTTTTGTCCTCAGGATTTTCTCCAAAGTTGAAGGAACTTCGTCATACTATGCACATGGAAAAATGGGAATATATACTCCTTGTAACAACCCTTAAACAATGATGGAAGTGAATGTGTCGGTAAATGTTCCAGTCTGTCCCCCTTTAACAGACAATTCTAAAGCAAAATTTACTTCGTTTCTGTGGAGTCCTTGGGATTGTACCTAGCAGCTCTGCAACCATATGAGCATGGCTGACTGAGAGTCCCAGCTGTTATTCTCTGAAATCCACCTCTGTATTTATTTATACTGAAGCCATCTTTCCCACTGGCTACTCCCATCTAATGAGTGAGTTAAATTCTATTCCTTGGACAGATGACATTGACTCTAGCACTTTCCAACTGCCATGTTGAAATTTCTTTAGACTACCTGCCAGGATGGGATGCTTCACCCTCTTATTAGATCACAAATATCTCCCACAGTAAAATGATTGCACATTTAATGTAGTTCTAGTGATTCCTTCTTGGAGGACCCCAGACTAACACAGCTCCTCACTTCATCTCTGTTCATCTAGGATTGTCCACAGCAGTAACCAGCTCAGAAATGCACCTGCTATTGGCTCTTCTTCCTTTCTTGTCTCACTTTCCACTCCTTTACTCCTATTTCCTGGGATTACCTCCCAAATAAACTGCTTGCAATCCCCAGGCCTCTACTTTTGTTGAGACCTAAAGCAAACCTGTCTCTACAGAATTACGTTACTATCCAAATCTCTTGGTTAGACATTGTGAGTCTGCCACCATTTGTCCTGAAACTACCACTATTCTTTCTTTCCATATATCTCCTCTCCTAGCACCCACGCAACTTTTCTTATTCTTAGTTTCTCTGTACCCTGACCTAAGTATTTATGTTTGTACCATTTTGAAATTCAGTGTGCCTGCCTCCAACCCCATCTGGTAAAGTATCACTGCCCACCAACATCCATTATCCCTCTGTCAGGTAAGGTTACACCTTTTCAACTATGACATGGCCATCTGATTTTCATGGACTGTAAAATGTAATAGAATTGATAGGTATCACTCCTAGATAGAAGCTTTAAGATTGAGAACCATGCTTCACTAAGTTCTTTCCCCTCTTTTCACAAGGACAAATAATATTAGAAAGGCAATATCCATCATTCTGGGACCCAATGTGAAATTGGTGTGGAGCAGAGTTAATACCTGGGCCACAGTGCACGTGAAGTAAAAGTGCAAAATAAAGATTTATTGTCATAAGCCATGGAGATTGAGGATCATTTGTTATGGAAGCAAACTCATTCTGTCATGACAGATACATGATACTGTATTTGTGCTGGATGGAACTTTATAGACTGACTGATCCACCTGTCTCCCACAAGATGCCTGAAACATACTGCCTCAGTTATTCCTAAATAGTTTTTAATTTCCTAGATTCCTTGAGACTTCATCCCATTTGCAACCTATCTGATTTTCTTCTAATAATGTACCCCTGGCCTGATGACATTTAATTCTGTTTCACATATTCATTCTCAAATCTCAAATGTCAAATGCTTTTTAAAAGTAGGTTTTCTTTGTCTAGTCACATTTTGGTAAAAAACATCTTTATACCAATTATATTCAGGCCATAGTCAGATTTGCCAAAATGGAAGCAAATACTTTGTTTTTGAGAGTTATATCAGCATCAGAAAAATTCCCTTTTTTATTTTACAGTTAGGAGGTATGTGAGAGAAAAGCATGAAATATTTAAAAGAATCATTAAGGATTTAGACTTTTCTGTAACTATAGTGGCAGAAAAAAGTTATGCAAAAGTAGGCTAATGTATATTTTAGAAATGGTTCCTCAGTCACACATTCAAATATCAATGCCAACTAAGTTATTACATTAGAAAAGTAAACATAGAGTAGATCAGAAAGTGAAAATACAGTATTATTTTTGTTGCTTCTAACTGCTGCTTGTATTTATTATAATGTAACCCTAACCATTCATTGTATCTGGAGTATCACTTTAGATGTCCATTTTGTACTCTTCATTTTTATTTTAAGAATAAAGTGCTAAGAAAAGCAGAGTGTGTTTTTTTAAAAAAAGCATGTATAACTTACCAAAAATAAACATAAGTACTTTAAAATGTGAATGTACAGATGACTCACATGCCAAGCATGATATCCAAGTGGATGTTTTAACCTACCCTCTCCTTAAGAGAAGTAACCTGTGTGGAACTGAACCCTATAGAGTCAGAGTCGATCAGTACCCACTGTAATAAATATTCCCATGCATTTTGATTCACATATTTTCTTATGAATCATCAGCTAGTTCATTTCCCTGCTGATGCCTGGGCTCCCTCTCTCAGAATTTTGTCATAATTTCTGTAAAGGCATTGCAAGTCATAGTAAATATTTTGCTCATAGATTATAAGAAACCAACTGTCAGCAAGAAATATTGTAATGAAACAATTCTGCTTATGGTAATTTTGAGTTTATTATTTAAAAATATTCACTTACAGATAATCACTCAGTCAGTAAAAACCAAGTACTCAGTATACATGAAATACCAGAATAGACACTGTCAGGAAGTAAAAAACTACCTTGAAATTTGACAGTGTAACTAATGGGGCATGATTAACAAATCATTATGAAAAATACATGAGAATGTATTGCACATATACACATACATGCATGGTTATGTATGTAGGTGTATATATATATATATATATATATGCGTGTGTGTGTATGTTTATATGTATAACCTCTCTACATGTTGAAAATGTACTGTTTGAACAACAAAAAATTATTCAATCCAATTCCTACATTACACTGTTCTCCTTGGTACCAAACATAGTACTTGTCATATAGTAGGCACTTGGGAAATTTTTACTTAAAAATAAGTTGATGAATTAGACCTTAAAAATTAGAAACCAATTTTACAGTTCTCTTAGCAGATTGTATTTCCAAGCTTTACAAATGTGATCTTCTAGATTATTAGCCAGATGTGGCATGGATGACTATAGGCTATTTCTACAAATTAATTCCAGCTTCCAATAAAAAAGATTTGCAGCAGTAAGCCTATTTGCAAGAATATATTCTAAGTGTAATTCCAAATATTTCAAAAGATTCCAAGCATCAGGCAGAAGAACTGGAATAAGTATTTAAAACTCCTACATGTTATATAAAGGGGATATGCTTTCATTTGGATAAGCAAATGAAATGTTTATCATTTTGATCATATCATAAATCTTGATTGCTTATCAGTCATAATTGTCTAAATAATCTGGGCTGCCCAGCTATAGAATGGGCTTCTTCACAATTTGATATATAACACTATGGATAAAATTATGTAATAAATTACTGAAAGTATTAGAGCAGACAGAAAAGGGTCTTTGATCATTTAGAAGGTATTCTAATTAGAAACTAACCACATGTCCTAGATTCTGGAAATGCAAATGTGAAAGTTTATTCAGAATAAGAATCACTAAAGGTCCTTGGCCTAAACTCTAAAGAAAAGCTAGTTGAAAGTAAAGGATTGCCATTACTACTGATGATGGATTTAGCTTATGGTAGATCAACTCTCCTGTTAAGAACTGGAATATGTATCCAAAAAATCTTTGAACATGTTCTACGTATTGGAGAGCTGGAAAGTAAGCAAGGACTTTGGGACTTTGCATCACAGAGGGAAGGGAAGCCCTGAGTCAGTAGGTCTGTGACATTTTTTCTCCAGGCATTTACTAATACATACGTGGCATGGACTGAGACCCTAGGAAGCAGAGCTGAAAGATGTAGCTAATGATCTGGAAAGCTGGACAGCATTTTCTAGAGTTTCACAGGGCTGAGGAAGCCAGAATTGGATTTCAAGGCCAACCAAGAAGGGAGGACTCCAGTGAGGATCTAGACTTTAAATTAGCACCCTGACAAAGCTATCCCATAGGGGTAGATATAAACAAGAATTAGATTAATTAACTCAAAGATTGAAATCCAATTCAAATAAACTCAATCCCAAACTGGATTAAGTATTCTGTCCCTGGTTTAATTGCCTACCAGGAGGTAATTACATCAGCCAAAGCTTCAGGTAATCACAATTTTTCACCTGCAATATCTGGCAATCCATCAAAACTTATCAGCCTTGCCAAGAGACAGGACCATGTATTAACAAAAACAGGAGGGGGAAATAAAAACAAGTAAGAGAAACAAATCCTCAGAAGGTCACAATATTGACCTTAAAATCATCACATTTAATATGTTCAGTAAAATAGATGAAGGATTTCACCAAAAAATAGAATTCATAAAGAAGAATTAAATGGAAATTATAGAACATAAAAATGTAATAATGGATAGGAAGAATGAAATAAAAATATATAAAAGCCTTTCATTGTAGCAGAAGAGAATTTATTAATAAAAACTAATCAATAATAAAATATCCACTTTGAGTAGAATAAAGAATGGAAAAATAGAGAAATGAGTGTAAGAGACATATGGGAAATGCTGAAAATGTCTAACATAAAGGCAGTGGAAGTCCTACAAGGAGTGGAAAAAGAGAAGGTACAGAAACAATATTTGAAAATTTCCTCTTTATGAAATGTATCAAGTTAAAGGTTCAAGCAGTTATCTATACAAACCTCACAAAGGATTAAAAATAATATAAATAAGCACAACTAGGCATATTATAACTCAAATTTTTGAAAATTATAAACTGGGGGTGGACAAACTCTTTCTGTAAATGGGCATATAAAAAAGACTTAGTTTTGGAAAATCATATTATCCCTCCTGCAAATCTTCAATTCTGCCATAAGCAGCTATAAGTAACATGTAAATAAACGGACATGGCTATTTTTCAATAAAACTTTACAAAAGCAGGCACTGGGCCAGATTTGATCTGTAAGTGGTAATTTGCCACAAACAGAAAATTTTAACAGCATCCTGAGAAAAGAAAACATCATGTTCAATGAAGCAATAAGACTGATAGCTCACTTCCCAACAGAAGTGATGAAGCTAGACTATAATGAAATTACATTTTTAATTTGCTCAAAGAAAATAATTGCCAAACTTCCAATCCAGTTTGAAGGATTATAAAATAGCTCTCAAAAATGAAGGTAAAATAAAGAAGTTTCCAGCCAAGCAAATTTGTTAAAACAGGAGGATCTCACTAACAGAAATACAAAGGACAATAATTCAGACAGAAGTAAAATGATTCCTGGCAGAAGTTCAGAAATAAAGGAAGAAATGAACATTACCGAACAAGATAAATATGTGGCTAAATCTAAATGGATCCTTATGGTAATAAACTATATTAATTATGTATTACGGTGACTAAACTGTGCATAGAATTAAAATATATAAGATATAAGAATATAAGAAACAAGATGAATTAAATAGAATTAAGAATCCAAACATGTTAAAATTGCCTAAGAAGTGGTAAAACTCTTACTGTTATTTTGTATTCTATTAACTGAATCTCTGGGATACCCACTAAATAGTAAAAAGACTTTATGCCTAATAAACAGAGGAAAATTAACTATTTGAAATATTTTTTGATTAAATAAAAGAAGAAAAAATAAAAAAGGGGAAAAAACATAAAAACAGGATAAACTAATGTTAAAAGAATAAAATGATAGACTTAAATCAATTTAAACTATATTACATCAAACATAATAGGTGAAATATTCCAGAAGAAAAAAGAGACAAAAATAGCCAGTATGGGTACAAAGCTAAAACCACTTAACCTGAAGGAGATGCACCTTAAATATAGGGATAGAAAAGATAAAAAGTAGACTTCCGGGAAGATGGTGGTGTGAGCAGGGCGGCAGAAATCTCCCAACACTATATTTATCTACGAAAACACAGCAAATACATCTATTCCTAAGAGAGACGAGAATACACAGGAAAGCGCACAGCGTGCAGCTACACCCAAGAGCACTCGGTACCCCAAGAGGCGGGTAAGATACGGAGCCGCGACCCGGCGGGACCCGAGCCCTCCCCCACCCCAGCACACCGGCGGGAGGAGAGGATTCAGAGCCGGGAGGGAGTGGAAGCACACCCCGCGAAGTAGCCAGCCCCGGTGATCTGCGCGGGGAGAGCTGACCCACATTGCGCAGTGCAGCGGAGATTGGAGAGACAGAGGGGCAGCATCTGAGCAGGGAACGTGCCAGGGTGCTTGCAGCCGGCTCCAGGGAAGGAAAAAAAAAAAGTGCGCGCTTTCTTCAGCGGTCTTAAAGAGAAAGGAGCCCAGCAGAGGAGCCGGATCGCCCCGGCACACTCAGCCCAGCAGGCTGGGAGTCCTGGGGAGTTTCAGACGCCTTAGCTGGCAACTGAGGAAGCGTAGCCATACTTAACACTTCTGACAGAGATCAACAGCCTCCCATTCGTTCCCACCCCTGCCAGAGCGAAAAAGGGCCCTGCAGAGCCGCACAGCCACAGCTGTGGAATAGTGGGGCAATAGCGCCACCTACAGCATTCCCACAGAATTTACGTCCGGTGGGCGTTTTTTTGTTTTTTTGTTTTGTTTTGTTTTTTGTTTTTTGTTTTGTTTTTGTTTTTTCTTTTCTTTCTTTTTTCTTTTCCTCTTCCTTTCTTTCTTTCTTCTTTTTTTCTTTTTTTTCTCTTCTTTTTTTCTTCTCTTTTTAAAGTCTTAAAGAGCCCAGCTGACATATGTGGCAACTATCAGTAACCAATTCTATAGCCATGAAAAGACAGAGGAATATGGTTCACACCAAAATCAACCAGACAACCCCAGAGAGGGAGTCTGAAGGGATGGAAATGCACAGCCTCCCTGAAAAAGAATTCAGAATAAAAGTCATAACCATGCTGATGGACCTACAGAGAAATGTGCAAGAGCTGAGGGACGAAGTGAGGGAAGTGAGGAAAGACAATGCAGAAATCAGACAAGCGATCGATGGGCTTAACAGCAGAACGGATGAGATGCAAGAGACTGTTAATGGAATAGAAAACAGAGAACAGGAGTGCAGAGCAGCTGAGGCAGAGAGAGATAAAAGGATTTCTAGGAATGAAAGAATATTAAGAGAACTGTGTGACCAATCCAAACGGAACAATATTCGCATTATAGGAGTACCAGAGGAAGAAGAGAGAGAAAAAGGGATAGAAAGTGTCTTTGAAGAAATAATTGCTGAAAACTTTCCCTCGCTGGGGAAAGAAATAGTCTCGCAGTCCACCGAAGCCCACAGATCTCCCAACACAAGGGACCCAAGGAAGACAACACCAAGACACATAATAATTAAAATGGCAAAGATCAAAGATAAAGACAGGGTATTAAAGGCAGCTAGAGAGAGAAAAAAGATCACCTACAAAGGAAAACCCATCAGACTATCATCAGACTTCTCAACAGAAACCTTACAGGCCAGAAGAGAATGGCATGATATATTTAACGTTATGAAACAGAAGGGCCTCGAACCAAGAATATTGTATCCAGCACGATTATCATTTAAATATGATGGAGGGATTAAACAATTTCCAGATAAACGAAAGTTGAGAGAGTTTGCCTCTCATAAACCACCACTACAGGATATCTTAAATGGACTGCTCAAGATGGAAGCACACCTAAGGCTTAAAAAGATGTAACCAGAGAAAATAAAATCATAGCAAAGAAAGCAGACCATCCAAATACTAACTAAAGGCAAAGAATAAAACACCTATTATAGAAAGAATGGAGGAGGAGGAATAAGAAGGGACAGAAATAAAGAAACATCAGACTGTGTTTACAATAACTTAACAAGAAACTTAAGTTAGATTCTTAAATAGTAAAGAAGCAACCCTTGAATCCTTGGTAACCACGAATATAAAGCCAGCAATAGCAATAAGTACATATCTATCAATAATCACCCTAAATGTAAATGGACTGAATGCACCAATCAAAAGACACAGAGTAACAGAATGGATAAAAAAGCAAGACCCATCTATATGCTGCCTACAAGAAACTCACCTCAAATCCAAAGATATACACAGACTAAAAGTGAAGGGATGGAAAAAGATATTTCATGCAAACAACAAAGAGAAAAAAGCAGGTGTTGCAGTACTTGTATCAGACAAAATAGACTTCAAAACGAAGAAAGTAGCAAAAGATAAAGAAGGACATTACATAATGATAAAGGGGTCAGTCCAACAAGAAGATATAACCATTATAAATATATATGCACCCAACACAGGAGCGCCAGCATATGTGAGACAAATACTAACAGAATTAAAGGAGGAAATAGACAGCAGTGCATTCATTTTAGGAGACTTCAACACACCACTCACTCCAGAGGACAGATCAACCAGACAGAAAATAAGGAAAGACAAATAGGCACGAACAACACACTAGAACAGATGGACCTAACAGACATCTACAGAACTCTACACCCAAAAGCAACAGGATACACATTCTTCTCAAGTGCACATGGAACATTTTCCAGAATAGACCATATACTAGGCCAAAAAGAACCTCAGTAATTTCAAAAATATTGAAATCCGACCAACCAACTTCTCAGATCACCAAGGTATAAAACTAGAAATAAATTTTAGAAAGAAATCAAAAAGGCTCACAAATACATGGAGACTTAACAACACTCTCCTAATTAATCAATGGGTAACGACCAAATCAAAACAGAAATCAAAGAATATATGGACACTAATGACAACAAAAACACAAAGCCACAACTTCTGTGGGACGCAGCAAAGGCAGTTCTAAGAGGAAAGTATATTGCAATCCAGGCCTATTTAAAGAAGGAAGAACATTCCCAAATGAATAGTCTAAAGACACAATTTCTGAAATTGGAAAAAGAAGAACCAATGAGGCCCAAAATCACCAGAAGGAGGGACATAATAAAGATTAGAGAAGAAATAAATAAAATTGAGAAGAATAAAACAATAGAAAAAATCAATAAAACCAAGAGCTGGTTCTTTGAAAAGTTAAACAAAATAGATAAACCCCTAGCCAGACTCATTAAGAGAAAAAGAGAATCTACACACATAAACACAATCAGAAATGAGAAAGGAAAAATCACGACAGACCCCACAGAAATACAAAGAATCATAAGAGAATATTATGAGAATCTATATGCTAACAAGCTGGAAAACATAGAAGAAATGGACAACTTCTTAGAAAATACAACCTTCCAAGACTGACCAAGCAAGAAACAGAAAAACTAAACAGACCAATCACCAGTGACGAAATCAAATTGGTAATCAAAAAACTACCCAAGAACAAAACCCCCGGGCCTGATGGATTCACCTCTGAATTCTACCAGACATATAGAGAAGAAATAACACCGATTCTCCTTAAAGTTTTCCAAAAAATAGAAGAGGAGGGAATACTTCCAAACTCATTCTATGAAGCCAGCATCACTCTAATACCAAAACCGGGCAAAGACCTCACCAAAAAAGAAAATTACAGACCAATATCCCTGATGAACGTAGATGCAAAAATACTCAACAAAATATTAGCAAACCGAATTCAAAAATACATCAAGAGGATCATACTCCATGATCAAGTGGGATTCATCCCAGGGATGCAAGGATGGTACAACATTCGAAAATCCATCAACATCATCCACCACATCAACAAAAGAAGAACAAAAACCACATGATCATCTCCATAGATGCTGAAAAAGCATTTGACAAAATTCAGCATCCATTCCTGATTAAAACGCTCAACAAAATGGGTATAGAGGGCAAGTACCTCAACATCATAAAGGCTATATATGACAAACCCACAGCTAACATCATTAACGGCGAGACGCTGAAAGCTTTTCATCTAAGATCGGGAACAAGACAGGGATGCCCACTCTCTCCACTGTTATTCAACATAGTACTGGAGGTCCTAGCCACAGCAATCAGACAAAACAAAGACATACAAGGCATCCAGATTGGTAAAGAAGAAGTCAAATTGTCACTATTTGCAGATGACATGATACTGTACATAAAAAACCCTAAAGATTCCATTCCAAAACTACTAGAACTAATATCTGAATTCAGCAAAGTTGCAGGATACAAAATTAACACACAGAAATCTGTTGCTTTCCTATACACTAATGATGAACTAACAGAAAGAGAAATCAGAAAAACAATTCCATTCACAATTGCATCAAAAAGAATAAAATACCTAGGAATAAACCTAACGAAGGAAGTGAAAGACCTGTACTCTGAAAACTACAAGACACTCCTAAGAGAAATTAAAGAGGACACTAACAAATGGAAATGCATCCCATGCTCTTGGCTAGAAGAATAAATATTGTCAAAATGGCTATACTACCTAAAGCAATCTACAGATTCAATGCAATCCCTATCAAACTACCAACAGCTTTCTTCAATGAACTGGAACAAATAATTCTAAAATTCATATGGAACCACAAAAGACCCCGAATAGCCAAAGCAATCCTGAGAAGGAGGAATAAAACAGGGGGAATTACACTCCCTGACTTCAAGCTCTACTACAAAGCCACAGTAATCAAGACAATTTGGTATTGGCACAAAAACAGACCCACAGACCAGTGGAACAGAATAGAAAATCCAAACATTAACCCAAACATATACAGTCAATTAATATTTGATAAAGTGCCTTGGATATACAATGGGGAGATGACAGCCTCTTCAGCAGCTGGTGTTGGAAAAACTGGACAGCTACATGTAAGAGAATGAAACTGGACTACTGTCTAGCCCCATACACAAAGGTAAACTCAAGGTGGATCAAAGACTTGAATGTAAGTCATGAAACCATAAAACTCTTAGAAAAAAACATAGGCAAAAATCTCTTGGACATAAACATGAGTGACTTTTTCATGAACATATCTTCCCGGGCAAGGGAAACAAAAGCAAAAATGAACAAGTGGGACTATATCAAGCTGAAAAGCTTCTGTACAGCAAAGGACACCATCAGTAGAACAAAAAGACATCTTACAGTATGGGAGCATATATTCATAAAAAACGTATCTGATAAAGGGTTGACATCCAAAATATATAAAGAACTCATGCACCTTAACAAACAGAAAGCAAATAATCCAATTAAGAAATGGGCAGAGGACATGAATAGACACTTCTCCAAAGAAGAAATTCAGATGGCCAACAGGCACATGAAAAGATGCTCCACATCACTAATCATCAGAGAAATGCAGATTAAAACCACAATGAGATATCACCTCACACCAGTGAGGATGGCCAACATCCAAAATACAAACAATAACAAATGTTGGCGAGGATGTGGAGAAAAGGGAACCCTCCTACACTGCTGGTGGGACTGCAAATTAGTTCAACCATTGTGGAAAGCAGTATGGAGGTTCCTCAAAAAACTCAAAATTGAGATACCATTTGACCCAGGAATTCCACTCCTAGGAATTTACCCTAAGAATGCAGCAGCCCGATTTGAAAAGGACAGATGCACCCCTGTGTTTATTGCAGCACTATTTACAATAGCCAAGAAATGGAAGCAACCTAAGTGTCCATCAGTAGATGAATGGATAAAGAAGATGTGGTACATATACACAATGGAATATTATTCAGCCATAAGAAGAAAACAAATCCTACCATTTGCAACAACATGGATGGAGCTAGAGGGTATTATTCTCAGTGAAATAAGCCAAGCCGAAAAAGACAAGTATCAAATGATTTCACTCATATGTGGAGTATAAGAACAAAGAAAAAAACTGAAGGAACAAAACAGCAGCAGACTCACAGAACCCAAGAACGGACTAATAGTTACCAAAGGGAAAGGGACTGGGGAAAATGGGCGGGAAGGGAGGGATAAGAGGGAAAAAGGGGCATTACGATTAGCAGATGTAATGTTGGGGGGGCACGGGGAGGGCAGTACAACTCAGAGAAGACAAGTAGTGATTCTATAGCATGTCACTATGCTGATGGACAGTGACTGTAATGGGGTTGGTGGGGGGGACCTGATGAAGGGGTAGTTTAATAATCGTAATATTGCACATGTAATTGTAAATTAATGATAATAAAAAAAAAAGAAAAAAAATCTCTTGGACATAAACATGAGCAACTTCTTCATGAACATATCTCCCCGGGCAAGGGAAACAAAAGCAAAAATGAACAAGTGGGACTATATCAAGCTGAAAAGCTTCTGTACAGCAAAGGACACCATCAGTAGAACAAAAAGACATCCTACAGTATGGGAGAATATATTCATAAAAAACGTATCTGATAAAGGGTTGACATCCAAAATATATAAAGAACTCATGCACCTTAACAAACAGAAAGCAAATAATCCAATTAAGAAATGGGCAAAGGACATGAATAGACACTTCTCCAAAGAAGAAATTCAGATGGCCAACAGGCACATGAAAAGATGCTCCACATCGCTAATCATCAGAGAAATGCAGATTAAAACCACAATGAGATATCACCTCACACCAGTGAGGATGGCCAACATCCAAAACACAAACAACAAGAAATGTTGGCGAGGATGTGGAGAAAAGGGAACCCTCCTACACTGCTGGTGGGACTGAAAATTAGTTCAACCATTGTGGAAAGCAGTATGGAGGTTCCTCAAAAAACTCAAAATAGAAATACCATTTGACCCAGGAATTCCACTCCTAGGAATTTACCCTAAGAATGCAGCAGCCCGATTTGAAAAGGACAGATGCACCCCTGTGTTTATTGCAGCACTATTTACAATAGCCAAGAAATGGAAGCAACCTAAGTGTCCATCAGTAGATGAATGGATAAAGAAGATGTGCTACATATACACAATGGAATATTATTCAGCCATAAGAAGAAAACAAATCCTACCATTTGCAACAACATGGATGGAGCTAGAGGGTATTATGCTCAGTGAAATAAGCCAAGCCGAAAAAGACAAGTATCAAATGATTTCACTCATATGTGGAGTATAAGAACAAAGAAAAAATACTGAAGGAACAAAACAGCAGCAGACTCACAGAATCCAAGAATGGACTAATAGTTACCAAAGGGAAAGGGACTGGGGAAAATGGGTGGGAAGAGAGGGATAAGAGGGAAAAAGGGGCATTACGATTAGCAGATGTAATGTTGGGGGGCACGGGGAGGGCTGTACAACTCAGAGAAGACAAGTAGTGATTCTATAGCATCTCACTACGCTGATGGGCAGTGACTACAATGGGGTTGGTGGAGGGGACCTGATGAAGGGGTAGTTTAATAACCATAATATTGCACATGTAATTGTAGATTAATGATAATAAAATAAATTTAAGAAAAAAACGAACAAAAAATATATATTAAATGCCAATGAACAACAATAAAAATGAAGCTCACTTCTTATTAAAGCAAATTTAGGCCAGAACGAGGTAAAGGCATTTTTAAGGGTTGAAACAAAATTTAAAAAATCAACTATCAACCTAAAATTCTATATCAAGTGAAACTATCCTACTGCCTCAGCACCTCTCCCTGCACTCATATCTGTGGCCTCAAGGGAGCACCCGGTGTACAGAGGGTGTCATGGTGAGCAGGCACCTGGAAATGGGTGACCACTGAATGGCAGCCACACACAGAAGTTGACCTGTAACACAATGGAGGGAAGTATCTCCAGGAGGCAGAATTTTGGGCAGTTCACTGTCTACTCTGGAAAGACAGCCCGAGGTATGAATCTATATTGATACAGGAAGTGGCTAACAGGCTGTATGACATGTTAGGGACTTGGAAAGAACAAAACGAGAAGATGGGTGGCAAGGAGGTGTAGGAGAGAAGTATGCAGACTCTCAGAATTGGCTCAAAGTGCAAAGGCAGTTATATTTGCCGTAAATACTCCCGAGGGGATGTCCAGGCCAAGAGGACGCTCACTGACTGGGGGCAAGCAAGATGCCTCCTCCTGTGGCTGTCACTCAAGGTCTCTCCCCAGCCACCGGTGTTTGCTCCACAGATTCAGGGCTGGGTGCTGTGGCAGGGGTGCTGCACGGGCTCAACATGGACGTTCCCTCGCCAAGAGTGATGTGACTACCACTGAGTGCCCCAACAGCCTGACGGCAAAAGCCAAAACTAGAGCCCCAGTATGGCACCCTTCCCCAGGGGGACCCGCCAGCTACCTGGCAGAAAATTGGTTATTCTGGACCTTTTCCTGTCACAGAGAAGGGAGTGATTTGCCCTCGTGGGAATTCACGCTATTACGGATTCAGATTTGCCCCCATAACTCTTCAGCCTGTTTCCCCATTCATGCACTTGCAGAACACCTTACTCATTACCATTGTGTCCCATACAATGTCACTTCAGATCCAAGAACCCATTTTATGGCAAAGGAAATAGTGACAGAGGGAAGAGGCCTGCTGCACTCACTGGTCTTAACCCTGTTCCCGTCACCCAGAAGTAGGTGGCCTGACAGATGGTGGAAAATGGTCTACTGGAGGCCTAACTAGGGTGTCGGCTAAAACCACATCCTGAGAGACTGTGGTCCTGTCTTATAGACACTGTATATGCTTTAAACCAACCAAGGGTGGGAGGAGGGAGTGGCTTCTCAAAATACACCTAATAATCCATTAATAGAATTTTTCCTATACATCCCCCATCCTGTACCTTGAGAATTTGGAAGTCCTAATTCCCAAGGGAGGAGGGCACCCACCAGGCAACAGAGTCGTGGTTCCATTGAATCAGGATGGAGACTGCCACCTGACATATGGACTCCTTATACCACTGAACTAACAGACAAAAGACAAAGGGATTATGCATGCCTGTGAGCAGGAGTAACGCCATCTTGACAAACCTGCCATGAACACAGCTGACTCACATTACCCCCTCCCCACATCCTGCATCTATGCAAATAGGAAACATCCCCGTAGTTAAGATCTCACTGGGAACTAATGACATTGGCTAAGACTCCCACCCCCGCTTTGACTCAACACACAGACACACCTTGCGCATAGAACCTTTCTCCTTGCCTCCCTAAAAAGTAGCCTCCCTAAACCCCAAAGCTTCCTGCCAGCGCTCAGTACAAGCTTCTGTAGGTGAGCTGCCAATAAGCCTTTGCGGCATACAGTCTGGACTTGTAAGCCTCTGTCTTTTGTCTCATAGCCCCTTTGGCCTTCAGGGGTTGGTTTGCTTATACCTCCCCTACGTGGGACACTTTCTTAGTCAGATGACTGGTCCTAATTACCAACGGAAAATGGTCACTGCTGCACAAACAATGCAAAGCCACTATGTCTGGATCCAGAGGCCTAACTAGGGCTAATTTTACATACTGCTCCCAGACCCAGTAATAATTGTTGTCTTAGGTGGGGTTATCTGGAAGTGCCCAACCGGATTTGGGGAACATGTGATTTATTGAGTGAGCACCCTTCAAGAAAAACCTGTGAAGGAAGGAAGCAGGACAGGAAGGGGAAAGAGCTGAGCATGGATGCAGTCACAGACAAATCTTGCTCTGGAGCATGAACTATGCTATGACCTGCCCCCCTTGAGAGAAGGGCACCAGCCTTTTGTACCCTGAATCACCTTTGGAGAAGGGCTAACTTCTCAAGGAAGCTGATGGCAATGCTTTAGAGAAGGGACAGCTGTGAGCAGCTAGCAGCCAATACTCAAGGCAAGAGGGACGATGTGCCAGCTGGTGAAGGGGTCAGGACGGCCCCTAAGCACACAGCATCAACTGGCACCTACAGGAAACAGCTGTAGCCCAGTAAAAACACGTCCTTTTCTGGAAGCAACCAGCACAGATAGATTCAAACTGTCAACTGGAGATCACTGATAAGGCGGATTCCCCAAAGAAGCCAAGGCTATGGGGTTCTGAGTACAAATTTGGGTCTTGAACAAACAGGACCCCTTATCCTCTGAAACTAGAGGGAATAAAATTCTTATGAAATCTGAGATTTTACATAACTTTATGAGCAAAGGGTGGAGAAATTAAAAATTTACCTAAATGTTATTGGTAGCCTACTATTAATACATGTCTGGCATATCTTAGGGGCTGGGAAAGTAATAGTAAAAAATACAGAGTATAAAATAGTATAAAAGGTCTCTGATCTGATGGAGCTTAATGTCTGATAACCATCACTTACAAAACAGTACAAGGACCCCGGAACAGAGGAGGAGCGGGACCAGGGAAGGTTTCCCTGAGGACGTATTCCCTGAGATAGAGAACCAGCCCCTCCAGGCTGGCAGTAGGAGTGTTCTGGCCTAAGCAGAGCAGAAGTGATGGCTTGCATGAACTTGCAGAGGTGACACAGAACACACCACACCGAAGAACTGAAAGCTCTGGGTCTGGGTGGTGGCGAAAGATAAGGCAAATGTGACGTTGGCACAATGGGAAACCATCCAAGAGTTATACGAATATACGAATACAGACATCATCAGATGTGTGGTCTTGAGAGAAAGAGGGCCGTGGTGTCCAAGGCTGATGGGGTTTAAGGCTTGATGGCCTCAGTCTTATGAGAAAAAGGCCGTCATCTGCCCAAGATGAAGATTACGAGCCCTTGAAAAAGCTGACAAAGGCCTGGAAGCTTTGATGAAAGATGGGGAGGTGGAGTTGCTGAGAGCCCAGATGGACACGACCTCCTGGAGTCTGCAACAGTGGCCACCTGCCCACCGAGCGCTCCTCTCAAACAGAACCCAGCCTCCTCCATATTCACTGAACATTTATTCACTGCACCTACTTCAAGCCAGTCACGGATCTGCGAAGAAGCACCACAGCATGGATCCAGGGCTTGTCGTTTGAGGAGTGGGTACAGCGGCAGGATAAGGCAGAGGTGTTGAACATGCTGAGGGGCAGAGCACAGGCTCTGGCACAAGCAGGCAAAGGGTAAGCCTTTGAGGAGGCAGACACCCTAGGAGACAAATGTAGGTGTTGAGGGAATGTGTCTGTGAAGCTGAAATCCAGAAGACACGTGAGCAAGCTGCTGCAAAGATCCAAGGAGGGAGCTGAGGGCAGGCAAGTTAAGAGGTTGTTAGTAAAAGAGGTTGCATTGGTGAGTTTTAAGATTTTGAAGTGGAAAGAAAAAAGCAACACAGAGTTTAATACAAATCACCAAACTGAGTTCAAGGATCTTGAGGCTAAATGCCAGATGCTGGGCATCTTACATGACTTAGAGGTTATTGTGGGGAACAGGAGTCAGGTACCCAGCTTCTTAGTGAGGCTTCAAGATCAGAGCAAGGAGGCCAAAAGATGTAAATGCACTTTGTATGGTACCTCCTTTCTGTGCTTTGAGAGCCAGCATGGCATCCTAAGAGAAATGTTTAGGTAGAGACCTTTCAAAATGAAGAAGGTTGTTGGAAAATAGCCACAAATGTTATATTGTATTGTGGCAGAAAGCAAGAGGCAGTCTCAATTGGTTGGCATCTAAAATATGTCCAGAGTCCCCTTATTTAGGCCCTAGATTAAAAATGTTAATTTACAATTGTTCACTAATAGAACACTAGAGAACTAAAAACTCAGAGATAAGGGTACAGTATTCTTCTGGGTATTGTTTTGGTAACTCCAGACCGAAAACATAAAAGTTTAATGAACAAAACACTCATTTTTGCCATTCAAATATCCTTACATAACACTTTATATTTTAAAATCAGTTAAATAATGAAAAAAATTAAGCCAGCAATGTTTTTTACGACCTATAATTTATAAGATAAAAATTATCCTGATCTGTTTAAATTCAATTTTCTATATTCTTCATCTTTTCTATGAAAGCCAAAAGAACTCTGCCACTGGGCAAATCTGGGCCTACAAAGTAACTGCATAATTAGGCTGTTCCTGTGCATAATCAGGGGACATTAAACAGCATCTTTAGAATCAAAATGCTTCCTTGAGTATGCAAATCAGTAGATCAGAGTATGAAGTTCACAACACAGTGAATCTTAGCTAAAGATATCATGGAGGATGGTAATGAAACCAAAATTAAATTTAAAAAATCCTGAGTAAAGGGGAAGATACTGAAAATTTCCATTTTAGAATATCATAAACAAAATAGCAAAAGAGCTTGGACATTATGAATTTGATAGCACTGACGCTATTTTACAGAGTTCCTTTGTGCCTGCCTTTTTGGTACTTACCTCTAAAACGAGCACACTAACTCACTACTAACCTTAGGACTGTTTACTTATAAATTATCATAATTAGTAAGTATATATTATACTTTACATATAACCATGAATAAAAATGTATATATTCATATTTATTTAAAATGCACTTTTGACATGGATACAAATAAATAATTTTTTTTTTTAACAAATCAGCTTTGAGTCCTTAATCTCTTGGTTTTAAATCAAAGATCAGTGCTAAAAGTTTTGCATACAGAACTTGGATTGAAAACTGATGAATCCACATTTTCTTCCTATTAAGCAAAAAATTCTTCTTCCTCCAGCTCTTCAGTGCAGCCTCCCTTCGCCAGAGCTGGGAGATTATGTTGTTTTCCTTCTCTCAAGTGGAAAACACATCTTGAGTGTTGGTGCAAATTACATGGATTCTGGCGGCATGTCCACAATATTGTAAAACCCTCGCCGAGACAGAGCTCCTCATCTCTGCGGCTCCCACTGCAGGCAGCAAAGCCCTTTCCAAGTGCTAATTACCGCAGCTCCTCAATAAATGTTGCAGAAACCAGCGAATACAGGCGCCACAATAAGATGTGGCCATACTTGGGAAACACGAGGAGCAAGAAGACCAAGCGATAGGCATTACCATTCCCGCTGTGCCGGGGCCCAGACTTTCCCTCGCAACCCTAATCCCGCGCAAGGTCCCAGCGGCAGGTTCCCCCACCGGCCCGGGCCCCCTCTGCCTTCTCCCTTACACTGCTTCTCAGCCTGGTCCCGGATACCGGGCCTCGGGGACACCCAGGAACTGCCCATTCGCCCGGCACTAGCCGTGTCCCCAGCGCAGCCTGAAACGCGGGCGCTGAGAGGACGGAGAGACCGGGCTCCGCAGCTTGGAGGCTGCGGGCCCCGGCGCATGCTCCTGGCTTGACCCGGGTCACGCTGGAGCCCCCTAGAATTTAATCCACTTTTCCACATTTTGGAGCTGACCTGGGAGGGTCTGGACAGAAACTCCGGCTTTCGTGCGGCGGAAGGGGCCCGGCGGCAACGGGGAGCCGACCGGAAGAGGCTGCTCGCAAAACCCGGAAAAGCCCTTCCGATCCGCGCTGTCGCCGTGCGGAGGCCCCGGCATGCGCAGTAGCTCCCCCGTGGCGGCCGCGGCGTCTGCTGAGCCCGAAGGTCCGGGGGCTCCCGGCCCGCTGTGCGACGGCTCTCGCGTCATGTCGGCGCAGGGCGACTGCGAGTTCCTGGTGCAGCGAGCCCGAGAGCTGGTGCAGCAGGACCTGTGGGCGGCCAAGGCATGGCTGATCACGGCCCGCAGCCTCTACCCCGCCGACTTCAACATCCAGGTGGGGCCGGGTCGTGCGGACGCCGGGGCTGTGGTGGTCGCGGCGCCGGTCGCGCTCTGTGCGCCGCCGCCCGGACCTCTCCGCGAGGCCGGCCCCCGGCGACCCTGCGTCCCCCAGGCGGGGAGGGAGCGGGGGCGGGGGTCTGAGGCTCCGCTGCGAGGCCTGGTCCCGGGGAGGGTCGTTCGCTCATTCGTCCATCCCGACGGCAGTCGTCTGTTCCCTGCGTCTGAGACGCTGTTCCACCAGCCCTGGGAGCCCCGGGGCTGTAAGTGAGCAGGGGGCCCCGAGTCACCTGATGACGCTCTGCTCTCAGGCCGGCCGACGCGGGGTGGTGGGGGGCGCGCTGCGTAGGTGTGACGGGCCTGACCTGTGTTGCAGTATGAGATGTACACCATAGAGCGGAACGCGGAGCGCACCGCCACCGCCGGGAGGCTGCTCTACGACATGTGAGTGGGCGCCGGCCCTGCCCGCGGCTCTCGGCAGTGGGTACCCTCAGGCTCACTTGCATCTCCGCGCCCTAAGGCTTCCTTTGTTACGAGGCCAGGCCTTGCGTTAATTGCTGGGAGGCCTTCTGCAGAGAAGTCTTATGTTTTGTTCTTGCTAAAACTTTTCTATCCAGTAACTTATTTTGGAAATAATACATGCTCTTCACAAAGGTTCAGACAATACTGAAAGATAGAGAATCATTAGGGAAAGTCCCTCCTGACGTCAACCGGAGTCAAGTTTTGTGTAAAGTGTACACATACGAAGAGTACATATAAGTAGCTGTGCGGAGGGGTGACAGAAGTGAGATCCTCCTAGTCGCATTATGCTGCAGCTTGCTGTCTTCACCCTCTGTAAAGGGACCCCCGTTCCATGTCAGCATGTGGAGATCTACTTCATTCTTTTTCATGTCTGCATAGCATTTCATAACCACTCTTAATTGGCGGATGTTTAGATAGTTTCCAGTTATTTGGAAATTAGAGTGTCAGTAAGCAATTTTGTACCTATATTTTGGGGTTTTTCTGTAGTATAGACTCTTAGACATGGTTTTTCATAGTCAAAGAGCATGCACATTTAAAATTTTGATACCTATCAAATTACTCTCCAAAAATTAGAGTAATTTTTTTTTACACCAATATAAATTGGTGTAAAATTGCCACCGAAGGTGTATAAGAGTGCCCATTTTCCCATACCATTGCCCACCTGGATATTATCAGTCTATCAGATTTTGATTGTCAATAGTGTAAGACGAGAAAATGGTATCTTGCTATTTTTTTTTAATTTGTGTTCACTGTTACTAATATGTTTATCTTTTCAAATGTTCTCTTTGGCTATTTGTGTTTTTCTGTGATTTGCTTATACCCACTTTTTCTTTTAGGTCATTTTTTTTTTCTTGTTGATATTTAGGAGTGCTTTACATATTATGGTCATTTGTCTTTTCACTTATTAAAAACTAAAGACTTTTGTAAGGACCCTCATTTTTCGTGTTTAGTTTTTATTTTTATATCTTTATTTTGGTTTGTTTTGGTACATCTACACAGTCACTTGGAATAAAGAGAACTGTGTTTTTCTCCAAATGCTAATGTTCTTACTTTCTTTTTCCAGTACAATCTGGCATTTTAATTTAATGCATTCATTTTAAAAATAGGTTTGTGAATTTCCCAGATCAGCCTATGGTGTGGAGAGAAATCAGCATTATTACATCAGCATTAAGGAACGATTCACAGGATAAACAAACACAGTTTTTAAGAAGTAAGAATGGAGTGATGACTTAATGCTGTACAAATTATCATTTCTGGAATAGCAAGTTACATATACTAATTTCACAAAAATGTCACAAATGTGGTATTGGTATCCATATGCATGTTTTGATCTTAGCAACTAAATTCAAGTGACAAATGATGTCACTTGGTTTTTTGAGCATTTGCTTATTAAGCTTCTTTAAAGGATGTGCATTTATCAGTTGCCTAGGGAACTGAATATATTTTTACCAGGTTTTACAGTAACCAGAAAGCAACTGTAGATAAGATCTCCATAAAACAAGAGGAAACTTAGTAATTTATTACCTTTCTTGTTAACCTTCAGCCTATGTTGATTGCAATAGCCAAAGATTTCAAATTATGGATAAGAAAGAAAGTTTTGTCAACCACAGAGGGATTAAGGGAACAGACCCCCAGTGCAGTCAAAACTCTGCATAGAACTTTTGACTCCCCCAAAACTTAACTGTAATAGCCAACTGTTGACCAGAAGCTTTGCCGATAGTGTAGTCAATTAACATGTATTTTGTATATTAAATGTATTATAGGCTGTATTCTTAAAGTAAGCTAGAGAAAAGAAAATTTAAATTGTCAAAAATCTCCAAAAATTTTTCCACTATAAATTTTTGGAAGAAAATCCACATGTCAGTGGACCTGCATGGTTCAAACCAGTGTCATTCAAGAGTCACCTATAGATGGTTTAAGTCTTTTCAACTTAAACAGGTGCATGCCCTTTATCTCAGCAGTAAGCATTGTTGTGAACCTTCACAGACCTTATTCTTGTCTTCTAGATCCCTTAAGTCCTCCAATGTTTTCATGGCCATTTGGCAAACATACCTAATACCATCTGATCCAAAAGCCTTCTAACTCGTAGGTAGAACCCAGTGATTCTTCACGTAGTATTTACTGATCTGTATGAAAATGCCTTCCACTTTTGCTTCAGTATTTTCTTTTCGAAAGAAACTTTTTAAAGTGAAATGTGCTCTGTACAGGTTTATTTGAAACTCTCCCTGGTCGGGTCCAGTGTGAAATGTTACTAAAAGTTACGGAACAATGCTTCAACACACTGGAAAGATCAGAAATGCTGCTTCTACTTTTGAGACGCTTCCCTGAAACAGTGGTTCAACATGGGGTGAGATTTGATCTTTTCCTTTTTCTTAAGAAAATAAAATTGATCAACAAATTCATAATTATGAGTAGGAACTATAGTGTGTATTCTAAAACAAATTCTGAGAAGCACTATGTAAGATTGAACTTAAATCAAGGAATCTTTGTCATTAAAGCTAAAAGGATGTTACCCTTCAATCAAACTTTATAAATTTCTTTATCAAACCATGAATTTCTAGAAGTTGTCTTATCAGTGTAAGGAAACAGTCACCAAGCTTTGACAGTGCTAGTTATTTGCAATCTATAAAGTTTACAAAAATAATCTTACTCCACTGTAGTCAACAGTGTGTTCAAATTTACTTGAGACCCAGTCTGTAGTCTTAACAGAAGTGTTTTTCATATGCTTTTGCCCTATGGACATGTTTTCCCTCTATTCCTGCCCTTTCTTTATATCTGTAATAATGACTGAGTGCTCCTGGCAGGCAGTGCTAAGTGTTAGGTCTCTCCTTCTATACTCCCCCGTCCCCTTAACATGGATAGTATCGCACTTGACAGATGAGGAAACTGAGTCTTAAATATGTTAGTAAATTCCCACAACCAGTAAGGGGGAAAGTCAGCATTCAATCATTAACTCTAGTCATTCAAACTCTTTTGCTTACTCTTACCCACGCCATTTTCCTGCCTTTGGCCCCAGTTAACCTCTGTACCTCCCTGTGTTGGTTTCCCAGGGCTACTGTCACAAAGTACCAGAAACTGGGTGGCTTGAAACAACAGCAATTTGTACTCTCACAATTTTAGAAGCTAGAGGCAAGGTGTGGGCAGGGCTCTGCTCCCTTCAGAGGCTCTAGGGAAAAATCTCTCCTACCTCTCCCAGCTTCTGGTGGTCACCGGCAATCTTTGTCAGTCCTCGGCTCACAGTTGCATTGTTCCAGTCTCTGCTCCATTGTCACAGAGCCTTCTGCCGTGCATGTCTGTCTTTATGTGACCTTCTTATAAGGACATACTCAATGGATTTAGGATCTTCCCTGATCCAGTATAACCTCATCTTAACTAATTGCATCTATAAACACCTCACTTTTTTTATAAAATGGTATATATGTTAGGTCACATTCTGAGGTTCTGAGTGGGCGTGAGTTTTGGAGGGACGCAATTCAGCTCGGTACACTCTCTGATCATTACTCTATTTTTCTGTCTTGTAATCTTTTACACTGTCCCACCCATCCCCATGCATCCCCGAGCAGTGGCAGGGAAGATAATGCAGACATCTTGGTGGATTTTGATAAGCTGACTTTCTACTATCCTAGAGCATCAGTAATGGAAAGGTGACCTTAAAACCCAAACAGTTCTGTCTGGTCTAGCCCAGGCTATGTGACCGGCTTCTGACAACTCTTGAAGGTGATAAGTTTGTCTATATAATACATCTTGGTGTAGAGAATAAAGTTAGTTACCGCATTTCTTAGAAAATCTCTACATCTCAATTATCATTCTAATTGTAGTTTCAATGTCAAGTTTCTGTAGACATTTTGTTAACATTTTAATTTTGCTTGTTCAGAGAAGAACCAAGACAAAGTAGGCTCTGGTTGGGTGAATTTGGGGGTTCCCTTCTGGGCTATGTTGCTGATGCATTCTTTTCTAGTCTTTGAAATAAGAATATTTATTTCTCCTCAAAGTTTGGGTATACAAACTATATGACAAATTTAAAGATACCCTGTTTCTTCATATAATTCTGACATCTTAAACTGTAACACATTTAAATGATTAATTGTATTTTGAAACAGGTTGGCCTTGGGGAGGCACTATTAGAGGCTGAAACTATTGAAGAACAAGAATCCCCAGTTAACTGCTTTAGAAAATTATTTGGTGAGAAAAATTGTACTTTACATTATAAAATAAGTAAGTAGAATATGCTGGTATACATATCCTTTCAGGGATAAGGTCATTTGTAGAAAGCAGCAGCTTTTTGTATTATGGAATATACACTCTTGTCTATTTTTTCAGCCCAGAAAGCACTTTAAATAACTTCTCAATTTTTATTATGTAATATTTGATACCTCCAAAAGAATATGTGTAACCATATACTTAAGTATGAAGCACAGTAATAAACATCTGAATTAGCACCCAATTTTTTAGACCCTTGCCCATAATGTAGAATCTGCCTTTGTGCTGCCTCCCTACCTCCATCTACTGGTGACCCTCTGCGCTACAGGTTTTAACTAAATGTGCCAAAAGGGTTTTTCTTCCCCCATATAGTTCAGATACTACATTAAATGAACTCTAAAATGATTTTTTTTTGCCAGAACTTGGGATAGATAGAAAATTTAGTATTTTTTTCCTTGTTTTTTCCTCTTCAACAGTTTGTGATGTCCTTCCTCTAATAATTAACAACCATGATGTTCGATTGCCTGCCAATTTATTATATAAATACTTGAACAAAGCAGCTGAATTTTATATCAATTATGTCACTAGGTCTACTCAGACAGAGAATCAGCATCAAGGTAGGTGGGACTGTCCTGCAGTTTTATTTAGACTCTAGTAAAATTGCAAACTCAGAAATCCCTCCTCATTCTGACAATTCCCCTCTGAATACATACCAGTTTGTAGTGTCTCTAAAAGGTGGTTCCTAGAAAAAAAGTAGTACAGTGAAGAAATGAGGCTTTTCTGGAACCCGTTTTACCCCTTGGTAGAAACAGTCACCTGGCTGAACTGTGGCATCAGGGCCCCGAGCTTCACTCACGTACCCCAGCCGCGGACGCTGGGACAAGCACAGAGTTTGCTGAGAGTCGGTGCCCCGTCTTGTGAGTGGGGATTCACACTTCCCTTTATCAAGTGCCACATAAATGGTAGGTAGTAATGTTAACTGGAGGCTCCTTTTTTCTCACATCTCAGGTGCCCAAGAAACATCTGATTTAATGTCACCTAGCAAACGTAGCTCTCAGAAGTATATAATAGAAGGGCTGACTGAGAAATCCTCCCAGATTGTGGACCCTTGGGAGAGGTTGTTTAAGATTTTGAACGTTGTTGGCATGAGATGTGAATGGCAGATGGATAAAGGAAGACGGTAAAAAATTGTTAACTTCTAAAATTACTTAACCTTTCAATAGCATAATCTCAGAAACGTTAAATACAAACACTTTTTTTTAAAGCATATAATGTGTGGGTACACTTGTCTTTGAGCAAATCCTCTAACATTCAGTATTTATACAAAAGAGGGTGGTTTTTGTGTTATTAAAATATTTCCAACAGAAGTATAAACTCTTAAGATGATGTTGAATCTGAAGCACTCCTTGTTGTTTGGAGGAAAGAGAAGCTAGTTGGTAGCTTTGTGTAGTGGCATGTTCAAATCATGACATCTTGGTCTGATCACTGCTCAGTTCAGTAGGGGAATTTGTATGCAGACAATAAAGAATAATTTTACATGCCTTGAGCTACATTTGGTAAATGTAATGGTTCTGTTGGGGCTTTTCTCTAGACCTGTTGCTGATAAGTCCAGAGTTATTAAATAATTTCTCTCATCCATCTTTCAGAAGCTATGGTGATATTTTGCATAGAATGAAGGATCTCTGCAGATACATGAACAACTTTGATAATGAAGCTCATGCAAAATATAAAAACCAAGTGGTTTATTCCACTATGTTGGTCTTCTTTAAGAATGCATTCCAGTATGTCAACAGCATACAGCCATCTCTCTTCCAAGGTTGGTTAAAGAATTTTGGTTGGAGTATTCCAGAATGCTGAGCTGGGATGGTGAGGAAGATGAAAATATTCACATTAGTGTTGTCCTTGGATCCAAGTAACTATGGAGTGATGCCAGTGCTTTTTTTAGTTGTTGGTTTTTATATGAGTATATTTTCATTTGAAATTTCTATATTAAAGGGTGTAATGGTTCTGTGAAACAAAATACACAGAGTGAATGCCTCTTTTGAAAAAGCAGCAGGCATAGCAAAGTATTGAAGTAAATTTCACAAAAATTTGGCAATTGACAAAAGACTATTAAAATAATACATGTGCATTCTAGAAACTGTGAAATATAGAAAAACAAGAGGGTGAAGTCACCCACAATCCTTCCAGTATAACAGCTTTCATTTTTGTGTATTGCCTTCTAGAGTTTCATACATTTAGGTTTTTTGGAATTTGTAAACATAGTGCATGTTTAACTTTGTGGTCTTAACGTTTTAGTAATTTTGTGATTCATGATTATTGTAAAACATTTGTAGGCTTGTGAGAACAATTGCAGAGAAGGAACCTGCACTGGTAACCTGCCATGAAGGCCTCTGTGAACAATTTGGTGTTTATCTGTAGTCTTTTTTCTATACATGTATACTTATTTGTTGGCCTATTTGGATCACACCAAACATTTCTCCCATTGCAGTTGAGCAAACATCTACCTGCTGTTACGTATTCTTTTCCTTGCTGCATTTTGATGTGTTGGTGTTTCCCCGTGCATAGGTGCGAATGCCCCAAGCCACGTTCCACTCATTCTTCTTGAGGATGTGTCAAATGTGTACGGTGATGCAGAAATTGATCGTAGTAAACACGTACATAAAAAGAGGAAGCTAGCTGAGGGAAGAGAAAAAACCATGGTAATCCTTTCAGATGTGTTTATTAAATAGATTATGTGTTTATGGTTTGTTGAAATGAATCTTTGTAAAATACAGCTTTGGAGCTACACCGATAAAGCTTAGGTCTCTTAATTATAAAATATGATTTACTAAGTAAGTCAGTAGTTTCAGCTGGAAGTGATTTCACCCCCCAGGAACCTTTGGCGATGTCTGAGGCCATTTGTGGCTCTCTTGGCTTAGCAGGGAAGGGTTTTGCTCTGAGTTTCTAGTGGGTAGAGGCCAGGGACGCTGCCAAACAAGCGACAGTGTGCAGGACGGCCCCACCAGTTTTCTCTACCTGTGTTGACTGAATGGCATCAACTCAATTTAAACAAACCCTAGTGAGCTACCCTGCCCACCTAGAGCAGGGTGCTGTGGCGAGTGCTGGCCGTGGAACGGCAGGTGTCTTGGCATTCAGGGTGGGAAGTAATTACAGCCCGGGGTGAGACGTTGGAAAGGTTTCAGGAGGAGGCCAGCGTTTGCAATCAGCCTTGAAGGATGTCTAGGGTTTTGTCAAGAGAGCTCAGTTTACACAAAGAGGCCAGAGAAAGGGAAGGGCCATCGGTCTTCTCATCTGGCCAGGCAGCGCGACTGTGAAAGGACAGTGAGTTCTAAACTTGTTCCAAAGCAGAGGGATCCTGTCCTTGAAAAAAGCCTTAGTGGAGGCCCAGCGTGGAACATAGTAGTGGAGATGCTGTAAGTCAGGAGTCAGCAGACTTCTCCTGTAAAGGGCCGAGTAATAAATAGTTTAAACATTACAGGCCATCTGATCTTGGTTGCAACTCCCCAGCTCTGCTGTTACAGTGCCAGAATAGCCAAAGCTGACAGTACATAGCTGATGTGGCCCCATTCTGGTAAAGCTGTGTTCACAAGAACAGGATTTGGCCCCCAGGACTTAGTTTGCTAAGCTCTGCTCTAGCTGAAATGTCCAGGGGGAGCCTGTAGTCTGCCCACTTTTTATCTCTTCTCCTCCCCTCTTTTTAGTCCCCTTACCTCCTCTTCAGTACTTGAGTAACATTTTACTAGACCCTGGCATGACGATGTGCCTTAAAATCAATTAGTCTGAATCAGAGCAAGGAAGATGTTGCCTTTCTGAATGCTTGCAAGGTTATTACCCCTTTTGATAAGCTAATTTGTTTCTCAGAGAAAAATGCACACATGCACCATTTTGCAAGTAGTTTCAGAGCTTGGCAGATGCTTTGATATTCAGCCACGTGCCCCAGGTTGAGAACTCCGCTAACCAGGCTTTCCCTAATGCCCTCTGATGCATATTTGGCAAAACCATCACTGGTCGGCTCTTCTGGCTTTCCTTCCTGGCATTCCCCGGTGGAGTAACTCCTGTCGCTCTCCCTTGTGGTTCCCAAGACTGTGTGGTCATCCAGGCACTTTACACTGAGACCCCAGACACTCTTCCAGTTAGATAGCAGGTCGAGTAGCACTGGTTTTGACTGAAGTCCGTGCTCATATGATTCAGTGTATATGACACAGCCCCCTCCAGCCATTTCTGTCCACTGCCACCACTTCTGCCCAGCAGCCTTAGTGGTCTTTGTAAAACAAGGATCAGATCACTCCCCTGCTTTAACACCTCTTAACAGCTTCCCATCATGCTTAGAAAAAAATACAGACTCTTCAGCGCTCTTGCTGAGCAGGTCCTTCGGCACTGCAGACATGGGAGTCCCCCTGCCCCTCTAGCATGCTGCCCCCAGCCCTCCGCCCCTGCTCACTGCCCTGCTCCAGGACTGAGTGCTTTTCCCTGCCAGGCTGGGTCCTTTTCATTTAGCTCTCAGCCCACACATTTCCTCCTCTGAGGCCTCCTTTAAATGCCCATTGAGTTTTCTCTTTTTATTACTCTTTTAATTCTGCATGCCCTTACTGCTGTCTGCTTTTTCTTTTTGTTGGTTGGCTTATCCGTGTCCCCTCACTGGAGTATAAGCTCCAGCGTGGCCAAGGCCATTGTCCGTCCCGTTCACACTATATCCTGGCCCACAGGACAGTGCCTGAACCCCAGCAGGTTCCAAGCCCGAGCCCCCTCAGGCCTTGGCTGAACATCTGGTGACTGAGTGAATTCCCACCCTGCCCTCCTGGGTTTGAGAGCCATGTAAACCCTCCGGCCTGTCTGTGTCTCTCTTGGGTTTTCACCTGTCACATGTTGTCTAGTCGGCCCTGCTCACATACTCTAGCCCTCCAGCCAATTTGGCTTTTCCATCTGTTTTTCTTTTTACTCTCTTAACTGATTCCACCCTGGTCTTCCTTCTGTCCACAGTCTGTGCCACCTGGTGCAGGTCCAGCCAGATGTGTGTGTCTAATCACCACAGAGGACACACTGATGGCCCATGAGCTCAGCTCACAGACACAATCTTATTTTACTTAGTGTTTTCTTTTGTTTGTAACCTAGCCCCTAAAAATTGGGAGATTTTTCCCAACAATCCAGATGTCTGACTTCCCTTGAGTAACTGGAGTATCTGTTAACACTGGCGCCCTGATGCTAGCCCACAGCTGGAGGCGTGCAGGCTGCCCACTTCAGATGGGTGTACACCCTCCACCAGCCTACTCCCAGCTCTGGGGCTGGGCCCTCTCCCAGAGGCAGGACATCCTCCACCACACAAACTCATGTATGACCCTGCTTGCTGTCAGGAGTCTCGCTCCAGAGCATCCCCTCAGACCTTGAGTGTACTTTTGTTCTCAAAATCAGTTTCTTTTAACTGTAGAAACTTACTTGGAACTCTACACTATTCCCACATATCTGAGGTCTCTTCCTTAAACTCCTGATCTCATTTTGAGGCAGGAATGTGTTCCATAAGCTGCAGCAGCAATGAACACACCATTCATATTAGTATATCTTACTAGATTGGCAACATGTGGCAAGGAAATAGGATAGCTGACAGATAGGTTTGGATGGTGAGAGGGGCCTGGGTATGTGTCATTACTGAGGGAGCATAAGGATAGGAGACTAACCAGGGTGAGCAGGGAGGTTCCAAGGACCAAGGAGTAGCCAGCGGATTTTAAGTTCTGACAGCAGGCAGAAGGGTGGGTTATAGGAGGGAGGTACTGTTTTCCTGAGATTTGCTTGAGGAATAGAATTTTTGGCTAAAATATTTGTGTATATTTTTAAGTGATCTCAGTGGAGTAAAAATCTGCAGAGAGAATGTAAGTCAGATCATTAAATTAGTAAGATGGCCTAAGTAGAGTAGGAGGTTCAAGAAGTTCTAAGCAAAATTCAGAGGAGCTGTTTTACCTGACCAGACCCAGTGGCATTTATACTAGCTGCCATTCTCTGTTCTTTGGCTTTTTATTACCTGAGATGAAGAGCCAGAAAGTAGGAATCTGTTGTAAAATACAGAGGGCATTAATAGATAAGCACAGTTGAATGTCATTCCTGGCTGGGCACCCTTCTGTGGGGGGGTGCAGAGATGAGTGGTGGCCACTGGCGAAGCATGTTCAGGGAACAAAAGGTAAATAATTTCTCTGAATCATTTCTTAGGGGACTGAGGCTTTCATTTTATTCTATTACATGACAAACTTACTTGGAAGCAAATAAAGTCACACATGGAAAAAAAAGTAAACTCTAGAGCAGGTGCCAAATGTGAAAACCTAATTTTTGGCTCATAACATTGCTACGTTTTTAAATTATTGGAAATTTTAATTCCATTACTTTTACTCAAGCCAACATAAGCTTACAATTTGTCATCAAAAAAAAAAGCTTAATTTTTTAAGAAAAACTTAAATGTGTAAAAGTGGAAGATGAAAAATTTATATTAATTTTAAAATGAAATTGCTAAATTGAGAAAATTTTTATCATACTCATGATAGTATCCCTTGATGTGAAATACATAAAATAACCAGAATTGGCAGCAGTAAGCATAGTTCCAGTATACGATTACATTCATAATTTTAAATGAATCATATCGTCCACATTCTCCAAGCAGAGTTCCGATGACGAAGACTGTCCAACCAAAGGCAGAAACAGGCATGTGCTGGTCAACAAAGCGGACCTTGCTAACTCCATCGAAGTGCTGGAGAGCTTTAAGTGGGCCCGGGAGAGCTGGGAGTTGCTGTACTCCCAAGAATTCCTTGACAAAGGTAAGAATACACTTGTCGTCAGTGCTGTTTAGTTTGTTATATAAAACCATCATGCTATAAAAATTGTCATTCTGCTTGAACTATCACGTCACTTGTGGCTAATTGATTACGGTAGTCACACGTTCTATAGGATTCCGTTTTGAGCAGGATACTTGATCAGTTACTCATTCTCAACTGAGCATTTACTTCTTGGCTTCTGCTCCAAAGCTGTTGGGAAGGAGTTTGAAGGGGAGTTTTTGGTCTTTCTTTAAAATTTCTGTTGTTGGTGTTTTCCTGTTTTTTGCTGGTTTTATGCTTTTAGTTGTTTGGTCCTACTGCTCTTATCTTCTGTAAGCCACATCACTAAGAAATACAAAAGGCAGTAATGCTGTTTTATATCTGTATGAATTCCATTGCCTAAAAACCTCAAATGCTACAGAAAACCCATTTTATTTTGCATGTAGACATAAAACTAGAGGGATTTTTATTTGTATAATACTCAAACTATTAAGTATTTCAACATTATTTAGAAATCACCAGCACTTTGCTCACCAATGTATTTTTACTATCTTTTAGAATCAAGGCCCATTACTCCTTTGAGCCAGTGGGGGCCCACCCCTGGCCTGCTGTCAGGCGCCATTACAGAGCCCTCAGTCATATGGGTCTTGCGTCTGCTGAGTAAATACAGCACTGCTGAGTTTTCCCTCTCACGTCTAGAATTGGGAACACATATGTGACTTTGGGGGTGATTTCCCTTCAGTTACAAATTGACTTTTTTTAAAAATGAGAACTCTTAGTGCTGTATATTTATTACTTCAACTGGGTGAAAATAAACCGAAACCTTTTTCTGGTGGAAAGCAAAGAAATGTAAATGGTAGATGAGATGAATATGCAAAAAGCGTTTTGGAGAGCTCATAGTCCATGGATTGCGCTGAGTAAAGGCTAGTGCCTAATAAAAATGCCGCTTGTGTGTTACGGGTAAGTATTATATTCTAAGTTTGCTGTCTAGTTGAAATTCTAAACCATTGTTTTAGAAATCAGTATGTATTAAGCTTCCTTTCCATTTTTGGTAGTTTGTCTTTCTGCTGTTCTCTCTTGCTGTGTTTGTTAGTTTTGTTTGTGCTTCTGTATTAACATATTTTTGGTAAATTTGCTTTTGAATTCTCAGAATTTACAAGAATTTGTTTGGCATGGAAGACGGACACCTGGCTTTGGCTAAGAATCTTCCTCACTGATATGATCATCTATCAGGTAGAGCAACTGTGTGTCTGCAGGACGGCCATGGGCACGCGGTTGTCTGCGCCCTTGGACCAGCCCACGCTCCGAAGACGGGTTCTGTCGTCAGTGGCAGAGGCAGTGTGGCCTGCTGTTATCTCCAAACACAGTGACCCTTGAATGACATGGGTCTGAACTGCAGGGGTCCACTTACACACGGATTTTTTTCAAAACTATACTGGCAGATCTGGGGAAGATTTGCATCAATTTGAAAAAACATTTCCTTTTCCCTAGCTTTAGTGTAAGAATACAGTATATAAGACATGGACCATAGGAAGTCTGTGTTAACTGACTGACTCTGTTGTCACTAAGGCTTCCTGTCAGCAGTAGGCTATTCATAGTTAAGTTCTGGGGAGTCAGCTGCTCAGGGGTCAGTGCCCCAAGCCCCCATGTTGTTCAAGAGTCAGCTGTACATTGGTTTATTTTGTTGCTAAGTCTCCCTTTTCCTCCTCAGATGGTCAAGCAGAGGTACCTCACTTGTAGCCATTGCTAGTTGCTTAATCAACTCTGGAGATATTTTTAATGACAGTGTTTTCCCCTCCCTGCTGTATGGCTTTCTCAGGGTCAATATAAAAAGGCAATAGCCAGCCTGCATCATTTAGCAGCTCTCCAGGGATCACTTCCTCAGCCACAGATCACAGGGCAGGGGACCTTGGAGCATCAGAGGGCACTCATCCAGCTGGCGACATGCCACTTTGCTCTGGGGGAGTACAGGGTGAGTACTGCATGCCATGCAGGGGAAGCCGGGGGCCTGGGCACCTCTCTCCATCAGTGCCTGCGAAATTCAGTGCACATTTACTTGAAATTTGATCTCTCTGCCTAGATTTCATTACCTAATGGCAAAAAGCTTGATGATTTTGTTTTATTTCATTTTCTCTTTACTGTAGCTTCCCTGAAATCGGGCTTCCATACTTTTCACAGTTCTTGTTCATGATCCCATTTTATTGGGGCATGCTCCTGGCCCGACTCTCTGTAGCATGGGTCCCGTCCTATCTCCCTTGGACAGAAGACGCAGTTACGAAGTGGGAAGTGGGAGGTTTGCATGGGCTTGTCCCACCCTCAGATTCTTTTCCACATGGTCATGACACTGGCGGGGCTGTTGCAGAAGCGGGTGTATAAACGGACATCTCCTCCATGATGGTGTGCTGCCCACCACGTTTTTTGCCCTGAACCTCCCTGAGCACCTCCCACAATGGTGTGCACAGCTTCCATACTCAGTAAATGTTTGAATTCAGTTAAAATGGTGAGCACATTCAGTATAAATTCTAGGCCACAGCTAATCACACAAACTGATTTCATCTCTATGTTGATTATTTTGTGGCTAGAAACCCTAAATTAATCTTAACTTCAACTTCAAAATATGGTTAATAATGTGCCATGATAATTTTTAGAAAGAACCAATTGGGGTATGTAAAGTATGTGCATTTAAAACTGAAAATACTTCCCACATCATTTATGTGATTATTAGGTACCTACTTCAGAGTTTCAAATAATTCCTTCAGAAAACTCAAAAAGAAGGCACGTGTTCCCCCGTACAGATGTACGTAGCCATGCAGAAGTAGACAGCCATCCTGTGCTTCTGTTGAACACCATAGTGGGGAATGTAAAATAAACCAGTAGATTCCATTAAATTAGGCAAGCTTGCTGTCTTTGAGGGCTTCCGTTTCCTCCTCTGAGCTGCTCTCTGTTGGGCCTACACTTTGGTTTCTGATTTACCTGATTCCTGAGTCTCTCACTCCCTGTCCTCAGCAAAAACCCAACATACCGAGATGGGAGCTCCTTAGTTCTCTGGTGCTTAGACGGAAAACTGTCAAGTCGCGGCTGGCTCTTTCTTACTCCAGCCAGTCTTTTCAGCTCCTCCAGGAGATGCTAGTGTCTTGGTGTGGTGCCACTGCCACCACCCAAATGAAGGCTTTTAAGTTAGTTTCTTGCCTGTAACCTTTTTTCCATCCCTATACATTATAGTCATTGCTTTCTAAAACACTGCTGTTGTCATTACCCTAATGAAGTGTTGATTTTCTAGGTGCCCAGAGTTGAACCGTGTGCTGGGCTGGGGAGTACAAGCCAGGTGTGGGACTTTGGGATCCCTGCATGCAAGGGCATGTAAATTGAGTCAAAGAGAAAAGTATGGGTGTTTATATAAAATGGTTTAAAGTCAGCTGTTCAGTGGTATGCCTCAGCCAGGTGCACAGTAGGCCTTCAGGGGAGGGTGTTTTCACCTGGGTCCATGTAGTCGAGGAAGGCTCCTGGAAGGGATTGCTGGGGGCAGGCATTGCGGCGGCGGCTCACGCTCTGGAGTCCAGGCGCTACCCCCACGGACTGGCTCTGTGATCCAAGTTGCCTCACCAAGCCCAGCTAGCTGCGGGGGGCACGTTCTTCACTACCAGGCTGCCAGCCCCTCAACGCCAGAGCTTCACAGCCCTGTGCCGCGGGTGGGTTCTAGGCATGCCCACAGGGGAGTTAACTGTGGCTTAGGGCGGCCAGAGTCCCAGGTTTGTTGCTGCCAACTCTGAGCAGCCTTAAAATATGTTCTGGACATGCCAAGACTTGGAAAGTACGGGTATAAAACGCCACTTCCCATCTGTAAATTGGGGACATGAGAGGATGGTGTCTGACCTGTAGAAAGTGCTCCCTAAATGGGTGTAATTGTTCTCAGTGGGATTGGAATAGGTGGGCTGTTTCTCACACCACACTCTCCTTCCCTTGCCCACATCTTTCTCCTCCTTTGAAAACCCCTTTTTTTTCTTCTCCACATTCCAGACCCTGCCTTCCTGTCTGAAACTTTTCCTGCTGGCTTAGCCTGTGTATATTTTCACTTCGTTTTACATTATGCCCCATATCATACCATCAGTCCTCTGCTATCTGCCCCCTGATTTTTCTGTTCAGGAGTTAGTAAATCCCTCTAAGTCAGGAATATACTTCTGGGTGCCACTGCGCTGTTAAACAGCTTGGTAGTTAGTTAACACTTGATTAATTTTTAAGTTGTTTTTGAACAGCAAAGAATGGATTATTGTCCCTTAAAGGTCTAGTACATAGATTTAATCTTAATTATTTTTCTACGTCTGCTGTTGACAGACAGTGACGGACACATGAAGATCTTGGGGCGATGCCCCAGAGCCCGTGTACACACGCTGCCTAGTGTATGCTGCAGGTATTTTAATGCTGACTGTCTGCAGTCAGAAGACTTTAGATGGGTTAACTTTGGTTTTATCTTCTTTAGGTGACATGTGAAAAAGTCCTTGATTTGATGTGCTACATGGTACTCCCCATCCAAGATGGAGGCAAATCCCAGGAAGAACACTCAAAAATAAAGCCCAAATTTAGAAAAGGTACCATGACGAGTTTTATTTTTATTTTGTAAAAATGGCTTTAGGACCCAAGGCTGAGAAATTTTCACAATTCATGGTGAGAGAATTCTGTGTGATCTGCAGAGCTTGACAAATTGTGTAAAAAGTTGTTCCCTCGCTAAGCTTTTCCTTGGCCCCGATTTCATGAGCAGCTGCAAATTTGCCTTTCTTCCCGAGTTCCCTTCACTTCCTGAGTTTGTGATCTCTTTGGAGGTCATCTGTAAACTCCTTTTTCTCTTTGCCAATTCTGGGAAAACTTGTAGGTGATGAGTCAGAAAGTGTCACTCAGCGCATCTCATGTGTCACTTTGAGCCTCACCTCAAGTTCACACATGGCTTGAAACACTGAAACTGAAAATTTTGTTGTAATACTTATATAAGAAAGGAAGAAAGACTCAATATCATTGATCTAAGTTTCCAACTTTAGAAAATCCAAACTAAAAAAAATAAGCAAGTTTTAAACCCAAAGAAAGGAGAAGACAGGAAATGATAAGAGCAGAAATCAATGAAATGGAAAACAAAATAGAGAAAATTAGTAAAGCCAAAAGTTGGTTTTTGAAAATATAAAGTTGATAAGCCCCTAACAAGATTGATCAGGAAGAGAGTGAATGCAAATTACCAATATCAGGAGTAAAAGAGGGAGTATCGCTACAGACCCTGCTGATACCAAAGGGCATAGAGAGATAAGTGAGGAATGGCTTTATGCCAGTACATTCAGCAATTTGGATGAAATGGAAAAATTCCTTGAAAAATACAACTTACCAAAACTGACACAGAATGAAATAGAAAATCTGGATGTTCCTTTATCTGTCCAAGGAATTAAGCTTGTTATCAAAAGCCTTCCCACAAAGAAAACTCCAGGTCCATGTGGCTTCACTGGTAATTCTATCAAGGATTTAGGGAGAAACACCACCAATCCTATACACACTCTTTGAGAAGACAAAGGCAGGGGAGACACTTTCCCTTCCACATTTAAGGCCAACAAGCTCTAATAGCAAAACCAAGCAAGAGCATTACAAAAAAAGAGCATTAAAGGCCAGTGTCCATCATGAATGTAGATGCCAAAATCCTTAACCAAATTATCAGCAAATCAAATACAGCAATATATAAAGTTACTACGTAAGATCCAGTACAGCGGGAATGCCAAGGTAGCTTAACATAGGAAAACCAATCACGGTAATTCACTTTAGCATTAAAGGTGAAAAATCATATGATTGTCCTAATAGATAAAGACAGAATTCAGAATGTCTACATTTCTCATTCATGATATAAAAAAGTTTAGCACATTAAAAACAGAATGTCTGTTCCTCAGCATCATACCTAACTGTGGTACTGACTGCTTTCCCCAGGAGCGGCAGCGTACAAGGATTCTGCTCGCACTGCTTCAGTTCAGCGTGCTGAAAATTCAGGCCAATATGATAGGCAAGAAAAAGAAGTAAAGGCTGAAAATACTGCCTTTTTTTTTTTCAATCCATGAAAAATAACTTTTATTATTTTTTAAAAGGAAACAACTACCAAACAATGCTCGTACATACTTGTATAAAATTCAGATTATGCAGAAAGATACAAAGAGGGAAAATTACTCTGCCCTTTCTTCCCTTCCCCGTTATTTTATTAAGAAGACTGTCTGGCTATTATGTGACCTCATGCAAACCCTCTAACCTCTCCAAACATGAGTCTTTGCATGTTATGGGATCATAGTAAAACCTAGCTCATTATTATTATTCTTTTTTTTAATTGAAATGTAGTTGGCATTCAATATTATATTAGTTTTGGGTGTACAACAGAGTCATTCGACAATTATATATATCACCAAATGCTCACCATGATGTGTGGTTACCATCTGTCACCATACAAAGTTATTACAATAGTATTGAGTATATTCCCTTTGCTCTCCTTTCATCCCCATGACAAATTTATTTTGTAGCAGGAAGTTTGTATCTCTTTATCCCCCTCACCTATTTCACCCATCCCCCTGTGTCCTTCTCCCCTACGGTAGCCACCAGTTTGTTCTCTGTATTTATGAGTCTGTTTCTGTTTTGTTTGTTCATCTGTGTTTTTTTAGGTTCCACGTGTAAGTGAAATCACGTGATATTTGTCTTTTTCTGACTTATTTTACTTAGCATAATATCCTGTCTAGGTCCATCCATGTTACAAATGCCAAGAATCTATTCTTATTTATGGCTGAGTGATACTCCATTATAGCTCTCTCAATGGGATAGGCTATAATAATAATGTTAAAATAAGTGCATCTACAATAGGGTAAATTTTATTTCTTGAACCTTTTGTTTAAGGTAGACGTGTACGTGGGTGTGTACAGGATGCCCATGTAAAAAGTGTATTTATTTCTTGCTACTTCTTGCCCTTAGAGTAGAAAAGGATTAAGGATATAAAGAACAGAGACCATAAAAGAAAGGATTAAGGTCTTGGTTTGAAAACCATTGCCTAAAGTTTTTTCCACAAGTGCACAAGAAAATACACAATAAGAATGTTTATTTCAGCATTGTTTGTACTAGTGAAAAATTAGAAACCTCAGCGTCTGCCATAAAAGAAGGGGTAAATCAAGTGTGGTGTATCTACACAGTGGAGCACTGTGTGCCCGTGAGACTCTGAGCTGGAGCTGCGGCTCTTCCTACGGACAACAGTTTTCAGGATACATATGATAGGACACAGTTGATACAGCAGACTAAAAACCTGCAAACGTTCCTCTGTGGTGTTTCATAGGAATGAAAACACCACATTGAGAATAACGGTTACCTCTGGGGAGGGAAGAGGAAAATGGGATCAGGAAAGACACCTAGAGGCTTCAGCTGAATTGGTGATACTTTACATTAAAATCTTTAAAAATTAAAGCAAAATATAGATATTTTAGAAAGCTAAGTGGTAAGCACAGTGGTGTTTGTAGTATTCTCTATATATAATTTTCTATATATTTGAAATGTTTTTATTAAAAGAAAGTAAGTGAATTTAGGAAAGAAAATTTTAAATGAAATCCAGAGAACATTCAAAACCAATTTCACAATCCTGTATAATTGTGGTAGTTTAACTATATTTGAAATTATGTGCTATTGCTTTTTTTTTTTTTAAGGAAAGCATCTTAAACATTTGCTTTTCAAAGCTGTTGTCTTTGATAATAACAAACATGTAAACTTTTGTTAGGTTTGGATCTGAAGCTCCTGCCTTGTACCAGCAAGGCTGTCATGCCGTACTGCCTGCATTTAATGTTAGCTTGTTTTAAGGTAAGCTTAAGGTTGATTAGCATGGAAGAAATTTAGTTTGGAATATTGTTCTGATGATCTGGAATGACTTGGGGTAGTGGGGAAAGCACATAGGCTAGAATGAGCAAATCCTTTTTGAACTTTTGACTGCACTAGGCAAAAATGAGTAAGAAATGATCCCTACCTGGGGAAGTTTTATAAATAATAGTGGACAAATATGCAAATAACCTTCCCTGTAGTACTGCTTAATCAGCGTTTTATGAATCAATGTGCACATCAGCATGTATTAGCTACAGCAAGGGATACGAATGCTGCTGGGTGTGTAGAGGGATGGTGCATTTGTCATCGTGAAGATAGGGTGGGCACGGGCGTCTTAGGCAGCAGGAGGGATGCCGGCAAAGGCCACGCCGAGCTGGGAAGTGTAAAGATGGTTTAAGAACATGGACGCGCTGGTCGCAGATGGGCCAGCGCCTTAGAGGAGCCAGGCTTATGTGTTGCACCAGGGTTTATGAGCAAGAATATCGAGTCTCCACCTGAGGGCAGTAATTCCCAAACCTTTGGAAGCACGTGGAGTGACAGAAATATTTTTAGGCGTGTGTGTGATTTCAGGCACAGCCGCTCATTTGGAGCAAAAGGTCTGGGGGCCATTTCTTTTGGGCACACTGGTGCCACCGTCCTTGTTACTGCCTTTCTTCCTCTCTGTCTCATGTTCTGCTGAAACCCTTCTCTCTGGATGGCTTCTTGCTCACCCTCTACTCCCCGCTGTTCCCTTAAAAGAAATCCCTTCTGTTATATAGATTCACTTGACATCCTCTGTCTCTTCTTCGCCTGTTCAGAGCATCAGGTGCCCATGCGTGTGCAGCTCCCGTGAAGATGCTTATGTAACACCTGCCGCAGCCCCATTCGCAGCGCACAGGGAGCCGAGGCTTTGGAGCTTAGGCCCCACCCCGGTGGAAAGAGCTGTGATGTGCACATAGCCAGTGTCTTTTCTGCTTTGTTCCCTTTTTAGTCTAATGACCTCCATCCTAATTTCTCATAGCGGCACTTCTTACACATGATACTCGGTGTTCTTCTGATTGCCTGTGATCCCCCTTCCTCCTGTGTCCGCATAAGCTCTTGTCTTGCAGCTCAGAGCATTCACAGACAGCAGGGACGACATGGCCCTGGGACACGTGATCGTTTTGCTTCAGCAAGAGTGGCCGCGGGGAGAGAACCTTTTTCTGAAAGCTGTCAATAAGATTTGCCAACAAGGAAATTTCCAGTATGAAAATTTTTTCAATTATGTTACAAGTATCCTTTTTCTTATGAGCATAAGAAATTCTGTTTTTTTCTTTGAATGCATGGTACAGAAATGAGTGAACCATTCGGGGTAGAAACCATTCAATATTTGGGGAGAAAAGAGAAGAAATGATGATTCAAAGTGGGACTGTGGCAGTTGGTCTTGTGAAAGTAAGTTTCAAGGAGTTAAGCAGGGAATCGGGAATATCAACAATCCTGTTCCATTTCCATTTAGAGAGACTCTGGAAAGGAGCCCAGGCAACCCAGAAAGGATAGCCTATGGGTTTCTGGCAGGCCCAGGGTGGCTGGTTTGGCCTGGGAATATGGTAGTTCATGGGCCTTCAGTTATCAGCAGAGCGCCCCCTGAGGCATCCGCCGCCTGGGATCAGCTGTCGGAGCCCCAGGCCGCCCCGTGAAGGCTGCCCTGAGAACCCCGCCATGCTGCCCAGCCCACAGTCGCTCTGAACAGTGGGGTGTGTATTTCACACGGTATACTGGGGAAAGCCCTCCTTGACTTGAAGGTCACACATCCGTTTGGTCTTTGTATTCCATTGCTTATTTTGATACATTGTTTGTGAGTTGCAAGGAATCTGATATTCCAAGTTCCTAGAGCAAGATTTCTTACCTTGTTTTAGGAATATAGCAGCCCCATCACCTCTAATATTTCCCACCAAGAAAACAAGACCTTCCCCTTAGTACCCTGTAGACTGTTCAATTGTTGTCTACATGAAAAACATGTTTATCTTTGTGACGGAGCTTGGTTGGCTTAAGAACCATTAGTTTTGGAGGCGAACAGACCTGGGTTCCGATCCAGTTGACAGTTGTCGTGGGCAAGTTTCTCAGTCCCTGTAAGCTGTTTCCTCGCCCAGGAGAACAGGGCCCCTTGTTTCCACATGTGGTCAACCTGAATCTGGCCTGCAGACATCGATATGCTGGAGGAATTCGCCTACTTAAGAACTCCGGAAGGTGGGAAGATCCATCTGGAATTACTGCCCAATCAAGGAATGCTGATCAAGTAAGCGGACTCCGCTCTTCCGTGCCGGGCTCGCCTGTGTGTGTCTGTAGGAAAGGCTGTGGGTCTCTGGGCCTTTCAGAAATGTAATAGGAAGGAATCCAAACCTAGTGTCTGTTTCTGAGAGTAAGATATGATTCTGGGTACCCTTTGAAAGACCTAGTGTTCCCTTAACTACATTTTTGTTAAAAAATTGTTTAAATGGGGGTGTTTTTGTCACTTCTGAAACTTACTCTATTATAGACAGAAATCTTATGATACCGTCGCCTTTCCAAAAAGTATAGACTGATCCTATAAACTTCTCAGATAGAGGGTGCTTTTAATTAAGAAAAGCCATGCTTAATTCAAGCTATACTGATTAGGAAAATTCATTAGGAAAACGACAGGTTTTATTGTAACTGATCTGGACGTCAGTATTTACTTAAAGCCCTCCTGAACAAGCCTTCGTGCTCACATGCCACAAAGAGCCGGGACCAAGCCTCCACGAGGCCGCCGCCCCAAGGAGTGACAGTGCGTGCTCGGTCTCGGGCATGCCCTCCCACACCTACATGAAGCTAGTGACCATTTATGATTTTTAAATAGCTCATGGGCCTTGCTTTCTATCCTTGAATACTCATTGTAGTTTGAATGATATCCTCTGTGTAAGTGCCACGCATAGTTTGATTTGTACATGTCCTCCCTTGCCTCCTGCGTACGCAGCAAGTCCACTAGCCAGCATTAGCCCCACTGCAGGAAACTGATCCCTAAGTGAGAAAAAGGGTTCCCTTTTCCCTCAGTTGTGCATTGAACGAGTTTTCACTTGTTGAAAGCAAAAATCCTCATCTTGTTCTGTCTTTGCAGAGCCTTAGAGTCAAGAGGAAAGTAAGAGATGCTCATTCTAGATATCTGTAACCTCAGCAGTTTATTAGGTGCAAATATTACTCTGTCCTTTTGAGAATAGGGTCTTGTGGAATCCATTCTGAAGGATGGGAAGGTTAAGTGGGTTCTTGTTTTTCATCTTGAAGTTATTAATTATTCTAAACGTTTAAACAAATAGGTTTTTTTTTAAAACATAAGACTACACTTTAAACATTCGGTTGCTTAGGCAAGATGGGCTGGACATGCTCACTCCCATCTCCAGTTACTCTCCTAAGGCTGGGAATAAAAACTATGGGAAAAGTAATTGCACTGTTCGATATATTCCAGCAGTGTTTAGGAATAAAGATTTCTTTTGATATGGGAGCCTAGGTAAACCTGCTCATCTTGTGATTTCTTTCCTAGGTTTTGAGGCCCAACACAGACACCTTAAATAGCTTTTTAGTTAATTCCCAGTAACACTGTACAAATGAGCATGATACCGAGACAGCCTTAGGAGGCTCAGCTCCATTGACTTAGGACTGAACCTAGGGATGGTTCTCACTTCACTCCAGTATTACTTAACTATGGAATTGTGACAATGGATTGTCAGAAGATCAGCAAATCTCAAACTTCATTGTGCTGGACCTTTCCTCTGAGCTGAGCAGTGACGTGGGCCATGCGGAGGAGGCCAGGACAGGAAGTGAAAGGAAGTGAAAGCCGGGGGTTGTGCACAGGGCAGTTCCCAGTGAAGGGCGGGGGAGGGGTGGGGCCTGGCAGACTGGCGCGGGGTGCGCTTCCATGCCCTTTGGGGAAAGCTCGGAAGCAAGCTTGTCAGTGTGACCCTGAGCCCCCTGGAGAACACCGTTAAGCCTCCCAGGAAACCTGTTCCATCAGGTTTGGATAGAACTGGAAGCAGGGATAGGGGGCTGAGCTGAGCTGGTAGGAATTTGCCGGGTCATCAGTGCATGAGTCTCCGCTTTGATTTGAGCCTGCGTTTCAAATTCCTTGTGTCCCAACTGCAGCGGGAGAGGCAAAAGCTGCATAAGCCGAGAGCTCTTGCCAGCAGGGGTCGGGTGGAGTCTTGAGTAAAGCTATCCACATCCCCTTCCGTTTGGGTGCCAAACAAATTCTCCGAAGCCACTGAGCCCTTGTGGGTGGCCCCTCCAGCTGAGTGGCCGAGGTGCCACTGTGAGGCCGTACGGCTGTGGCAACTCAGACCGGAGCAGGTACGGTGCCAGCACCCCGGCTCCTGCCCTACCAACAGGAGGAAGGGGCTCTTTATTTGTTCCATAGAATTTTGCTCTTACGTACTTTAAAATAGAGCAACGTGCATTATCTTAGTTGCCTTAGACTGATGGAAATGGACAATGGTGTCCTGCGCATGCTCTGAAGAGGGTGGACGATAAGGTCTGGGCGGCAGTGCCCCAGCAATGGACTTGATCTTCGTTGGTACAAACCCTGCAGAGCCCTGGGCCCAGGCTTTGCCCAGTCTGTTCCATTCTCAATACTTTTTGAAATTCAGTCTTCACCTTTCTTAATCAAAAATACCACGTCAGCCCTGTAGTCCTCTTGGAAGGGGCTTTTCAGCTTGGGGCTTTAATCCTGTCAAAGAGGGTTCAGAGACTAACCAGGTTCCTTTCTGGGATCAGTGTGGGATGCGGGAGTGGGGAGTGGGGAGTGGAGGAGGCCGGCTCCAGTGTGTCTCAGGTTCTCCTCCCCCTGCTGTTCAGCTGCATCCATTCTCCTCTTCCTTGGCGGTTGCTTTTTTCCCCAAGTCTCAAGGGGGCTGGGCTCGGGGACAGGAACCAAGGTGCCTGTGGCCCTGCGCCGGCCGCGGGTGCAGTGAGAGCCTGCGCGGCTGCTCCCCATCCCGGAAGCCGCAGTGTGGCCGGGCGTGGAGGTCATGGGCTCTCTGGTCGCGTCCAGTCCTGGGCATTTTCTCTGGAGTATTGTTTTTGCAGTGCAGGGTGAGTCGGTGTGGGTGTTTGAATGCCGCTGTTTGCTGTCTTTTAAAGGCCTTCTAGCCCTGCCATGGGGCTACCGCGGCAGGAATTCTTGCCTGTGCTTCAGCCCAGCGTGCAGACTGCTGACAGGTACCAAGCGGAAACCGCCTGCTCATAGTGTGCTGTGTGTCACCGTGTCTGCGCCCATGGTTCCCAGCTCTCTGTTCTCAGTGCTCTTTTTCATGCTTTATTTATTTTTTTAATTTGTTCTGCATTCCTTGGCAAATCATCCGGTTATAATATTGTAACATTTCTTATTTTTTTCCCATAAGTTGCCAGTGTTTTTGTGTTCAATTTAAAAATCATTATGGATCTGGAAAAAAATGAAAGTTGTGTGAAACTGTGTTAGATGCAGTGCATATTAGATTAGGCACTAAACTAAATTCTTTTGATAAAACAAGGCATTAGCTCATAAATATTAAGGGATGCTGAAGCATAAAGTAAATTTTCTTGGATTTTCACATTAGACCAGTGCTGTGGTTTCAGTTTAAATAGGCATTAGGACAGTGTATCTTCCTGCCTTTTCAGACCTTCCCTTTCTGACCTGAGGATGTTTGATAGGCTAGAATGCCACATTTATTAGCTGGATTAGCCAGTTCTTCACGACCAAAGCTAACTAATTCTTGTTTTCACCCGAACTTACCAGAGGGCCAGAGACTCTGATAGAAATATAATTGAGTCACACTGCTCTTTATATATGGAAGCAATACCATCAAACCAGGGTGGACAGTCTACAGTTTATTTTATTTTTACTAGTACTAAGGGGAGAATTTGCTCTGAACTACCAATGCTCTTTAATGTACTGTCTGCAATACTGGTAACTTTGGGCTGGTCAGAGGGTCAGCTCCCACTTAGGGTTGCAGTCTGGGACTCAGAGGAGCAGTATCTCAGGGCAGTTGAAAAGGTCTCCATCTGTTCCCAGTGGGATTCACAGCCTTGGCCTCACTGACGCTCTGTCCTTATACTGAGTTAACCAGCCGGGCTTTCCTAGAAATGCCCACAAGGAACTGCGTGTTTTCCCCATGGCATTGCCGTTTTACTGTGTAGACCTTTAAACTGTCCGTGGGCATTGTGGAGTGTCCTTCAATACCCTTACTGGTCTAACAAAGCCTTTTTTTTTTAAATTTTGCATTCCAACTTTATGGCTTCTGTTGTGCTTATTTTCTATGATAATGTAAGTTTTCAAAACCAGAAACATTTTAGAGTGGTTTCAGCAGTTTTATTTTGGCCGGGACATAAAAATCTAATTTTAAGTCCTGTTACTGTGTCTGAGGGAAGTTAGGCAGTAGGGGTGGGGAATGGAGGTGGCTTCTGCTTATCTGAATCTACCAAATTACCAAACTAGCAGTTACAACTCTTCCTCTTAACCAAACCCATTGAACATTGCTAGACTTTTCTCTTCCTTCCTTCATTCCAGGGTCTTACGTTTTCTGGGAGTTCCGTTGTAGCTCCTTCTCTAAAGCCCGGCTTTTGGGGTGTGGTCAGGCACCTCGCTTGTGCTCCCCCCAGCCCGTCCCCAGGCGGCAGGTCCCCGAGCACAGGGCTGGGCTGTCCTCAGGGCTTTGGCCGCTGACTGTTCCCCAGCGAGTCTGCTCCTCACACCCCACCTGTGCCAGACTCTTGTCTCGGGCCACCCAACTCCTGCTGCTGCTGCTCACACAGACGGGAGTGTGGACGCGCTTGGGGCTTAAAGGAGCAGGAGAGGGAGGCTTGCGGCCCCAGCCCCGGGGACCACGGCCAGGCTCAGGCTGGGAACCGCGCAGTCTGCTCCCTCCCTGTTGCCGCCTCTGCGGCGGTGGCCCGGCTGGGCCAGGAGACCGAGTCCAGGAGACCGAGTCATGCCCGGCCAGCATAGGGACGCACATCAGGGCCGCAGGGCTTCCGAGCAAAGCAGGTGGTACTTTACCAGTCACTGAGATGTTTGAATTCAACAGCCTTTTATTGAGTGGGGAGGAGGTGTGTTTCTTAGAAGGAATGGGTCGGAGGTTGTGTGGTTAGGGCTTTTCTTTCTTTTTTGAATTTTCTACTCACTTATATGTAGATTTGAGGCAGGCTTCACTGCCACCCCAGAAACACGGATGGAGCTAACCACGGTGGCCGTCTGTTCCCCTGTCGCCGCCCTCAGGCACCACACGGTCACGCGGGGCATCACCAAGGGCGTGAAGGAGGACTTCCGCCTGGCCATGGAGCGCCAGGTGTCCCGCTGTGGGGAGAACCTGACGATGGTGCTGCACAGATTCTGCGTCAACGAGAAGGTCTTGCTCCTGCAGACTCTGGCCTGAGCGGGGCCTCCCGCAGGGCAGCTCGTGGGCCTGGGCTGTGAAGGCCCCTCTGGAGGCCGGCCGAACTCTCCCTCCTAAGAGTTGGAGAAGCTATTTCTATTTTTGAGTCATTTTTTTGTAATTTTTGTAAAACAAAAGAACCTGTTTTGTAAATAAAAATCATCCTAAATTTGAGGTGTTAAAAAATTTAATGCTTATATGAGTTTCTGAACAAGAGCGTACTTCACTTAAAAATACCTCCCAAGGTTTTATCTTCTTAGTTAGGCTTTGGTGAAGAATGAGTGCCTCTCGGCACCATCTGGGAGCTTGTCACTCAGGAGCTTTAATGCCAGAATGAACCGGAGGGAACTGCCGTGGGGCTGCCCTGCTGCTGACCCTTCAGGCCCTCACCGGCCACCCGGTAGTTCTGAGGCTCGTCACTGGAAACCCCGAGGTGGCAGAGGTTCCCTCACAGGTTGTGTGGGGACTGACTGCCCACGAGTGTCCGCAGGAGTCCTGCACCCATCCTGTCTCCGCAGCGCTGGCTCTCAGGTTTTCCTCTCGCTGTTCCTGAAATGCGGCACGGAAACACAGACATTTGTGTGTGGCGGCTTTGAAAAGTGAAAGACCTGAGTTACTCACTTCGCATAAAAAGTTTTAGAGCTTTTCTATATAAGACCCTTTTTGTAGAAATATTAGAACCAATGAAGTGGGGGAAGAGACATCAGATCTCAAAGTTTCTCCCCTACCTTGTAAGGTGTCAGTGTCATGTGAGTTGGTGACACAGAAGCCATCCTGTTTTTGTCTTGGAGTGTTGCTATCTCCCACGCTTTCAAAGGAAATACTCTACTCCCTTTGGTTTTATAACCTCCTCCTCAGGTCGGTGTTGGGGGCCACGTACCTCCAACAAGACCTCCTGGTATGTGGAAGACACCACATAAAGGGCCAGTCCTCTTTGTTAAGATTCAGTGGCACCCCCCCCCTGTGTGCAGAATGGCAGGGAAGGGCCAGGAATAAATTGGGAAGGAGGCCAAGTTTGTAGGCCAGGCAGGGCCAGGAGAGGTGGCCAGACCCCTGCCCTGAGACCCAGCTCCTGCACAGCATCTAAGAGCCTCGGGCCATGTCACCAGGAGGACCTTAGGCCCCCTCAAAACGCCTGCGTGAGAAAGCTGCATGCTGCCTGGGAACTGTCTGTTCCGGCCAGAGCGTGGGGTTGAGCAGCTAGGTCCTGAGCCTGCTCTTAAAGCACTTATTTTAGAAAGCTTGCAGTTATAATCCTCTGCCCTGTGAGGTATAAAATTACCACCCACAATTTCCTTCAGGACCCAGAGCTGTCTGACATGCAAACATAGAGGAGGGAAGGGCTGATTCAGGTTGGCACCTTCCACTCGCACCACTGCCTCCTTGGGTCAGCGAGAGGAGAAACGCCAACAAACTGACCCAGGTGCCTCGTCAGACCTGCTCAGAGCATCTCCCTGAGCTCGCCCCGCCTTTCGTCTCAGGAGCCCTCGCTTCATGCCGACCCCGGTGCAGCTTTGCTGGTCTGTGACACTGGGCAGGCATCCCCGGTGATCTGCTCAGCTGACACGAGCTGTTGCCGGCAGGGCAGTAGCAGGATTTGGACGGATAGAGGCAGCCATTTACAGACCAAATCACCTTTGGAGTTTAATCAGAGAACCTTGTTTATTGAAGTGGGAGGGAGTGACCATAAGTAGGATAAAACTCAAGAAAAGTCCCAGTGGTCAGGACAGAGTTCCACCAGACTCCAGAATGACAATGGACACTGGGAAGCCAGCTGCTGGGCACTGCGGGGAGCACGAGCAGCTGTCCCAGAGGTGTTCAGGAGGTAGTTCTGCAAAGAAAAGCCAGCAGCACTGTGGCATCGTTTGTCTATGGCAGTGTTTTGACAACACGATTAGATGAGGGGTTTGAGATCTGAGGCATTTTATGACATAATACAAACATGTAGCATTTCCATCTACTTTGAATCAGGCAGTGCATGAAGTCTGAAGAAAATGTTTTGGAAGGAATGCCCAACAAATATAGAGGAACATGCTGGCTCGCTGCACTCTGGTGAAAGCAGATTGCATAAATATGCAACTGAAGACAGACAAGATGGTGTCTCACCTAATTCCAAAGTTTAAGCAACAGGTGTGTTAAAAACCCCAGAGCTGGAATTATGCCAGAAGCAGCATTGTTAATAGAGGAATGGCTTCTAAAGCATATTAATATTTTTAAAGATCTATCCCTCATTTTTTTACAATTGATACAGAGATCTCTTTCTGAAGGCACTTTGATACGTTGAGTTTTCTCAAAGTCCATTTATCTCCCCATTTACTTGGAAAACAAATGCCTTAAAGAAAAAAACTAGTATGTTGGAATTTCATTTAAGCTGATATCCTTTGATACAACTTGGATTACTGTACACTCCTAACCAATACCCTTTATTGGCTAGAGTGAAAAGAGGCAAAGAAGAGCAGAAAAATAGAAGAAATGAATAAACAATGTCCCTGTCTAGAATAGTGGTTTTTTGCTTTATTAAGAACTCCACCCTGACTTCCCTGTAAGATACAATGTGCCATGTACAGCTGCCCCTTGAACATGGGTTTGAACTACGTGTGTCCACTTGTATGTGGATTTATTTCAATAAATATTTTGGAAAATATTTTGGATATTTGTAACAATCTGAAAAAACATCTTTTTTCTAGTGTACTTTATTGTAAGAATACAGCATATGATACATGACATATGTGCACACTGACAGTGCACGTTCTCGGTAAGGCTTCCAGTCAGCAGGCAGTTGAGTTGTGGGTGGGGGGCGTCAGGTTACTTGGGTTTTTGCACGGGGTCAGCGCCCTGACCCCCGCGTTACCAGCTTGTCGGCTGCATCCATCCTTGGTTGTCCTCCCCAGTGCTTCCCGACTGCTGGGCGCAGGAGGCTGCCTCCCGGTGGCCCATGTGTCTGGTCAATCCCAGTTCCCTTGCCACTACCGGTTTCACACGTCAGGTGAGGCACTTGCAGCCAGCACGACAAGGGAGGGCTGCTGGGGGGCCTGTGGGACGCAGCGGGATGCCCTTGCCCTCCTGTGGGCGTGCGTTTGCTGAGCGCGTGGCCGTCAACAACCGCACCCATCCCAAGGTCAGGCTGAGTGCAGCATATGCTCAGGCGCAATCCCTACCTCAGGCCTTCTCATGTGAGGTTTTCCTGATGACCTGGTTGTGGGAAGGCTTCCTGTTCCTCATGGGTCAGGGCATCCCAGCTGGCGTGCTCCCCAGTTTGAGAGGTGCTTCTGGACGACTCGTCTGGGGAGGCCCAGGGCAGCAGGGTTTGGGGACAGCGCAGCTGACCGTCCATACAACTCACAAGAAGGGAGGCGACGGGCTCCTCAGAGGTGCCTGTTCACACAGCTCCAGAACATTTTCACAGAGCAAGCCGAACACACGTTTTATCAGCACCCACCAAAATACCTAGGAATAAACCTAACCAAAGAAGTGAAAGACCTATACTCTGAAAACTACAAGACACTCATGAGAGAAGTTTTAAAGAAGATACCAATAAATGGAAACACATCCCGTGCTAATGGATAGGAAGAATTAATATTGTCAAAATGGCCATCCTGCCTAAAGCAATCGACAGATTCAATGCAGTTCCTATCAAAATACCAACAGCATTTTTCAACAAACTAGAGAAAAATCGTTCTAAAATTCATATGGAACCACAAAAGACCCCTAATAGCCAAAGCAATCCTGAGAAGGAAGAATAAAGGTGGCGGGATTATGCTCCCCAACTTCAAGCTTTACTACAAAGCCACATACTCAAGACAATTTGGTACTGACACAAGAATAGACCCATAGACCAATGGAACTGACTAGAGAGCCCTGATATAAACCCAACCATATATGGTCAGTTAATATATGATAAAGGAGCCATGGACATAGAATGGGGAAATGACAGCCTCTTCAACAGCTGGTGTTGGCAAAACTGGACAGCTACATGCAAGAGAATGACACTGGATTATTGTTTAACCCCATACACAAAAGTAAACTCGAAATGGATCAAGGACCTGAATGTAAGTCATGAAACCATAAAACTCTTAGAAGACAACATAGGCAAAAAGCATGAGCGACTTCTTCCTGAATGCATCTCCTCAAGCAAGGGAAACAAAAGCAAAAATGAACTCATGGGACTACATCAAACTAAAAAGTTTCTGTACGGCAAAGGACACCATCAACAGAACATCCTACAGCATGGGAGAATATATTTGTAAATGACATATCCAACAAGGGGTTAACATCCAAAATACATAAAGAACTTACACACCTCTACACCTAAAAAGCAAATAACCTGATTAAAAAATGGGCAGAGGATATGAAGAGACAGTTTTCCAAAGAAGAAATTCAGATGGCCAACAGACACATGAAAAGATGCTCCACATCATTAATCATCAGGGAAATGCAAAGTAAAACCACAGTGAGATATCACCTCACACCAGTAAGGATGGCCAGCATCAAAAAGACTAAGGACAACAGATGCTGGCAAGGATGCAGAGAAAGGGGAACCCTCCTACACTGCTGGTGGGAATGTTCACTAGTTCAACCATTGTGGAAAGCAATATGGAGGTTCCTCAAAAAACTAAAAATACAAATACCATTTGACCCGGGAATCCCACTCCTTGGAATTTACCCAAAGAATACAGCATCTCAGATTCAAAAAGACATATGCACCCCTATGTTTATTTTAGCACTTTTTACAATAGCCAAGATATGGAAGCAACCTAAGTGTCCATCAGTAGATGACTAGATAAAGAAGAGGTGGTACATATACACAATGGAATATTATTCAGCCATAAGAAGAAAACAAATCCTACCATTTGCAACAACATGGATGGAGCTGGAGGATATTATGCTCAGAGAAATAAGCCAGGCAGAGAAAGACAAGTGCCAAATGATTTCCTCATTTGTGGAGTATAACAACGAAGCAAAACTGAAGGAACAAAATAGTAGCTGACTCAGAGTCTCCAAGAAGGAACTAGTGGTTACCAAAGGGGAGGGGTGGGGGAGGGCAGGTGGGGAGGGAGGGAGAAGGGGATTGTGGGGTATTATGTTTAGTACACACGGTGTGGGGGATCGCGGGGAAAACAGTGTAGCACAGAGAAGGCAAATAGTGAATCTGTGGCATCTTACTACACCCGAGAACAGTGACTGAATTGGGGTATGGGTGGGGACTTGATAATCTGGGTAACTGTAGTAACCACATTGTTTTTTCGTGTGAAACCTTCATAAGAGTGTCTATCAATAATACCTTAAAAAAAAAAAAGCAACCACCGCTGCCTGCCCTCAGTGTTTGCTGAGTGCCTGCTGTGCACGAGGATGCACACGAACAAGACAAGTTCACAGCCCAGCGTGGGAAAGTAGGCATGTGTCCAGATCGCTATCACACAGGGCAGAGAGCAATGGCTGCTGGGAGACTGACCCCCAGAGACTGGGAGATCCCAGAGGAAAACAGTACTTCTGGGAGAGCATAGACTAGGGAAGGTGCCCTAGAAGTAGGTTTAAAGGGGCGGGTCACCCGCACATGGGAGAGAATGAGGGGGAAACAGCGATCGGGAAGGAGGCCCGGCTCAGCGCGGCTGGCACAGGCGAGGGCAGGGAAGGCCAGGGAGACGGCCGGGAGGGGGGCCGGCCAGCAGACGGCTGCACGTGCAGACCTGCGCAGAAGTCCTCCGGAGGCGACCTGACCCGAGCTCTGCTCTGTGAGCTTCGTGTGGTGGTGTGGTGGCACCGGGGCGGCTTCCTAAGGTCCGGGTGACGAGGTGCACGGCGAAGCTGCAGGTGGAGGGCAGGACGGACGGGGCAGTTGGGCTGCCCCACACACAGCGGGGAGGGGGTGGGAGATGGTGGCTGCTTTAGACCTAATGACAGAACAGTACGTTCAGAGCAGGAAGAGCTCGCCCTGGGGAGGGAGGGGGTGAGCCGGGCGGCGGGGCCTCCACACCGGGACACAGGCGGCGGCTGCCCGGACGGCGGGTGGCCTCGGGGCGACCTCCCCCACGGCTCCCCTGCCGCGGGATTCTCAGAAAACCGGCAGGCGTGAGGGTGCGGCATCCGGGAAGTGCCTCTTTGCGCTCCTCTCTTCACTTGAGAGACTCTTGTCTTCAGTTTTGTGGCTCCAAGCGGGGAGTTAGCTCCACTGTGGAGCAGACTGCCTCTGCTGAGCTTTTTTAACTGTTCATTTTTTATGGAGTTTCTATAATAATATCACTTTCTAAGGATTTCCAAAAAGCTACTGATGGATCCCACGTGAGTCTAAGACTAAAGGTCCGCACTGTCCCCCTCATTCACTGGTGAGGAACCCGAGGCCCAGACCTGCCACCGGACTTGTCAGTGTCTCACACTCAAGGATGGCAAGGCCGAGCCGCAAGCGAGACCACGCGCCCCTCTCTTCCACGGCCCTGCCCCTTGGTACCAGCCCCACCTAGACGCACAGACAGGCAGACAGCCAGCCAGCCAGGCAGGCAACTGACAGACAGGCATGTAAGTAGGTAACTCTAAGCAAGAGTGGCTGGGAATAACACATCTGTGTGTACATTTTTTTTTCCAAGTGGGGAAGAGGAGAAAATGGCTGCTGACAGAAAAGCATTTTTGGACCCACCAATGCCTTGAAGCTGAAAAGGAATCCACTCTGACTTTCCTGATCAAACTGCCCTTAGCCAAAAAATGCGAGACTGTATTACTTCACACGATGTTAAATGAGGTTCGTAGTCAGCCAGAGCAGAAATGATGTATCCCTGGCTGGCATGTGTACACATGGGAAGGTGATTTGCCAGAAAACCAGATCAATAAGAATCAGACCTTAGATTGTTTTCGCTGTCACAGAACCAAAATGACCACGGTCGTTTCCTGTTGAAAAGTTAAACGAGAAATCCTCAGAATAAAATTCCACATCCGTCCACGTACACAGAGAGTGAGGAAAAAAGGCGATTCCCAGCAAGCAGGCCCCGAACCCAGGCACAGCTCGGGTGGCCTGAGTCCCGCACACCTGGGCATCCTCCCTGGTAACCCGGAGTGCGCGCCATCCCTGCAGGACTAGGGACTCCCTTTACGAGTCTGCGCCGATTCTCCCCCCAGGCCCACGAGAGTCTGTCGGAAGCACATTTCAGCTGGTGCATCAGATTTTCCAAAACACCTTCTTTTTGTAGAGAATGTAGGCGATGAACACCCAGAGAGCCGTGGCGACGATGTTCTGCGTGAGGTGCTCTCTGTGTGACTGGCTGTCCCCCAGCTTCCACTGGAAGGGGAAGTAGTTTTCAAACACTTCGTGGCCAACATACACCAGAATAGAATTCATTCCTGAAGGCGAGAAGCAGAAGGTGATGCTTTCCCGCAGTCACACCTGATCATCCAGGTAATCCTGGAAATCTGACTTGAGTTCAGTGAAAAACCGAAAAGCACAACCTTCCATCACTGGCTGCCCCCAGAAGTAAGCAACACGTCTTAGATACTTAAGTGTCAGCTCTATCAGGAAATTATTAGAAAATATTCATTTTATAACAGTGCAGTTCTTGAATACTAAATCTAAAAGAAAAGACAAAATTATAAACTTCTATTTTCTAGATAATAAACGAGGTACAAAGAATGTAACTAGTTCTAGAATCAGAGGCCTGGCACGCGTCGTTGGCATGATCTGGTCTACCTCGGGCCTCAGGCAGAGCTGTATCTACACCATTCCGTTTACCTCTTGACAGCATCTCTTGATATTTCTAATGCATGACCTGTAAGTAGGACATTCCCATTAAGAAAGACAGTAAGGCCCCATTGCTGAAGCGTTAGGAACTGGATGATATGCACTGGGTCGTTTCTGACGCGCCACAACTCAGTATTGCCTGAAGAAATCTAGATGGTAAAATGGGGTGGGCTGCTTCAGAAGAGGCCAGTGACATCCCACATACGACAGCAGGGCCCTGCTGCTTTCCCCCGCGGCCTGCATTTTGGAAACATGCCACCTGGACCGCGGCTCAGGCCCCAGCCTGGGGCCTGCTCAGCCGGTCTCTGGGCCAGCCCGCCTGGTCACTGTCGGACTCCTAGGGGTGTGAGGTGACTCACCTGGGTAAAAGAACGGGGTTCCTGACCACAGCCCCTTCACGTCCACAACGGGGTACAGGATGAGCAGGAGGAAGAAGGCAAAGGAGCTCAGCGTGGTGACATAGGAGAGGGACCTGGTGGGGGGTTGAATGAGGTGTTTCAGGGCCCCTGGGTGCCCCATTCGCCCGATGTTAGCATGACTGATTGTCAATTGTACAATGACACTGTTTCTATACCCACCAGAGATTTTTGTTTACTGGAATAAAGCCTTCATTTTCAGAAATGTTCGTCAAAGCAACAGAAATAAGCCCCTATAATGGGAGAGAAGGATGTTTAAGTTTTTTATATTATCTGAAAAAACAATTGTTTTCAAGACTGAAAAACATTACCCAATTGCTTAGGCAGGGCTGAATATCATGCCTTGTATTTTATTCTTTTAACTGGAAAAATATTTTTAAGATGCATAACTAAAAACACTCTCCAAAAAATTCTCTGAAGCCTTCTTGAGTTGACAGTGAACTGATAAACTAGAAGAAATTCTGGGAAAACAGGACCTGTAAAATGAAGTCAGCCTTACAACTCTTCTGTCCCACGTGAACCTGAGCTTTATGTCTGGGAACCTGTTATTATCTGCCTGGTCTCTCCGGAATGGCTCCCCGCCAGAACTTACTCCCTGGTTCCTGCTCTCCCTGCATTCCTGCTGCCAGTTCGACGGTAACGCTGTTTTATTTATAATTCCAAAGGAAATAAACCTGAGAATTAAGATGTAGAGATTCGTGTCACTCAGGTGAAGAATGTTTCCTGTTGTGTTATGCTAACAGCTGCCATACCAGTGCTGCTAAATATTTACCTCTTTTAAGTATGTATGCATGAAGCAAAGGAATTTTAGCGAGGAACGTTGCTTACTTACCAGAAGACAACACCAGGCAGTGAATCTGATCAGAATGGCTGTGGTCTGATCCTTGTAATACAAGAGTATTTTTCCAGCCTGAGAAGAAAACACAGTATGATCAAGAGAGTCGCCTAAGGTATATTTCATATTCATCCACTGTCCTAACCACTCAGTGGACTCCTCTGCCAGCCGCACTACTGGACACTGGGATCACAGAGAGGAACGGAAACTTCCCCTGCCCTTGACTGGCAGAGACTGGGGCACATGGGCACACCGGTGGTGGGCAGACGCCAGAGGGGAGTGTGTCAAGGTGAGGGAGGAGTGCAAAGTAAGAACAGCATTCAAGCCACATGGAACAGCACGCTCAGAGTGCAGCACCTCTGAACAGGAAGGACATGCTGCGGGGAAGCCAGGAAGGCCAGCAGGTTGGCAAGGGCGAGTAGTGGTAGGCAGGGGGGCTTGGAGGTCTCCCTGTGCGGCACAGGCTTTCTCCCACGGGTGACAGGGAGCCAAGGAGAGTCATTCACTTCCCACCCCCAAAAAAGGAACGGGGACCAGTTCCCACCGCCGATGGCATGGCCCATTCTGAAGCAGAGAGGAGGGAGAGACAGGGTGGAATCAGAGGCAGGGAAATATGTCTAAAACAGTAAGTTGGGGCTTTGCCAAAAAATCCTCCAAAATTAGAAATTTAATTTCTGAAAACACCAAAGGGTAAAAAAAGTGTTCATGCTTATTTATAATAACAGCTAAAATTTATTAATGTTTTCTATGTTCCAGGGCTCAGAACCCTACATGAATAACTTATTTATGCCTCTCAGCACCTTTATGAAGCTGGTGCTATGGAAGCACAGAGGGATGAGAAGAGGCCTGAGGCCGCCCTGCTGGGGAGCGGGGCCGCTGGGCTCAAACCCGGGCAGTGTGGCCCAGGCCTGCTCTCCAGTGAGCAGCTGGGCACAGACAGCATAGGCAGGGGCCAGGGGAGCGTATGGAAGGACACCCGGGGGGTGAGCTGCAGAGAGAGAGGTGCTTCCAGACAGGAAATCACTTCCTCACCACGCTGTGTGCTGTGGGCCTGCATGACCCAGTGTGGGAGTCACTAGCCAAAAGGCAGCTACTTGACGGTGACCAAAATGAATTAAGCAGGAATAAATGCACAGACGAGCCCCTCATCGCACACAGCCCCGTGGGCAGCACAGATGGAGACAGTAGGTCACTGTCACCAAGCTCCATTACCGCTCTTTACCCCTCCGTTCCCTCCATTAGCGCCAATCACCAAACAAGAATGAGAGAGCCTTTGGGAGGAAAATCTAGACTCCTCAGAATTTTAATAAAACTGCACATTAGATGAACCAAAAATAACTGGTATGGACTTTGGCATAAAATATGCGTAACCTGAAACTATGTGAGTTGTACACAAAAAGGTGACAGATGGCAGGGCACCTCCCAGTGTCACCAGCACCCACACCGCCCCTCACCAGCAAGGACATCATCTGCCAGAAACCGCCTGGCAGCCACAGCAGAGACCAGCTTTTTTGAGATTACAGGAATCACACCTAATTATTTAAATGTGAATTTTAGCAAATTTTAGTTTTGATAATCTGTCAAGTACTGACAGAATTCATCAGGCCTATAATACATGGAAGATATGCTTCCAAGCACTTATTTGAATGGAATTGTTTTTGAATTAGGTAAGAAGCAATAATCATAGACAGAAAAATGTACCCAAAGGAAACGAACAAATAAATACCTGACATCCTAAAAATGCCACCACAATGGAGTTGATGGTCCCCAGGATCCCTTCAGGGTCGTAGGCCACCTCCGTGTGATAAAGCACCTGCAGCGGGACAGGAAGGCAGAGCCACTGGGTGACCACGAGGAGTCATGGGCTAAATGCAAACGGGAAGCCCCGGCATTCAAGGGTTTTGCTTGTGCCAACTTGTGGGGATTATGGGCGAATACTTCTGGCCAAGGAGGTGTGCAGCGTGTAACACCATGGAAGGGAGCCCAGAGCCATGGACGAGCCAGGGTCCGGCAGAGCCACTACCACCCCAGGTGGCTCGGGAGGGTCTGGGCCCCGCGCCCACTGGCTGAGCCTCCCTGACGAGTTCCAAACTCCAGACACTTTCTCCGTGTTCAGGTTCTTTCTCTTTGGTTCACTCCTGTGACATCAACAGCTTTCTACCTTCTTTAACAGCAAATAGCATTTTTAAATGTCTGTTTTATTTTATTATAAAATAAACATTATCATAGAAACTGTAGGAATGTGGGAACTCTGCCCACTCACCCCACCCCAGAAGTGTTCGTCCCCCAGCTGCTGGAAGTACGAACAGCCACAGCTTTCAACCCAGCCCATCTTCTGGCCTCGTTCGCAAGCGGAGAGAGCTGCCCCTGCAGGAGCCACACTCCCTCGCTGGGGGCAGCCTCATCCAGCCAGGCCCTCACCCCGACTCGGAGTGGCCCTCAAGGGCCATCCAGCCCCCAGGACCTCAGCAAGGCCCCTGCGTGCTCGCAGCGCAGTTCAGCTGCCCCCCGCCCCGGCCTGCCGCCTTCATTCCTCAGCGGGTGCTGACCCCAAAAGGACGCCTGATAAACTGCCTGCACATGAGCCTCTTCGGCGCGAGCAAGTCCAACTCAGACGCCAGGAAAGCACGGGGCTACGCGTGTGATCCAGTGCACGTTCGTCTTAAAATCCACAGCAGTGTTTACGGCCTGCCCCATAATGAACCTTGAAGTCCCTAAATCAGCCAACTTTTCTAATGAAAATTAGTTCCCATCCAGTATATTAACAGACGTAGTTTCAAGCTGACCAGCCTTCCTATTTGCCTTCACTTCAGAGCTTCCACATGCTCAGCTCCGCGTCCCAGCCGGGCTCACTCACAGCTGAAGAAGGATGCTGGTAAAGGTGATCGTCTCCCAGGAGCAAGCGGTCAATGTAGCCGGCGGCCCCTCCAGTGCAGTTAGGATACTTCCCCAGATCGCCAATGCCACCAGGGCCGAGATAACCCCTGGGAAGCGGGAAGATGCACTTAAGGATGGGGCTTCAGAGGGGTAAAGGCACACACTGCAGCTGACACAGCCCTTCAAGGAGCCCCAGACACATGCAAGCCGGAGAGCCCCTCGGGCGCCAGGCAGGCTCCACACGTTAAGGCGGGGGCCCAACTTCCATTCAAACTGACCCTGAAAAAACCTCACAGAGACATTCCTGTAAACATGCACCAACTCCCGTCCCACTGTGAAGAGTGGAAAGGAATTCCTCTGACTTAAGAAACTGAAAGCTATCACTCCCAGAGCCCTTCTTACTTGGCAGAAGGTGACGCGGGACTGCCCATACGGTTCACTTACGTAGGACATCCAGGGACAGGTAAGAAGAACGTCAGGCCCAGCCACATGCCTTCCAGCATCAGAACCAAGAGCCACTGGGGCCAGCTGGATGTGACGTCTCCAAGAGAGGAGCACCTTCTGTCCTGGGTGAGCGACACAAGCACACGTAAGCTGACCACAGATGGGATGGGACCCGACAAGCAGCCTGTGTGTCTGGGACGCTCCCTGTGACCCGGCTCTTGGCTTTTAGGGTAGGGATACAAAGTAGACACGTTTATTGCCTATGTGTTCCTGGTCCAGATGCTCCCTCTCTATGAAGTAACAGAGCAGAACATTAGTTAAAAAGAAATCAGTGGGCAGTTCTACTCCCCTGCCCAAGAGAAGTAAAAACAGATGTTCACATCAACACCTGTACACAAAGGTACAGAGTCATCACTGAGACCAAAAAGGGAAAACAAGTCAAATGTCCATCAGCTGATGAATGGATACAGAACATGGTGCGTTCATAAAATTCAGCAGTCAAAGGAGTAAATGCTGACACGTGGCACAGCATGGATAAATACTATGAAAATAGTATGCTTGAAATATTTTAAAATATATTATGCTAAGTGAAATATTATCACGAAAATATTATGCCAATTAAAGAAACCAGAACCAAAAGCCAAAAAATAAATATGATCCCATTTATATGAAGTGTCCCTAACAGGCACATCTACAGAGACAGAAAGGAGATTAGGGTCACCTAGGGCTGGTGGGGTTGCGGGGGTGAGCACGGGGTCTCTTTCTGGAGTAATGAAAACATTCTAGAATCGGATAGTGGTGATGACAGCACAACTCTGTGAATATATGAAATATCACCGAACCATACACTTCCAAATGTGAGTTTTACAGTACAGGAAATATAGATATCTCGATAAAGCTTCTTTTGATATATCAAAAAAAAGCAACAAAAAATAAATTTGAGAAAAGGGAGACGAAATTTAACTTTTGGAGCTGTTCAGGTTGCTGGGAGGAGTGCGGCCCACTGACCTGACGCTCCGCCGTCGCAGCCCCGGCGACCCCAGCCCCGAGGGCCACACGCGGAGCCAAGCCCAGTGTCCCTTGCTCTTGTGTAGTCTCACGTCCCCTTCGGAACCAACAGCAGAGGGTGTGGAGCCAGGGACAGGGGCACAGGGGGCAAAGGACAGTGATCACATGCGCTCCGAGATCGTGTAGCCAAGCAATCACCACAGGCAGAGCCCAGGGAATCCAGGACGAATTTGCTAGTTACATACACGGAAAGAAGCTCGCAAACAGCTTTATTAATTTAGCTAAGTAGGACCCCAAATGGAAGAATTTAAACCTTTCCTCCTGAATTTTTACCTCTACTGGGAAAAAACTGAGTCATCTGAGTAAACTGAACTGGGCAGTTCACAGTGAGCGAGAAAGTGATCACAAAGGAGGGGGGCTCCCATCCTCCTCACAAAGGAGAGAATGTGGCAGCCCAAGCGGGACTGTCTGTTATCCTCCCACAGCCCACCTGGCATTTTTTTCTCTAAGTTGAACCCTGATGGCATGTGTTATCAGTTAATACAGCTTGTGTCGCAAGGAAATGGAAAAATTGGCAGTAATGCCCCAAAAGACTGAGCTAGCAAACTAGATGACAGTGACATTATTTAACACCATCCAAACGCATTTGGTTACGGGACACTTGAAAATGTACGAGGGTGGCTCTCCCGTTAGGTGGTTTTCACCACAGTTCTTTTAAAAAACTGATTTAAAGACAAAATAAAAAATAACCTGAAGGAAAAAAATAATGCATTTGACTAGCAGAGTTAAAGAGTCTATTGAAAGGCTCATGGATACAGAGAACAGACTGGTGGCGACCACAGGGGAGAGAGCGGGGGTATGGATGAAACAGGAAGGGGGCAGAATGAGTGAGGATGGTCCTTGGATCTGGCTGATGGCCACATTACAGCGCATACATGTCAGAATTCATCCAGCTGAACTAAAATTTGTGCATTTTATTGTATGTACTTCAATTTAAAAACAGTCTACTGAGATACAGTACTACACTCAGAACTAAATAAAGTTCTAAAAATAATAGTCATTTTTCACCCCTCTCTTTTTAATACAGGTTTCTCACCGAGGCACAATTTCCAGGCACAGGTTTAGCAAAGAGGAGCTCTGCCACGGCAACGACGAAGTAGGTCAGCCCCAGCCGCTGGGGCACGCCGGGGATCCGCACCGTGTCCCAGGACACTGCAGGAGGCATGGCGGGAGGGTTAGCCGGCCGCCTCCTCCACCAGACAACACGCTGCTTCCCTAAGGGGGAGGCTCGCCTATGCTGCACCTGCGGTGGTCTCTTCTCAGCTCTGGAGATGGGGACACGTATGGCCAGCGACACGGCTCAGACTCCCAGCCAGGAGACTGGTGAGAACCAGCATCTTCCTCGGGGTGGGGCACAGCAAGGCCCAGCTGGCCCTGAGGTCCACCTCCTGGCCCTTTCCCACCAGGAGGACAGCCACAACTCTCCCAAGCCCCAGGGACGTGCAGACCCAGCGTGGCACAACTGACCACAACTGCCCTACAGGCGATGTGCCCGCATCACAGGAAGAGGGGAGCCCTGTAACAAATGTACTGTGGTTCCCCTGGGAACAGGGGGGTCCACCGAGTCAACCTGTATGTGACACCTGCCCTTATGGCCCCACCTGGAAGTGACCCGCACCCCCTCCTAAGCCTAAAGTCTCAGTGCTTCTTGCCTGAGGGGTTTGTCCGGGTGCTCTGGATGGCTGTGTCCTCTTTTGCTAGGGACACGGTAAGCCCCTTGAGGACAGCGATTCTGATACTGGTCCAAGCACCAGATGCACACCACCCCATGGCTTTCCTGCCTCACTCACACTGCCAGAACAGTGACAAAGGTCATTGTTCCCGGCAGCCCAGCTGGAATACACACCGTGACCAAAGTGTGTGCATGAACTTCCACCTGTCAGCCTTCCTGGGAAAGCTGATAGGCCCGAAGGGGCAGGAGGGCAGGTCTGAGAATCAGGGACTTGGTCTAGCCCTCACCCCTGTCCCTATGCTCAGATGATGCGGAGAAAGCATTTCAGTCTCTCCCGGATCACAGCCTTCCTCTGCAGGTACCTCAGATGGAGGAATTTCATATCTTTCAAATTATACCACATAGTTTCCATATTTCAGCCTGAATATATGCTAACAAAGGGGAAAAAATACTTACATGGACCAAGGCAGTAATTGGGATTCACAATAACAATTCCTATGCAGATTAACAGGAAACTCCTCCACGCAATCTTCCCCAGCAACTTGTATTTTGAACATCCTCGCTGCAGTATGGAAGTCATTGACAGAAAAATCGAAGATCCCATAATAAATACAAACCTAAAAAAAGACAGCTGTTACTAGGTGGCCATTCCCATTCTTTTTGTCTATATATCATTAATATCTTATAAACTACCATAGAAGAGAAGCAGCACATGATTTTCTCGAGCAGCAGCTGTTGAAACAACATGTTAGTAGTGGAGGGAGAATGGCTGGCTGCACAGCTTGTGCGCCTCCAAACCCCATCTTGGCAGGAAAATTCGCCAGCATGAGGAGCGGTTGCCATGGACCAGCCGCCCACTCGGTTAGCAGGTGGAGGAAAGACGCCGCAGCCCAGACAGCTGGCGCTCCCTAGCATGCCGTCAAAGTCCTTGAGATACAAATGACACCTTTCAACCATTCCTAAATTCACCATTGCCTCTCAAAGAAAAATGAAAGCTGTTCTGTGTGTGTGTGATTTTGTCTGAGCCACACATCTTTCTTTTCTTTCCTTTCTTTAAAAGTAAGAGTCAGGGATGGCCAGCATCGAAAAGACTAAGAACAACAAATGCTGGCGAGGATGCAGAGAAAGGGGAACCCTCCTATACTGCTGGTGGGAATGTAAGCTCGTTCAACCATTGTGGAAAGCAATATGGAGGTTCCTCAAAAAACTAAAAATACAAATACCATTTGACCCAGGAATCCCACTGCTTGGAATTTACCCAAAGAATACAACTTCTCACATTCAAAAAGACATATGCACCCCTATGTTTATCACAGCACTATTTACAATAGCCAAGATATGGAAGCAACCTAAGTGTCCATCAGTAGGTGAATGGGTAAAGAAGAGGTGGTACATATACACAATGGAATACTATTCAGCCATAAGAAAGAAACAAATCCTACCATTTGCAACAACATGGATGGAGCTGGATGATATTATGCTCAGTGAAATAAGCCAGGCAGAGAAAGACAAGTGCCAAATGATTTCCTCATTTGTGGAGTATAAGAACAAAGCAAAACTGAAGGAACAAAACAGCAGCAGACTCAGAGACTCCAAGAAGGGACTAGCGTTACCAAAGGGGAGGGGTGGGGAAGGCGGAGGGAGGGAGAAGGGGATTGAGGGGTATTATGTTTAGTTCACATGGTGTGAGGGGTCATAGGGAAAACAACAGTGCAGCACAGAGAAGGCAAACAGTGAATCTGTGGCACCTTACTACACTGATGGACAGTGACTGCATGGGGGTATGGGAGGGACTTGATAATCTGGGTAAATGTAACCACATTGTTTTTTCATGTGAAACCTTCGTAAGAGCATATATCAATAATACCTTAATAAAAAAAATTTTTTTTTAAGTCAGAAAAGCAGTCTCTCTCATCACTTGGTGAGGAGTTAGCAAGGTGTGTCTGCTCTTGCTGAAAGCTTGGCACCCCTAGTTTCCTTTCTAGGGGCCACCTCGTCAGATAAAAGCCTCTAGTAACAGGTGCAGGAACCAGGCCACTTCCCTGGAGGGAACCTTCCTGAAGACATACATAAATGATCACCAGTCTTCAGGCAGATAAAACTCCCTCCCACCCACACCCATCTCGGAGAAGAGCCCCGGGCCCCACTGAGAAAGCCCTGAGTCTGTGGTAGTGACGAAACATGGGGGGCCGAAGGCAAGCCCGCAGCAGCACTGCCTCCTGAAGATGGGCACAGCCGCTCGGCGAGCCGAGGCGAGGATGTGGCCCCACACCGTGGCGCGGGCTTCCACCGCAAGGCGGATGAGCCACGGATGGTCAGAGACCGAGCTTGGTTACTCCACTATTCTTTTAACTACCATCTCTTCCTCATTACATACGAAGGGGCACAGAACAGGCCTCCCAAGCTGTGCCTCGCCGGCACGTGGATTATTTTGAGCCAAAGGCAATCAAGATCCTGTGGGCTCAGGAGAAACTTCTGCCTCTCCCTTAACTATAGAAGAGTCTAAACTGGAATCTTTCACAAAATAGGGATTATTACCGGAGATAAATTTCATCTGAGTGACCGACCTGTATGGCAGGACAAACATCTCATCGCCATCGGTCACTGCCCAATGCGTCGCCCTCCACCCCTCTGGAGCCGCAGGCCTGCACCCCATTCCTTAGCTCAAGATGGCACACATCCCTCACTTTACCTTTGAACCTCTCATGTATGTGGGGTTCCTGTAGGTACGAAATTAAATTTGATTCTCTCCTGTTAATCTGTCTCATGTTGATTTGATTCTTAGATCAGCAAGAATCTTGAAGGGCAGAGGAAAATTTTTCCTCCACAACACATACTTAGCAGAATTCCCTGGTACCAGTATACTGCATTTCTTTTAGGAAATACGATTTTTACATTTATTTTCAGGATTAGTGGAATTTAACTACATATTCAGAATTCATGATTTCCTACAAGATTCCAGCATCTCATATATTGTATCTACACTAACAATTTGTTCCCTCTGAAATCACTCAGCTTTTATACTCATCTTAGATAAGCACTACACCACGCATGAGAACTCTTCAGGAACACAACTTTCGTAAGGACCTCCTAACGGCAGAGACCCATGAGTAACACAGGCGGGGAGCCCAACTCCCAGCTGCTCTCAGGCTCCAGCGCCCGCTGACAAAGGGCTGGAGATGACCTATGGAAGGGCTGGTGGTGGACAGGGACTCACCACGGGAATACGAGGTCAGCCACAGTCAGTCCTGCAGAATGACACAAGCACAGAGTAAGGAGGGGACTCCGCCAGGCGAATTCCTCCTAAATCTACCATGGCACCATTACATACAGTATGTATGGGGGTAAATGCACATAAAGAGTTTGCAGGGAAACTCTGTGAAGTAACAGGCACTCCCTGAGGACTCTGCCACCAGCCACTGGCCTGGGGCATTTTCTAAAAACATAACTGGGCATGGGAGAACAAAACTAGAATTTTGTGGCCAAGTTTGTTATCTTTGAACAGTGCTATTCAAAAATCTGTTCTTGAACCAACTTCTAACCAGAGACATAGCCATTACTCAGTACCACTCAGACCAACCCCAGTTCAACGGTCCCCAAGGAGGACCATGAGCTCTGGAAGGCAGACTTCCCACACGGCTATGACAAAAGGCATATCTGCAATATGACCAGGATTGCTTACAACCAAATCCTTAACTTCCCCTGGTCCTACAGCGAAGCCGTCTGGCGTGGATGTGTCATTACCAGGAAGCCATCACGCAGCCACGGCACACGAAAGGAGAGCCAAGGGGCTGAAGGGATGGCTGAAAGGCTCTTCCGCGGGGGCAGGAGCTCAGTGGCTTAGAGGAGGCTGGCAGGGCCCCATCTCTGCAGCTCTGGGGTGGGGGACATTGAGGGATTCTCCTGCTCCAAGTCCTCTGAGGGGTCATACGTCAGCAATGGCACCTTTGGGAAAGAGCTTACCATTCCAACTCGCGTGTTTGAAGTACCAGTATTTCCCTCCACCATAATTAACGAAGACCATGAGGATGAGCGCTATCCTGCAGAGCAACAGAGGGCATGCTTTCAGGGCTTGCACACAAGCCAAGGAGTGGCCCCACCGCACGGGACACACACAACCCAGGTGCCACCACTGACACAAGATGACCGTTAACAAGGAACTACTATTTCTAATTGTTACAATTAGGACCCTATACTAAAGCCAACATTTCCAACACAATGTCTTAAGAAAAGTCTACACTGATGCTAAGCTGTGTAATGTGACAGCAAAGCAATTTTGTGCCAGTGATTTCAGGCTCTTAGGTTAAGGACTGTAGCACAAGGATACGGTCATGAGAGCCACAGCTGAGGGTACAGATCTTGGGTCCTCCTCTCCGCATAGCCCTAAGGCCCTGGGCAAGACCACTGGTTATCTATGCTTCCCTGTATGAGGTGGAACACAACCAACACAGAGGCCATCGGGACTACTGAGGAGGATAATGTGTGTCATGACACCTAGCCAGTGCTTGGCATACTGCAGGCCCTAATAAATGTCAGTTCCTGTCTACCTGTGAACGTCTCATCTCCGAAAGTGTCATTGAGAATTGGAAAGAAAGAGGAATAAAGTGAAGTGGAGTCAATACGCTGTTGTTTGATGTGGATTGTGCAGAATGCAAGGAATGAAGACTTCAGTAGGTTAAGGGGGTAAAATGCGTGGGGACCCTGGAGCCTAACTGGCAGGACGAGATTCCGGCTGCCCCACTTGGTCCTGAGTGACCACGGGCAAGTCGCTGGATTCTGGCTCAGAGTCCTCATCTGTAAAGCAGGCACAGGAGGAGCACGTACCCCATAGGATTGTTCAGAGACTGAATAAATTAAGACATGTCAGAACAGTGCCTGGCGCATAGTGCGAACTTGAAGATCTTTGGCCACTGTCATCATTACCGTCTGTCTTCAGGCACACACAGCCGGGGCACTCGGCCGCGGTGAGACGGGACTGGATTACAGGGCAGCCCCGGGGTGTAATGGCCTCAGGGGGAAACAGAGGACCTCAGGCCCAGATGTTTATTTTCACCCATATACAGTTAACTCTTGAACAACATGGATTTGAACTGCATGGGTCCACTTATATGTGGATATTTTCCAATAAACAAATTGGGAAACTTTTTGGAGATCTGTGACAATTTAAGAAAAACATTTTCTTTTCTCTAGCTTACTTCATTGTAAGAATACAGTATATAATACATGTAACAAATATGTGTGAATTGATTGTTTATGTTATCAGTAAGGCTTCCTTCTGGTCAACAGTAGCTATTAGTAATTAAGTTTTGGGGGAATTAAAAGTTATACGCAGATTTTCAACTGTATGGGATCGGTGCCCCACCCCCACGTTGTTTGAGGGTCAACTGCAGTTTTATATCTTATTTTCAGAGTGTGGTCCTGGCCTTCATCCTTCTAGCAGGACTACAAAATGACAACGCGCCACACGGTGCCGTGAATTTACTGTCAGAGGGCTGGTACCCAGCTGCTCTGCCATCGGTGTTGACGGATGCAGGCTCAATCTTCCATGTGCTAGTGTTTTGTTTCTAGATGGGTGCACCTTCTCGTCTGTCACGATGAGTGGACAGAGGGGACAGATGCTGCCCACGTGTGGATGACCTTAACTCAGTGGACTCTACATCCCAGTGGAAACCAGTCCTGGCCTGGTCCCACTGCTCCCTTCCCCAGCATGTATCAGTGGCCACCATGACCTATTTCAAGGAAGGAGAGGCTGCTGACTTAATAGCAACAAGTCCCTTCTAGCCTAGGAAATAAAAGATATGTACAAGACCTTAACTTAAAAGTGTGTTTATGTGCAAACACGTAATCCTCCACTTTCTGTGCCCCCCATGTCACAACGGAGCCTCACGTACCCTCTGAACGTGTCCACACAGCGGAGGCGCTGGGGAGCGGCAGGTGGGCGCCAAGCTTCCAGCGGACAGTGGCCGTCAAGTGGGCCTGCCCTGCTTGGAGATCCCAGCTCCTTCGGGAAAAGGAGAGAAGAGACATGACAAGTGAATGCAAGGGGCAAATTTCATTTTTCTATTTTTTAGGGAAGACATTAACAGACTAGAAAGCTACAGATCATTACTCTGAACACTGTTCTGATTTGCTCCGTAAAGGTCCCATCTGGGGCTCAGTTTCCCACTGCATTTGATGTCTGTGCCTCCTGCTGAGCTTGCAGCGGCCACGTCAACGAACGGCCACAAAGATCTGGCCCATAAGTGCATATGGGACAAGTGAGCAACCACAGGTCCACAGTGAAGTCACTAACACAAACAGTATGTCTAACCACCACAGGAAGCCATCACACCGGTAAACTTACTACTGACATCCCTTGTTCTTGTGTTAATCTTGACACTCTACTTAACTGGATGGATTCAAAAGTACTGCCTGCGGAGTGAAAAATGTGTCTACACTGTATATCACAAAGCAGCTCGGAGTCCAACCTTACTGAAGAGAGTGGATGGCACCCCCCCATCGGTGCTGAAGGGAGGCCGCTCTTTATTAAGAATACTGGACACAGCACCTGGCCTTCCGCAATACAAGTAAGATTAATCAAACCAGTTAACAAAGACTACTGAGTAGGTAACTATAAAGTCCAAGTTCAGAAAACCACCCAGACCACACAGGGTGCATCTAGTAACTCACAGAATTGATGAGGCGATCGGTTTCCCGAGAATTGATTGCTTTAGAAATCCAATTATTAAAGTCATCCAAACTGTAAAAAACATAAAAGACTCAGTTATTTTCTCTGGCAGAATTTTCAAAATGGTAAGGCTCGTATTAATTTAGAAATTATTTAAGAAAATAAAAGTTCACATTCTACACAATTCAAAGAATTAAACATTTCTAAGTTTTTAAATGAAACAGAAGTAGAAATCAAAGTGTATAGCGGCAGACCGTATAGATGCCCGACCTAATAGCACATGCCCTCATCAATAAAACAGGAACAAACAGCCTTCATTCAAAAGTCATGACAGTGAAATGAGATCATTATTCCCTGTGGCTGGAATCCTTACCGGTACTATTGTTAATAATACCAGGCACTCAGAACAGGATGAGTGAACACAGTAAGTATGACAGGATCAGATACAGCTACTAAAATAACAAGAAAGTGGCTCTGTTTATACAAGGAAATGTGAATGTAAACTAATACAAAAAACAAAAACCAATATGCAGATTGGATTATAAAGAAATAAAAATGCATGCATCTTTGCTGAGGAAGTCTGAAAGTAACTTTGGGAATGATTCACATAGTTAATGTACTGGGTTCTTTTTTCTAGATGGGTACTTTAGCTCAAAAAGATATCAGATGACTTAATTGGATTTGCATGATTAACAAAAGATAAATATATGGCTGTTCTTTAAAATGAGGTTTCTATATGGAAATATTTTTTTCAAAAATATACCTTAGCCTGGTGAAAAAACAAACTCCACCACGTTTTATATAAATTTTGCACATTTGAATTATCCAATGCATAGGATTTTTTCCCCTTTTCTTTCCTTTTTTTTTTTTTTTTTGCCATGGAGAGTTTGAAGCATACGCACAAGTAGAAAAGCTAGCATAATGAACCCCAGGGGCCCATCACCCATCACAGGTTCCCACACAGGTCGCTCTTACTTCCTCTGTACTGTCACCCACTGCCCCTTCCTCCTGCCTTAGATTGGTTATTTTAAAATATCCAGACAACATACCATCTCATCCATAAATACTTCGGTATGCATCTCTAAAAGATGAGGACTCTGCTTTTAAGCATTAACTGCAGCACATTTTATTTTGAGGTCATTACTTATCATATTATTTATGTTATTCATTATGTACATATTATTACATTTAAAAATATTATCAAGAAGTCCTTAATATCAAACAGTTCAATTTCCTTGTCACATGAGTTTTTCTGACAGTTCAGTTGTTCAAGTCAGTACCCAGACACGATCCATATATTCAATTCTGTATTTTAGTTTCTTCTCTTTTTTCCTCCACAACTCAACTCCTATTTCTACTTTAAGCACTGATAACATCACTATCACATGAAAAACGTTAAAATAAGACATCTACAGAAAGGTGAAAGGGGAAGTTAAGATATTTGAAACCTAACATTTTTTAAACAGCACTTCATTTTCTTGCACTTGCTTGTTCTCCAAGCAAAAGGAGAGATGCTATATTCTTACTTCCTCGGGTTCTTTCTGGTTCAGACAGACCTCACTGTCATGGGCACGCTAGACAGTGATGGGCAGGGACTCCCACTTGGCCAACCAGAGCATTCTGGCCACAGGCGAAAAAAGCAGAATTGCGTGCAAAGAGCTTCGAATTTCTTCCCTTTATAAGGTCTTGAGATCAGCCAACAATTACTTTAAAGAGTGACATGATAACTCCATTCATATTAAAAGCATCAAATGAAAACTCCCTAGTCAGTCGGAACAGTGTTTACATCTTATCAAAATACTGACAGTGCCTTAATTCAAAGCAATGACACCCCTCTGTTGGAATTAGACTCTGTCCCTAAAACAGTGGTTAAGCAGCTGCTTCAGAGCAGGCAGTTTTCTTCTATGCTCATCCACAGTCAGGTTTCTCCTACACAGAGGGAGGCTACTTCAAGGATGCCCCAAGTTAGAGGGTCAGGGCTTCCCCAGGCTAGCCGATTCAAAGGCTAGGTTTCCTCTCTTCCAATCTGGAGCCTGCTCACCAATAAGTCTTGTGGGCCCTCCTGAGACTAACAGGCTGAGCATGTGAAATGCAGTCAATCGTATTCCTTTTTAACTGTGAAAGGGCTTTCCTTGGAAAGGCGATTTGCCAGACCTGCATAGATTTGGCATTCATGTCTTTTCCTGTCTACTAATACACTTGCACCAGAACCACTCTTAGCCAGGCAGAAGGGAAGGACGTCCCTCCCAGGCCGCTAACCCCAACAAGGGAAAGCGAGTCCACGAGGTACCACGCCTCGTCCCGTCTCTGCTGCCAGGTGCCCGGGCTGGCAGGGCCTGGGAGCTGATCGGAGAGGCGGCCTCAGGGCCCAAAGCCGGAGAGGAGGCAAAAGGATCCAGTGTGGCAGCCACCTCCTAAAACCATCACAAGCCACTTCCACTCGCTACGAGGCAACATGTGAGATTCTTCCAGGAAACAATTATTTCTCAAGCATTTTCTTCTATGTCTTCAGCCATGCAGAAGGACTGAAGCCAATGACCCACAGGAGTTTGGTTATCGCTTCTCTGAAGTCAGGGGCCGTCTGTTTTCTACAGTGACCCTTAGTGCCTAGGACGGCACTGGGCAAGGGGCACACAGGAGAAATCACTGAACCCAACGCTCTGCTTCCCCCATGCATGTCCTCCTCCAAACCCACTTACCTCAACAGGAACCGGAGGAGGGACACAGCCACGACAAGCGCAATACCGACAAGGACCGCGATGGTCACAGCTGTGAAAAGAAAAGTTACAACCACGTCATCCGAGGCCTGAAAGCTGTCACATCATTGAATTTCATCTGTAAATGATAAATGCAAACAAATAAACATGGCAACAAATGAGGGAAAAGCCTGTATTTTTATGCTAATTTTCCTATAAACAGTGAGAACACTCTTCATGAGGGAGTGCAATTTTCACCATGAGACAGACAGAGAACTGATTAGCCCACATTTCCCATCAGATGATTCTAGATTTAATAAATCTAGATTCTACAATTCTAGAAGTTTTTGAGATTCTAGAATGATGAGGAGATTGTCAGTCTTCATCTATTACTACCCTCTCCTGTTCTTTTGCCTCAGGTTCTTTTTTTACTGAAGTACAGTTGACATGTGATATCACACTAGTTTCACGTGTACAAGACAGTGATTCGACAATTATATACATGATCACCTGAGTATTTTTAAGAAAATCCCAGACATGTCATTTCCTCCCAGCATGTATCTCTAAAGCACAGGCCTCGGAAAAGATATATTGGCATCATGGAAGTCCTGACGTGACCACTGGGGAGGACTCAGCACTTCTGGGAACCTACCGAGAATGCACAACCTCTGCCTGGTGGTGAGAACACAGCAAGAAATCCAAGTAAAATCCTCCTCTTTGAAAGTGTCATGGTCGGGCGACTTCTGGGAAGATGACAGCGTGAGCAGGGCAGTGGAAATCTCCTCCCAAAACCATATATATTTATGAAAACACAACAAGTACAACTATTCCTAAAAGAGAGACCAGAAGATACAGGACAACAGCCAGGCTACAGCTACATCTGTGAGAACTCAGCGCCTCACAAAGTGAGTAAGATACAAAGCTGCGACCCGGCGGGACCCGAGCACTCCCCCACCCCAACGCACCGGCGGTAGGAGAGGATTCAGAGAAGGGAGGGAGTGGAAGTACAAGCCCACTAAATAACCAGCCCTGGTGATCAGCGCTGGGAGCACTGACACACATCATGTGGTATATCGGAAATTAGAGAAACAGAAGAACAGGATCCTAGACGGAGACAAGCGGGTCCCCTCAGCCGGCTCCCCAGAACAAAAGAAAAGCAGGTGCTTTTTTAAAAGTCTTAAAGAGAGAAGGGACCAACAGTGGAACAAAATCGTCCCAGTGCGCTCACCACAGCAGGCTGGGAGTCTTGGGGAATTTCGGACCCCTTGGCCGGTGGCCAGGCAAAGCAGGGCGCGGAGGGTTCCCACAAAGAACAGCTGCCTACCATTGATTCCCTCCCCGGATGGCGCCACAAAGGGTCCAGCGGAGCCGCCACTGCTACAGAACAGTGGATGAGCGGCTCCGCCCACAGCAACCTCACAGAATCTACTCCCAGCGGGCGCGCAACAAAGCGGGAAGACCGCCAGAATCAGGTCCAGAAGGCACCAAGGGGACCAGAACGCACCCAGCGTAACTGCAAACCCCCACAGTGCTATAGGCTAGGCCGAGGGCAACCCCGCACATAGGCACTTCAGGGGATTATCCCACGATTGCCTCCCAGTGTGCAGGAAAACAGCTCAGGCCTGGTAGAAGGGTAAGGAGAACAACAAGCAGGAAGGGACGTTGTTCTCCCAGCTGACACACGTGACGCCTACCAGCGACCACTTCTATCACCATGAAAAGACAGAGGAATATGGTCCAGACTAAGATCAGCCAGACAACCCCTGAGAGGGAGCCTGATGGGATGGACATGCACAATCTTCCTGAAAAAGAATTAAGAATAAAAGTCATAGCCATGCTGATGGATCTACAGAAAAACATGCAACAGCTAAGGGAGGAAGTGAGGGAAGTGAAGAAAGACAATGCAGAAATCAGACAAGTGATCGACAGGCTTAGCAGCAGACTGGACGAGATGCAAGAGACTGTTCATGGAATAGAAATCAGAGAACAGGAATACAGAGAAGCTGAGGCAGAGAGAGATAAAAGGATCTCTAGGAATGAAAGAATATTAAGAGATCTGTGTGACCAATCCAAACGGAACAATATTCGAATTACAGGAGTACCAGAGTAAGAAGAGAGAGAAAAAGGGATAGAAAGTGTCTTTGAAGAAATAATTGCTGAAAACTACCCCAAGCTGGGGAAGGAAATGGTCTCTCAGACCATGGAAGCCCACAGATCGCTCAACACAAGGGACCCATGGAAGACAACACCAAGACACATAATAATTAAAATGGCAAAGATCAAAGATAAAGACAGAGTATTAAAGGCAGCTAGAGAGAGAAAAAAATATCACCTACAAAGGAAAACCCATCAGACTATCATTACACTTCTCAACAGAAACCTTACAGGCCAGAAGAGAATGGCATGATATATTTAATGTAATGAAACAGACGGGCCTCGAACCAAGAATATTGTATCCAGTATGATTATCATTTAAATTTTAGGGAGGGATTAAACAATTCCCAGACAAGTGAAAGCTGAGGGAGTTTGTCTCCCATAAACCACCTCTACAGGATATCTTAAAGAGACTGCTCTAGAGGGAAGCACTCCTAAGGCTAAAAAGATGTCACCAGAGAAAATAAAATCATAGCAAAGAAAGCAGACCACCCAAATACTAACTAAAGGCAAAGAATAAAACACCTAGTATATAAAGAAGGGAGAGGAAGAATAAGAAGGGAGAGGAATAAAGAATCATCAGACTGTGTTTACAATAACTTAACAAGAAAGTTAAGTTAGACAGTTAGATAGTAAAAAAGGTACCCTTGAACCTTTGGTAACCACGAAGCTAAAACCAGCAATGGCAATAAGTACATATCTATCGATAATCACCCTAAATGTAAATGGACTGAATGCACCAATCAAAAGACACAGAGCAACAGAATGGATAAAAAAACAAGACCCATCTATATGCTGCTTACAAGAGACTCACCTCAAACCCAAAGATATACACAGACTAAAGGTGAAGGGATGGAAGAAGATATTTCATGCAAACAACAAGGAGTAAAAAGCAGGTGTTGTATCAGACAAAATAGGTACTTGTATCAGACAAAATAGACTTCAAAACAAAGAAAGTATGAAGAGATAAAGAAGGACATTACATAATGATAAAGGAGTCAGTCCAACAAAAGGATATAACCATTTTAAATATATATGCACCCAACACAGGAGCACCAGCATATGTGAAACAAATACTAACAGAAATAGAGGAAATAGAAAGCAATGCAGTCACTTTGAGACTTCAACACACCACTCACTCCAAAGGACGGATCAACCAGACAGAAAATAAGTAAAGACACAGAGGCACTGAACAACACACTAGAACAGATGGACCTAACAGATATCTACAGAACTCTACATGCAAAAGCAGCAGGATACACATCCTTCTCAGTGCACATGGAACATTTTCCAGAATAGACCACATACTAGGCCACAAAAAGAACCGCAGTAAAGTAAAAAATACTGAAATTCTACCAACCAACTTCTCAGATCACAAAGGTATAAAACTAGAAATAAATTTTAGAAAGAAAAAAAAAGGCTCACAAATACATAGAGTCTTAACAACATTCTAATTAATCAGTGGGTTAACGACCAAATCAAAACAGAAATCAAAGACTATATGGAGACTAATGACAACAACACAAAGCCACAACTTCTGTGGGACACAGCAAAGGCAGTTCTAAGAGGAAAGTATATTGCAATCCAGGCCTATCTAAAGAAAGAAGAACATTCCCAAAAAATAGTCTAAAGACACAATTACTGAAATTGGAAAAAGAAGAACAAATGAGACCCAAAGTCACCAGAAGGAGGGACATAATAAAGATCAGAGAAGAAATAAATAAAATTGAGAATAAAACAATAGAAAAAAAATCAATGAAACCAAGAGCTAGTTCTTTGAAAAAATAAACAAAATAGATAAACCCCTAGCCAGACTTATTAAGAGAAAAAGAGAATCTACACACATAAACAGAATCAGAAATGAGAAAGGAAAAATAATGACAGACCCCACAGAAATACAAAGAATTATAAAAGAATACTATGAGAATCTATATGCTAACAACCTGGAAAACCTAGAAGAAATGGACAATGTTCTAGAAAAATACAACCTTCCAAGATTGACCAAGCAAGAAACAGAAAACTAAACAGACCAATCACCAGCAAAGAAATTGAATCGGTAATCAAAAAACTACCGAGGAACAAAACCCCTGGACAGGACGGATTCACCTCTGAATTCTACCAGACATATAGAGAAGAAATAACACCCATTCTCCTTAAAGTTTTCCAAAAAATGGAAGAGGAGGGAATACTTCCAAACTCATTCTATGAAGCCAGCAACACTCTAATACGAAAACCTGCCAAAGACCTCACCAAAAAAGAAAATTACAGACCAATATCTCTGATGAACGTAGATGCAAAAATACTCAACAAAATATTAGCAAACCAAATTCAAAAATACATCAAGAGGATCATACACCATGATCAAGTGGGATTCATCTCAGGGATGCAAGGATGGTACAACACTCAAAAATCCATCAACATCATCCACCCACATCAACAAAAAGAAGAAGAAAACCCACATGATCATCTCCATAGATGCTGAAAAAGCATTTGACAAAATTCAGCATCCATTCATGATTAAAACTCTCCACAAAATGGGTATAGAAGGCTAGTACCTCAACATCATAAAGGCCATATATGACAAACACACAGCTAACATCATACTTAACAGTGAGAAGCTGAAAGCTTTTCATCTAAGATCAGTAACAAGACAGGGATGCCCACCCTCTCCACTGTTATTCAACATAGTACTGGAGGTCCTAGCCACGGCAATCAGACAATACAAAGAAATACAGGGAATCCAGATTGGTAAAGAAGAAGTCAAATTGTCACTATTTGCAGATGACATGATATTGTACATAAAAAACCCTAAAGACTCCACTCCAAAACTACTAGAACTAATATCTAAATTCAGCAAAGTTGCAGGATACAAAATTAACCACAGAAATCTGTTGCTTTCCTATACACTAACGATGAGCTAACAGAAAGACAAATCAGGAAAACAATTCCATTCACAATTGCATCAAAAAGAATAAAATACCTACGAATAAACCTAACGAAGGAAGTGAAAGACCTATACCCTGAAAACTACAAGACACTCCTAAGAGAAATTAAAGAGGACATTAACAAATGGAAATTCATCCCATGCTCTTGGCTAGGAAGAATAAATATTGTCAAAATGGCTATCGTACCTAAAGCAATCTACAGATTCAACGCAATCCCTTTCAAAATACCAACAGCTTTCTTCAATGAACTGGAACAAATAGTTCTAAAATTCATATGGAACCACAAAAGACCCCAAATAGCCAAAGCAATCCTGAGAAGGAAGAATAAAACAGGGGGAATTACGCTCCCAGACTTCAAGCTCTACTACAAAGCTTCAGTAATAAAGACAATTTGTTACTGGCACAAGAACAGACCCACAGACCAGTGGAACAGAATAGAAAATCCACACATTAACCCACACATATACGGTCAATTAATATTTGATAAAGGCGCCTTGGATTTACAATGGGGAGATGACAGCCTCTTCAGCAGCTGGTGTTGGAAAAACTGGACAGCTACATGTAAGAGAATGAAACTGGACTAGTGTCTAATCCCATACACAAAAGTAAACTCAAAATGGATCAAAGACCTGAATGTAAGTCATGAAACCATAAAGCTCTTAGAAAAAAACATAGGCAAAAATCTCTTGGACATAAACATAAGCGACTTCTTCATGAACATATCTCCCCGGGCAAAGGAAACAAAAGCAAAAATGAACAAGTGGGACTATAATAAGCTGAAAAGCTTCTGTACAGCAAAGGACACCATCAGTAGAACAAAAAGACATCCTACAGTATGGGAGAATATATTCATAAATGACGTATCCGATAAGGGGTTGACATCCAAAATATATAAAGAACTCACGGACCTCAACAAACAAAGAACAAATAATCCAATTAAGAAATGGGCAGAGGACTTGAATAGACACGTCTCTAAAGAAGAAATTCAGATGGCCAATAGGCACATGAAAAGATGCTCCATATCACTAATCATCAGAGAAAAGCAGATTAAAACCACAATGAGATATCACCTCACACCAGTGAGGATGGCCAACATCCAAAACACAAACAACAACAAATGTTGGCGAGGATGTGGAGAAAAGGGAACCCTCCTACACTGCTGGTGGGAATGCAAATTAGTGCAACCATTGTGGAAAGCAATATGGTGGTTCCTCAAAAACTCAAAATAGAAATACCATTTGACCCAGGAATTCCACTCCTAGGAATTTACCCTAAGAATGGAGCAGCCCAGTTTGAAAAAGACATATGCACCCCTTTCTTTATTGCAGCACTAATCACAATAGCCAAGAAATGGAAGCAATGTAAGTGTCCATCAGTAGATGAATGGATAAAGGAGATGTGGTACATATACACAATGGAATATTATTCAGCCATAAGAAGGAAACAAATCCTACCATTTGCAACAACATGGATGGAGCTGGAGGACATTATGCTCAGCTAAATAAGCCAGGCAGAGAAAGACAAGTGCCAAATGATTTCACTCATATGTGGAATATAAGAACTGAGGAAAATACTGAAGGAACAAAACAGCAGGAGACTCACAGAACCCAAGAATGGACTAATAGTTACCAAAGGGAAAGGGACTGGGGAGGATGGGTGGAAGTGCGGGGCAATGGGGAAAAAGGGGCATTACGATTAGCAGTCGTAATGTTGGGGGGACACGGGGAGGGCTGTACAACTCAGGGAAGACAAGTAGTGACTCTATAGCATCTCACTACGCTGATGGACAGTGACTGAAATGGGGTTGAGGGGGGACCTGATGAAGGGGGAAGTGTAATCACCATAATATTACTCATTTGATTGTAGATTGGTGATATCAAAATAAACTTAAAAATAAATTAATTAATTTAAAAAAAAAGAAGAGATGAGCATAACTGACTCCCTCCAATAGCTAAGAATAGGCTCCAGTCCCTCACTAATTATGTCTAACATCATATTAGAAAATAAAATGGAGAAATGTAATATTAATTAAAAAAAAAAAGAAATGGGCAGAGGACATGAATAGACACTTCTCCAAAGAAGAAATTCAGATGGCCAACAGGCACATGAAAAGATGCTCCACATCGCTAATCATCAGAGAAATGCAGATTAAAACCACAATGAGATATCACCTCACACCAGTGAGGATGGCCAACATCCAAAACACAAACAACAACAAATGTTGGCGAGGATGTGGAGAAAGGGGAACCCTCCTACACTGCTGGTGGGAATGCAAATTAGTTCAACCATTGTGGAAAGCAGTATGGAGGTTCCTCAAAAAACTCAAAATAGAAATACCATTTGACCCAGGAATTACACTCCTAGGAATTTACCCTAGGAATGGAGCAGCCCAGTTTGAAAAAGACATATGCACCCCTTTGTTTATTGCAGCACTAATCACAATAGCCAAGAAATGGAAGCAAGCTAAGTGTCCATCAGCAGATGAATGGATAAAGAAGATGTGGTACATATACACAATGGAATATTCAACCATAAGAAGAAAAAAAAATCCTACCATTTGGTTGGAGCTAGAGGGTATTATGCTCAGTGAAATAAGCCACATTGAAAAAGACAAATATCAAATGATCTCACTCATATGTGGAGCATAAGAGTATAGAAAAAAAAAACTGAAGGAACAGAACAGCCGCAAACTTACAGAACCCAAGAACGGACTAATAGTTACCAAAGGGAAAGGGACTGAGGAGGATGGGTGGGAAGGGAGGGATAAGGGGGAAAAGGGGGCATTACGATTAGCAGACGTAATGTTGAGTGGGCACGGGGAGGGCTGTACAACTCAGAGAAGACAAGTAGTGATTCTATAGCATCTCACTAGGCTGATGGACAGTGACTGTAATGGGGTTGGTGAGAGGCACCTGATGAAGGGGATAGTTTAATAACCATAATGTTGCACATGTAATTGTAGATTAATGATACCAAAATAAATTACAATTCATTGCAAAAAAAAAGTGTCATGGTCACAAAAGACAGAGAGACTGAAGAATTGTCCTTGATTAGAGGAGGCTAAGGAGACTGACAACTAAATGCACCATGGGGTCCTGGGCTGGATCCTGGGCCAGAAGGACAATGGGAGGGACAACTGAGGGAATCTGAGAAGTCTAATGATCAGCTAACAGCACTGTATCAATGTGAAGTTCCTTGTTTCAATAATTGTATATGGAATATACTATGATTATATAGTTCAGAAGTTTAGGAGAAGCTGGGTGAAAGGCATATGTGGACGCTTTGTGCAGTGTTTCTATGAGTCTGAAACTATTTCACAATTACAAGTTTCTGAAAAATGGGCCTTTTGTTAAATAAACATAAAAATTAATGTCATGAAAACTAACAATTCCCATGCTAACACTGAGTATCCGCATTCAAACTTTTCTAGTTATCTCAAAAAAGTCTTTTGTAGTTAGTGTGTTCTACTCAGGACCCAAACAAGTTGCACATCTTGCGTTGACTTGTTTCGTGTCGTAAGTCTCTGAGTCGTGAGCAGCCACTGACTTGCCTTAAACACCAGGTCAGCCGTCACCTGTCAGGACATCTAACCTTCTATATCTCCTAGCATGCTTCCTCAGGGTGTCACTCAACTTGTTCCTCTATCCTCCAAAGGTTCTGTCAATGGGGAATGGGATGAAAGGCTTGACCAAAGCTCGGCTTTCCCCGATGAGAGCTTCACAGGTGGGGCTGAGCCTTCCCCGCGGCACCGCACCAGGGGGGTCTCCTACAGCTGACTGTGTGCAGAGGCCGTTGTTTGGCTGGTCAAAGCCTGACCCTGCCCAGGCAGAGTTCCCCTTTCATCTCATGACTTCAACCACTCATGATTTTTGCCTAATCCATATTTCATTAGGGGGTCACAAAATACCCTACCATTCGGCCCCATTTACTAGCTGAAATTCTTCTCAAAAGAATTTACCTTCATCATCTAAGACTACTTCGTTCTCCTAAAAAACAGTTAAAACAGGAGAAACAGGAAAAATGTTCAGCTCTTCCCTCCCAACTGGCGACGTTAAATCAGCTACCTTTCACATCAGGTGTCCCTGTTACCTCCAAAGGCAATCAAAGTATTGTTTCTGTTTTTGTTTGTGGGGAGGGCTTGTTTTAGTTTCATAATGGAATGCATTGGTTTTTGTATACCCAATGTGTTTCCATCAATTACATTCATTACTCTTTTTAATGTTCACATTGTCCCACCTGTCATTTTGGCTCTTGCCTTCTTCTGACGCGACCCCACAGTCTTCAACAGCTTCCCTGCGAACAGTACCTACCACTGCCCCAGGGAAGTATCACATAAACCAGTGGGGCTCGGCGTGACAGTGTTCTTACTGTGCAGAGTTACCAGAGAATGAACGGTCCTTCCTTAATCTAAGGGGGCCTCTGGACTATCAACATAAGGCACAGACAGGAAATAATGTAGCCTAAATCCTAAAGCAAGGAAAGACACTGACAGTCAGTTGCCCTATTTTTAGTTTCCTTCTACTGCATTAACTTTTTCTGACTGTATTTATGCTTCATAATTAAACTAAATGACAACAATGAGAATATGTTACTAGGTCATGTAATTTTTGTTTGTATCATATAATTTCCTTGGTATACACCAATGACACAATCAATAATTTATAAATACACCACAACTAAATGAGATAGGTCACCAATAACTCCATGTTTTAAATTACATGGAATGTCGCAAACAGTACTGAAAAACGAAAACCCCTGAAAACGCAAATTAAAAAAATCAACAGAGTGTATACGTACGGAGGTTGCTGTCAATGGGGTTCTTATTGACAACTATGTCACAAGCGAATTCACTGGATTCACTGTGGACACGCTTGACCAAGAGAGAATAGTTCCCAAATTCTCCAAATTTGTATTCCAGCCTACAAAGATTAGGTAAAAATCGAGAAAAATGGTTAGATAGGAAACCATGAGTTGGATTTTGGTAATGGCATTAAGGCAGAATAATAAGCATTCCTGAGTGCAAACCAGGAAAGACACAGGGAAATATTTTGAAGGAAGGAAAAGCTAAAAACCAAACAGGAAAAAAGGTAGAGAGATGATGCAGACCTCAGTAGGTCGCATCAAAGCAGGTACAAACCTACAAATTTCTTTCTCTTCCAAGGTGTCATTGAGCTGCAGGATGGATCCGTGTTGGGTGCTCACAGCGACCGCTGCAACGTGAGGCTTCCCGGGTTTTCCACTCCAGGGAACAATGACCAGAGCCTGAAGCAGGCACTACGAAATAAAAGCACAAGCCGAGTGTTAGAGGTTTTTGAGAGTCTGTTGGTTGCTGGAGGACATGAGCATCCACCTGAAGCTCTTGAGATGACTTTTCCTTCATATCTATAAAAACACCTTCAAATTACAATTATTTAGATAAAATTTGCCTGTGTAGCTGTGTTGCTATGAAACTGTAAAATCTGTACTCATAGCTAAACTTTTCACATGGTTAACAGCATACACAAAATCTTGCATTCTATTATTTTAGTTAATATTCAACAAATTTCTGATTCTACCCTATTTGCATATTTATAATTTTTAATGGTTGTATTATATTCCATCAAACTCTATAATTGTGAATAGGCTGCTTTTAAAGTTTTGACATATCTTTTTGTATATAATTTATATTTTCAAATATAAATATATATTATATAACATATAATATATATTTATTACTTATATTGTATACAATTTATACAAATTATATTGTCTTAAAAGCTCTACACATGTTATTTTTTTTCAATTCCTTCCCTAAAATAAATTTCCAAAAACAAGATTACTGGATAAAACAGTCATTTTAATGGTTCCTGTTACACATGGCCAAACAGAGCTCAAATAAGAAAAATTACAACAGTATATTTATTTCTCATAAGCCTTACCAGGATTTAAAAATCATTCTTCTTTTTGTTTATATACTAGGTATTTATGATAACCACAGCATTGAGATTGCACTTTAAATTATCAGATTAAATATCCATTATTTTTTCACACTTTTTCTTTCCTGTGGTGTTAACCATTAAACACCAAATTCCCTTGAACATAATCTTGGAAACATGTCCTCATATACTGTAATATTAAACTTTTTTTTTTGAAACTTTAGAAATCTTTATTTTGAGGTGTATACATGTTTAGCCAAACTGAATAGTTTTAATGTTTAAAGAAATTTCTGCAACTTTAAGAATATTGTACAATTTTCTGTTTTCCTTGTGGACTCAATCAACTTTCTTGGAAATTTAAAATTTTAGGTTTTCTAGTCCTTGGCCTGAATATATGAAAAATAAATCTTCCCTTAGAAAGTTTCCTAGAACTTAGACTGTTGTTAAACATCTCTATTCAAATGTACTTAATGTTTAAAACTTGACCCCACCTTAAAATTTTATTTTGATTTCTTTTAAATGTCTATTTGAAAGTATCTCATTTTTAAATGTTTTGCTTATGGTATAATTTTACATTAAGAACTATTCCTACGAAAGTACCTCTAGATGTTTATGGGTAACTAATATGTGTGAAAGTTTTGTAATATATGTTATCATCAATATAATGTTAAGTGGGAAAATAATAAAGTATGAAATATATGTAACAGAATAGAGAACTAGGTTGTTTAGTGCTATACAGAAGAGGTAGGGAGATGATTTTTACCCTAATGGGAATTACAGGCTAGTTGTGGAGGCAAGACTGACATATTTGACAGAGGAATGAAATTACAGAGTAAGTGTTGGCGTTCAAGTTTGTAATGAGTGCCAGTGGGTTCAAAGAAGTCTGGATGCCGCAGGGAAGTTTTCATGGAAGGGAAGGGACCTGAGAGGGCTTTGAAGAATAAATATAAGTCAGACAAATAGAAGAGAAAGACAAAGATGTTCCAGGAAATGGGAACAAAATGAAAGAAGAGAAAAATTTGATTTTAATTTTTAAAAGACAGTAATTTGACTCACCTTGGGGATAGTGAAGACAATAGTTTGACTAGTTTGGGAACAGGATGTTAAGAAATAGCATATTAATAAATTAATTAATAATCATAGCAATAATAATGTTGAGTGAGTAGCCTCAAATGGAGTCAGGATCTAAACTTAAGCCACTTGGCTTCAGAGCCTGTGCATTTTCCACCACATTCAATAAAACAAATGGGTTGAAATAACCTGAATAGAAATTCAGTGCCCCAAAAAGGAAGAGAAAACAAAAGTATTAACCTTTTTGCCAGGACAAAAAAAGAAATATGACTTGTTCATTTATCTACCAAATACTCTTGAATAGGCTAGACTCCAAGAAAATACAAATGAAGAAGTTACACTTTCTGCCCCCAGGGAATTCACAGCCCAAATGGGGAGACAGACACCTTCATTTCTTCAAGTAAACAGGCATCCTCATTTCCATGGTATGTCAGGAAGAGATTTGCTTTATATCTCAAACAAATTGGACATCTTCTTAGATGTAGATGAATATAAAAAATTCCTGGGTAAAAGAATACTTGGGCAGGCCTGTGACTTTTGTAGTTATCTACTCCCAGAAAATATAAGTTCTTCAGTTACAGCCCTAAGACCTGGGTCAGCTGCATGTCTCTCTGCCTTGGTCTCCTTGCCCATTCGGGAAAACTTCCTTCTCAGCAAGTTAATCCTTAGAAAATCTTCTGGTGCAGTCAGGCCCACGTGTGTGGCAGGAGTAGCAGCCCCGGCTCTCGCTCCCGCCTCCCCACCTGCCTCTGCTTTTACTACCAGAGGCCCCAGGCCGGGGGTGCAGCAGACCGCCCGCCGCCAAGGGGCTTCGTAAAAGGCGTGGCTGTAATATTAAACTTTTAACTATCTCAAATGTTTCCCATTTTAGTGCCTTCCTTTGCATCTTGTTATATTCTGTTGTTTTTAATTTCAAGTTTTTAAAGTTTTATATAGTCATATTATCCTGGCTTGTTATCTTATTTCTTCTATTGATTCATCAGTTGAAAAATGTATTTATATATATATATATATATATTCTGTGTGTATATGTACACACACACACACACACACACACACACACACACACACAAATGGAGTGTTAGCCATAAAGGAATGAAATCTTACCATTCGAGACAACATGGAAGGATTCAGAGGGCAGGATGCTAAGGGAAATGTACCAGACAGAGAAAGACACTCACTTATATGTGAGATCTAAAAAACAAAACAAACGAACAAACAAAAACCCAGAAACAGACTCATACAGAGAACAGCCTGGTGGCTGCTAGAAGGGAGGGGGCTGGAGGATGGGCAAAATAAGTGAAGGGGATAAAGAAGTAAAATTTCCAATTATAAAATAAATAAGTCACGAGGATGAAAGGCACAGCACAGGGAATACAGTCAACAACACTGACAGCTTGGTGTGGTGACAGGTGGTAATTCCACTTATTGTGGTGAGCATTTCATAATGCATATAAATGTTATAAATGTCAAATCACTATATTTTACACCAGAAACTAATGTATCAACTATATTTCAATTTAAAAAAAATGTATTCTGCTCTATTTCGCATTTTTTGAGTTTGTGGAGGTTTTTTTTAACATGAATCCACTTGGAGTACCTATATACATACACTTATATAAGTACACTCATGTACTTACATACAGGTAGTCTTATATACTTATATTTTTAGTACAATATATATACAATAATAGTATCTGTAAATTATGTATGTAAATTAGATTCTACTTGCTCCACTCTGGTTCTTCTGTCCTCATTTATCTTTTCTGGCTACACAAATGACTGGCTTTCTAGTAGGTCTTACCTGACACTCTAAGTCTCCACGCTGCCCATTCTTTTGGGTCACCCGTTGATTCTCTTGTTCATATACTTTTTCATTATGAATTTTGGAATCATTTACGTAGGTTCTATAAAGTAGCCATTGATATATTAACAGCAATTATATTAAATTTGTGAATTAATTTGGGAACTACTGCCATTTTTCCTGTTAAGTCTTCTTAACAGACTGCTTGGCTATCTCTCCATTTAACCTATATTTTTCCCATTAAAATTTCATCATTGCCTTTATGTATTAACTCTCTAGATTCTTCCCAGGTAAAAATATGTCATAAATAAATCTTTCAATATGCTAACTTACTCTGCTTGATAGAATTCTATTTAAGATTTTTGCACCCATATTAGTTAGAAAGATTGACCTGTATGTCATGTCCTTACCAGATTTTAAGATTAAATTAACACCCTACCTATAGTGCAGAATAGACCAAATATCAAGCCATCATTTTTGGGGATGGATGCGTATATTATATTTAGAATCAGCTTATAAAGATTGGGAATTCTTTTTTATTTGAAAATCTACAAAAAATTACCTATTTTTAGGTAGAGAAATTCCTTACAACTTCCCAAATTTCTTAATCAGTTGATCTATTTATGTTGTCAACTTCTTGAACCAATCGTTTTTTTAATCAATCTTCATACTACATTTTGTAAGGAAATCAATCCATTTTTGAACTTCAAATTTATCAGCTTACAACCGTCCATTGGATTATAATGACTTTAATTACAGTGATTATACATATCCTAACAATTAAAAAAATCTCATTGTTCTCTCAAATATATCAACAATTTATCAATTGCATGACTTATTTTTAAAAAATTATCTTGACTCATTCTTATTTCAACTTTTTTCTCATTTTCCATTTAATATAGTTATTTGTATTGCTTACTTTTTTCTTTTCATTTGGACAATGACATGTTTGCTTTCCCAAACCTCAAGATCCTCCTACTCAATAGCTTTGTATCCCCCGCTTCTTTTGGATTAATGTAAAGCAGGATCCCGAGAGCCTCTGAAGCTGGAGCAAGGGCAGTGAATCCCAGCTGCCACAAAACAGTGGGGTAGCCCAGGAAAAGTCACTCTACTTCTCATCCCAGTGTCACACTGGCAGGACCCGGATGTATCCTCCCTACTGGACCGTTCCAGATTGAACCAGGACCGTTCCAGGATGAAACAGTGAAGACGAGAGCAGCCCGCAGCTGCAACTTGTTACCATCATCCTTACTGTCAGAAACACTTAGGGAAAACGTCTCAAAAAAACTGGCCAAATCAAAGAGTCTCCTATGAGATATTTATGTTTGTATTTTATCTCCCAGTATATCAGTGTGTGTTGTTCAGAATTATGAGATTGTAAAATGTATACTCTGCTGTTTGCATTTAGTCTCTTTTGACCTAACACATGATCAATGTTTGGGAAAACATACAGGTATATTTGAAGTTATCTTTTTTCTACTTAATTCCTGCCATAAGTATACTTTATGTTTATTATCAATAATACTGACACTCACATAGAAGTCTTACTCTGTTCATGTATATTAAGCCACAAAACACTCACAAGGACCTACCAGGTAGGTTCCGTTATTTTCCCAGCTCTACAGGTGAAGCAGCCAGTCACAGAGAAAGCAGGTATCATATCTAAAGTCACACAGGTAGGAAGTGACCGAGACAGGATTCAAACTAGGTACTCTGACTGCAGAATCCACAATCTTAACCACTTCACTCCCCACTTCCTGGTTTGGTTCAGTTCACTAGTTTTAAAATTAAACCTAAATCAGCTTCCAATCATAAACTACTAATAGTGAATATAATTTCTTACTACAATTTTGATCTGTAGTTTCCACCATCATTTTCTTTGTGCTGTAGGGACCCATATAAATTTGAAGCCTTTTTATTTAGTGTGCTAATATTTTAGTATTAATCTTCCTTTTATCATTATTGAAAATGCTAAAGCTTGATTGGTCCCTTCTATTCCAACATCTACCTCACCAAAGTTTAACTGCAAAATGTCTTTTTGTTTTCAATTTATTATTTCTATGTACAATGTTACTATATTTTAGTTGTTAATGTTAATTACCAGTGTATGTATGTATAACTTTCCTCTTTCCAAAAGGAATTTGACATTATTCAGAATATTTTTACTACCATTTGAGGGTCTTATTTTTATATGTTAATCTATTTGTATCATTATAATTAGACTGACTTACCCTGAATTACGTCCATTTTTATTATCTTTTTTCATTTATGTACTTTCCATATTGTGTATTTTGACGATTTAAAGATATAACACTAACTATTGTATTTATCACATTTAGAACATGTCTATTAAAAAAAACTAAATATCATTATTTACCCTTGTCTGAAAATAATAAACAATCAAAGTAACAGGTAACCACTCTTTATTCCTTCAATGCAATAAAAGCACAGTATTTGTCTTCCTCTCTCCCTCACTGCTTCCCCATTCTTCTCTCCACCTCCAGATCCCCTAAAGAATATTGTCCACTATTCTAAAAAACAATTGTCTTTTTCTTTTTTACTTTCATGTAGTCCATTATAATAATCACTCAGAGTTAACATTGTAATAGTAAACTTTCTCCAATTCCTGGTCTCTTCAAAGGAACTTACTAACACGTCAAAACTATCTTCAGCTGTCTTGAAGCTATGAAATCTGGTCTACATAGTTTTTCAATGTTTATGTATCTCTAAGTCTCTCTACTGCAAGGAAAGAGATGAAGAGGAAGGAGATTCTCAGCTAGATGACTGATCTCTAGGGCACCTTCACCTTTCAGTCCACCATTCCCGGGTTTTTATCATCTGGGTCACTAATACAAAGTTATTATAATTTGCATTCTTTTGAATACTTGTCTCCTTACACTTTTGCCTCAAGATTTAAAAATTATTGCTAATGTTCAAAATGTAAACAGGTTATGTCTAGGCATTATTCTCTAGTTGTTTAACCCTTAAAGGATATTAAGCAGCTTTCCAATTTCCAGGCTAAGGTTTTTTTTTTGTAATTATGGGACATTTTCTACAATTACACTTAAAGTACAAACTCTATACCATTCCTTTACATATTTTCCTAAGGCACAATTATTTCCATGCTCTTTTAAATAAGTTAGCAACTTTTTCCCTGACCTAGATTCATGCAGCTAATGCTTCTGTTTTCTGATTCTCTAACCTGTCACCAGCTCTGTCCTATACCAAAGAATCTAGTTCTTTTTATTCTAAAGATGCTCTTACTTGGCCTACAGCTATCACCCTGGCAACACAGTCTCCAACACACCCCCACCCCGAGTTCTTTTTCCATAGATTTTAAACCTTCGGTAAGTCTCTCTAGAGCACACTTTGCCCATGTTCTGAATTATCTATGATTCTTGTGGCTTTTAAGTTCAGTTATTGTTGATTTTTTTCAGGGTTCTTTTAGGTCCTTCTCATGGATTGACAATCTCTTCTTTGTCATGAGCTACATGTTTTTTAACATTATAGATTTCCTTCGTCTCACTTTACAGAGCTTTCATGGGTTAAATCCAACAGAGGAGGTATCACGCATTGCTCCACCAGCTTTTCAGCTCTTATCCACACTGAGGATTTTGCTTATTTGTGTTTTAAAGCTATTTACAATAAACAGTCCCTATCCAGATGGTCCCTGACTTACAGTGGTTCAACTTAGGATTTTTCAACTTTACAATGACATGAAAGTAATATGGATTCTAGAAACCGTACCTAGAAATTTTGAATTTGGCTATTCTCCTGGGCTACTGAGGTGGGGTCAGATCCTCTCTCCTGCTGCCAGGCAGGGCACTGAGTACTGCTCCCAGCTGACCCCGTGATCACAAGGGTAAACACCCCGCAGGCGGACAGCCATCCAGCCCCCACACAGCCATTCTGTTTTTCACTTTCAGTACCGTATTCAGTCCATTACAATGAGATAGTCAGCACTTCATTATCAATAGGCTTTGTGTTAGGAGATTTTTCCAACTGCCAGCTACGCGAGTGTTCTGAGCACATTTAGGTTGGCTGAGCTGAGCTATGACGTTCAGTAGGTCAGGTGTAGTAAAGGCATTTTCAACTTAGTATTTTCAGTTTACAATGGGTTTATCAGGACGTAATCAGTAAGTTGAGGAAGATTTATACATTAAAATTCCTCCTCTGAAGATGGTACATTGAAACTCCAATTTGGAAAATCAGAATATTTTATTTTACATGGAAGAGTAACAGCCCTGTCCTTAAAAAGCAACAAGGAAGCCCAAACATATACAGTCAATTAATATTTGATAAAGGAGCCATGGATATACAATGGGGAGATGACAGCCTCTTCAGCAGCTGGTGTTGGAAAAACTGGACAGCTACATGTAAGAGAATGAAACTGGACTACTGTCTAGCCCCATACACAAAGGTAAACTCAAGGTGGATCAAAGACTTGAATGTAAGTCATGAAACCATAAAACTCTTAGAAAAAAACATAGGCAAAAATCTCTTGGACATAAACATGAGCAACTTCTTCATGAACATATCTCCCCGGGCAAGGGAAACAAAAGCAAAAATGAACAAGTGGGACTATATCAAGCTGAAAAGCTTCTGTACAGCAAAGGACACCATCAGTAGAACAAAAAGACATCCTACAGTATGGGAGAATATATTCATAAAAAACGTATCTGATAAGGGGTTGACATCCAAAATATATAAAGAATTCATGCACCTTAACAAACAGAAAGCAAATAATCCAATTAAGAAATGGGCAGAGGACATGAATAGACACTTCTCTAAAGAAGAAATTCAGATGGCCAACAGGCACATGAAAAGATGCTCCACATCGCTAATCATCAGAGAAATGCAGATTAAAACCACAATGAGATATCACCTCACACCAATGAGGATGGCCAACATCCAAAACACAAACAACAACAAATGTTGGCGAGGATGTGGAGAAAAGGGAACCCTCCTACACTGCTGGTGGGACTGCAAATTAGTTCAACCATTGTGGAAAGCAGTATGGAGGTTCCTCAAAAAACTCAAAATAGAAATACCATTTGACCCAGGAATTCCACTCCTAGGAATTTACCCTAAGAATGCAGCAGCCCAATTTGAAAAGGACAGATGCACCCCTATGTTTATCGCAGCACTATTTACAATAGCCAAGAAATGGAAGCAACCTAAGTGTCCATCAGTAGATGAATGGATAAAGAAGATGTGGTACATATACACAATGGAATATTATTCAGCCATAAGAAGAAAACAAATCCTACCATTTGCAACAACATGGATGGAGCTAGAGGGTATTATGCTCAGTGAAATAAGCCAAGCCGAAAAAGACAAGTATCAAATGATTTCACTCATATGTGGAGTATAAGAACAAAGAAAAAATACTGAAGGAACAAAACAGCAGCAGACTCACAGAACCCAAGAACGGACTAATAGTTACCAAAGAGAAAGGGACTGGGGAAGATGGGTGGGAAGGGAGGGATAAGAGAGAAAAAGGGGCATTACGATTAGCAGATGTAATGCTGGGGGGGCACGGGGAGGGCAGTACAACTCAGAGAAGACAAGTAGTGACTCTATAGCATCTCACTACGCTGATGGACAGTGACTGTAATGGGGTTGGTGGGGGGGACCTGATGAAGGGGTAGTTCAATAATCATAATAGTGCACATGTAATTGTAGATTAATGATAATAAAATAAATTATATTAAAAAAAAAGCAACAAGGAAGGAGTGATGAGCAAACAGGACTAACATCTTCACCCAAAATACATTCTTTGTCATCAAAGGGCAGATCCCTGGAACAAAAGCCACATCTCAACTTGAGCCTCCCCACTATCCTTGCTGCCCTGACCCCGTGTCTCACTCCTTCCCTCTCGGCTCCAGCAAGAGGGTTACGCACTAGGCAGAGGAGTCAAATGATAGACTGTGTCTGTCAGTTTTGCTCACCACCACCAACTGGGTTTTAAAAAGACAGGTAGGCCCAGATACTGAGAAGTGACTGGTGGTTATGATGGGGGAGGGGTTGGGGTGAGTGGGTGGTGGTGAGCAGGATAAAGAGGCACAAAAATTCTCTATCATAATATAAGTTGGTCACGGGGATGGTAGTACAGCAGGGAGAATATAGCCAATGATTCTGTGACATCTTCCTGTGTTGACATATAGTAAGTGCACTAGTGGGGGTGAGGATTTAATAATGTGGGTAACTGTTGAACCACTGTGTTGTATACTTAAAACTAATATAAGATTGTATATCAATGATACTTCAATAAAAAAATAAAAAATAAGTAAAATAAAATAAAGACAAGGAGGGAGAAAAAAAGCTCGTGTTGCTCACTGCTAAGCATTCCCCCGATTTTATTTCCTCTGATTCTTTGTACAGCCTGTTTGATTCCTTAGCTATAAAACTGAAGTTAACACATGAAAGGCTTCAGGTACAAAATTAAGAATCACATCAAACTGGCCCCAAAGCAAACACAATTGTGAGCAAGAACACAATACATACCTGGTAACAGCGCTCAGAATTCCAGTAGACAGTCAAATTTGTCCCAGCCAGTTCATTATGGATTAGCAGCAAAGCCTGGTCCATCTTCAGCTCTACATGCCTTATTTTGTCTAAGTGTGATGAGAATTAGAAAAAAAGGTTAAAAAAAAAACAGAAAAACAGGGCACCTGACAGATGTGTTAGAGACAAAGTGTGTGAACAAATGCCTGCACTCCAGAGTCACTGGGGCCTCTTGTCCCTTACTTTGTGTACACACAGATGGGCTGCACACGCTCACGCACACACTGGTCCCCTTTTGCATAGGTGCCTCTATTACAAACGATTCAGTCAACACCATTCACATCCAGTGTGTCATCAGACCACGTAAGGACTTTATATACATCAAGTGCTTAGGAGTGACAGGTAATCAGACTAGGAATTTCCATGCACCTTCTATTTGATAATATCTCAACCTCGCGAGCTAGGTATTTTCTCCATTTTACAGATGAAGAAATTAAGGCTCACAATAACTTGATGAGTGCCCGTGGCCACAAGGTCTCTCTCTGAAATCACTAATCTGAACCCAATTTGTGTGATTTCAACACCCAAGCTTTCCTCAACCATGTTGCTTAGCTCCAAGGGCAGCACAGGAAGTCCCTGACGCCTAGGGAAGTAGGCCAGCAGGGCCTGGGGGATTTGCACACCCTGTGAGCTGGAGAAGCTCTGCTGCATAGCACTTGGGCGTGGGGTTCTGAATCTCCTCCTGCTTTCCATTGTGGATGTGAGGCAGGTAAAGAGAGAATAAGCCTCAGTCTGAAGGGTACAAAGGCCCACTGCTCTGGGTTCCCATGGCTTAGAGCTCACTTTACTAGAGGCTCTTGGACATCAAAACGATGCACATTCAAACCTGCCAATTTGGTAGGAAAACAAAGGAAAGCTAGCTAACTTAAGGTAAAATGTTTCATTTAGACCAAATGGGCCATCTGTTATATTATAAGAAAGAAAAATTAATTTGCCCTTTGGCTTCTAGGCAAAAGAAAGAGGGAAAACCATTTAATATCACAACAAGAAGGGTAATCTAGCCTCTTTATTGTGTAATATGGAAGCTTCCTTCAGGGTTCCCTCAACTCATCTGGATTGTCAGTTCAGGAAATTCTTCACTGTAGCCAGCCTAAATCTCTCATGTTTAAATTTACCTTAATTTACCCTTATTTAGCTCTCAGTGAATAGCACATACCCTTACTCATCTACTGAAGCTTTTTTTTTTTTGTCCTAAATAAAGCTTTACCAATCTCTTTTTCTTTTCTTTGGTGTCCTTCTGGAAAGCTCCTAGCAGAAGCAGTGTTTGGGGCCAGGGGTATAACATGATGGGCGAAGTGTGAGAACTCCAAGTTAAACCAACTTGAATTTGAATCCTACACTGCCTCAGTTTCCTCATCAATAAGTTAGGAGGCTAAAGGTTCTGCACCCAATTTCCAACTTGAGGTATAGATTCCCACACCTCCAAGCAATTCTCCAACACCGGCTGGGAGTCCTACAATCCGACTCAACTCTGACGTATCTATTTACCCTGAGAGAGATCCCACAGCGTAAGGGCTCAGTCCCCCCAGACTGTGGTCACATGGCTGCTTCTCCAGGCAACCACCCCTTATACTTAGGCATGGTCCAAAAGTCAGGGATGAAGACCAAATCTCTTCATATAAATCACAATATCAGAAGCCATAACAGTGTATTCTTCATAGGATTGCTGGGAAGGCTAAAAATGAGAGCATACATAAAGTGCTCGGCACAGAATCTAAAACAAAGTAAGTGTTCAACACATGATGATGATAAGGCCAGGCTACATCCAACCACTGCAGTTCCCTGAGGGTTAGGAAAATATGGTTAAATGTTTATAAACACTGTTTCTTCTTTTGTATTAAATTAATTCATTTGTAATACACAAATTTATTCAATGTATTGAATACTATTCAAATATTAATTCAATGTTTACTCAGGTAGTTACTCAAATTTATATAATTCATTAGATTTATTTCCAATTTCTTCCCATTCTCTATTTCCTCCTATTTTAAGAAGTGATGCTATAAACATCTGAAAATTAACATGTTTTTCTTGTGACTGATTTCTTAAGAATGAACTTCTAGGAGTTAAATTTTACAGCTTTTTAAATCGCTTTTGATATGTATTGCCTTCCCAACAGAAAATAGTTTGGGACTGTTTTGTCCGGATTTCAGTATCCTCAGAGACCAGAGACCACCAGGGAGACCAAGTCACGTATGCAAGAGCAACGGGCGTTTATTACGGGCTTAAGCTCGGACTCCCAGCATTTCCACCTAGGTAGTGGAGGTGAGCTGAGAGCCCCGGACAAAGGCAGGCAGGATTTTTATGGGCGTTGGGAAGAGGGGGTTACAGGAAACTGGGACATAGATACAGCAATCCAATCATAGCTACACAACATTATTGACGACAATTCCAGCCATACATATCATTTGGAGCATCCGTTACTTTTGGCGGGATCCAACCACAATATTTAAGGTATCTTTGAAATTAACCAATTACAGAGCGAACTTAGGGTCTTGTCTGATGACTAACAGGTTAACTTTTACAGGGTCTTATCTATATCTCCTGCCCGCAGACCCCATCCTCAGGAATGTAGGGAGGCTTTCGGCTTCTCCTGATTGGATGGCAGGAGGGTGGTTACATGCTTTGGGCAATATGTAACTACCTGATAGTTTCGGGGAGACTGAAACTTAGGCCTTCTAGTTTCTGAGGCTCCTTGAAGCCTGTCATGGCATTAGTTTGGTTCTTTCAGAACAACAGCTGACTTTGTCTAATGTTTCATGACTTTTGGGGGGGATAATCTAAACATAATTGATAAGAACGAGTATACTGAATCAATGTATGTAGGATAACGAGCTTTTAGGTGAACTTTTAAAATATTTTCCCCCAAATCTCTTTGGAAACCTAAAAACCTTAAAGTTTTGCTAAGAAGCTAAGTGATGAGTTAAGTTAGATTTATTGAACAGATCATTTCCAAATAAGATAATGCACTGAAACACTAATCACTGAACATAGGCTTATCCACTTTCTGCTTCCTTTTACAGAGGAAATAAGTGGTGGGTGGAGTAAGGTTCCTGTTTTATGCTTACATTTTTCCATGTGAATTTCAGACTTTAAAAGCTCTTAATATTCATCATTACTAATTATTTTATATGGGGGTGTGTGAAGGGCTCAGGCCTAGCTAAATATTAGAATCACCTGGAAGCTAAAAAAGCAAAAGCAAAAGCAAAAACAAAAACCACCAACGCCCTGGCTCCACCCCAGACCAACTAAACCAGGATCTCTGCCCACCCAGCTTGATTTTTAAGATTTCCTCCCGAAACAATACAAAACCTTCCCAAGTGATTTTAACGTGCAGCCACCCTTGAAGAAACTGTAAGGAACAGGAGATTTTGACACCTTTGTACCGTTTTGCATTATTTGAACCTTCAAAGAAACAGTGAGTCGGTATCACACATCCATTTAGGAAGGACGGAATTCCTAAATCATCCAATATGACATCTAAAATGAACCGACGCTCAGTTTCAAGAAAAAGCTGCTAGCTTCCAATACAGCTGACCTTAGAAGGAGCAGGGCACATCAAGGAGGGTTATACAGGAAAGGGCAATTCCTTCCTCCTCTTCCTGTCTGCAACGCCTTGAGGAGGAAAACAACCAAAGTCACCTTTCAGTAGTGGCTAAGTTAATTAACTGTGCTGTTTGTATATTAGACTTTTATTTCATTTGCAAATATTTAATTTCTGGTTCTAGCTTTCTGCTCATGAGTATATTTGCTGGGAATATTTTTAAAGACATATTCCATGCTTTTTTTTTTTGCTTTTTCTGTAAACTTGAGTCCTCAAAACACAGGAAGATGGGAGTTCTTCGTAGGAAGCTGTACGGGGCAAGGCTGGGATCCGGCTGGCACTGAAAGCCTGGCTGCCCTCTCAGCCCAGCTTCGTGAAGGTTCCGGGAGGCGTCGCCTAAGTATACCAGTATGTTCTCCCTCACTACACAGAATTACTATTACAAACCACCTTTTTCCTAAAATGATAATCGTGATTAACTGGTGCTGAAGTGCAAAGACAAAGGGTTGTACGGGATGGGTGCCTGGCCAGCTGTGAGTGGGCAGGTTATGTAACCTCTTGGGGGTATGTTGCCTCATAAAAGGAGGGGGTGGCGGGGGTTTTGGTCGGGGGTGGGAAAGGCACACCAACCAAGCAGCCAAGATGCTTTTTCCAAATTCACTTTGCCTTTGCCCTACAAGATTCCGATTGGTGAGGGGCGGCCGTTTGCGCTACACACTCTGGCCCCCAAACGCCCGTATTGGGTACAGGAAAAGGGATGGGAGGAAGGGGAAGAGAGGACGGTGACCATCACCTCAGGCGACAGACCTTGGCTAGACGCCGGCCGGCCAGGCTTTGCCGCGTGACTGATCCCACGGGTCCTGACCAGGGCAGCCCCGGGGAGGATCTCGGGGCCTGGGAGGCGCGTCCAGGGGTCTAGGAGAGGCCCGGGTATTTACATTTTTCACCAATTTCCCTGGTGAGTTCGGAGACCAGGCAAGTTCGGGACACACTCGGGAAGCTGAGTGCCTGTCCCCCCAGCCGCACCGCGATTTCGCCCGCAACACGGCCGCAAGCCCAGCCCTGAAGCCCCACAGAAGCGCAGCGGCGGCCCCTCCCGTCCCCTCGGCGCGAGCTCGGCCTGCAGGCGGGCAGCGAGAGGGTTCAACCACTGGCGCCGCCGCCTGCGGAGCCCTCCCCTCCGTGGGCCGTTTTGCGGGGGACGGGCTACCCGCCCAGCAGAGCTCCGGGCCTGCCTCCGCAGCCACCCGCGGGCGCTTCTCCCGCTTCCTGCCCCGCCGGACCCCGCCAAGGCCCAGAACCCCTCGGGCACCGGTTCCGGCCGTGCCGAAGGTCCTCCTCGCCGCCCTCTAGGCGAGGACAGGCGTCCGACACGCCCCTTGCGGGGCCTGTCCTTCTGTCCTGAGCTTGGCATGTGGGACGCGCAGGTCCCCGGCCGGTCGTGCTTCTGTTTGGCCGGAAGTCGCCGGCAGACTTGGCGCCCGCAGCCGAGCAGCGCTGCGTGCTTCCCGGGAGGCCGGCCGCCTCTCGCGGCAGTTCGCTAGCCCAGGGGCCCCCGGATGCCCGCGGCGCCCGCTCACCGCGGCGAAAACAACATTCCGGAGCCGGGCTTCTCCGCGAGCGCGCGCCCGGGCCCCGCCGAGCCTCTGTGCCGCAGCGGCGCGAGCACTCACCTCGGGGCGGCGCGGACGCGGCGTCGCGCTCAGGGAAGCCGCCGGGGGCCAACAGCGCGCTGCTCAGCACCGACGCGCCCAGCAGCAGCGCGGCCAGCGCCCGGCCCGCGGCTCGCGCACTCATCCGCCCGCCGCCGCCGCCGCCGCTGCCGCTTCGGCCCGGCCCCGTCGCCGCCGCACTCCCGGGCCCTGCGCTTCGCGGCGGTGCCAGGCCGCGCACCCGTCATCACCTCCCGCGGGCTGCCGTCACCGCCCAGGCCGCGCAGGGCGGGGAAAGCAGGGCCGCGGGCGATGCCGGGCGCGCCCGCGGAGCTCGTTGGGCGCGCGGCCAGGATCCGGTGGCGTAGCGCCTTTTGCCCTGGGACAGACGCCTGGGAGACGCGCCTGCCGGGGCTCTTATGGCTCCCTGAGCAGCCTTCCGCTAGGCTCCGGCGTCCAGCCGGGCACCGCACAAACGGGCGTCCGCGTCCTCCGTGCACATTCTGGAAGTGCGCTGGTAAGCGAGACAGGCAGAGTCCCAGCCCTAAGGCGCTTACTATCCGGAGGAGCGGTGCAACCTAATACCGGGGTTCTTGTTTGCAGAGTCGTATGAACTTCGCAAATACTCAAGGTAGTGAGACAGGGAGCATGGGCTGAGAGTAGGGTGAGGGCCTCCGTCGAGTTGCCTCTGTTGGCATGGATGAATCTCAAAAATAAGGCTGAGAGGGAATGTAAGTCATGAAACCATAAAACTCTTAGAAAAAAACATAGGCAAAAATCTCTTGGACATAAACATGAGTGACTTCTTCATGAATATATTTCCCCGGGCAAGGGAAACAAAGGCAAAAATGAACAAGTGGGACTATATCAAGCTGAAAAGCTTCTGTACAGCAAAGGACACCATCAGTAGAACAAAAAGACATCCTAATGTATGGGAGAATATATTCATAAATGACATATCCGATAAGGGGTTGACATCCAAAATATATAAAGAACTCACGCACCTCAACAAACAAAAAGCAAATAATCCAATTAAGAAATGGGCAGAGAACATGAATAGACACTTCTCCAAAGAAGAAATTCAGATGGCCAACAGGCACATGAAAAGATGCTCCACATCGCTAATCATCAGAGAAATGCAAATGAAAACCACAATGAGATATCACCTCACACCAGTAAGGTTGGTCAACATCCAAAACACAAACAATGACAAATGTTGACGAGGATGTGGAGAAAAGAGAAACCTCCTACACTGCTGATGGGAATGCAAATTAGTTCAACCATTGTGGAAAGCAGTATGGAGGTTCCCCAAAAAACTCAAAATAGAAATACCATTTGAACCCAGGAATTCCACTCCTAGGAATTTACCCTAAGAATGCAGCAGCCCAGTTTGAAAAAGACATATGCACCCCTATGTTTATCGCAGCACTATTTACAATAGTCAAGAAATGGAAGCAACTTAAGTGTCCATCAGTAGATGAATGGATCAAGAAGAGGTGGTACATATACACAATGGAATATTGTTCAGCCATAGGAAGAAAACAAATCCTACCATTTGCAGCAACATGCATGGAGCTAGAGGGTATTATGTTCAGTGAAATAAGCCAGGCGGAAAAAGACAAGTATCAAATGATTTCAGTCATCTGTGGAGTATAAGAACAAAGCAAAAACTGAAGGAACAAAACAGCAGAGACTCACAGAACCCAAGAATGGACTAACAGTTAGCAAAGGGAAAGGGACTGGGGAGGATGGGTGGGAAGGGAGGGATAAGGGGAAAAAAGGGGCATTACGATTAGCACACATAATGGGGGGCGCTGCACGGGAAAGACAGTATAACACAGAGAAAACGGTGAATCTATAGCATCTTACTACACTCATGGACAGTGACTGTAATGGGGTGTGTGGTGGGGACCTGATTATGGGGGGAGTCTAGTAACCATAATGTTGCACATGTAACTGTACAATAATGATACCAAAATAAAAAAATAAAAAGAAATAAAGAGTAAATTCTGTTAGGTGCTTTTTAGCACATCAAAAAAAAATTTTTAACTGAACCTCTTAGAGAATTCTGGAACTTTTAAGTAATGGCCAAGAAAGGAAAGTGAGAGGTGGTGAACATGTTAGGTTCAAAAAAAAAAAAAGATTATAGCCCAAGAATTTGATATTACTAGTAATGATCTGAAAGAGAATTTAAAGTGGTATGTTCTAAATGTTTATAGAATAACAACTAGCCTAAGGCAAGAATACTACCACATAAAAAGACAGATCTGAGAAAAGCAAATAAAATTTTGAGAAATAAAATGAAACATGTACAATAAGTTTTCCACAGTTTGGTTAAACAACAAATTAAATACACCTGAAGAGAAAATTAGAGAATTGATACATTTAAGAAAATTAAGTAGAATACAGCAGAAAAAAGAAATAAATTGAAAATATGAAAGAAAAGTAAGAGTTGTGCATGAATAGAATGAGAAGAGATATTAAATACCTAACAGTTCTAGAAGACAAGATAGAAAAAATAGAAAGGGAGAATGAGAAGAGGTAATAGTTACTAATTATTTAGAATTAATGAAAGGTATGTCTTCTCATATTCAAGATATACAACAAATTGTAAGCAGGATTAAAAATGTTATATTTAGACATATTGCATTAAAACTAAAGAATGCAAAGAACAAAAATTGTTAAAATAGAGAAGATGGATTATTCATGATAAACAGTTTTCAGGGGTGTTAGAAGGATCTATAGATAGAAAACACGAGAATACTTATGATGAATCTATCCCTCAAATATATGCAAAGGCAGGTCAGCAACATGGTGGTGTAACATGTTCTTCCTTTCTATTCCTTTTTAATTACTTATTTGGACATCCATACATAAACAAAAGCACCTTTGTTTGGGTACCTAGCAGGGAGTCGTGCCCACCAGTGCAGCCAGTAAGAGACAAACATTTTTATGGGCTGTGAAGCCAACAGAACCAGAAAAATTGCTCAGACCCCTGTCCCCACTTTTGAGCATAAATTAGGTGAAAAGAACCTACAGAAGTCCTGCATTCCTAAAGGGAGACTCCAGGACATAACTGGAGGAAGAAAAGCCAAATAAGAATTTCTTTGCAGCACAGGTGGTAAGAACAACCTTCCTCGTGATGCCCCTCCCTTAAGGAAACACCGCACAGAGCTGATTTATTCAGCAAAGGTGAACTCTCTCAAGGGGGAAAGGGAGACAGTGAGTGAGTGTCTGACTACCACAACTGGGTGGGATTCAAGTGGAGAAACCCATTTCTTCACCAACACGTGGCCTAGGTCTATGACTGGGTTGAGGGAGGATATCCAAAAAGAAGCAGATAAGATGTTCAGAGGGCATTAAAAGGATTGTGTTCAAGAAGTGCACCCATGAGCTTCTGAGAATACCACCCCTGTGGAATCTCCCTACTGGATCTTTGGGCACCCCCAATGCACTGAATGCTAAACCCACCCCTCCTACAGCTCTACTGCCCGCTCCTGTGCACACTCTGGACTGCATGATGCCAGCATGCCCCAGGTGACAGGGCATGTGCGTCAGAAGAAAAGGCTATGTTCAGTGGGCAAGGGAAGAACCACAAACTTGAGATAATCTAAAGAAAGCAAAAGAAAGGTCTCCAATAGCCAGTTAAGTTATATGAAACACAAGACATAAAAGCTTTAAATTTTGGCCATAAGAGGGAGTTATGAAGAGAGGAGCAGGTACATCTTCATAAAGAGAGAAGAAAGGCTCAAATACTACCACTATAGAACATAATGCCCCAACTGCTGAAGGAAATGAGCAGAGGATTCCTACTTCAAAATATGAAGGTAACAAAATATAACCACAAGGAATAAATTAAAGAATTATGCCATCACTAAAGAAAATTATCATTCTCTAACAAACAACCTCAAAGGCACAGAATACTGTGATTTAACTATAAAGAATTCAAAATAGCTGTTATAAAGAAACTAAATGAGTTATGAGAACAATTAGAAAGACAATTCAAAATCAGGAATGAAATGCATAAACAAAGTAAGTCCTCTGCCAAAGACATTGAACTTTTATAAAAATCAAATAGAAATTCTGTAGCTAAAGAATCGGTGAATGAAATGAAGAATGCAATAGAGACATCTGTAGAAGAACAAACCAAACGGAAGGAAAAACAAGTGACTCAGAGGATATGAAATTTGAAATAATATAATTAGAAGAAAATATGGAAAAAAGGATTTAAAAAGAATAAAGAAAGCCTATCTGAGTTATCTGGAATCCATCTTAAGGCCAAATACCAGAATTAGTGGAGTTCCAGAAAGCTCACAAAGGGAGAAAGGGTCAGAGAATTTACTTAAATAAGGCTGAGGACTTCCCAAACCTGGGGAGTGGCTGGAACATACAAGTCCACAAACCTAATAAGTTATCCTATTATTCCAATGCACAAAGATCTTCTCTAAAACGCATAATAATGAAAATGTTAAAAATCAATAATAAATCATCTTAAAGGTGTCTGGGGGGGAAGAATATAACCTACAAAAGAACCCTTATTTGGCTGTCAACAGAGTTTTTAGCAGAACTTCTACAAGAGTTTGTAGAATATGTGCAAAGTGTTAAAATATAAAAATTTCCACCCAAGCATACTTTATCTGGCAAAGATATCCTTCAGATATAAAGGAGAAACATACAAACAAAAGCTGAGGGAGTTCACAACCAATAGATCTGCCTTGTGAGAATTGCTGAAGAGCTCTTCAAATTGAAATGCAAGACACTCATCAGCAAGATGGAACATATATGAAGGTACACAACACACTGGTAAAGGTGAAAAATATACAGTCAGACTTATAAAACTACATCTCTTTATTAGGATGACAAACCATTCAATATAGTATAATGTTTAAAGCAAGAGTAGTAAAAATTACTATAGCTACTATATATTGTTAACAAATATACAACATTAAAAGCTAAATTGTGACATCAGTAACATAAAAGGAAGCTCCATAGGCAAAGATAAGTTCACAATCAGCCTGATGTGGACTGGTTTGTGTATAAGATGATTTAGGTAAGCCCTATGTAACTATAAAGCAAAAACCTAGAGTAGATCCATTAAAAACAAATAAAGGGGAAACAGTGTACACCACCATGGAAAATAACCAATTTTTAAAAATGGCAGGCACAGAAGGAAAGAGAAACAGAGGAAATACAAAACACCCAGAAAGCAATTAATAAAAGGAGATTAGATATCAATATATATCATTAATTATTCAAAATGAAAGATGACCTGACTCACCAATTTAAAAACACAGAGTTGCTGAATGTATAAAAAAGACACAATGATACACTGTATCCAAGAAACACATTTTGCAAGTCTTAGCAAGTTTAAGAACAAACAAAATGAACAAAACAGCAGTGGACTCAGAGACACTGAGAAGTGACTGTTGGTTACCATGGGGGAGGGGCTAGAGTGGGTGGGTGAGGAAGATGAAGGAGATAAAAGGGTACAAAGATTCTCAATCATGATGTAAGTTGGTCACAGAGATGATAGTGCAGCATGGAGAATATAGGCAATGATTCTGTTACATCTCCCTATGTTGACAGATACTAAACGCACCAGTGGGGTGAGGATTTAATAATACTGGTAACTGTTGAACTACTGTGTTGTCTACTTGAAACTAATATAAGATTGTATATCAACTGAAAAGATGGCGGTGTGAGAGGTGAGACACAAGCTTCCTCATAAAACCACATATAATATGAAAATATAATTAATCCTGAAAGAGCAACAGGAAAGAGTACTGTGCCAGACTGCATACACTGGGAGAAAAGGGCAGACCTCACAGAACGGGTAACGTACCAAAGCTGTTGCCTGGTGGGACCCACACCCTTCCCCCACCCCAGCTCACAGGGCAGGTGGAAGAGAAATGGAGCAGGGAGGGAGTGGAGGCCTGTGACTGCTGAATACCTAACTCCGGAGATCTTCTCTGGGAGCACAAACCTACATTTCACGGTGCTTGCATGATACTCTTGTAATTACGGGGTTGGAAAGCTAAGACAGGCAGAATTCCTGGAGAGACTGAGATTCTAGCTGCTTGTGGAAAGCAGGGATCCATATCCGGCTGCTCTGGGACAAGAGAAAGGTGGGCAGTCTGAGACATTTCCTAACAAGGAAGCCCTTAGCAAGAGGGCTGGTAAAGAGGCAAGGACTGCACAGAGCTTACTACACAGGAGAGGGGACAGATAGACAAAATTGTTTGGGTGCACTCTGCCCAGCAGGTTGGGAGCTTTGCCATACAGACTCTCATATTTAAGGAGGAAAATGAAATCCTCCTCCTTAGACAATCTTCAGGTGCTCCAGCTCCCTGGCTGGCTACACAGCTCCAAGGATCCCCTCTGGGATATGCAGCCTACTGCGCCTTTTTCCCAGCCAGTACCACCTGGCTTGCAAACTGGCAAATCCTACCCTGGCATTAGGCCAGCCAGAGGGAAGATCTGTCTACAGCAACTACAAACGCAAAGCATAAAGGCTTATACCTGTATAAGGTATAATGTGTGCTAGGCCCACTGGTTCAGGCAGTGGAGACACTCATAGCAGCCAGGAAGAAGGGAACAGTTCTTTCCTCCCCCTAGGCACCAATACCACTCCCCTGCAACCCCCGACATTGCTTCAAGGGCTGAGCAGCTCCACAGAGTAGAGGTCTGGGCACTAGAGGGCACCATATACAAAAATGAAATGACAAAGGAATCTGGTTCAGAGTATAATTATTAATACCACACCTGAGAAAGATTTAAATGACATTGATATCATGAATATTCCAGAAAGGAAGTTCAAAATAAAAATCATTAATGTGCTCATGGAGGTATGGAAAAGATATACAAGAACTCAGGAATGAATTCCAGTCAGAGACCCAATCATTGAAGAGCACAATGGACGGTATTAAAAGTAGATTGGATATGGTGGAGGAGACAATAAATGAAACAGAAACTAGAGAAGAGGAATACAAAGAAGCTGAGGCACAGAGATAAGAAAGGATCTCTAAGAATGAAAGAATATTGAGAGAACTGTGTGACCAATCCAAGCGGGACAATATTCACATTATAGGGGTACCAGAAGACGAAGAGAGAGAAAAAGGGATAGAAAGTATCTTTAAGGAGGTAATTGCTGAAAACTTCCCCAATCTGGAGAATGAGAGTCTCTCAGGTAATGGAGATGCACAGATCTCCTAACACAAGGGACACAAGGAAGACAAAAGCAAGACATACAGTAATTAAAATGGCAAAGATCAAGGATAAGGACAGACTATTAAAAAGAGCCAGAAAGAGAAATAAGATCACATACAAAGGAAAGCCCATCAGAACTTCTCAACAGAAACCTTAATGGCCAGAAGGGAGTGGCATGATGTATTTAATGCAATGAAGCACAAGGGCCTTGAACCAAGAATACTTTATCTGGAAATATTATCATTTAAATTTGAAGGAGTGATTAAACAATTTCCAGAGAAGCAAAACCTGAGAGAATTTACCTCCCACAAACCATCTCTACAGGGTATTTTGGAGGGACTGCTATAGATGGAAGTGTACCTTAGGTTTAATAGCTGTCACCAAGAGGTAATAAAACCACAGTAAAGAAAGTAGAACAGCGAATTACTAAGCAAATGCGAAATTAAATTAACTATCCTCAAAGTCAATCAAGGGATAGACAAAGAGTACAGAATATGATACCTAATATATAAAAAAATGGAGGAGTAAGAAAAAAAACCTTTAGATTGTGTTTGTAATAGGATATTAAGTGAACTAAGTTAGACTTTCAGATAGTGAGGAAGTTAACCTTGAACCTTTGGTAACCACGAATCTAAAGCGAGCAATGGCAATAAGTACATACCTATCGATAATCACCCTAAATGTAAATGGACTGAAAGCACCAATCAAAAGACATAGAGTCATTGAATGGACAAAAAAGCAAGACCCATCTATATGCTGCCTACAAGAGACTCACTTTAAACCCAAGGAAATACACAGACTAAAAGTGAAGGGATGGGAAAAGATATTACGTGCAACTAATAGGGAGAAAAAAGCAGGAGTTGCAGTACTTGTATCAGACAAAATAGACATCAAAACAAAGAAAGTCACAAGAGACAAAGAAGAGCATTACATAATGATAAAAGGGTCAGTCCAACAAGAAGATATAACCATTATAAATATCTATGTGCCCAACACAGGAGCACCTACGTATGTGAAACAAATACTAACAGAATTAAAAGGAGAAATAGACTGCAATGCATTCATTCTAGGAGATTTCAACACACCACTCACTCTGAAAGACAGATCAACCAGATAGAAAATAAGTAAGGAGACAGAGGCACTCAACAACACTCTAGAACAGATGGACCTAACAGACATCTACAGAACTCTACACCCAGAAGTGGCAGCATACACATTCTTCTCAAGGGCACATGGAACATTTTCAAGAATAAATCATATACTAGGCCACAAAAAGAGCCTCACTAAATTCAAAAAGATTGAAATTGTACCAACCAGTTTCTCAGACCACAGATGTATGAAACTAGAAATAAATTATGCAAATAAAATGAAAAAGCCTACAAACACATGGAGGCTTCACAGCATGCTCCTAAATAACCAATGGATCAATGACCAAATGAAAACAGAATATATGCAGACAAATGACAACAATAATTCAACACCGAAAAATCTGTGGGACGCAGCTAAGGCCATGCTAAAAGAAGAGTATATTGCAATACAGGCCTACATCAGGAAAGCAGAACAATCCATATGAGCAGTCTGAACTCACAATTAACGAAACTAGAAAAAGAAGAACAAATGAGGCCCAAAGTCAGTAGGAGGAGGGACATAATAAAGATTAGAGCATAAATAAATAAAATCGAGAAGAATAAAACAGAAGAAACAATCAATGAAATCAAGAGCTGGTTTTTTGAGAAAATAAACAAAATAGATAAACCCCTACCCAGACATACCAAGAAAAAAAGAGAGTCCACTCACATAAACAGAATCAGAAATGAGAAAGGAAAAATCACTACCGACACCACAGAAATACAAAGGATTATTAGAGAATACTATGCAAAATTATATGCTAACAATGAGATAACCTACAGGAAATGGACCACTTTCTAGAAAAATACAACCTTCCAAGGCTGACCCAGAAAGAAACAGAAAATCTGAACAGACCAATTACCAGCAACGAAATTGAACTGGTACCAAAAACCTACCGGAGAACAAAACACCTGGACCAGATGGCTTCATCACTGAATTTTATCAAACATTTAGTGAAGACCTAATACCCATCCTCCTTAAAGTTTTCCAAAGAGTAGAAGAAGAGGGAATACTTCCAAACTCATTCTATGAGGCCAGCATCACTCCAATACCAAAACCAGGCAAAGACACCACAAAAAAAGAAAATTACAGACCAATATCCCTGATGAACATAGATGCAAAAATACTCAACATAATATTAGCAAACTGAATTTAAAAACACATCAAAAAGATCATCCATCATGATCAAGTAGAATTTATTCCAGGGATGCAAGGATGGTACAACATTGGAAAATCCATCAATATCATTCACCATATCAACAAAAAGAAGGACAAAAACCACATGATCCTCTCCATAGATGGTGAAAAAGCATTTGACAAAATTCACCATCGATACATGATAAAAATTCTCAAAAAATAGGCATACAGGGCAAGTTCCTCAACATAATAAAGGCCATAAAAGTACAGACCCACTGCCAATGTTATACTTAACAGCAAGAAGCTAAAAGCTTTTCCTTTAATATCAGGAACAAGACAAGGATGCCCACTCTCCCCACTTCTATTCAACATAGTACTGGAGGTCCTAGCCATGGCAATCGGACAACACAAAGAAATAAAAGGCATCCAGATTGACAAGGAAGAAGTTAAACTGTCACTGTTTGAAGATGACATGATATTGTACATAAAAAACCCTAAAGAATCCACTCCAAAACTACTAGATCTAATATCAGAATTCAGTAAAGTTGCGGGATACAAAATTAATACACATAAATCTGTGACATTCCTATACACTAACGATGAACTAGCAGAGAGAGAAATCAGGAAAACAATTCCATTCACAATTGCATCAAAAAGAATACCTAGGAATAAACCTAACCAAGTAAGTGAAAGACCTATACTCTGAAAACTACAACACACTCATGAGAGAAATTAAAGAAGACACCAATAAATGGAAACACATCCCATGCTCATGGATAAAAAGAATCAATATTGTCAATATGGTCATCTTGCCTAAAGCAATCTACAGATTCAATGCAATTTCTATCAAAATACCAACAGCATTCTTTAACGAACTAGAGAAAATCGTTCTAAAATTCATATGGAACCACAAAAGACCCCGAATAGCCAAAGCAATCCTGAGAAGGAAGAATAATGCTGGGGGGATTATGGTCCCCAACTTCAAGCTCTACTACAAAGCCAGAGTAATCAAGACAATTTAGTACTGGCACAAGAACAGACCCATAGACCAGTGGAACAGACTAGAGAGTCCTGATATAAACCCAACCATATATGGTCAATTAATATTTGATAAAGGAGCCATGGACATACAATGGGGAAATGACATCCTCTTCAACAGCTGGTGTTGGCAAAATTGGACAGCTACATGCAAGAGAATGAAACTGGATTATTATTTAACCCCATACACAAAAGTAAACTCAAAATGGATCAAGGACCTGAATGTAAGTCATGAAACCATAAAACTCTTAGAAGACAACATAGGCAAAAATCTCCTGAATATAGGTAAAAATCTTCCTGAACGCATCTCCTCAAGCAAGGGAAATGAAAGCAAAAATGAACTCATGGGACTACATCAAACTAAAAAGTTTCTGTACGGCAAAGGACACCATCAACAGAACAAAAAGGCATCCTACAGTATGGGAGAATATATTTGTAAATAACATATCCAACAATGGGTTAACATCCAAAATACATAAAGAACTTACACGCCTCTACACCCAAAAAGCAAATAACCCGATTAAAAAAAGGACAGAGGATATGAAGAGACAGTTCTCCAAAAAAATTCAGATGGCCAACAGACACATGAAAAGATGCTCCACATCACTAATCATCAGGGAAATGCAAATTAAAACCACAGTGAGATATCACCTCACACCAGTAAGGATGGCCAGCATCAAAAAGACTAAGAACAACAAGTGCTGGCGAGGATGCAGAGAAAGGGGAACCCTCCTACACTGCTGGTGGGAATGTAAGCTAGTTCAACCATTATGGAAAGTAATATGGAGGTTCCTCAAAGAACTAAAAACAGAAATACCATTTGACCCGGGAATCCCACTCCTTCAAATTTACCCAAAGAATACAACCTCTCAGTTTGAAGAAGACATATGCACCCCTATGTTTATTTTAGCACTTTTTACAATAGTCAAGATATGGAAGCAACCTTAGTGTCCATCAGTAGATGAATGGGTAAAGAAAAGGTGGTACATATACACAATGGGATACTATTCAGCCATAAGAAGGAAACAAATCCTACCATTTGCAGCAACATGGACGGAGCTGGAGGATATTATGCTCAGTGAAATAAGCCAGGCAGAGAAATACAAGTGCCAAATAATTTCCCTAATTTGTGGAGTATAACAATGAAGCAAACTGAAGGAGCAAAATAGCAGCAGACTCAGAGACTCCAAGAAGGAACTAGTGGTTACCAAAGGGGAGGGGTAATGGGACGGTGGGTTGGGAGGGAGGGAGAATGGGATTGAGGCGTATTATGTTTAGTTCACATGGTGTGGGGGGTCACAGGGAAAACAGTCTCGCACAGAGAAGGCAAATAGTGAATCTGTGGCATCTTACTACACTGATGGACAGTGACTGCATTGGGGTATGGGTGGGGACCTGATAATATGGGTAAATGTAGTAACCACACTGTTTTTTCATTTGAAACCTTCATAATAGTGCATATCAATAATACCTTAATAAAAAAAACTACCAATGAAATTAAGACAAATGTAAGAGAAGGTGCAATGTGGATATAATTGGCTTAGGTGACATTCGGGAAAGAATGTGATCCCTGTTGTACTCAGCCAAAGAGGAACCAGGGGAGGGACTCGCGTACTAGAGAATAAATTACTTGCCCCACCTGTCCAAGGTGTGCCTGCTCACCAGACACCCGTTCCTTCAAGACCGTCATTAAAGTCTCGCTCCACTGTTAAAAAAAAAAAAGATTGGATATCAACTATACTTCAATTAATAAAAAGAATCAAGAAAATGTGGTATATGTTTATAATCTACGTCAACCATTAGAATAAAGGAAATCTTGAGGACATTATGCTAAGTGAGCAAATCAGACAGAGAAAGACAAATACTGTATATTTTTTATATGTGAAATCCACAAAAACTGAACTAAAAAGAAACAAAGTGCAATGGTGGTTGCAAGGGGTTTGGAGAGGGGTGAGTGTGAGATGTTTAAGATTACATATTTGCAAGTTGGAGATAAATAAGTCCTAGAGATAAAATATACAATATAGTGATTATAGACAATAAAATGGTATTATAAACACTAAGCATGCTAAGAGATGAAATCTTAATTGTTCCTTCCACAAGAAATAATAATTATATCATGCAACACAGGTTCTAGTTATGCTATAAAGACAGTCACCTTGAAATATAAATGCACCAGATCAATATGATGTAACAAACTTACATAAAGTTTATGTCAACAATTTTTCTCAATAAAAAATGTGAAGAGGAAAAAGGGAATTAAAAAAATTCAAACATGCTGTGAAAAAAAACTGTAGTCATCATGTTCCATATTGCATCCTTAATATTTTTCTTATAACCAGAAATTTGTACCTTTAGACCACTTTACTCCAATTGCCCCTCTTATCCACCTCTGTAACCTCATGTCTGATTTCTTTTTCTAAGAGTTTGGGATTTGTTCTTGGTTCTGTTTTTTAGTGTGGATTCTACATATATGAGATCATACAGTATTTGTCTTTCTTTGTTTTACTTATTTCTCGTAGTATAAGGCCTGCAAAGACTATCCATATTGTCAAAACTGGTAGGATTTCTTCATTTTTTAATAGCTCCATAATATTTAATTGTGTATATATCTCAAATAACTTCTTTGTGCGTGTGCGTGTGTATATATATACAGTGGATGCTTAGGTTGTTTCCATATCTTGGCTATTATAAATAATTCTGTTATGAACATAGGGGTTCAGATATCTCTTGAAGTTAATGTTTTTGTTACTATTGGATATATTCCCTGAAGTGGAATTGCTGGATCATGTGGTAATTCTATTTTAAATTTTTTAAGGATCTTCCATAATTTTTCCATAGTGACTATTCCAATTTACAATCTTACCCACAGTTAAAAAGTGTTCCTTTTACTCCACATCTTCACCAGCATTTGTTATCTCTTATCTTTTTGATGATGGCCATTCTAACAGGAATAAGGTGGTAGGTCATTGTGGCTTTAATTTGCATTTCCCTAATGACTAGTGATGTTGAGCAACTTTCCGGTACCTCTTGGCCTTTTGTATATCTTCTTTGGAAAAATGTCTCTTCCTGTCTTTTGCCCATTTTTTAATTGTGGATGTTTGTGTCCTATTGAATTGCATGAGTTCTTTGTATCTATTGGATACTAACCCCTTATCAGATATGTTTTGCAAGCATTTTTTTCCCATTCCATAGATTGTCTTTTAATTGTGTTGATGGTTTCTTTTGCTGTCCAGGAGCTTTTAGTTTGATGTGACCTTGTTTGTCTACTTTGCTTCTGTTGCTTGTGTTTTGGGTGTCACATTCAAAAAATAATTTTAAAGGCCCATGTTAAGAAGATGTATTCCTGTTTTTTTCTAGGTATTTCTTGATTTCAGGTCTTACATTGAAGTTTTTAATTCATGCTGAGTTAATTTTTCTGAGTGATGTAAGATGGGGGTCCAGCTTCATGCTTTTCCATGTGAATATCCAATTATCTCAACATTTATTGAAGAGACTGTTTTTTTCTCTGTTGACTGTTCCTGGCTCCGTTGACAAATGTTGGTTGACTGTGCAAGCTTCAGTACATTCCTGGGCTCTCAACTCTGTTCCACTGGCATATGTGTCTATTTTGTGCCAGTACCATACTGTTTTGATTACTATAAAGTGTAGATTGAAAGCTGGGAATGTGATGGGTCCTTCTTTGTTCTTACTCAAGATTTAGCTCTTTAGGGTCTTTTGTATCCAATATGAATTATACGAGTGTTTTTTCAACTTCTATAAAAAATGCCACTAGAATCTTGAAAGGGATTACATTGATTCTACAGATGGCTTTGGTAAGTAATAACACTTTTTAAATATTAAGTCTTCCAATCCATGAATACGTGATATAGTTCCATTTATATGTCTTTCTTGATTTCTTTCAGTAAGGTGTTGTAGTTTCCAGAGTAGAGATCTTTCATCTCCTTGGTTGAATTTATTCATAAGTATTTTATTGTTTTTGATGATTTGTAAATTGGGTCAATTTCTTTATTTTTGTCCTGAAAAATTCATTATTAGTGTATAGAAATGCTACTGACAAAAGAAAATTACAGACCAATATCCCTGATGAACGTAGATGCAAAAATACTCAACAAAATATTAGCAAACTGAATTCAAAAATACATCAAGAGGATCATACACCATGATCAAGTGGGATTCATCCCAGGGATGCAAGGATGGTACAACATTCGAAAATCCATCAACATCATCCACCACATCAACAAAAAGAAGAACAAAAACACATGATCATCTCCATAGATGCTGAAAAAGCATTTGACAAAATTCAGCATCCATTCATGATAAAAACTCTCCACAAAATGGGTATAGAAGGCAAGTACCTCAACATCATAAAGGCCATATATGACCAACCCACAGCTAATATCATACTTAACAGCGAGAAGCTGAAAGCTTTTCATCTAAGATCAGGAACAAGACAGGGATGCCCACTCTCTCCACTGTTATTCAACATAGTACTGGAGGTCCTAGCCACAGCAATCAGACAAAACAAAGACATACAAGGCATTCAGATTGATAAAGAAGAAGTCAAATTGTCACTATTTGCAGATGACATGATATTGTACATAAAAAACCCTAAAGACTCCACTCCAAAACTACTAGAATTAACATCTGAATTCAGAAAAGTGGCAGGATACAAAATTAACACACAGAAATCTGTTGCTGAGAAGGAGGAATAAAACAGGGGGAATTACACTCCCTGACTTCAAGCTCTACTACAAAGCCACAGTAATCAAGACAATTTGGTATTGGCACAAAAACAGACCCACAGACCAGTGGAACAGAATAGAAAATCCAAACATTAACCCGAACATATACAGTCAATTAATATTTGATAAAAGTGCCTTGGATATACAATGGGAGATGACAGCCTCTTCAGCAGCTGGTGTTGGAAAAACTGGACAGCTACATGTAAGAGAATGAAACTGGACTACTGTCTAGCCCCATACACAAAGGTAAACTCAAGGTGGATCAAAGACTTGAATGTAAGTCATGAAACCATAAAACTCTTAGAAAAAAACATAGGCAAAAATCTCTTGGACATAAACATGAGCAACTTCTTCATGAACATATCTCCCCGGGCAAGGGAAACAAAAGTAAAAATGAACAAGTGGGACTATATCAAGCTGAAAAGCTTCTGTACAGCAAAGGACACCATCAGTAGAACAAAAAGACATCCTACAGTATGGGAGAATATATTCATAAAAAACGTATCTGATAAAGGGTTGACATCCAAAATATATAAAGAACTCATGCACCTTAACAAACAGAAAGCAAATAATCCAATTAAGAAATGGGCAGAGGACATGAATAGACACTTCTCCAAAGAAGAAATTCAGATGGCCAACAGGCACATGAAAAGATGCTCCACATCACTAATCATCAGAGAAATGCAGATTAAAACCACAATGAGATATCACCTCACACCAGTGAGGATGGCCAACATCCAAAACACAAACAACAACAAATGTTGGCGAGGATGTGGAGAAAAGGGAACCCTCCTACACTGCTGGTGGGACTGCAAATTAGTTCAACCATTGTGGAAAGCAGTATGGAGGTTCCTCAAAAAACTCAAAATAGAAATACCATTTGACCCAGGAATTCCACTCCTAGGAATTTACCCTAAGAATGCAGCAGCCCAATTTGAAAAGGACAGATGCACCCCTATGTTTATTGCAGCACTATTTACAATAGCCAAGAAATGGAAGCAACCTAAGTGTCCATCAGTAGATGAATGGATAAAGAAGATGTGGTACATATACACAATGGAATATTATTCAGCCATAAGAAGAAAACAAATCCTACCATTTGCAACAACATGGATGGAGCTAGAGGGTATTATGCTCAGTGAAATAAGCCAAGCCGAAAAAGACAAGTATCAAATGATTTCACTCATATGTGGAGTATAAGAACAAAGAAAAAATACTGAAGGAACAAAACAGCAGCAGACTCACAGAACCCAAGAACGGACTAATAGTTACCAAAGGGAAAGGGACTGGGGAAAATGGGCGGGAAGGGAGGGATAAGAGGGAAAAAGGGGCATTACGATTAGCAGATGTAATGTTGGGGGGGCACGGGGAGGGCAGTACAACTCAGAGAAGACAAGTAGTGATTCTATAGCATCTCACTACGCTGATGGACAGTGACTGTAATGGGGTTGGTGGGGGGGACCTGATGAAGGGGTAGTTTAATAATCGTAATATTGCACATGTAATTGTAAATTAATGATAATAAAATAAATTATATAAAAAAAAAGAAATCTGTTGCTTTCCTATACAGTAACGATGAGCTAACAGAAAGAGAAATCACAAAAACAATTCCATTCACAATTGCATCAAAAAGAATAAAATACCTACGAAAAAACCTAACAAAGAAAGTGAAAGACCTGTACCCTGAAAACTACAAGACACTCCTGAGAGAAATTAAAGAGGACACTAACAAATGGAAATTCATCCCATGCTCTTGGCTAGGAAGAATAAATATTGTCAAAATGGCTATACTACCTAAAGCAATCTACAGATTCAACGCAATCCCTATCAAAATACCAACGGCATTCTTCAATGAACTGGAACAAATTGTTCTAAAATTCATATGGAACCACAAAAGACCCCAAAAAGCCAAAGCAATCCTGAGAAGGAAGAATAAAATGGGGGGAATTATGCTCCCAGACTTCAAGCTCTACTACAAAGCTTCAGAAATAAAGACAATTTGGTATTGGCACAAGAACAGACCCACAGACCAGTGGAACAGAATAGAAAATCTAAACATGAACCCAAACATATATGGTCAATTAATATTTGATAAAGGAGCCTTGGATATTCAATGGGGAGATGACAGCCCCTTCAGCAGCTGGTGTTGGCAAAACTGGACAGCTACATGTAAGAATGAAACTGGACTGACTAGTGTCTAACCCCATACACAAAAGTAAACTCAAAATGGATCAAAGACCTGAATGTAAGTCATGAAACCCTAAAACTCTTAGAAAAAAACACAGGCAAAAATGTCTTGGACATAAACATGAGGGACTTCTTCATGAACATATCTCCCCGGGCAAGGGAAACAAAAGCAAAAATGAACAAGTGGGACTATATCAAGCTGAAAAGCTTCTGTACAGCAAAGGACACCATCAGTAGAACAAAAAGACATCCTACAGTATGGGAGAATATATTCATAAATGACGTATCTGATAAAGGGTTGACATCCAAAATATATAAAGAACTCATGCACCTTAACAAACAAAAAGCAAATAATCCAATTAAGAAATGGGCAGAGGACATGAATAGACACTTCTCCAAAGAAGAAATTCAGGTGGCCCACAGGCACATGAAAAGATGCTCCACATCGCTAATCATCAGAGAAATGCAGATTAAAACCACAATGAGATATCACCTCACACCAGTGAGGATGGCCAACATCCAAAACACAAACAACAACAGATGTTGGCGAGGATGTGGAGAAAAGGGAACCCTCCTACACTGCTGGTGGGACTGCAAATTAGTTCAACCATTGTGGAAAGCAGTATGGAGGTTCCTCAAAAACTCAAAATAGAAATAACATTTGACCCAGGAATTCCACTCCTAGGAATTTACCCTAAGACTGCAGCACCCCAGTTTGAAAAAAGACATATGCACCCCTGTGTTTACCGCAGCACTATTTACAATAGCCAAGAAATGGAAGCAGCCTAAGTGTCCATCAGTAGATGAATGGATAAAGAAGATGTGGTACATATACACAATGGAATATTATTCAGCCATAAGAAGAAAATAAGTCCTACCATTTGCAACAACATGGATGGAGCTAGAGGGTATTATGTTCAGTGAAATAAGCCAAGCCGAAAAAGACAAGTATCAAATGATCTCACTGATATGTGGAGTATAAGAACAAAGAAAAATTACTGAAGGAACAAAACAGCAGCAGACTCACAGAACCCAAGAACGGACTAATAGTTACCAAAGAGAAAGGGACTGGGGAAGATGGGTGGGAAGGGAGGGATAATAGGGAAAAAGGGGCATAACGATTAGCAGATGTAATGTTGGGGGGGGCACGGGGAGGGCAGTACAACTCAGAGAAGACAAGTAGTGATTCTATAGCATCTCACTATGCTGATGGACAGTGAGTGTAATGGGGTTTGTGGGGGGGACCTGATGAAGGGGTAGTTTAATAACCATAATATTGCACATGTAATTGTAGATTAATGATACCAAAATAAATTATTTTTAAAAAATTCTAAAAAAAAAAAAAAGAAATGCTACTGACTTCATATGTTAATTTTATCTCCTGAAAATTTACTGAATTCATTGATTATAACAGGTTTTTGGTGTAGTATTTAAGATTTTCTACATATAAAATCATCTGAAAAAAGAGACAGCTTACTGCTTCCTTTCCAATTTTGATGCCTTTTATTTCTTTCTTGCCTGACTGTTCTAGCTATAACTTTAAATTCATTGTTGAAGAGTAGTGCTGAGTTGTCTCCCTTGCTCCTAATCTGAGAGGAAAAGCTTTCAACCTTTGTCAATTGAGTATGATGTGAGCTGTGTGCTATCATATACAGCCTTTTTTATATGGAGATATATTTCTCTATCCCTAATTTGTTAAGAGTTTTATCATACATGGATGTTGAATTTCATCAAAAGCTTTTTCTGCTTCTATTGAGATTATCGTATGGTTATTTTTTTTTGTCCTTTTAAGTGATATATCACATTGATTTGTGTGTATGGAATTATCCTCCATCCCAGGGATCAATCTCACTTGATCATGGTGAATGATCCTTTTATATTCTCCTGAATTCAGCTTGCTAGTATTTTATTGAAAATTCTTGCATCTATAGGAATCAGGGATATTTGCCTGTAGTTTTCTAGAGTGTCTTTTTCTAGTTTTGGTACCAGGATAATGCTGGCCTTGTTAAATGAATTGGGAGTGTCCCCTCTTCTTTGATTTTTTGGAAGAGTTTAGGAGGAATTGATGTTAATTCTTCAAATGTTTGGTAAAATTTGCCAGTGAAACCATCTGGTCCTGCAATGATTTAGGGGAGATTTTTGGCTACTGATTCAATCTCCTCACTAATAATTGATCTACCCAGATTTTCTATTTCTTTATGATATAGTCTTGGCATGTTGTATGTTTCTAAAAATTTTTCCATTTCTTCTAGGTTGTCCAGTTTGTTGGCATTTAGCTGTTCAGACTAGGCTTTTATGGGCCTTTGTATTTCTGCTGTATATGTTTTAATATTTCCTTTTTCACTTATAATTTTGTTGATTTGTATCCTTTATCTTTTCAACATAGTCTAGCTAAGGGTTTGTCAGTTTTACCTTTTCAAAGAACCAACTTCATATGCTTAATCTTTTCTATTGTTTTTCAGTTCTCCATTTCATTTTTTTCTGATCTCACCTCTATTATTTCCTTTATTTTGCCAACTTTGGGCTGAGTTTGTTCTTCTCTTTCTAATTCTTTAAGGTATAGAGTTAGTTTATTTGAGATCTTTCTGGCTTCTTAATGTAGGCATTTACTGCTATGAACTTTCTTCTTAGAACTGCTTTGGGTGCATTCCTGAAGTTCTGGGGTATTTTGTTTCCACTCTGGTTTGTCTAAGGAACTTTTAATTTTCTCCTTTAATTTCTTATTGATCCATCAGCTGTTCAGGAGAATGTTGTTTAATTTCCAAGTGTTTGTGAATTTTCCAGTTTTCCTCTTTTTATTGATTTCTAGTTTCATGCCATTGTCATCAGAAAAGACATTTGGTATGACTTAAATTTTGAATTTGCCAAGATTTGTTTTCTGGTGTAAAGTATGGTCCATCTTAGAAAATGTTCCATGTGCACTTAACAAGAATGTGTTTTCTGTTGTCAGACTGATGTTCTATACATGTCTGTTAGGTCCACTTGGTCTATAATGTTGTTCAAATCTGCTGTTTCCTTATTGATTATCTGTCTGGATGATCTACCTATTACTGAGAGTGGTGTATTCAAGTCCTCAGCTATTACTGCAATATTGTTTATATCTCCTTTTAGTTTTGTTAGTTTTTGCTTTATATCTGTAGGTATTCTTGATGTTGGGTGCATAAATATTTATAATTTTTATATCTCCTTGATGGATTGATCCTTTTGTCTGTAATGGCTTTCTTTGTCTCTTTGTACTATTTTTAGTTTAAAGTCTGTTTTTTCTGGTATTAGCAGAGCTACCCCTACATTTGTTTGGTTACCAATTGCTTGAAATGACTTTTTCTATTCTTTCACTCTCAGTCTGTATGTGTCTTTAAGGCTAAATGAATCTTGAGACTTTTCATTGGCAGCATATCATTGGATCTTTTTTATATATACATTCAACCATTCTATGCCTTTTATTGGATAATTTAATATCTGTTTACATTAAAAGAATTATTGATTCCACACAGAGAAGGACAAGTGCCAAATGATTTCTCTCATTTGTGGAGTATAACAAGTAAGCAAAACTGAAGGAACAAAACAGCAGCAGACTCACAGACTCCAAGAAGGGACTAACAGTTACCAAAGGGGAGGGGTGGGGAAGGAGGGAGAGGGGATTGAGGGGTATTATGATTGGCACACATGGTGTGGAGGGATCGTGGAGAAGACAGTGTGGCACAGAGAAGGCAAATAGTGAATTTGTGGCATCTCACTACACTGATGGACAGTGGCTGCAATGGGGTATGGTGGGGAACTTGATAATATGGATGAATGTAGTAACCACTTTGTTTTTTCATGTGAAAGAGTGTATATCAATAATATCTTAATTTAAAAAAGAGTTATTGATTGGTTAGGACTTGCTTTTGCTATTTTGTTAATGGTATTCTGGTTGTTTTGCAGAATGCTCCTTCTTTATTATCTTGCTGTCTTTTTTTGTGTTTGATGTCTCTTGATATCAGTATTCTTGACTTCCTTGTGTAGTTTCTGTAAGTTTTCCTAGTTGTGGTTACCATGAGTCTAACCTAAAATATCTTGAAATTATAATACCCTATTTTAAGCTGATAAGAACTTACCTTCAATTGAATTCCAAACGTTCAGCTTTTACCCTCACATTTTAGGTTATTGCTGTTATAATTTCTGTATATTTATAGTGTATAACTAATTCAAGATTATTGTAGTTATGGTTATTTTTACTACATTCTTTTTATTAACTCTTAAACTAGAATTGTAAGTGAATTACGTACCTCACTAGTGTTACAGAATCTAACTTTGACTATATACTACTATTATTAGTGAGTATTTTTCCCACTGAGGCTTTTTATTTGTACATAAGTATTACATTCCTAAAAAAAGAACCCCAGGATTTTCCCTTCTGTGTTCTCATCTTGCCTTCTCTGGTCCATGATGCCAGCTGAAACTGTCAATACAATGAAACCAATCTAATGGGACAAGAGCAGGTTATTTTGCCATTGTCCTTTCTCTTATTTTATTGCTCATATTCAAAACTTGATTAAAAACGGACACCAAAATAGGGGAGCACTATACCTTACAAAATTAAACCTAATTACATTATCAGGGTAGATTAACTGGAATTATTGAACTGATAAGGCTTTCTTCAATTTAACACAAATTCAAGAAGCTGTGTGGATCACTAGCATTGCGTTCTTCTAAATGAACACCCTTCTGTGTGTCTGGCCTTTCCTCTTGTTGGATCGCACAGCACTGTTGAACAACCTACACAGAGAAGCACTGTCAGAGCATGGCTGAAACCCGTGATGATCTTATAGCAGCCTGGACACTTTACGTCCATAAAATAAGAATATGGACTCTGAACTAGCCATTCCCTTTTACGTTTTCTCTTTTCCTCTTCCAAGGATGTATGTAGTTAATCTCTAGCCAAAAGCATGTTCATCCTTTTGCAAGCCCAGCCCATCCTGATCTCCAAGGTGACACCCCTAGCTGGCAGAATGTGGTTAGGCTCCCAGCACTAATTTCCAGGCATGCTGCCATTTTTCTAGATCTTTGAGTTCCACATCAAATCTGGGGCTCATCCCTCAATACTTATTTAACCTGCCCATGAGGCTCACAACAATTTTCCCAGCTCTCTGATCATCATTAGAGAACAATGATGACCAGTAATGGAATTTGGACAAGTGGTTTGAAAATGGACAAAACTTAGAAAAATAAATGATTTCTTCTTATTAATGGACATGGAGCTAAGTTTTACTTATTCTGGCTATTATATATATCTAAGCCTTTTAGAAATAGTATCAATGGTGGAATATATAATGATTCTATATAAAGCATGACTTTTTGTTTTTCTTGTCTGCAAAAGTGCTTATAATGATGATAAATTACACAGGATGCCTTTACACAAACCCTAGAATTTGGTGGCATGTAGGTATTTGCAAAAGTTCAATACGAATCTGGCCTTTATTTCTCCAAAACAATATAATCGGATAAACCGAATCTGTAATCACGACTGTGTTAGAAACATCTCATTTAAAGATTATTCTTAATTAAGACACATCCGCTTTAAAAGAAGTAAGAAATACACTTCATATATGGAAATTATGCCTACAACATTCTCTTAGCAATCTGGCCTGGTACTTGAACAATCTTTTATGGAATCCTAGCCTTAGAGACCAGGAATGCTGACAAATTCTGGGAATCTTGAAGAAGAGGCATAGCCACACGGTTATTGGTGTTGAAGCTGAAACTTGGTGAAGGTGAACTGGAGGTTCAGGGCCTCAAAATAAACAAGCTGAGAGGAGCAATGAAACTTTTTATAATACTGAAATCATGAAAAATATGTTTGGAGTTTTACATGGTTGCCAGACAAATTAATTTTCTTTAATCTTAGTATTGTGTTAGTTTTGTTAGTCATATGTCGGTGTTGTTCTTATGTATTAGTCAACATTAAAATAATGATTCTGTGTAAATTGGTTCAACTGCTGTGGAAAGCAATATGGAGGTTCCTCAAAAAGCTAAAAATAGAATTACCATTTGACCCAGGAATTCCACTCCTAGGAATGTACCCTTAGAATGCAGGAGCCCTGTTTGAAAAAGACATATGCACCCCTGTGTTTATCGCAGCACTATTTACAATAGCCAAGAAATGGAAGCAACCTAAGTGTCCATCAGTAGATGAATGGATAAAGAAGATGTGGTACATATACACAATGGAATATTGTTCAGCCATAAGAAGAAAACAAATCCTACCATTTACAGCAACATGGATGGAGCTAGAGGGTATTATGCTCAGTGAAATAAGCCAGGCGGAAAAAGACAAGTATCAAATGATTTCAGTCATCTGTGGAGTGTAAGAACAAAACAAAAACTGAAGGAACAAAACAGCAGCAGACTCACAGACTCCAAGAAAGGACTAGCGGTTACTGAAGGGGAGAGTAGGGAGGGAGGGAGAAGGGGATTAAAAGGCACAATAATTCGCAATCACAATATAGGTGGCTCACGGGGAAGGCAGTACAGCACAGAGAAGACAAGTAGTGACTCTATAGCATCTTACTGCGCTGATGGACAGTGACTGCAATAGGGGAGATGATAATATGGGTACATTTTGAAACCACAGTGTTGCTCATGTGAAACCTTCATAAGACTGTATATCAATGATACTTTAATAAAAATAATGATGATGATGATTCTGAAAAAGAAGATTGCTGAGCAAACTTGTGCGGTCAAATCCTCGTTTCAGGAGTGATAGACGATTCAGGGGAGAGGCCCAGAGAGCGGGACTCATTCGTGCATTGCCCTTGAGATGTTAGAGTCAAGTAAGCATAGCCAGGAAAAAACTAACATCCCTGAAAGCTTTTCATTCTGAGAAAGCTGTGAATACAGGAGCCTCATAAAAGCCATGGAGAGTGGGGACATTCTAACAGCCATGCTTCCTAAGATTTGAAATTCTATTTTTTTTAATAAAAAAATGATTCAACCTTATCCTTCCCAAGTTGTCACTCCCATAATATACCTTGAGATACAAAGAGTATGTATAAAGAATACACATTCTCTCTATTTGAGGATTATTATCAGGAACTGGTAGGGCTGCTGTTTAACAACGGGGCTCCCAGATGTGCCACAGGGCGCGTCCACGTGCTCCCATGCCGACTGCGGTGGCGAGCTGACTGCAGAGCCAGGCAGCCGGAGAAGAGTGGGTGGCTCAGGCCCCTGGGGATGACGACCTGGGTTGGGCTGTCAAGTAAGCCGCCAGGGCAGGTGAGGGTGAGGGGAACATAAACGGAATGGTGCGCAAGGATGATGATGATCACCGCCAGGAGGCGGTGCGGCTCTGAGATCAGCTGTGGGAGGGCTGGCATCTGCCCCTTTAACCTTTCTTTTCTAAGAGACCAGGAGGAGGAGTCCTCTGCAATACTGGAAAAGCTTCTCTCCAAATGTATATAAAGAAGTGGAAGTGAATGGTGATCTCCGGGGGGCCGGACAATGTGCCGCCAGACTCCATGTCAAGGAAGGAGTCATGACCTGGATCCTGCAGCCCTGCGAGCAGACAGCTGTTAGCTGCAAGTTCCGCCACGGTCCCCCTCGGCAGCAGAAAGAGGTTCCTCACCCAGGAGCACACCCCTCCTGGGCCAATGACTCGTCGTGGCAGGGGTGGAAATAGGCCCACAGCAGGGCAGTTCTGGCGGCTCCCACCACTCCCGGAGGCTGCGAGGCCCCTTGAGACCTGCCGGGAGGTTCTACTCATCTCCTCAGTCCCGCTTCTCCCTCATGCCTTCCACAGACATGGATGCCTAATAAATGCCCAACATAGCAAACTTCTTCTCAGTATGTGCTTCCAGACAGCCTAGCCTGCAATGCACATTCAAATTAGGCAATTAATAAGGGGTTTACGCATTGTGAGCAAGATAAAAGGCAGACCCAAGGGACAGTGCGTTACCCCGGGGTGGTGACAGGGCTGTCTGCGGGGCGGGGGGAGGAGGGAGTTGTGTGGAAGGCATTTACTCTAATTTCTAGAATAGAAAACTATTTTATAGGGTAGGAGACATGAGCACACTTGATCAGTACTGAAAAATGCAGTGTTGTTGATTAAAGAGACATCTAAATGCTTTAAGTAACGTGTGGAAAAAGAAGAAAGGAACACAAAAGAAAGGGGATCATTAATTAAGTCTTCTGCCGTGAAGGCAGGAGGAAGCAGGATGAAAGCATGGCAGCACAACCCAGGGCTTGAACATACGGGTTCTGGAAAAGGGTGGCCTGGGTTCAACTCCTGGATTCTTCATATACCAGCTGTGTAATCTTGGATAGAAACAACTTCTCTATGCCATCATCTCCTAATCTTTAAGAAATTTCAGTAAGATTGTACGTATAAAATGCTTAATGCACCAGCCTGCACCTCCTAAGTGTTTGCTGAGTGATATGGGTATTAATCTCTGGTACTGGCAAGGTGCCAGCCGTTAAGGCAGGGGTGGGGGCCCTGCTCTGCTGTGAAAATAGGGAAGCAGGAAGGGAGAGTGGCAAGGAGGTCGGACAAAGCAAGGAGAGGGCTGATGTTACTTTGTTTCTGACAAGTAGATGCATATGGACAGAGAGATGATGTTGGGCTGGGCAGATGGAGGAAAGTGATTCCACTTTGATGGAATGAAGAGAGCTGATTAGGGAAACAGATTCCCAGGCAGCATGGAGTGTGGAGGGCTTGCATTTGTAGTGGCCCCAGTCTCTGTGATCTTCCTCGGGACAGTGGGAAAATGAACCATTTACCAATAATGTGCCCTAAATTTAGCTCTCAGTGCCCTAATAGGCAAGATAGAACATTAAAACAATGGATTACACAGTTTCCATTTTTTTAATAAAATTATTTTATTTGCAGGCAAAACTTTTTTCAAAGTGAATGCAAGGATCACCCTATTACAAATACCTGTCTGTAAAGGGCATCGAGCACCGTGTTTGACAATGTCTTCAGCTCCAATTTGCAAAAGATAAAGAAGCATTTACTTGGGATTCATTATCATGAAGAAACTGAAGCCTGGGGAATAATAAAATACAGCCAAAGTCGATGCTATACATAGAAAAAAACATCTTTGCCTTGTAGTCTGAGGCAAGAGAAAGAAATAGGAGAGTAAGAGAAAAATGTTCAGCTTTAACTCACTGGAGGCACTTCTACAGGGAGTTGAAAAAATGTGGTCCAGATATGTTGCTTCCTGATGTTTTACTACAAAGGAAAAGGGTCGCATTTAGGAATGGGTAGTTACCACATATGCAAAGCCGCCTCAAATGTCAGCTGTTTCAAACGAGCCTTTGGTAAGGGCTGGCTGAGCATTAATTTGTGGTTGGGTCTCTGCAGACTGCCTGCCTGAGAGGCTGGAATTCCACGGTGCTGACTGAAGGGAGATCCAAATGCTTTAGAAAACAGATGTGTGGGAGGCAAAGATGTCTTTCTATTGTTAAAGTTTAGAAGACCAGTTTGTATTCTCACCCCACCCTGTCCCCTGGAGACTGGTACAGTCTGTCAAATTTCATAATTTTCTCCCCCTCTCCTAAAAGTGCTGGGAAAAAAAGCACTCTTATTTTAATTAGTAAATTTAAGCTGATTTTTTGGATGTTTTGGCATTTCAGTACATCCCTTGAAATGATGCAGATGTTCTTGCACAGGTTGGGGCATACTTACTGTTAAAATATATTTTCTAGATTAGATTAGGACTTTAGAGACCGGCCTGACCCTTAATCCAACTCAGTTTAGGAACCTACGGCAAACAAATAAAATAAAAATAAACACCTTACAACTTCAATCGATTAGAAAAAAGCATCTGAGTCATAACTCACCCTCACATTCTTGTAAAGATTCAACAGCAAGACAGCTCCTTGGATTTCCAGGCTGTGGTTCTCAAAGGAATAGGGGGGTCCCGCCAAAAGTAGAGATACACACGCACACACATACACACACACCCCACTCACTGCTGGAAATGTGTGGTGTGAAATACATAACTGATTTTAATGTGTAATAGTCAAGTAAGCTGTTGATTCCTTCACTTAGAAATTTTCTCATAGATGGTATCTACCATGCCAAATTTTCGTATGAAAGGGTATAGGGTTTCTTTCCTTCTTCTTTTTTTGGGTCTAATTCTTGCCTAACACTTCTACCAAGTCATGTGGATGTAGTAAAATAGGGGCTCTTGTAATTGTGCCTGTTTACGTAGGTTTGTGGTTTGAGAAGGGAAGAGGGTACGTTTTTTAGTTTTCCTTTCATAACAGAACTTCCCACTCACTCCCAAATAAGAGCAAGGTGGAGGGTGGGGGTGTAAGACCCGAGGTATCAGAGGAAGGGACGGGTCTCACTGAAGGAACCCGACTCGAGCCCAATAAGGAAGAGAACAGCGAACGTCACTCAAATGATTCAGCGGAAGGTCCCTAGCCTCAGGTCCCGCCTATAATACGCGTCACAGTACTCTCTCCCCAGCAACCCAGCATGACCAGTCATCGGTGATCACGACACCCACACTGGCCAATTAGCTCTGTCCATACCCTCAGAGCTCTCCCAGCCCCCTTGATAAGCCTGTCGCTCTTCCTGCTGGGCGCGACTTCCCTGGCCTGTGCATCCACGGACCGGTGAAGCTCGCCGGGAATTGCGCTAATAAATTGTTTTGGCTCGCTTGCCTGGTCTGGTTTCGTCTGCCTTACAGGGGGATTTACCTGGAAGATTATGTTCTCTTAGCACCGCATGCTAAGTCAATGAGACCGATGCTCTGGAAAAGGACACTCATTATTTATCAAGAAGATTCCCTTTGGAGGAAAGATCTGCCTAAAATTTCAAAATGGCATTTTTGCTATAGAGCATTTCTCTGGGTTTCAGGAAGTCTCCTGCTCTGCTCTCTCCTGGAAGGGGACCATGGCCCTTTTGACGACAGTAATAAGAGGTTAGGCAGTTCCAGACAGGACAACACTGCCTCTTAAAACTCCCTCTGGTCCTTGTATTGTGAGCGCATCTCCCTCCCATTTCCTCCACCAGCCACTCAAAGCCTTTGGAGTCCAAAACTCTGTCAGCCTCTCAAGGTCACAGCGCTGCCCCTTGCCAGACCCACATCTCCCCGTTTTTCCTTATTTTTCCCTCCTTAAGGTGAAAACTTTATGGGTGGTCAGAAAAGCAAAATTCTAGTAAGCCAGTGGACTCACTTTGTAGTAAAAAGCATAAGCTGCATCTCAGCTGCTCTCTAACAGCAACTGGAATGTATTGGGCACTTTAAGAACTTTATATATATATATATATATATACTAACTCATTAAAGTCATGTAACATTCCTCATGATATGCTATTATTTGTTCCCTCTCAAGCAGGAGAAGGAAGCTGAGAGAGCTGAGTGACTTGTATGAAATCTGTTATGGGGCAGAGTGGGACTTAAATCAAGGCAGTCTAGTTCTGGGGCCCCTGCAGGTCACCCACCTGGCTGGGCTGGGCTGGGCTGGGCTATCCCACTAACCTGTCAACTTGTTTTATTTTAATTGCTATGTAACTGAAAGAGCAATTGTGTAGGTTTAAGGGGTACAGTGTGCTGATCTGATACACTTTTGTATATGAATACCATTATTCACAATAGCCAAGATATGGAATTGCCCTAAGTATCTGTCAATGGATGCAGGGATAAATAAGATGTGTTATATATACAATGGTGCATTACTCAGCCCTGAGAAAGAAGGAAATCCTGTCATTTGTAACACCTCAGATGGACCTTGGGGGCATTATGATAAGTGAGATACGTTAGACAGAAAAAGCAGTCACTGTCCATCACTGTAGTGAGATGCTATAAAATCATTACTTGTCATCTCTGTGTGGTACAGCTGTCCCCATGCCACCCCCCCTACATTATGTCTGCTAATCGTAATGCCCCTTTTCCCCCCTTGTCTCGCCCTTCCCACAAATCCTCCCCAGTCCCTTTCCCTTTGGTAACTGTTAGTCCATTCTTGGGTTCTGTGAGTCTGCTGCTGTTTTGTTCCTTCCTGCTGACACCTCCATCATGTCACATTTCTTTTTCATGGTGAGAACATTTAAGATCCAGTCTCTTAGCAACTTTGAAGTACGTATACAGTATCGTTGATCACCATCAATGCTGTGCATTAGCTCTCCAGAAGGCATTCATCTTCTGACTCCAAGGATGTGTCTTTTGACCAACATTCCTGAACTACCCCACACCCAAACCCTGGTAATTGTCACTCTTCTGTTTTCAGGTTCAGCTTTTTAAAATTCCACATATACGTGGTGTCATACAGCATCTGCTTTTTCTGTCTAACGTATCTCACTTATCATAATGCCCCCAAGGTCCTTCTGAGGGGTTACAAATGACAGGATTTCCTTCTTTCTCAGGGCTGAGTAATGCACCATTGTATATATAACACATCTTATTTATCCCTGCATCCATTGACAGATACTTAGGGCAATTCCATATCTTGGCTATTGTGAATAATGTTGCAATAAACATGGAAGCCCAGATATCTGTTTCATACCCTGTTTTCATCTCTTTTGGATTATATACCAAGGAGAGGATCAGTGAAGCTCTATTTTTAATTTTGGGGGGAACCTCCGTACTGTTTTCCATAGTGACTGAACCAATTATCCTCCTCACCAACAGTGCACAAGGGTTCCATTTTCTTCACATCCTTGCCAACACTTGTTATATCTCATCTTTTTGATGTAGCCATCCTGGCAGGTGTGAGGGACTATCTCATTATGGTTTAGATTTGCATTTCCCTAATAATTAGTGATGTGGGGCATCTTTTCATGTATCTGTTGGCCATCTGCATGTCTTCTTTGGAAAAATGTCTATTCAGTTCCTCTACCCATTTTTTTTTAATCGTATTGTTTGGTTTTTCGTTATTGAGTTTTATGAGTTGTTTATACATTTTAGATATTGACAGTTTATTTGGTATCTGGTTTGTAAATATTTTCTCTCATTCCAGAGGTTCTCTTTTCATTTTGTTCATTGTCTCCATTGCTATGCAGAAGCTTTTTAGTTTTATGTCATCCCATTTGTGAATTTTTGCTTTTGTTTCTTGTGCTTTTGGTGTCATATCCAAAAAACCATTGTTAAGGAATTTTTCCCTAAGATTTCTTCTAAGAGTTTCATAGTTTCACAGCTTATGTTTTAGTTTTTAATCCATTTTTTATTTAATTTTGTGGGTTGTATAACTGACGGGTCCAATATCATTTTTCTGCATGTGGTTACCCAGTTTTCCTAAAATCTGGTATTAAAGAGACTATCTCTTCCCCGTAAGTATTATTGGCTCTCTTGTCAAATATTAGTTGATTGTATATGTGGGGGTTTGTACCTGGGCTCTCTATTCTGTCTACACGTCTAGTTTTTAGGTAAGTACCATACTATTTTCCTTACTATGGCTTTGCAGTATAGCTCAAAACCAGGAAGCATGAAGACACTGGCTTTGCTCTTTCTCAGGATTGCTTTGGTTATATGGTCTTTTGTGGTTCCATGCAAATTTTAGGATTGTGTTTCCTATTTCTGTGAAGAATGCCATTGGAATATTGTACGGGATAGCATTTACTCTATAAATGTCTTTGGGTTGTATGGACATTTTTTTTTAGTATAATTAATCTACAACTACATGTGCAACATTATGGTTACTAGACTCCCCCCATCATCAAGTCACCACCACATACCCCATTACAGTCACTGTCCATCACTGTAGTGAGATGCTATAGAATCATTACTTGTCATCTCTGTGTGGTACAGCTGTCCCCATGCCACCCCCCCTACATTATGTCTGCTAATCGTAATGCCCCTTTTCCCCCCTTGTCTCGCCCTTCCCACAAATCCTCCCCAGTCCCTTTCCCTTTGGTAACTGTTAGTCCATTCTTGGGTTCTGTGAGTCTGCTGCTGTTTTGTTCCTTCAGTTTTTTTCTTTGTTCTTATGCTCCATGGATGAGTGAAATCATTTGATACTTGTCCTTTTCCACCTGGCCTATTTAACCGAGCATAATACCCTCTAGCTCCATCCATGTTGTTGCAAATGGTAGGACCTGTTTTCTTCTTATGGTTGAATAATACTCCATTGTGTATATGTACCACTTCTTCTTTATCCATTCATCTACTGATGGACACTTAGCTTGCTTCCATTTCTTGGCTATTGTAAATAGTGCTGCGATAAACATAGGGGTGCATCTGTCTTTTTCAAACTGGGCTCCTGCAGTCTTAGAGTAAATTCCTAGGAGGGGCATTCCTGGGTGAAATAGGATTTCTATTTTGAGTTTTTTGAGGAACCTCCATACTGCTTTCCACAATGGTTGAACTAATTTGCATTCCCACTAGCAGTGTAGGAGGGTTCCCCTTTCTCCACATCCTCGCCAACATTTGTTGTTGTTTGTGTTTTGGATGTTGGCCATCCTCACTGGTGTGAGGTGATATCTCATTGTGGTTTTAATTTGCAATTCTCTGATGATTAGCAATGTGGAGCATCTTTTCATGTGTCTGTTGGCCATCTGAATTTCTTCTTTAAACGTACTGGCCAGGGCCGGGTGAGTGTCTGGGCTGGGGCGATTGGCAAGGGGTGGGCTGCTCCCCAGCCTCAGGGAAGCTTCGGGCCATGATGGGCGTGGGGGCGTCTGGCAGACAGGTGGGGCTGGGATCCCAGCTCCCCTGCTGACCGGTCCTGTCGGACTGAAGGGTGATCCCCCTCCCTCTCCGGCCCGGTTTCCTCCTCTGAGTAGGGGAAGCTCATGAGCCTTCAGTGACAGGGACCCCATGGGTGCTGGTGATTGACAGAACCCTCCGCACAGGGCCAGGAGCAGGAGGGCAGTGGGGACGGGGAGGAAGCAGGGTGATGGGGGGAGCCCAGGATAACCTCACTCTTCGGTTCACCTGCGTGGCCCTGTAGCTGCTGGCATGGGCCCGCGGCCCGGCTGGTGTCCTGGCTGCATGCAGAGGAGAGCTTCCCCTTCGGGCAGGTGGCGCCTGGTGCCCCAGGACCCTAGTCTACTCGCTGCTCCTCTTCCTCCCGCTGCCCCTCCTGAGCTCTGCTGGGGCAGCTGCCCTGGCGCCTCCTCCGTTGGCCGACGTGGGCAGCTCCCCAGGCTGCCGCTGCTTCCTCGAGGGCCTATACTCAGCCACAGCCAACATGGCCGCCTTCACGCTGTGTTCTCCCCTCTGCCTGTGGCCTGCTGGACAGATGCGAGCCCCCCTGCCCCATGCGGAGGGTGTTCCCATTCATGCAGGTGGCCTCCCGCGTTGTCAGTGCCACCTGCTGCCAGGGTGCCGTCAGCGACCGAGTCACAGCCACATAGTTCCAGGAAGACGGGGGGGTGGGGGGGGGGCCATCCTCACCATGCCCAGCCTTTCCCAAGATGGACACGGACACGGCACCCTCCTGCATGGGACCACCGACCCCTAGGTGCCCAGCAGATTCATCCAAGGATGAGCGGAGTCTGTGGCAGGGTCCCGCTGCCTGCTCCCAGGGGAGCCCCCCGTGCAGCTCCCCACCGCATCCCTGAGAAATAGCCTCCCTGAGTGCAGAGTGATCTGGGTGTTGGCTCTGAGGGTTACGGTCCCTGGGGATTGGGGACATCCCTGTGCAAGTGGAACGCAATGAAGGATGAAAGGATTGCCACCACACTGCTTTTTCTTCTCAAAGCTCTGCCCCACATGCCTACATCATGTGCTCCCCACCTCACCAGCCCTCAAACTCTGAAGCAGGGTGGCCCTGACCTATGCCAGGCTGCCCTCCACCCTCTGTCCTCCACCCGTACGGTGCTCAGCAGGTCGCTCTGGGTACCGGGCTGGCACACCTTGGCAACGCTGGGGCCGGGTGTTCAAACAGAAAGTGGACCTTTATTCCTGTCCTCTATAAATTATGATCAGATGCCAAAATCTATTGATTGGACGCCCCGGGGTTTCTCTTCACGCCTTGAACACCACTGCAGATGTGACCCAAGTAGATCCCAGGGCTGCAGGCACCAGTCTAGCACTGTCCCATTTAATGAGACACAGCTACCCACACATTCCGAGAAATTCCTTTTGAGGTGCACTCCTTCCGTTGGGGGGCTTTCTCTGAGCCCAGTTTCTCCACGCTTCACACCTCAGAGCACCCACCAAAGTTCCCACGTCCCCCAGTCCTCCTTCATGGCGCCCCTCAGCCGCCCAGCTCCAGGCCAGGCTGGAGTGAGGCCCATGGTGTCCTGCTCATGGCTCTTGGCTGAGTGGCCTGAAGTCTGTGACAAAAGGCTGGGGAGGCTGAGTGGAGGCACTTGGCTGTGATTCTCCCCCATAACGGTCCCACGGGGCTCTCAGGATGTGTTCACCCTCCCAGAAGGGAGCGCTGGCGTGGGGAGAGTTCCAGGATCAGGACAAACACCCCCACGGGGGGTCTAGGCTGGAGACAGTCTCCAGGGCTTGTGCTGCAGGGCGGACCCCACGACTGGACTGGGGAAGCACATGTGGGCTCTCCTGACAGCCTCAGGTGACCAGGTGACAGGAGGCAAAATCGGGACACCCAGACCACCCTCCTTCCCCTCATCCTGGCTCCAGCACCCTCAGAGCCATCTGCCTAGCATAGTGGTCCCAGGAATGACGTCAGGCTCCCCGGCCACATAGGGAGGTTTGGGCAGAAGGAGGGCAGACAGGCCTCTGGCAGGATAGTGGCCCAGGTCAGACCTGTCTTCTTCCTGCAGGGCCCACCAGCCTCAACCTGAGAGAGATGAACCTCTGGGCCCAGAAACACAGCAGCAGCCCTGGGCCTGCTGGGTGGTTCCTGGGGCCTGGCGGTCCGCCCTGCCCTGGTGTGTGCAGGTGCCCAAGCATGCCAGGCCTGGACAGCTGCTGCTGGACACCAGGCTCACCCGGCTGCCTGGCCACCCTGACTGTGGGCTGCAGCGCACCTGCCCCCACCCGACTTGTGCTGGGGTTGGCAGGGACCTCTGGCACCTGGTGCACTGTTCTGGGCCCAAGCATGGGGGTTTTGGGGACTGCCCATCATCGGGCTTGTCAGAGAAGTCACGTGGCCAAGGCTACCAGCAGCACGGAAGCCCCCAGCTGCTGCCCCAGGGGCAAGGAGGTCAGGAGCAGGTGTTCTGTCCTCCACTCCAGGGCAGGGCTCCTCTGGGTGCCAAGTGTGTGACCCAGCCCCAGCCCCTCCCTTCAGGGCAGGCCTGTTGGCCAGAGTGGCAGCTGGCCCTGCATCTGTCCCTTCCCTGCACAGACACTGGGTGGCATGGAGCCTCACCCACCTGGTCTGGTCCTGCCCACCAGGGCATAAGGAAGGGGCTCCTGGAAGCAGGCACACCTGGGCCGCCAGGAGGGTGCTGGGGTGCTGGGCCTAGGAAAGGAATCCAGAGTGTACAGTGACTTGGAGGGCCAGACGCTCTGCCTCCACCTGTCCAGGTGTGCTCAGGTACTGGTGGAAAGTGACCGCCCTCTATGCTCAGCTGGCCCAGGTTGAGCTCTAGGAAGTTGTGTGTGGCTGTTCCCCAGGAATCTTCCCATGCGGAGGCCCAGGAAGGATGGGCCTTTGGGCTCAGGCTGTCAGTCAACACGTGGAGGCAGTGGGCTCACCAGCCTGGGTCGTCAGCCCATCACAGCGCCACCTTGGGCATCTTTCCCGGGCAACAGCCCCCTGGAGTCATCCCTTTGGGGAATGGGTTTCAGAGACCCAGGCCCTTCCAACTTGGGGGTGGTATAGAGGTATAGCAGGCTGCTGAGCTGAGGGGTAGCCGTCCATTATGTGGAACTTGCCAGAGTCTCTTGAACTGCCCCCAGTGGCCCGTCCTAGTTTAGGCAGGAGAGCTAATGGTTTTGACTTACCCAGTTTATCAAAAACCACCACATTGTAGACACTGTCCTGGGCACTGGGCCTGAAGCATGCACACCCAGAACCTAAAAGGGCTGAGTTCCTGGACTCTGTGCTGGGGCCAGGAGGAGAGTGACTGGGTGAACTCACACAGTTTTGCAGGGTGAGGCAGGTTTGGCCCCTACTCTGAAAGTGGCGAGGCCACACAAAGGTTCACATCAGAGTAGGACTCCACACGTTGGTGCTGCAGGATGCGGACAGGATGTGGGGTCAGGGCTGGGGGCACTTTGGGGGTCCAGGGAAGGATGGCCAGAGCCAGGGCAGCAATGGGGTCAGTCTGGCAATGGCTGGTGATGGAGGCCATCACCCTCATCTGCTTGGCACTCCTGGAACACATCAATTGCCCTTTTTGCTGTTTCCTATGAAGCAAGGAATGGTAATTTGTCTTCTTGCCATTGGGCTATGACAGGTCTTTATATATATATGTATATACTATAAATACATGTCCTTTGCTGAGGGTATGATTTGCAAGTATTTGCCCCCAGTCTATGTGTGGCTTGACTTTTCTTAACAACATGACTCATGTGGGAAATGTAAGTGAAAAACAAACGTACAGGGAAAACATAATGAGGTACTACACATGAGAATGGCTAAAATTAAAAATGTGAATGTAAAAGTGTTGACAAAGATGTGGACCAACTGGAGTATTCTTATGAAGCTGGTAAAAAAATAGCTTGGCTACATCTGTAAAAGTCGTGTACAGCTACACTGTGATTTCACTCTGAGGAACTTATCCAAGAGGAATAAAAACAGATGTCTATGCAAAGACTTATATGCAAATGCATAATAACTTAATTTGTAGTCCATCCATAGGGGAATGGATAAACCAACCTCGGTCTGTACCCGAGGGGAATACTTAGCAATAAAAGGTATGACTTTTTAATCCGTGCAACCAGAGGCATACGTCTCAAAATGGTGACGCTGAGTGACAAGAGCCAGATAAAAATGAGTGTACAGAAAACTCTAGAAAATACAAGCTCACCTGTAGGAATCTAAAGGATCGGGCATTGACTGGGAAGGAGGGTGTGTTTGACAATGGCAGGGAAGGAGGAATTGCAAAGGGGCATGAGGACACTGTTGGGCGTGAGGACATTCCTTACCTTGACTGTGTTGATTGTTTAGGAGGTTATAATCACGTCATCAATCCTTCCCTTGGAATGTGTGCCATTGTTTCTATGTCAGGTATACCTCAGTTAAGCTAGAGGGCATGTGGGACAGGGAGAGAGGATGTGAAGGTGGTATCAGAGTCCCGGGGTATTGTTTGGAGAGGGGGCAGCATAGTGGGGGCCCTACATAGCCAGCTGCATACACAGCTGGCTGCACAAGGCAATAGGCACTTGGAAACAGAGTAGACTAAAAGATTCTCAGCGGGAAGGGCCAGCTGTGGTACGCACAACACAGAATTAACTGTGACTGGCATGGCCATGGTGCCAGGAAAGGCTGACTCCCAGGATCCAAAGCCTCATCTGTTCACTAAATCAAAACCTCTGTAATGCCCGAGTTGCATCTATGTATTTCTTGTAGGTTTCCGAAAGCGGAAACAAGTGTAGCGACAACAGGGGGAACAGCCTGCAATGCAAAGTGGAGGCACTGGGCTTGCAAGCATTGTACCCTCAGCTCCTGAGGCCTCTGGAGGGAGTGGGGCAGTAGGTCTGGACATAAAGGCATCTGTGGGTCCCCTCTTCTCATTTCCCCAATTTGTTCATGTGCTAGAAATGTGTGAGGGGCTTTTGAGAAAATTCTGTATGCTATTGTTAAATGCAAGGCTGTCAGCTCCAGGCAGTTCCAAGGAGACAGTCCTTTGCTGAGTCTAACAGCAACATTTGCAGCATTTAAACACATAATACAAGTCCACTGGAAATCTGAACCTCAGATGGCAGTTTCTGTCTTGTCAGCCAGCACTGATATTCCAAGAAAGAGTAGAGGTGTGTTTTTCAACTTGGGCTGTCTTCAGGAAATAAAATCAGAGACTCTCCTTAAAGGCATTCCGTGATCTGTTTTGGGACTGCTCTTAAGGGTGAGGAGGAAGGAATGTAACAGTAATAAGTGAATTTGTAATAGACGAAAGGGGAATCAAATCTTTGTTTAAAATTGAACACTGACATTCACTGGAAAGTGAACTCAAGTAGCCCCAGAAAGTTTGTAACTGCTAACCTGTGGCTGCTTCTTCCTCTCCCTGTTTTCTGAGCCTGAGGGTCAGAGATAATGCTGAAAGCTGATTTTGTTCAACCCCAAACATCCTGTACCAGGGGGCTGAGGAGGAACAGAGAAGTCCAACAAGAAGCTAGTGAATCAGTGCAGGAATGTCTGCTTGGACCCTCGCAAGCTGCTACCTCATGTGTCTGTGGTCACAAACCCCCCAGCCTCTCTCCCATGATTTCCCCTTGAAAAGCCCTAACTGCCCGGGTGTCAGGAGGACTGTGGTTCTATAAGGCAGGAGCCTGCCGCCCACTTGTTAGCAAATCTATGAACTATTCTTTCCTTTCCTCACAACCTTGTCATTGTGTTCTGTGATTTGACTTCAGGACGAGGACCGGACTCGGGCATCAGGAGTGGCCCCGACCAAGTGTCTGCAGTGCCGCCTGCTCCCTCGGGGTCAGAGTCCACAGGGCTGAACTGTCCTGGGGGACGCAGAGCTCCTGCCTTCCTCGCGAGCCAAAGGGGACTCTGCTGACAAGGAATTCGTGTTGCCCGTCCCTAAGTTCTACGGCTCAAGAACAGTCCAAGGACGCGTACAAGAAAAGGCCCCCACGTGTCCAGGAGAGCGCCATCTGGGGCTGGACATGCAGACCTGGGGTCAGCCAACCACAGGGAATGAGTGCCGCCTCAGGCAGCTTTTTCTAAATAAAGGTTTGTTGGAACAGGACCTTGCCGGCTCCCCTCACACCTCAGTGGCAGAGCGGAGGTGACACAGAACGTCCAGTCTCTGGCCCTTTGTAGAAAAAGTTGTTGACCACTGGCTGGAACCCGGCCTCTCCGGCTGCTGCAGCGACCCACAGGCATTTTGCATCCAAGTCAGCTGTGCTGCAGACGGCTGGTCAGTCGCCCCATAGCTCTCCCGCTGAAGGCCGTGTGTCCGATGGAGGGCTGCCATGGCATGCCTGGAAGCACCCACCGGCTCGCTGCACGGCCCCTCCACCCCGGAGCTTCAGCAGCGGGATCCTCACTGCATTCCCCGCCCCCCGGCCCGCCTCCCCATTGCTGCTTCTGCAAACTCAGATGGATTGAGTGGCTGCGAGAAGCCTGAGGGCCCATGACACGTGTGCCCAGCCACCCACTCCCCAGCGGGGCTCCCAGGGGCGGTACAGCCCTCCCTGCTGCAGGGTCGCACTGAGATGGTGCCTCTCCAAGGGTACTGGCGGAACAGCTCTGCCGCAGCCTGAAAGCTAAGGCAGTGACGAGGGGCAAGGCTGTCTGCTCAGTGTCCTGATCATGCATCCAGGGGCTGCAGGCCCCATGAGGTCCCATCACGGTTACATCTGCAGCAGTGATGGCTTCGCTGAGCCCCACACCCTCCGCTGCCCTGAGCACTTGGCGTTTCCCCTCTGACGTCCTGGGGCCTGAATCCTAACCCTCAGGCACACCCATCCCGACGTCCCATCCAGATGCCTTCCTCTGCCCACTTCAGGGGAGGCTCACCCCCAGCAGCATGTCATCCAGGCCCCCTGTGAGGGGCCTGCCTCCCCTCTTCCCTCATATCCGCCCCCCACAACAGCAGGGCTCCCCCAGTCTAAAGCTGAGGGGCTGGTCCTGGTTTGACCCCGTTTCTCCGTCCCTTCTGGCCCTGCTCCTCCCGCTGCACCTGTCACCTCGTCACCCTGGACTCACCAGCTCAGTCCCCACCTGGTCTCCCTGCTTTACGCTTTACCTCACAGGCAGCCCAGGTTCTACCATGTGAAAGCTGAGCTCCCCACCCTGGTGAGGACCCCCGCATCACGAAGCCCCGGGACCTTCACCCCAGTCCTTCTGGCCACTGCTCCCTGAGTCCCGGCCTCTGTGGCCTCTGGCTGGCCCTCACGCCCACCAGGCACCAGGCCAGATCACGGGTCACCCCGGTCCTGTGCCCTCAAGCTGCAAAGCCTCCCCCTGGTGTCCTCACTGCTCAGGTGACCCCACTCAGTGACGTCCCCTGACACCCCGGCCAACAGAGCCCTCTGCTCCCACGTCCACCTTCCTCTCCCAGGTTTGTGCTCGTGCAGAACCATCGCCCCTGCGGGTCCTGCTGTGCCTTCTATTTAATTTTCTTACATAATATCCCTTTTCCTCCTAAATGTCAGCAACAAAGCTTGAACTTTACCCGCAGTCTTCATTTCTGCCTCCAGCCCATGCGCACTTGTCTTTATCAGCTTGAGGGAAATCACTGACCTCCTGAGACTGTCACTGCTACTGTGTGCCTCCCCGTAGTGGCTCCCAGTGCCACCTGGTGGGTCCCTCCTGCCGCCGTCATGCCCAGAGTGCTCCCTGGGGGGTGAGCAGGGGAACACCCTCTGACTGACGCTGCTACTCTGCGGCCGCTGGTTCCTCTGTGGGAGAGGAATGATTACAGACTCTCCCCAGGATCTCTGCTGGGGAGCGTTCCACCTGCAAGTTTGTCAAACTGTCCCTGTAGCTTTCCTCTGGGCCAGTATTGAGGGACACCGTCTCATGTAATTTATCAATATTCTTTTAATATTTACCCATTGTTACATTGCAATATCATATGAAATAATATAAAATCGTCCCAACATATGCCTTTTAACTAAGCTCCAAAGAGATCTGTTAGCTCACTTATTGCTTAATAAACTCAGAATTAGGCAAAACAAGTCGTTTTATGTATGAGTTCAGACAGTTGGAAATGTAATTCCAGAGAGAAGCACATTGCTATTGACTCATAAAAGTCTTTATTACTAAACTGCATATATTTACAAGTTAATAAAACAGGGATATAGGGAGTAAATGGTAAAACTTTTAACTATAAGACTGATATAAATGATATTCATAAAACATTCTCTTAAGAAATATAATGTGATGGGTATTCACTTTGAAAAGATTAGTCTCTTCAACACAGCATTTCCTTAACCTCTAAGGAGACAGAATCCATATTTCCTGGGAGTAAAAAGAAAGCCCCGTGTTCCTTGGCATGTCCCAGGGACTCCACTATGCTCTGATTGGGAGCAATGGACCAGGGAGGAGCCGTGTGCAGGATGTGAGGAGGGGGATCCAGCCCCTGGAGGGGGCCCCTGCACCCACGGCCTCAGTGCCCCCAGTGGGGGTGGAGGTGGGGTGACAGCCGGGCAGCTGGGAGGCCTGAGCGCGGGGCAGGGAACAGAAGGGACTTAAGACACAGGCCCGCTTGTGCGGGAGGGGCCCTCCCCAGGGTGTGGCTCTTGGCCCCCTGGCACGTTTGGGAAAGCTCCTTGCGACATGATTCTCAGGAGCCCCACTAGGTAGACCAGCAGTTTCTGATTCTGCACCATCCACTCATCTGGGATGGAGTGTGTGTCTCTCTCTTCCCGCAGCTGCTGAGCCAGGGAAGTCAGTTCCTCCATCAGCACCAAGATGGCCTCTTTGACCTTCCTGTGAAGGTCTGCAAGCCCGGGTACATTTAAAGTCTCTGTCTCCAGCCGGCACTCACTGAGGACAACTCCGTTGCTGCGGATGCCTCTTCAGTGGCCCTCAGCTTGTCAATGAGCCAGCATTTCTCCTCAATCCCTGCAGCCAGGGCACCTGCCAGCTGCTCTTCCTGTCTCACACAGAGGCGACTTCAAACAGACAGCACAAGTCGGAATAGAAACAAGAGACCCACCACCAGCCGATGACAGGTGGGCACCCAGCAGCTCCCACTGGGGGCCGTGGACAGGGAGGCCTGGACTCGGGTCCCCGGGCAGCAGAGACACTACCACCTCACACAGCTTCCCCAGGATCAGCCCCATTCCGAGCTCCTGGGAGCCCGGCAACCCCCCATGTCCTGACCACCACAGGCTCTGCCCCGTCGCCCTGGATCCACCAAGCACCATAGACCCAGGGTCGCCCAGCATTCCACCTGGAACCCAACCAGCAGTGGCCGCCTGGACGTTCAGTTCCATGATCAGTGGGAGGCAGGGGGAGTCAAGTAAGATGTGCCTCTCCCCACTACTGTCTAGTGGTCCTTCTTCTTACCCTCTTATTGTTCTTGCATCAACACGGAATCAAATATAGGGAAATGTACCGATTCTTCAGTGTCAGACTCGGCGAGTCTGTAAAGCCCTGGCCCCCAAGTAGCTCACACCCTCATGGACGTGCGGGTCATGCCCTTTAACATGGACCCCACCCTGCACCTTCCTCTCTATACCCACCACCTCTCGGCATTAGTACTGACCCAGGAGGTCATTCTTGGACCACCTTCCTTCCTCAGCAGCTCATCCCCTGCTGACCTCCAGCCCCCTGGCTGGAAATCTCATGCGCACTGTCCTGAGGCCACAGCTGCTCTCACTTTCCAAGCCTTGGCGTAGAGACAGACTCCCTCCCACACAGGCTCCTCCCTGGCGTCTCCTCTCGGACGTCTGACCTGCCCAAACCAAGGTGGGTCCCCCAAACCTGCTGTGTGTGGGTGCCCTCCCAGGACAGCAGCTCCCCCCTGACAGGTGTTCACCCCACACGCCTCCTTCCTGCCTCTCCCCCCTCCCCACCTCCTCAATCCCCAACAGAAAAGCCTCCGTTTCCAGGCCAGAAGTTGTCCTCATCTGCCTCCCCCATGAGGGCTGGTCACAGCCCCCCACCCCTGGAAGGATGACTGGCTGCTCTGAGCCACACTCCGCTCCTGCCCAGGCATCCAGTCTGCTGTCCACACAGCGCCAGGGGACCCAGCCAGGACCCTGTGCAGCTCGGACCCCCCATAGCTTCCCACTCATCAGAGTTCAAGCCAGTCACGCGCCCATCCACGAGCCCTGCACGACCTGACCCCGGTCACCTCACTTCTGTGACCCCACAGCAGGGTTCTCGCTCACCTGCCGCAGCTTCACAGGCCCCCTTCGTGCCCCTGCAGTGGGCAGGATGCTCCACCTGGTCTGGGCGTTCGCACTCCCCTCAACCTTGAAACCTGTCCCCTGACGGCCACACGGGGCCTCCCTTCCTCCCTTCAGGTCTCTGCTTAGATGTCACCTAATGAGTGACATTCTCAGGACCCTCATCACGGTCACCCTGTGGGAGCAGCGAGTCCCCTCCTCCGTCACCAGCCCCACCGCCTTCCTGCCTCATTTGTGTTTGTGGCCTCGTCATCTGTGATACCAAGCCTGGCCTTGTGCACGGCCTGTGTCCTCAGAACGTCCTTAGCTTCCAGCAGGAGGGGCTGCACGCTATCATTTTGTCCCTGCTGTCTAACACACATGACCACGTCATGCACAATAAATGCCTTTTGGAGGAATGACTCAATTACACGAGAACATAATGTGTTTGATTTTACTGAAATAAAGATGTGACCTGCTCCAAGCCTGCATGTGGACACGCATATCACCATTTTTCATCAACTTCTTAGTCTTCTAAAATTAATTTGGGTGGATGTGAAGCTGTTCTATAGATGAAGCATAGATCTTAATGGATACTGTATCATCTGTTACCACTTGAAAGACAGGAATAGGTCATTTATTTCACATCCCCCTATGACCTCTTCCTGTTTTCTCTTCCTTTAGGTCCTTGTGCAGTGAGTTTTTTGTTCCCATCCTCTTTGGCGATGCAGGGCGTCCCCCAGTAAAATTAATTTCCTTAAGATCTCCCTGGGAGTTTCAGTAAAAAACCCATTGAGTTTAAGTACTAAGAAAGTGGGAGAAACCTGAAAACAACACGGAGTGAAGGACACCCGGCACCCCTGAGAGCTCCCCTTGCCGCCGCTGTGGGAGGACACTCATCAGGAAGGACCTATCTGAGCCTCCCGTGTCCCCGTCTGCGGCGAGGCGTCCTGTGTGCGCCCACATGAGCCCATGACAGAGCGGGAAGTCACAGCCTGGAGCCTTGTCACTCCTGCTCGGCTCCCTCCATGCTGGCCTCAGGCCCGACTTAGGACAGGTGCTGTCCTGGGGGATTTCCTGGGGTCCTGCCTCTCCCTGTACAGAAGTGGGGGTGACGGCCACGCAGGTCATCCTCACAGCTAAGGCACAGGATGGGGCGGGGCTCCCACCACACATTCTTCTGCAGCCTCGGAACTCAGACTGAAGGGGGCCATGGTGGCGGATGCCGGCGCTCAGTATGAAAGCCTTACATCGCAGTTCTGGCATGGGGAGCAGGACACAGGTCCTCCTCTTACAGGTCTGTGTTCCCGGAGACCCCCGTTCCTGCCCCGCCTTGCGTTTGACAGAGGCAGTGGGGGCCTGTCATGAGTCTGGCTCTTCCTGGCCAGTTGTGAAGGGGGAGCCCTGTCCCTTTTCCCCTCACCATGGGCAGCACAGAGCAAAGCCTGGACGATGTGTATCCCCCGCAGTGCACGTGCCCTGGGAAGACCAGCCACTAATTCTCCATGCAGTTTCCCTAGGAGGGTTCAGGGCCCTGTGCCTGGAATTGGAGTTCTGAGAAGTGAATATGGGGGCTGTTGTGTCCCACCCGTACCCCCAACCAGGGCCATTGTCTTTGATGGCAAAGATTTTCTCCAAACACCCTGGGAAGATGGAGCCCACTGAGATCCCTGCCAGTTTAGGGTGATGGCCGCGTGATGTGTGAGAAATAAATGTGCAGATTTTAATGTTAATATTGAGCCCAAATAACCTCAATCACAAGGTTCATGTCAGGTGAAAATGTTCTGTTTTGAAAAAGAAGAGCCCTAATTGAAGATTGTAAACAAACTCTCCCTCCCCCGTCCCAGCTCAGGTTCCAGAATCCTGGCAGCGATGCTCACTCCTCCAGGCAGAGGAATGCAGGAGGCTAGTGTGGGGTATGGAGCTGTCCAGCCACAGGGGCCCCAGATGCTCAGGCATCCTCACCTAGTTACTCCAGGGAGAAGCCCTGTAAGGCTCAGACCCTCCCCGACACGCAAAGCTCGTCCCAGCTGACGACCACCTGGCAAAAACACGGGAATGAGCAGGGGAAGGTCTCTTATACCAGAGGACACCCTGTGACACCAAAGAGAATGGGAACATAAAACTCACTATGCAAGTGTTACAGAAAACCGGAAAATCTGGACTGGATGACTGACAGAAGAACCAAGTGGCACTCGGAGGTCTTGGAGGGTGGAGGTTTATGTCACACCTGTGCACTCAGAGTGATCTCCAAAGGTCTGAGCCCTGAGTACAGCAGGGCCACACCTTTTATACATTCACTACAAAGCTAAGGGGGGAGTCAGCACCCAGGAACTGTTGCAGTTGGAGCTATTAGGTCACTATAGGTGTATTCAGGATGCTAGTTATATTTTAATCCATTTCTGTAAAGGTTACCTGGATACCATATTATAAACTAAGGGGCTTCCATGACTATGATTAACAAGCTGTTCCATACCACTGAGTCCCGGTGTGGGGGATACATTGTTACATTGTTCCAATCCTAAGCACCCAAGCACCTTATGATTCCGCTACACTTCTGAAGCCTCAATAGAAACCCTGTTTCCTTGGCTTTCTTGGCTTCCCACCACACCTGCCAAGAGGGGGAGGCTTTGAGAACTTTCTGAGTATTTCCTCGTCACTTCCATCCCCGTGAGTAATTTATTTTATGGTGTCACTTTCCCAATTTAAAGGATACTGACCCTAACTTTTAAACTTTTCAGCTGGTAGGGCATCTGTTTCCCCGTCCCTCAGCTTGCTGCTTCACCATCCTGAGCGCATCTCGCGGGGAAGCCATCCCATCAGCCTCCCGGGGCCATCAGAACGAGCGTGCTCACTCTTCACTCGGGGCAGAGGTTTGGCTCAGGGTCCTAGGATGCAAACTTCTGGTTATTTCTGTTCTGGCAGACATGCCACACTCCAGGCAGCTGCTTGGCGAGTTGCCTGTTGGTCATAGAATAGGTGAGGGGACGAGCGCACATGGGCTCCGAACAGCATGATTTTTTCGGGTGAGGATTTGTGTTTTTGTTCTCTGTATGGCTTTTTCCCATATTTTCCAAGAAAGGAGCTAAGCTTCTTATGTTTATAAGGCCCCAAAACAGAAGGGGCTTAAAGGACAACCTCTCTTCTTGTTTGTTGTGTGTTTTCACTGAAAATCTGAACTCACCGAAGAGCTTCTAGAGCAGGATGGAGACGCGGTGAGTGTCTTTTCATGGAGAAAGGGAGCTCTAAGGGGAGGTAGGTGAGAACCTCCTGGGGCTGGCTTGGCCTCCAGCAGCGGTGGCTCCTGGAGGTGGCCATCATCAGGGGGCAGTGCTGGGTGGAGGCTCAGACAGGGGGGTCCTGCCCCCCAGACTTCTAGTCCTGGGCACATGACCAGGCAGAGGATAACAAAACTGCCAGTTCCAAGGGGCCACGTGGCTGGTCACCGACCCTCCACAGTGATCAAGATGGGCTGGAGGCTACAGGGCCTGCCCGGTATTCAGAGGCCGCAAAAGCCTTCCCACTTCCTAGGCAAGGGGATGGCGCTCCTGCAACGGCTGAGACTGAATTTCCTGCCAGCATGGAATGGCAAGCTCCATTTTATTTGATTTACTGAAAATAAAGAAAGGTGATAGTTTCTGCACCCCTGGATTCGTGGCTAATTTATTCCTGAGATGGTTGTAAATTCACAGCAGGCCCTAAACACAATTCAGATGGATAAGGAAGCTGATTGTGCCTGATTGTCTTCTTCCTCCTTTCTTTCAAGCAGCATTTTCAAGTGTTTCATGTGACAGACACTGGAGACAGGGATTATAGAGCCCAGCCCGCTCCTTGGAGTGCACGGTCCAGCAGGGAGACAGCCATATGGTGAGAGGGGTTCCCTGAGAGAGGGGACACGAGGAGGGACAGAGTCCTGCCTCCTAGGTCTGGGCTGTTTGATTATACGTTGTTACCTTTCTGAGCACCTCTGGGGGTTTGAAAGTGGCTAATGGCACACAGTGGGGGCTTCACGAGATATTATCAAGATGTTTAAAAATTGGATTAAATCCATATCTGCAAGTCAAGTTCCTCAGCCCTGGAGAACGTTGCTCCAGCCCTCCATCCCCAGCCAGATAATTGCTGTCACCTGACCCTCTCCTCTACCAGGCCCTGCCTCACACTGGCCCATTAAATCTGGGTTTATTAGGGGCCACCTGGGTGTGGACAGCACTGAACTAGATGAGAATCTGATCAGCTGTGAAGAAGGCAAATCAAAGAAAGGGTGTCACCATCGGCCTCCAAGTCTCTTAGGGGAAACAGAGCAAGACCCAGCTCTGCCCTTACTTATGCCTGTGGACCCAGCAGATTCAAGGGAACCACAGAGGATGCTCTGACATTAAAACACATGAGAACTGTTAGAGAAGGGAGCTGAAGGACATATTATTCATTATTCTTTTTAAAAACTGAGATGTAATTGGCATATGACATATTAGCTTCAGGTGTACAGCATAACGACTCAGTATTTGTATACATTGGGAAATGATCACAAGAAATCTAGTTACCATCCATCACCAGACATGATTATTGCAAAATATTTAACATTTTTTTCTTGTGATGAGAACTTTTAAGATCTGCTGTCCTAGCAACTAACTCTCAAATGTGCAATGCACACTGCCCATTATACTCCTGGAAATTTGTATCTTAAACTGGAAGTTTGTATCTTTTGACACCCACCTTCATATTCATTATTCTTAAGCTGCAAGTCCAAAATGAAGAGACAATACAGAAAAAATATGAAGGAGAAACTTGTCACTGACTTCCAAGGTGCATGTTAATGAAATGCAGTTTTTCTCTTGTACACACATCTCCAACTGTAAGAAAAACAGCACAGAACAGTCAGAAGGTTCCTAGCTTAATCTTCTCTGTTGCCCTGCATCTCTTTGCAAGACAGTAAATTAAGAAGTCAGGAGTTAGGACCCAGAGATAGTTTTAGCCTCACACGATCTGACAGCTGACTGGGAATCAATGAAGTGTACTTTAAGAAACATCACACTGATGCCAGATAGTTGCTGACGGTTCTGCCGACTCCAGGTGTCTGCTTTCCCCTGGGGTTCTGCTTTGGGCTTTGAACTACTGCATTTTCTTTGCAAAAGCCGCCTTTCTGATGGAAACACGCAGTGGTTAGAAAGGAAGAAATTATCTTCCTAAAGCTGACATCATGCCACTGGCTGACCTCATCCGGGTGCTCCTCGCTGTTAGTGTCACTTCCTCAGGTAAGCTCATGTTACACTAAAGAAACTCCATAATTGTAGAATTATTTAAGCAAGAGAGTGTGGTGCTCATAACGTTAGAATTACAAAATGAAATGTATAGGTGTCTTGAGGATAAAATGTGGCTCTGATGAGTAATTCTATGAAATCTGATTATTGCTAAAGAAAGCATATCTGTGAATGCCATAATGTTTATGCTTTTGTCATTTCTTGTTGTCTTCTTTTTGAGTTATTGCAAACTTGGCAGGAAGATATAAAATCAGGAGAAATGTTACCAAGTGCACTGAATGTTACTCAGAGAATTGTGAAAGTATTTGACACAAAAGTTTATTTATGCACATTTTTATATTGTATCTACCAGTAATCACCATATCTATGTGCAGATACTTTGTCCAATAGATCCTGCACGCTTATGTAAATACTTTAATACATTTGTGTGTGTAGGAATATTCAGTATATGTGTATATCACTAGTAAACAAAAATGTATATCAAATGTCTTTGAACAGTTGTGCATTTTCTCTGCAACTATTGTCCACTTGAAAATAGAGGGATTTTGAACAAAGAAAGATGGAAAAAAGAGAGAGAGAGGAGAGGGGGGCAGGGAAGAGAAATGGAAAGAAGAAAAAAAAAACCCTGGAAATTTTAGGAGAAAGTGGTCATTTGCACCTGCCAGTTTTCTGCGTTTTGGAATCATTTCATATTTTTAATGTAATGTAAGAATAGATGACTCTTCCCATTGCACCAGAAACTATCCAGAGCCAGGAGCCAGATGGCCAGAAATGAGCGTTGTTCCATTGGCAATTTGTATTTATTTCTTGCTAGTATTTTTGCCACATTTGATTATTGCAATTTTCAGATGGAGAATCACACGCACTGAGATAGATTTGCCCAAATCCTGAAATAAACCCTAGATTTGAAAGGACTTTAAATCTAGGCTCATACACCTGAACATTATCATTTCTTCAAAAATAGCCTATCCTCATACTGAGGACTCAAAAACAGAGTAATTTCTAAGCACAGGTAGGTAGCGTCAAACCCACTTTCAAATATCACTAGACTTGGTTTCTGCAAAGTCTTAATTGCAACGTGTCAGTCATTAAATTATAATCACCTTCTGCATGTTTTAGTGTAAAATTAATATGTACATGTTCCATATTTTCCTGCCTTAATTTATAGAGCATTCTGTTTACTATGAAAGAATTGATTCTTTCTATTCTTTCCCCAGGGAAATCATCTCACTGGTTAGCAGAGGTGGTCAGCATAGACCCTCTTGATTCACCCACTCATCCTCCTCCAGACATAGTTTACATAAGAAAATTGGCAATGGAGGGGAGCGGGGTACACAGTCTCCACTGTGTAGGCTGCGAGTTTGGGAATGTGTGCTGAGCTGTATACACCTGTCACAGATCTCTAACAAATCTACGTAGTAACTCTCACATTTGTGAATATTTCTAGAGCCATCAGAGTGTGTATATATTTTTTAGATCTGTACCACCTTTCCTCAAGTTCTTTACTTCTTTTTGTTATTCAAAATCACCTTTTTCAAATTACAAGGGGCAGCCCTTCACTTTCATATTTCTGGCTCTGGCGAAAAAGATTATTGTGTGTGGCCATGTGCCATCTCTTGTATTGCTAATTCACACTTGGTGTGTTTGTATCTGCTCCCAGAAATGGGGAATCTATCTGATTCATCTTCCTGTCAATCTTTTTTTTTTTAATTCAAGTATTGTTGATATACAATCTTATGTTGGTTTCAACTATACAACACAGTGGCTCAACAGTTACCCACATTATTAAATCCTCACCCCCTCTAGTGCAGTCACCATAATGTAGAAAGATGATACGAAATCATTGGCTATATTCTCCATGCTGTACTACTGTCCCCGTGACCAACTTATATTGTGATTGCCAATTACTGTGCCCCTTTATCCACTCCCCCTCCCCCTTCCCCCATGTCCCAACCCCTTCCCCTTGGTAACCACTAATCCCTTCTTGGTGTGTATGAGTCTACTGCTGTTTTGTTCCTTCGGTTTTGCTTTGTTTTTATATTCCACAAATAAGTGAAATCATTTGGTACTTGTGTTTCTCTGCCTGGCTTATTTCACTAAGCATAATATCCTCCAGCTCCATCCATGTTGTTGCAAATGCATCTTCCTGTCATTCTTACCAGATGACGATGTGTGCTTATTCATTCAATAAATATTTATTGAGGATCTACTGTATCCTAGGAATGGTTCCAGCATGTGGGATGCAAGAGGGAACAAAACTACATTAGTCCAATAAACTCTCCTGCTAGCAAGGGTCCATTAGATGCTTATTATTTGAATCCACCCTGGGAGCTAGCTCTGTGTGTTGACAGACAAGGCTGCCACATTTGGGATATGCTAGTTTTGGACAAGGTAGTGATAATGCAAGGCAAAACCAAACTAGACCAAAGGCGTCAAAACAAAAAATACGCCTCTCCCACCAGACTTACTGAGTTTGAAAGTCTTCCACTATTTCCTTCCTCTCCTAGCTGAGGATGAACAATGGTGTTGCCTTCAATAAAACTATAATAGTCATGGAAGGTTCATCTATTAAGTCTTATCAGTTATTCGTACCTTGGTGTGAATAAGTCTGTCCAGATTTGCTGAATATGGGGGTAAGGAGACAGCAGAGGGTCTGAGAGTCTGAGGAAGGAAAGGAAACACAATCCGAGAATAGAAGGCAGATGCTCAGTGGTGGGTCCTCCCTCCCTTCCTTCCTTTGGGGGGGTAAGTTCTGTTTTGGTCAATACAGATTTGCACTAGTCAGCTAGGGCTGCCATAACAAAACCCCACAGACTGGGTGGCTAGAAATCCATGATCAAGGTGCTGGCAAGCTCAGCTTCTGGGGAAACCTCTCTTCCCAGCTTGTGAATGGCTGCTTCCTGGCGGCGTGTCCACATAGCCTTTCCTCAGAGTTTGTGTGCAGAGATCTCTGCTATCTCCTCCTCTCCTTCTAAGGACACCAGTGCTATTGGGTTACGGCCCCACCCCGATGGCCTTGTTTAGCTCTGTTACCTCCTCATAGGCCCCATCTCCAAATACAGCCACGTTGGCAGTTAGGGCTCCTACATATGAACTTGAAGGGACATGAACATTCCATCTGTAACAGCCAGTGCAGACGTATGCTCTTCATTCCTTGATGCAGACAGCGGCACTCCCTATGACAGCAGCATGGGTCGAAACACAGATCCCTGAAAGAGCAGAGCTGCACCCTCCACTTTGGACCCTGGTGAGGAGTGGGACCCATCTGTCCTCATGGAGGGCATGGCTTTGGGAGTGGTGGCGATTGCTGAGGAATGTCATGGTCCTAATTTTAGAGGATCCCTCCCCATGCGCAACTCCACCTCCCTGCAAACTCACAGCCCAATTTTCCTGCCAGGAAAGTAAGTTCAAAAGCAATCTCTGCTCTTCTAGGATCCCTTTCCCTTGTCCAGAACTATAATGGCCTAAAGTTGTCCGACTTAAGAAGCCAGTGTGTATGTTTGTGTGTGTGTGTGTGTGTGTGTGTGTGTGTGTGCACAAATGTGTTGGTTCAGCTATATTCAGTTGTTCTCAGGATTCCTGGAATGTCTCAATCCGTTGTGAGACAGTATTTTAAGTAGTTTGTTGTCACTGGGCTGACTGGGGGCCCAGGACCTGGGTGGGGCAGTTCCTGGGCTCTGAGCAGTCAGCACTGCACTCTGAGGCCAGTACCAGGGACTCAAGTGGCCAATAGGGGGATGGTTTTTCTCACATACCAAGAAATCTGGAGGCGGGCAGTCCAGAGCTGGGACGGTGGTCCTGTAATGCTATCAGGGACCCCGGATCCATCTGCCTCTCTATTCTACCGTCTTATGTCTGTAGCTTTCACCAGGCATGAAATCCTTGGGTGGCCAAATGCCTAGATGTCTGCCAGTTCCAGGTAGGAAGAAGAAAGGCTAAAGGGCGGAAAGGTGCATGTGGATTGGGTCCACCCTCCTCCATGATGTTTCCTGTAAACCTTACCCAGTGGCTTCTGGGTCTTAATCGGCCACATGCATGTCACATGGACATACCTAGCTATAAAGGGGCCCAAGAGGGGTACATAGAAGCTGGCACCATGCAATCCTGAATAAATTTAGAATCTGTTATCAGGGAAGAAAGGACAAATGGCTATCGGGCAGGGAAGTAGCAGAGCCTACCACAGGACTCATCAGAAGTGCTCCTCTTGGGGTGGGGCCTGCCCCACAGGGGCGGCCAGAGACGGGCGCAGCTGCAGTCTCCTGTTCTCTCTCCTCCCAAGCGATTTAGTTCTGGCCACACGCTCCACACACCGTCAGCAAACAAAAGCCACACCACTACCTGCACCTTTCCTCAGTGGCCACCAAGCACCAGGCGCTGCCCTAGGAGTGGGACACGGCAGTGAGAAGGGCACGGCATTGTCCAGAGGGGCACACAGACAAAGAGACATAAAATATGATCAAGTGCTCTGACGCAAGGGGAAGTGCCAGAAGGGGATGGGCGGCAGGGATTTTTTAGGTGGCGTAACATAGAATGACCTCTTCAGGGAGAGGACGAGATGTGTGAGCCAAGGTGGGACAAAGTGTGCGGATGGGGGTGGGCTCTTCAGGGCAAGAGCCGGAGCAGCCTCCTGCAAGGTCTGGAAAGACAGATGGCCTGAGGCACTGGCGGGGAGGGGTCAGGGCACGGGGGAGAGGGTGGGGCCCGCGAGACCACGGTAAGGACTCAGGATGTTTTTCTAAGTTTGATGGGAAGGCAATGAAGGGTTTGAGCAGGGCATGGGCATAATCTTCTGCTTTTAAGAGATGGTGCAGTTGACAGGCAGCAAAGGGTCCATGAAAGGGCCAAAAATGGAAGCAGTTCGGAAGCAGCTCAAATCCAGGAGAGAAACGATGGAATGTGGTACAGATGGTCCCCATGGAGAAGAGGGAAGCAGGCAGAGCTGCCGTGGATTCTGAAGACGTTCAGGCCGGATGTGGCTTTCTTAAATCATTCTTACAGTTCAGCCTGAGCAAGCGAACGCCTCTTCCCTAAGAAGGCTTTGGGGAATTTCAACTTCCTCCCTCCCCCTGCATTCCCAGTGAGGTTTTAGGGCTCTCACGGAGGGCTGCCCTGGCCGTCACCCAGCCGACTGACTGCTCCTTAATGCAGCACTGCCTGCTAAGAATAGCTTAAGTAATCAAAGTTGAGAACAGCTAGCTTTCTAAATAAATAAGTGCAAATGTAAGGTTACATCTCTCTCTCACACTCATACGCTTTCTAGAGCGGAAGAAAGGGATGGGGGCAGCCAGAGCACGCAGCCCACCTCACCCCACTGCTGTTCCCCCGGAGGAGCGGTACACATGTGTTTTGGGGTGCTAATCCCTTAGTAAAGTAAGGATCTCGTGCACTTCCAGGAATTTGTGCCATTTTGCTCTTCTTCCTAAGAATCTTTGGGTTTTGACTGGGTAAACTTAGAGGTGGGTCTTTCATGTGATCATTGCTGTTCATGTGTGTTTCTTGGTGGGAATATAGGTTTTCTATGGTAAAGCAGACAGTGTGGAATGAGTGGGTGCAGGATTCTGATAGGACGCTCAATATAGGAACAGGGGCTATATTTAAAACAGCTGATGAAGAGCTCCCTTGTTTCAGATTGGACAGCACAACATTGAAGAGAAACAAAACTTACCTCTAGGCTGCATTTCCTAAGCCTTGTCTTTAAATGGAAGGTTGAAGCTTAGAGTGTTTCTCAGGCTTTTGCACATTTAGGGGTAGAGTGTTAGAAGCTGGCTTTTGACCAGGAAGGGCTTCCTAAGGGAAGTCTTCCTCAAGAAGACGTCAAGGGGACAGCACAGGGCACGTCGCAGGTGTCCCACGGGTGTGTGCTGAGGCCGTCGCAAATGGCCCATGTCCCCTTGGCTGGTTCATCCATGAAACAGAGATACAAGGGGCCCACTGTGGGCCAGGCGCTGTTCCAGGTGCTGGATAAACCTCCTCCCATAACATGAACACTGTGCTTGCTGTCATGGGGCTCTGGGGGAGCCACAGACAGGGACGACCATCCAAGAGACAAGATGGAGTGGTGAAGAATAGCGTGTGGCAGAGACCATGTCTGTAGACAGGTGGCATCTCAGGTGAGATGTAAGGTGGAGGGTAAGGAAGTGGCTGTAGATGATCCTCTGGGGATCGAGGTGTTGACATCGTGGTGGGAAAACCCTTCTAGAGAGTACAGCTCTGGGTAAAGTATAGAGGCTGCTTTCAGCTATGTGGTGGGCATGGAGAAGGGTTGCAAAGAACCCCTACACACTCAAAGCTGCCTTTGCCGAATTAGGCTCTTTACAAACATATAAGGTCCAGACCATAGGACGCTGACCCAGCCACTGTGCTTTGGCCACTAATTCAAGTTCCCTCACGGTTCTTACAGCCTCTGCAGGACTCAGTTCAGTAGCTGAAAATGAAGATGCCCTCCTCAGACATTTATTCCAAGGTTATCAGAAGTGGGTTCGTCCTGTATTAAATTCCAATGACACCATAAAAGTATATTTTGGATTGAAAATATCTCAGCTTGTAGATGTGGTGAGTAATCCTTGGCACTAAGCTAAAAAGAACACGCATTCCTTAACCTGTTTGGGAGTCTTAAGATTTTATTTTGTTTTCTTCCCTCATGTCTGCCACCTCCATCTTAAAAATAACTTACTGTGAGAGAAAATCTGCCCCAAGAGGCCAGTGTAATGACCCGGGGAAAGAATGAGAATGTCCTGGACTAAATTTTCACCACTCATTTATGACCTTTAGTGTGGGACCTTTTCGCTGGGGGGTGGATGTGTTCGGCAGGGCGGGCATTGCCCTGGCAGGTTTGCCGGGGCACCAGGCTGAGAGGTGCGGGATGGAGGGAAGGGGGGACTGAGCCCACAGGCACCCAGGGTGAGGGCTGGGGCTGGAGGGAAGGGTGGACTGAGCCCACGGGCACCCAGGGTGAGGGCTGGGGCCGGGGGCGGGGGGGCGGGGGAGGAGGGACTGAGCCCACGGCTGATTTGCTGTCATCTGGGCTGGTCTATCTCACTTGGGCTGCGCCAGGCTGCAGGGGCACCGCAGGGAGAGGGAAGATGGTGACAGCACCCCACCGTGTGCCTGGGTGACCCCATTGCCTTCAGGACCCCATACCTTTCCCCAACACCACTCACACCTTAACGTTTTTTGCTAATTTTCTTGTTGGGCTTGAGCTTCTGCCATGCTTGCTTTCCTGCAGTGATTTCTAACAACCTCAAGTCTGCAAAATCATCCGGCGGTGGTGCACACACACACACACACACACACACACACACACACACACACACCTGAGCTACTGAAATGCCCCTGGACTGCTGGGAGATCGTGCAAAACCCACCCACAATTTAGCTAATATTTCATCCTGCTTTGCACCCTTAACATGCCTTCCAGGTTATGTAATTTTATATAAATATTGCCACAGTGAATTGCTATTGCTTTAATTATTATTTTTCATTTTGAGCAAAATACGCATCATATTTTAGGATCCCATGCCATATACCTGTTCTTAAGTTGCGAACCCTTTACGCTTTGACCTCAAAGGTTAAGACTCAGTGAGGTCTTCCTGACCAAAAAAAAAAAAAAAAAAACCAAAGCACAACTTCCTTTACTCTGAATTGACATCTTTTTAATTGTCATTTTCTTAGGATGAAAAGAACCAGCTGATGACAACAAACGTGTGGCTCAAACAGGTGAATGTCCATCCAAGCACTGTATCTGCCAACATAATTATTTCAATTATTTTGTGTTTAGAAAGCCTCCCTTTTAAAAAATAAGGATTTTTAAGTGTGTTGGGTTCCTCAGGGAGATACCTGGGAATAGCTGGGAAGAGTCTAGAGTTTTTTATTTTCTTTTGCGTGTGTGGGCGAGCAGGTGCGGGAAGCTGGGAGGCTTCCTCTTGTGTTGTGGCTCCTGGAGCCCAACTGTCCTGGGAGGCAGCAGGGGGGCTCTCAGACGCCAGGCTGGGTGCTGGGGGCTGGGCCTCTAAAGGTAAAGGGCGGAACTTCCCTGATTTACTGCAACTGGACAAGAAATCAGCCAGGGTAAGCTCTGCCTCATCCCCTCGGTCTCCCAGGGGACAAATCGACCCCTAATGTTTCCTGTTGCTACTAAAATTAGAAAATAGAGGAAATAAGGGATGAAAGCCCACCATCAGTTTTCAGAACAAAGTGGAGCCCCAAACCAAAACACCCGTTTTTCTGATACAACTGAAAATGCATTTTGAATGGCGTTCCTTCAGCTATCTGCTCAGACAATTGTTTTTAGCTCGACTATGGACTGTTTCCTAAAACAGAAGCATCTGTTTAGAGGAGCTCATTCTAGAGCTGTCGGGAAATAATTAGCTTTCAAAACCCAATATTGCATGTTAAGTAAAGGAGAAAATATTGACACTTTCTTGATAGGAAGTGAGAAGTTTGGTTTAATTGCTTATTTTTTGTTTTATTTTGGTAGCAATTACTTGTTTTTAAAGGAATGTCCAGGTAAAACCTTCCTAGTGGGGATATCTTAAATATCTCACTTAATCTTAACATATTTGTTTATGTTGAAATAAGTTAGTTACCTGTTTCAGTTTAATAGACGTTGTTCAGTTCTTTCTGCTCAAGTTTATACGGAACAACGGATAGAAGAGATTGTGAAGAGATTCACTGAGTTCCATTTAGTGTCATCAAATTTCTTCCATTCAAAAACTTTGATCAGAGTTAAGAGAATTACCATCAGAAAGATAATATCATAAACTATTTTCTATTCTTCTAATTCTTTAATTGGTAGGTAGTTAGCAAGTTGTGAAACGGATCTGCATATTATTTTACTTGCAAATAAAAATGTCCAGCAGTATTTTCTGTTCCCACTGCAGATCCAATCTGTGTGAGTGGAATAGCCTTGACAATATTCTCTGTGGTTCTATCAGCTGGGCAGCTGTTTCTCCTCCTTCTGCTCCTCCTATGATTTAGAAACAGACTTGATGCCTAGCGCAAGTCTGGATATCGCAGAGAAGACCCAACTGGGGAAGCCAGATTCCGGCCAGGTGAGTTACTTGACTCTTCTGTCTCTATGGACAGGGGTAAAGTGATGCCGGCCTTGCTGATTCAGAGGGGTTGAGAAGTGTATATGGGATACTTTTATGACAAACTTTTGCAAATTAAATGCAGTGGAAACCTATTATTCTCCTTTCTTCTATGGAATGGAAACCTAAGTCAGCAGGTGAGCTTTTGCAAATGTCAGCTTGCTCCACTGCTCTACTTTGGGTGTTGGGGGATTTTAGATTTTCATTCTGTCTTGAGCTGGAGGTGCCCACGAGGCCCCTAGGGTTCCAGTGGCCTAACTTTGCTGGAAGTCATTTCCAAAGCTATAGTTAAGGCCTGAGGAATCTTGGTTTCTTGTTCTCTTGGGCTGAAATGAGCCTGGAATGTAGATATAAAAATACAATTTAAATAAACATATTTTTCTGTACATCCGTATCATTCCTCAGTGACTTATCCCACTTGTGCAATTTAGAGGCTGTGGAATTCAGAAGTATTCTGAGTTAACAAAATTCAATAAGAAGTCCTATATTTGAGCTTGCAGGGGAGAGAAGAAAAATCCTTTTTTTTTTAAATTAAGATATCATTGATATAGCCTTAGGAAGGTTTTACATGAACAACATTGTGCTGAGAGAAGAAAAATCTCTTAGAGTGTGAATAAGTTTAGGAAGTTAACAAAAATAAAGGAAACAAACGTTTGCTGTTTCCCATATGCCTTCATCTGCCCTTTGAAATTAAGCTTTTATTAATCTCTCACATAAGACAGTGGTACAGGGACTCTTGACCCTTAGTTTTAAGAGAGTGGGTATTTTTCACTTTCCTTGAGATTTGAAAGCAAGAAGTCATTTCAGCCCAAGAGAACAAGAAACCAAGATTCCTCAGGCCTTAACTATAGCTTTGGAAATGACTTCCAGCAAAGTCAGGCCACCGGAACCCTTGGGGCCTGGTGGACGCCTCCAGCTCAAGACAGAATGAAAATCTAAAATCCCCCAACACATAGAACTTCTGGGAAGATGGCGGTGTGAGCAGGGCGGCAGAAATCTCCTCCCAACACTATATTTATCTACGAAAACACAGAAAATACATCTATTCCTAAAAGAGAGACGAGAATACACAGGAAAGCGCACAGCGTGCAGCTACACCCGAGAGGACTCGGCACCCCAAGAGGCGGGTAAGATACGGAGCCGCGACCCGGCGGGACCCGAGCCCTCCCCCACCCCAGCGCACCGGCGGGAGGAGAGGATTCAGAGCCGGGAGGGAGTGGAAGCACACCCCGCGAAGTAGCCAGCCCCGGTGATCTGCGCGGGGAGCGCTGACCCACATCGCGCAGTGCAGCGGAGATTGGAGAGACAGAGGGGCAGGATCTGAGCGGGGAACGCGCCAGGGTGCTTGCAGCCGGCTCCGGGAAGGAAAAAAAAAAGTGCGCGCTTTCCTCAGCGGTCTTAAAGAGACAGGAGCCCAGTGGAGGAGCCGGATCGCCCCAGCACACTCAGCCCAGCAGGCTGGGAGTCCTGGGGAGTTTCAGACGCCTTAGCTGGCGACTGAGGAAGCGTAGCCATACTTAACACTTCTCACTGAGATCAACAGCCTCCTATTCGTTCCCACCCCTGCCAGAGCGATAAAGGGCCCTGCGGAGCGGCACAGTCACAGCTGTGGAATAGTGGGGCAATAGCGCCACCTAGAGCATTCCCACAGAATCTACGTCCGGTGGGCATTTTTTTGTTTTGTTTTGTTTTGTTTTGTTTTGTTTTTGTTTTTTCTTTTCTTTCTTTCTTTCTTTTTTCTTTTTTTTCTTTTTTCTCTTTTTTTTTCTTCTCTTTTTAAAGTCTTAAAGAGCCCAGCTGACATACGTGGCAACTATCAGTGACCAAATTATACAGCCATGAAAAGACAGAGGAATATGGTTCAGACCAAAATCAACCAGACAACCCCAGAGAGGGAGTCTGAAGGGATGGAAATGCACAGCCTGCCTGAAAAAGAATTTAGAATAAAAGTCATAACCATGCTGATGGACCTACAGAGAAATGTGCAAGAGCTGAGGGAGGAAGTGAGGGAACTGAAGAAAGACAATACAGAAATCAGACAAGCGATCGACGGGCTTAACAGCAGAATGGATGAGATGCGAGAGACTGTTAATGGAATAGAAAACAGAGAACAGGAGTACAGAGCAGCTGAGGCAGAGAGAGATAAAAGGATTTCTAGGAATGAAAGAATATTAAGAGAACTGTGTGACCAATCCAAACGGAACAATATTCGCATTATAGGAGTACCAGAGGAAGAAGAGAGAGAAAAAGGGATAGAAAGTGTCTTTGAAGAAATAATTGCTGAAAACTTTCCCTCGCTGGGGAAGGAAGTAGTCTCGCAGTCCACCGAAGCTCATAGATCTCCCAACACAAGGGACCCAAGGAAGACAACACCAAGACACATAATAATTAAGATGGCAAAGATCAAAGATAAAGACAGGGTATTAAAGGCAGCTAGAGAGAGAAAAAAGATCACCTACAAAGGAAAACCCATCAGACTATCATCAGACTTCTCAACAGAAACCTTACAGGCCAGAAGAGAATGGCATGATATATTTAACGTTATGAAACAGAAGGGCCTCGAACCAAGAATATTGTATCCAGCACGATTATCATTTAAATATGATGGAGGGATTAAACAATTTCCAGATAAACGAAAGTTAAGAGAATTTGCGTCTCATAAACCACCACTACAGGATATCTTAAATGGACTGCTCTAGATGGAAGCACACCTAAGGCTAAAAAGATGTCACCAGAGGAAAAAAAAATCATAGCAAAGAAAGCAGACCATCCAAATACCAACTAAAGGCAAAGAATAAAACACCTATTATAGAAAGAATGGAGGAGGAGGAATAAGAAGGGAGAGAAATAAAGAAACATCAGACTGTGTTTACAATAACTTAACAAGAAAGTTAAGTTAGATTGTTAGATAGTAAAGAAGCAACCCTTGAACCCTTGGTAACCACGAATCTAAAGCCAGCAATGGCAATAAGTACATACCTATCAATAATCACCCTAAATGTAAATGGACTGAATGCACCAATCAAAAGACACAGAGTAACAGAATGGATAAAAAAGCAAGACCCATCTATATGCTGCCTACAAGAAACTCACCTCAAATCCAAAGATATACACAGACTAAAAGTGAAGGGATGGAAAAAGATATTTCATGCAAACAACAAAGAGAAAAAAGCAGGTGTTGCAGTACTTGTATCAGACAAAATAGACTTCAAAACGAAGAAAGTAGCAAAAGATAAAGAAGGACATTACATAATGATAAAGGGGTCAGTCCAACAAGAAGATATAACCATTATAAATATATATGCACCCAACACAGGAGCGCCAGCATATGTGAGACAAATACTAACAGAATTAAAGGAGGAAATAGACAGCAATGCATTCATCTTAGGAGACTTCAACACACCACTCACTCCAGAGGACAGATCAACCAGACAGAAAATAAGTAAAGACACAGAGGCACTGAACAACACACTAGAACAGATGGACCTAACAGACATCTACAGAACTCTACACCCAAAAGCAACAGGATACACATTCTTCTCAAGTGCACATGGAACATTTTCCAGAATAGACCACATACTAGGCCACAAAAAGAACCTCAGTAATTTCAAAAATATTGAAATCCTACCAACCAACTTCTCAGATCACCAAGGTATAAAACTAGAAATAAATTTTAGAAAGAAATCAAAAAGCTCACAAATACATGGAGACTTAACAACACTCTCCTAATTAATCAATGGGTTAACGACCAGATCAAAACAGAAATCAAAGAATATATGGAGACTAATGACAACAACAACACAAAGCCACAACTTCTGTGGGACGCAGCAAAGGCAGTTCTAAGAGGAAAGTATATTGCAATCCAGGCCTATTTAAAGAAGGAAGAACATTCCCAAATGAATAGTCTAAAGACACAATTACTGAAATTGGAAAAAGAAGAACAAATGAGGCCCAAAGTCACCAGAAGGAGGGACATAATAAAGATTAGAGAAGAAATAAATAAAATTGAGAAGAATAAAACAATAGAAAAAATCAATAAAACCAAGAGCTGGTTCTTTGAAAAAATAAACAAAATAGATAAACCCCTAGCCAGACTCATTAAGAGAAAAAGAGAATCTACACACATAAACACAATCAGAAATGAGAAAGGAAAAATCACGACGGACCCCACAGAAATACAAAGAATCATAAGAGAATATTATGAGAATCTATATGCTAACAAGCTGGAAAACATAGAAGAAATGGACAACTTCTTAGAAAAATACAACCTTCCAAGACTGACCAAGCAAGAAACAGAAAAACTAAACAGACCAATCACCAGTGACGAAATCGAATTGGTAATCAAAAAACTACCCAAGAACAAAACCCCTGGGCCTGATGGATTCACCTCTGAATTCTACCAGACATATAGAGAAGAAATAACACCGATTCTCCTTAAAGTTTTCCAAAAAATAGAAGAGGAGGGAATACTTCCAAACTCATTCTATGAAGCCAGCATCACTCTAATACCAAAACCGGGCAAAGACCTCACCAAAAAAGAAAATTACAGACCAATATCCCTGATGAACGTAGATGCAAAAATACTCAACAAAATATTAGCAAACCGAATTCAAAAATACATCAAGAGGATCATACACCATGATCAAGTGGGATTCATCCCAGGGATGCAAGGATGGTACAACATTCGAAAATCCATCAACATCATCCACCACATCAACAAAAAGAAGAACAAAAACCACATGATCATCTCCATAGATGCTGAAAAAGCATTTGACAAAATTCAGCATCCATTCCTGATTAAAACTCTCAACAAAATGGGTATAGAGGGCAAGTACCTCAACATCATAAAGGCTATATATGACAAACCCACAGCTAACATCATACTTAACGGCGAGACGCTGAAAGCTTTTCATCTAAGATCGGGAACAAGACAGGGATGCCCACTCTCTCCACTGTTATTCAACATAGTACTGGAGGTCCTAGCCACAGCAATCAGACAAAACAAAGACATACAAGGCATCCAGATTGGTAAAGAAGAAGTCAAATTGTCACTATTTGCAGATGACATGATACTGTACATAAAAAACCCTAAAGATTCCTTCCAAAACTACTAGAACTAATATCTGAATTCAGCAAAGTTGCAGGATACAAAATTAACACACAGAAATCTGTTGCTTTCCTATACACTAATGATGAACTAACAGAAAGAGAAATCAGAAAAACAATTCCATTCACAATTGCATCAAAAAGAATAAAATACCTAGGAATAAACCTAACGAAGGAAGTGAAAGACTGTACTCTGAAAACTACAAGACACTCCTAAGAGAAATTAAAGAGGACACTAACAAATGGAAATGCATCCCATGCTCTTGGCTAGGAAGAATAAATATTGTCAAAATGGCTATACTACCTAAAGCAATCTACAGATTCAATGCAATCCCTATCAAACTACCAACAGCTTTCTTCAATGAACTGGAACAAATAATTTTAAAATTCATATGGAACCACAAAAGACCCCGAATAGCCAAAGCAATCCTGAGAAGGAGGAATAAAACAAGGGGAATTGCGCTCCCTGACTTCAAGCTCTACTACAAAGCCACAGTAATCAAGACAATTTGGTATTGGCACAAAAACAGACCCACAGACCAGTGGAACAGAATAGAAAATCCAAACATTAACCCAAACATATACAGTCAATTAATATTTGATAAAGGAGCCTTGGATATACAATGGGGAGATGACAGCCTCTTCAGCAGCTGGTGTTGGAAAAACTGGACAGCTACATGTAAGAGAATGAAACTGGACTACTGTCTAGCCCCATACACAAAGGTAAACTCAAGGTGGATCAAAGACCTGAATGTAAGTCATGAAACCATAAAACTCTTAGAAAAAAACATAGGCAAAAATCTCTTGGACATAAACATGAGCAACTTCTTCATGAACATATCTCCCCGGGCAAGGGAAACAAAAGCAAAATGAACAAGTGGGACTATATCAAGCTGAAAAGCTTCTGTACAGCAAAGGACACCATCAGTAGAACAAAAGACATCCTACAGTATGGGAGAATATATTCATAAAAAACGTATCTGATAAAGGGTTGACATCCAAAATATATAAAGAACTCATGCACCTTAACAAACAGAAAGCAAATAATCCAATTAAGAAATGGGCAGAGGACATGAATAGACACTTCTCCAAAGAAGAAATTCAGATGGCCAACAGGCACATGAAAAGATGCTCCACATCGCTAATCATCAGAGAAATGCAGATTAAAACCACAATGAGATATCACCTCACACCAGTGAGGATGGCCAACATCCAAAACACAAACAACAACAAATGTTGGCGAGGATGTGGAGAAAAGGGAACCCTCCTACACTGCTGGTGGGACTGCAAATTAGTTCAACCATTGTGGAAAGCAGTATGGAGGTTCCTCAAAAAACTCAAAATAGAAATACCATTTGACCCAGGAATTCCACTCCTAGGAATTTACCCTAAGAATGCAGCAGCCCAATTTGAAAAGGACAGATGCACCCCTATGTTTATTGCAGCACTATTTACAATAGCCAAGAAATGGAAGCAACCTAAGTGTCCATCAGTAGATGAATGGATAAAGAAGATGTGGTACATATACACAATGGAATATTATTCAGCCATAAGAAGAAAACAAATCCTACCATTTGCAACAACATGGATGGAGCTAGAGGGTATTATGCTCAGTGAAATAAGCCAAGCCGAAAAAGACAAGTATCAAATGATTTCACTCATATGTGGAGTATAAGAACAAAGAAAAAAACTGAAGGAACAAAACAGCAGCAGACTCACAGAACCCAAGAACGGACTAATAGTTACCAAAGGGAAAGGGACTGGGGAAAATGGGCGGGAAGGGAGGGATAAGAGGGAAAAAGGGGCATTACGATTAGCAAATGTAATGTTGGGGGGGCACGGGGAGGGCAGTACAGCTCAGAGAAGACAAGTAGTGATTCTATAGCATCTCACTACGCTGATGGACAGTGACTGTAATGGGGTTGGTGGGGGGGACCTGATGAAGGGGTAGTTTAATAATCGTAATATTGCACATGTAATTGTAAATTAATGATAATAAAATAAATTATATTAAAAAAAAAATCTCTTGGACATAAACATGAGCAACTTCTTCATGAACATATCTCCCCAGGCAAGGGAAACAAAAGCAAAAATGAACAAGTGGGACTATATCGAACTAAAAAGCTTCCATACAACAAAGGACACCATCAGTAGAACAAAAAGGCATCCTACAGTATGGGAGAATATATTCATAAATGAGATATCTGATAAAGGGTTGACATCCAAATTATATAAAGAGCTCCTGCACCTCAACAAACAAAAAACAAATAAGCCAATTAAAAAATGGGCAGAGGATCTGAACAGACACTTCTGCAAAGAAGAAATTCAGATGGCCAACAGGCACATGAAAAGATGCTCCACATTGCTAGTCATCAGAGAAACGCAAATTAAAATCACCATGCGATATCACCTCACACCAGTTAGGATGGCCACCATCCAAAATACAAACAACAACAAATGTTGACAAGGATGTGGAGAACGGGGAACCCTCCAAAACTGCTGGTGGGAATGTAAACTCGTTCAACCATTGTGGAAAGCAGTATAGAGGTTCTTCAAAAAACTCAAAATAGAAATACCATTTGACCCAGGAATTCCACTCCTAGGAATTTACCCTAAGAATGCAGCAGCCCAGTTTGAAAAAGACATATGCACCCCTATGTTTATCGCAGCACTATTTACAATAGCCAAGAAATGGAAGCAACCTAAGTGTCCATCAGCTGATGAATGGATAAAGAAGAAGTGGTACATATACACAATGGAATATTATTCAGCCACAAGAAAACAAATCCTACCATTTGCAACAACATGGATGGAGCTAGAGGGTATTATGCTCAGTGAAATAAGCCAAGCTGAAAAAGACAAGTATCAAATGATTTCACTCATATGTGGAGCATAAGAGCAAAGAAAAAACTGAAAGAAAAAAAACAGCAGCAGACTCACAGAACCCAAGAATGGACTAATAGTTACCAAAGGGAAAGGGACTGGGGAGGATGGGCGGGAAGGGAGGCACAAGGGGGAAAAAGGGGCATTACGATTAGCAGACGTAATGTTGGGGGGGCACAGGGAGGGCTGTACAACTCAGAGAAGACAAGTAGTGATTCTATAGCATCTCACTACACTGATGGACAGTGACTATAATGGGGTTGGTGGGGGGGACCTGATGAAGGGGGTAGTTTAATAACCATAATATTGCACATGTAACTGTAGATTAATGATACCCAAATAAATTTAGAAAAAAAAGAAAGAAAACCGTAAAGAATCCACTCCAAAACTACTACATCTAATATCTGTATTCAGCAAAGTTGCAGAATACAAAATTAATACACAGAAATCTGTTGCATTCCTATACACTAACATAGGCAAAAATCTCTTGGACATAAACATGAGCGACTTCTTCATGAACATATCTGCCCAAACAAGGGAAACAAAAGCAAAAATGAACGAGTGGGTCTATATCAAACTAAAAAGCTTCTGTACAGCAAAGGACACCATCAGTAGAACAAAAAGACTTCCTACAGTATGGGAGAATATATTCATAAATGACATAACCTGATAAGGGGTTGACATCCAAATTATATAAAGAGCTCACACACCACAACAAACAAAAAGCAAATAAGCCAATTAAAAAATGGGCAGAGGATCTGAACAGACACTTCTGCAAAGAAGAAATCCAGATGGCCAACAGGCACATGAGAAGATGCTCCACATCGCTAATCATCAGAGAAATGCAAATTGAAACCACAATGAGATATCACCTCACACCAGTCAGGATGGCCAACATCCAAAAGACAAACAACAAATGTTGGCAAGGATGTGAAGAAAGGGGAACCCTCCTACACTGCTGGCGGGAATGCAAATTAGTTCAACCATTGTGGAAAGCAATATGGAGGTTCCTCAAAAAGATAAAAATAGAAATACCATTTGACCCAGGAATTCCACTCCTAGGAATTTACCCTAAGAATGCAGGAGTCCAGTTTGTAAAAGACATATGAACGCCTATGTTTATCGCAGCACTATTTACAATAGCCAAGAAATGGAAGCAACCGAAGTGTCCGTCAGTAGATGAATGGATAAAGAAGAAGTGGTACATATACACAATGGAATATTATTCAGCCATAAGAAGGAAACAAATCCTATCATTTGCAACAACACTGATGGAACTAGAGGGTATTATGCTCAGTGAAATAAGCCAGGTGGAGAAGGACAAGTATCAAATGATCTCACTCATCTGTGGAGCATAAGAACAAAGAAGAAACTGAAGGAAAAGAACAGCAGCAGACACACAGAACCCAAGAATGGATTAACAGTTACCAAAAGGAAAGGGATTGGGGAGGATTGGTGTGAAGGGAGGGATAAGGGGCAGAAAGAGTCATTACAATTAGCACATATAATGTAGTGGGGGGGGTGGGATACGGGGAAGGCAGTATAGCACAGAGAAGACAAGTAGTGACTCTGTAGCACCTTACTATGCTGATGGACTGTGACTGTAATGGGGATGTGGTGGGGACTTGATAATGGGGGGAGTCTAGTAACCATAATGTTGTTCATGTAATTGTACATTAATGATAGCAAAATTAAAAAAAAATTATATTTGGTAGGAATATTCAATAACATAGAAAATATGGTATAAACTAAAAAATTAAAGATGCAAAATTGTAAGTTGCATATTTGTATTAATCCAAAGTTTTCATTTTTCTTTAACAGAAAACTACACCAAAATATGCAAATTTGGAGTTTGGCTCTAGGTGGAGTACTGTGGTTTAAAAAAATTTTTTTTATACACTTCTTTACCAAATTTTGTTTTTAATTTGTATTAATTTTAAAATAGAAAGCTTGCATTATTTCTTATAAGGATTTTAAAAGGCAGATTGAATAGAAATATTCATACTAATGAGTAAATTCCTAGCATTACATTAATTAAGCCAATGTTAATGAGTGTACTCTTGTTTTAATGGGACCAAGAGAAAACAAAGCTGGCTTCTGTAATGGGATGCTCAGGGAAGGTTTATAATTAGTGCGTTAAGATGATTAAAAAACCCTGAACAGGATGTATGTTAACTTTATAATCTTATGGAAGTAAGGGATTCCCTCAATGATCCTATGAATGAGAGATATGAACAAATGAACATTTTTATAAGGAAAATAGAAAAATTTCCTCTACCTTCAGAAGGGCTGAATGAAACCAAAAGCAGCAATTTAAACTCATATTGTACTTGGAGCAAAGGTCATTTTCACTGTATTTTGGATTCATAGAAATTAAAGACGGTTTATTTTTCAGAACAAGATGATAAGGAAATTTCTGGAGATTAGGAGATTGAGCATAGCTTTCCATGGGGCAAGGTGGGGAGAAATTTATGGGTTAGTTTAGGTTATTCATTTATGAGATATTTCTTGTATACAGTTCTATCTTCAAGGCACACTACCTTCCATATGCCCTGAGACATTATGAAGAAAGTAGACAGATAAAATTTAGCAAGTAATATGATTAGCAAATGGTAGCAGACCAATTTTATTTTCTTCTGTATGGACGTCTAAATAATTGTCTGTGATCATTCTTCATTCACATACAACTTTTGATTCTGTCCACCATGAAATTCCATTTATGAACTGCTAACACAGAGCTCTTTAAGACAGGACTATGTGTTATTACTTTCTAATCCGTATTATCTGATACAGATTTTATAACTGCCGTATATTTCTGGTCAACACTGAAAATAGCTCATTTTGCCTAAAAGCAGAATTAAATCTACTGATTTGTAATCGTTGATTTATCATTCAGTGCATTCCAGTTTACCCAGTTCCTCCAAAAGTGAGCTGTTGATAAACAAATAGATCATCTACTTCAATTGCAATAATCTTTACTAAGAGCACTCAGAAGAATTCTTGCTTCAAATGTCTTCTGATTACACCTCTATCCCTCTGCCCAGGCCCAACCCCTTCCCAGGAAACAAGACCAGATTGTTTCCAGAAAATGTCCAGTCATGGGTCAGTCATGGCCTGAGGAGGGTGCTTGAGTCATGTTGGGAGCCATAGGGCACAAAAACTAAGACTCATTTTGTTTTAAAGACTCCATCTTGTTGTTTACTTCTTGTTGATCACTTTCGCGCCACAATTTCCCGCCAAGTGTTCCCACTCCGGTCCAACGCCTATGTCAGAGACAACTGCGCGTGCGCACAACTCGGCGCGTGATTGGACTTTGTAGATCACTTCATTAGCATAGTGGACAACAAATCAGAAAAGACCACACCCTGTAATGTCTATATATTCTCTGCTCTAACCTGCAATAAATGAGACTTGATCAGAAAGCCTGTCTTGTCTCCATTCTGTCTGTCTTCTGTTCCTCATTCGCGACCCCCTCAGGTCCCAGTTGGTGAACCCCGCTCCCTGGGGTTTTACGTTCGCAGACCTGCGAGCCAGGTCAGAGTCATACTTCCTAGATCTATCACCTCTTTCCTTTCTTTCCTTCCCTGCCTCTGCCTCCTGCAGCAAAGAATGTAAAGAATGCAGCTCATTGTGTACTGTTCTTATGTTAAGATGTCGGTTTACAGATCTCATCATCACAGTGATAGGTACTAAGAATGTTACCAGACATCACTTACCCCTTCCTCCCCACCCTCCCACCCAAATCGCTTGTAGTACCAACGACATAGCTCATCACACATCTCCAGGCCTGACACACCTCCTGACAATTGCCATGAACACTCACTTCACCTTGATTCTGATCAGTGACATGTGTTATAAAAGCTTCCCAATTCTCAGTCACTCTGTTTTTCAAAGTAAGGCTTCAATAAAAAATGGATAATTTAGACATATAATTTAAGTAACTTAAAACTCCTGAATATGTTTCATTCCATGAAATATTGTGTGGCCATAATTACTTAAATTTGCTCTAGCTGGAAATTTTTTTTATCTTGAATGTCACATCAGGATAACCTTTCATCTGAAAAAGACTAGGCAATATTATCCATCCATACATCACAAAATTCTGTAAAATTATTTAAAAGCAGCTGCAATAATACCAACAAAAAAGCCCTGTTTTTTTTTTAATGCTAGTCCAAATATTCTGAGTGTATAAACAACTTCAGGTCAAACATAAAATCAATACTTCAAAAAATGAAAGCAAACAAAAAAAAAAAAGGAAAAAGAAAAAGTCTCACAAAGTTCCACAATTTGAGAAAGTATTGACTTGGTTTTCTTTCAGTGCTTTCTTGACCTAAAGTACATCCTGTGACTCATATTCCAATTACTGTTATAGTCTTTCTGGTCCAAATTGCTGGGAGGAAGGGAAGTACTGCTCTAGACACTTAAAATGATTAAATAACCTTGTATACAGAACCTTATAAAAGCTGTACCCTGAGAAAAATGCAGTATTTCTAATTTCTTTGTTCCTGTTTCACTTTTATGATCCCTTTTTGGAAGGAAGGTACATTCTGTCTCTATTTGTAAAAAGATCTAAGTAACAATAACATTACCAGTGTTGAAAGATGTGTTATAGTTGTTTCCATATACTCACCAGGAGGTTTGCTTATTTTTTAATACTATTGTACTCATCCCTATTCAAAATACTCTACATTAACTTCTCTTTGCAAGCAGGAGAGAATAACTGTTATGTCCCTATAAGCAGGAGATCTGGCATTAGTGGATTCAGCACTCATTTCCTAAGGTCCTTCCATAGGCCTATCTTAAAGGAAGAAAGAAGTTTGGGGACTGTCACGTGGAATTTGGAGCTGCCCATAGGCAACAACTTTAAAATGCTGTTTGTGAAATAAAATGGGTAATTCTGTGAGATAAAAAGTCCAAGAAATTCTTCCCAGCCATTCTCAATTTTGGAGAGCCCTTATTATAATCACTTATTGGTGGGTTACAGGTAGTGCAAAATGAGTTTTCTTCCCATTTTTCTTATTTTATATCATAACTGTGCCTTATTTAAAAAAATCCTGACAGAAAATTATCACAGAAAATGACCCAAACAATAACAAAGAAAGATCCTTATTTTAATAAAAAAAGTTCCATATACTTCTTGAAATAGATATCATACATTTAAATATTAAAATTTCAAAAATTCACTTTATGTGCAACACTTTAGCAAGGCAGTTTATTGCACGGCTTAGTGTAAACCTTAATCCTTTAAAGTGGATGATCTTTTCCATAACGATAGTTTAAACTTAGATATTTTAAAGGATCATTTTCAAAATAATGGGTTTTATCTCTTTGAAAGCAAAATTTTTCAAAATTTCTTCTCTTACTAAGAAACACTAATTATTCTCTTGTAAACATTATCTGGAGTGTTTTTTCCACACCTCTGCTAGGTTATTTGTAACTGATTTCATTAATTCACCAAGGGGCTCTCTGGAATAGATTATTTTATCAAGCAGCAATATGTGGGTTATCGCTAATAAAATGATCTGGAAGTAGAGAAAAATGCTTAGCCAGGAGTTTAAGGTTACCATTTTTTGGTAGTGGTGATTTACTTTAAATTGGAAGTCTGTGGAAATTGCGGAATCTGAAAAGTAAAATGTATGTTTTTTAGCAGTTGCTGTGTCAAGGCCCACAGCTTTCTTCAATAGGGAGGCAGAGTCTGTAATTGCTGTGTGGTTCTCACCTGGGCAGGAGAGACGAGAAACAGATCAAGACTTAGGTGCTGCTACACTCATGAATTTTTACAGGCTTCTGCTAGACGTAGGGATACACGCAATTTCTGTTTTGTCTGAATCGGAAGCATTTGTTCATCACCTTTGTTGGACCTGATTATTCATCTATTTTTGAACAAGTGTAAATGCAACAATGTATAAACCAGTTTGAATTTGTTATTTCTCAAAATCCTAAAGAATCAAAGTTACATGATTTGTACAAGTAGAATTTCCTGGCCAACATCTTTGGAATACTCCTAACTATTGGTAAGGCTTTTAATAAACAGTTTTTAAGGGGAAACCACACACAATTTTACAGGATTTGTGCTGCCCCACAGAAACTATTCTGCCTTTAGATTCTAAGCCAGGCCACCCCAGAACATCCATTCCAGCCTGAGAGGGATGTCATCAAGCATGATTGAGTAAATAAAGGCTGGGTCATTTGCTGTAATAGTAGAAAATTTCCTACCATTGGCCTTAATGTGGGTGAAATCTTCTCTGAATATATTCAGTGTGCAGAGACCTGAAATACCGTCTCCTCTTAGGAATGAGCTGGAAGTAAGCTGGTGTATATTGGGGACTGGGGAGACTGTAAATAAAAATTTAGGCAGTTTAGAAGGAATAGGAGAATTGCATGGGTGAAACTATAAACAGAACCATTGTTTTTACACACATCAAGGTGGGAAGTGATGACTCTGTAACCTCCAAAGGTGCACGTGAAAATAACTAACTGTGAGATGTTGAGGGTGGATTTTGTTATGCCTTGCCAATATACCTGATCAAAATGATCTCCTCAAAAATATTTGATGTTTATTATTGAAGGCTCATGTAAGTTGTAATAAAAAGTTATGATGTTGATATACATTGGATTCTTTAACTTCCTGGGATTTATAATTGTTTAAACAAGATTCAGCAACTTCAAGTGTAGCTTTTAAAGTGTTAAGTAGGCCACTGGCCCAGGTTGTGAAACTCAGCAGAGTAGCATGCACTCTTTCCTTCCGCTCCTTATTTTGTTTTTCTTTTCCTTGTTTCTTAGTACTTTAAATCATCCCATGTCACAGCCTGTTAAGGGCTTCAGGCTAGTTAGTAGGTGCTACATAAATTCAAAAGATTGATGTCTCCCCCCAGGACCTTGGCCAACCACACTCCAAAAAAAGATCATACTATTCATTAGCTCTCAGCTGCTATTTATATATTTTTACTCTATTGGCTCTAGACCTGAAAGTGTTTATTTTTAATTGATTATTCCTTAGTAATAAGTATGTTCATCTTAGAGGAAACATTTTGTATGATACATGATGAACTTTATTGTTTATTACTCACAGAAACTTTGGTCTCTTTCCTTTTGATCACAATTTATTTTCTGCATTAGCAATAATAATAATCATATTTTTTGATTAACTCAATGTGCCAGGCTCTAAGTACTTTACTTTTATTAATTAATTTAATCATCCCTCAAGTACAAATATTATCCCCTGTTTGCAATTGAGGAAATGGAAGCACAGAGAATTTAAGTTGTCCAAGTTTGTTCAGCTAATAATGGTAACATCCCGAATGAAACTCATATATAGTACTCAGCCATACTAAGAATTTCTTAATACTGTCAACTATTTAGAGATATTCTGTACCTATTATAATTTAGGTTTGGCTAAAATATTGCATTATGTACTGGTACCTGGGAAAGACAATTATATTTGGAATAATAACGATTAGTAATATATATTTTGCCAGTGTCATATACATATTAACTAATTTGATCTTCACATCAGTCCTATGAGGTAGATTCCATTAATATCTCCTTTTTACAATGGAGAAACAAGGCCAGAGATGTTAAATAACTTGCCCCAAGTCGCATAGCTAATAAGTGGTAGAGCTAGAACTTAACCAGGTAATTTGGCTTGAGTCCATTGTTTTAACTGCTATGCTATTGTTTTTCAAAAGCCTTAGGAGCTATAGCCTCTGTTCAAATTAGGGCCTTTCACCCAAGCTCCTGTGTTTACTTCCATTAGTATTTTTTGCAATGTTAATGAATGTTTCTTTGTTTCTGTATTTATAATTCTAATAAAGTCCTTGGCATGCATTAAGAAATCAGTAAATATCTAAGTAAACAATATGCATGATATATAACAATATAAGATTGTCAAAATATTTATACACTGAGAAAAAGAGCACTTGAAATGGTACTACAGTGAATTACTTAAATTCTTATCAAGGAAAGTCACTGAATGGCTATACTGGATGGTTTTAGTTTTTTTAATGATCCATTTTCCTGGCAGCAGTTCTCCTCTTGCTTGTTGTACCTGGATTTTATATCTGTTTGGTCAGGAAGTGTTCAGGAATTCCACGGCCATTGGGAAATTTGCTCAATCTCAGATTCAGAAAATTAGTAGCATCCACCACAGGGTGCTAAGACCAAATGACAAGTTTGAAAGGATTCCCTTCTCCAGCAGATTGTTTTTGCTTTCCTAATAAACGCTTCTTCATTTCTTTCTGATGGATAACTTTAAAAGCAAAAATTTGAAAATTTCACAAAAGTCACGGGATAAATATTCTAAATAAATCACTTTGGACTATACACAGTGAGAAAGCTTTAGTAAGGCCATTTTTAAAGACCCAAGACTAAGATAGTTTAGATAAGGTTTGAATAAGCAGCCAAATGTTCTGAATCAGAATTCCAAGCCTGTTAGTAATGAAAATATTATTTAGCATTTAGATAATTCTTTGCAGGCAGTAATCATTAATCATTGGTATCCCACTGTGTACTGTGCAAATTTTAAGATTAGCAGTTTATAGAGGCAAATATTGAAGTTGAGAGGTGAAGAGTGTTTTCAAGGTCATAACCTGGGTTATTGCTTGAGCCAGAATTTGACAGTTTTTCTGACTCTTTGTCCCTCTCATATTCCACAAGCCGTTACCTTATTGTTGTGCCAAGATATTTTTTATGTAACTATCTGAATACACAAAGTCAATCAAACTCTGTTTGCAATACCCAGATTGTTTATAGGAGCCAGTGGAAAGGCTTTATATGACCTAGGTTGGGTTCCTTCCTCAAACATGTACTGGGTGTAGAATCTTGGGAAAATTCCCAATTTTCTTGAGCCTTGATTTTCGTATCTGCAAAATAGGACTAATATTTTCATCTCATGGGGATTTCTGAGAGTTAAATATAATAATACATATTGGATAATTATTGTTGACTATAATTTTTTGAGTATCTACTATGTGTAAGTCTTTTCGGTTCAAATTCTCAGCAGCCAATTTAATTTTGATCTAATTTTATGGATTTATTAATCTATTTTTTCAACAGATATTTTTATTGGATGGCTACCATGTACATAGCCTCATAGGGTAATCTCACAGTCTCAATCTTTGGGGAAGGGAGTTCATAATAAATAAATATATAAATAAAAACGTGAGGTGTAAATTCAATCTGGGATACACTGTGTAATAAATTCCATAAAATAGTCAGTAGGAGTAAAGGGAAGTGATTTGGATGGGATATTATTTTATAGAGGATGGTTAAAAAAAAGTTTACATATAAACATATTTGACATATTTGAGGAAAGATATGAGGGAACTATGGGAATTGGCCTTGTGATATTGGGGGGAGGATTCTTTCTAGACAGAACAACACATGAAAGATCCTTGGGCTTGCGTAGTTTTTTCAGGAACATCAAGGAAGCCAGTGTGGCTGAAATGGAGCTAGCAACGAAGAGAATAGAAAGGGTAGAGGAATGGCAGATTGCAGATCATCTAGGACTTTTTAGGCCATGAGAAGAATTTTGGATTTTACTCTTGAAGAAGACTAAAAGACTTTAAAGTGCTTTGAGGTAGAGAGTAGCATGATGTGGTTTATATTTTAGAAGGCTCAGGTAAAAACAAGGAGACAATGTAGGGAACTATTGCCGTTGAAAGAAGGTGGCCTGAAGCGGGTGTCACCAATTGTGGCTTGAAGTAGTGACAGCAGTGGAGGTCAGAGTCCAGATATGTTTTGGCATAGTTGACAAATAAAACTTCAACAGATAAGGTTACAAATGAAGGTACAGATTTAAAAGTTACATGTAGATATATTTAGAGTCATGGGATTAGATGGGATCACCTAGGGAGAAAGCATGTAGAGTAATCCGTGGAAGAAGGTCTGGAGCATTGCAATTTACCAGGGGTATGGAGACGAAGGAGGGGGACATGAAGGTCTCAGCAGGGCGGGTGAAACAGTGTTTTAAGAAAAGAGTGATCAGTTCTGTCAAATGCTGCTGAACAGTGGGATACAATGAGTAACATTTGATCATGTGTTAGACAATGTGGCAGTCACCAGTGATCTCAGAAAGAGGAGTTTTGACGGAGATGCTCAGAATCAAACCTGGTGGTCTCTCATCTGCACGACCGCATTAGCCTTCACTTTGCCATCTGCAGTTCATTCTCATTTTATAGTCAGAATTACTTTTTCAAAACACAAATGTAATGTTTCTGCTGCTTTAAACATCCCACTGGGTTTCTGTCTCTTCCAGGATAATTGTGCAAAGCCTTAACATGTTCTCTAAGTCTCTGCTTCTTGGGATTCAGTGACACTGTTTATTTTTGTTCCTTATACTTTTCCTTCCCCAGGACCTTTGGACAAAGGGTCTCAATTTCTTTTCCCTCTTCTTGTTACTGAAGATACTAGATCAGTGTTATTCCTTCACTGAATCCTGTTCTGGTCACACTATGTTAAAACCCTTTAGTACAGACTCATATAGATATGAATGCATAACACTCCCCCAGAGTATTTCACAGAGCTGCAATTTTATGTTTTTGTGTATCATGTAATTGTATGAGTATCTCCCCTGCTTGATCCAAAGCTCCATGAGGATAAGAACCCAGCATGATTACTTTGCTTAATATGTATCTCCAACCTTATTGTCACGGGGCGTCATATGTACGCCGCAAATATTTGTTGAGTGAGTGAGTGAACTCTACCCAAGTTTCATAATTCTTTTTTACCTGAGAATTATGTAACAACTTTTAGGATACTGAGAATAATGGTTCTTTGATGGGACTATAAAACATGTACTATAATTACGTACTAAAACTCTATATTCTGATTACACTGGCCCAGTTAAAAAATACGTTATAGGATAACAGAAACATCCAGCTTTTCCATCTTTTTAATTGTAGAGTAAGCCATTAGAAAGCCATTCAAGGAAAGGGAGTCCTCATCAGTGCTCACCTGGTGTGATCACCAATAGTGTTCACAATATAATGCCTTCCACACAGCGGGACTGATTGTTATGGAGCAGGAAGGTTACTTAAGAAAATGCCTCGCTTTCCTTACAGCTTTCTCAGGATGATGTCATTGCTAATCTATCCCCAAGGCTAGCTTCACACCAGGGTTCTCCTCTATTAGATTTTTTTTTTACTAATTAAACTTACTATTTAGCAGAAAGGGAGTGTGAAGCATTTAAAAAGACAAATTTGCTAATTATGTTGCATTAGATTAATAATACTGTTTCTCATGAAGCCCTTTAAATGCTCTTCAGTTTATGTAAGTGTTCATAATATCATAATTTCCATTTTAAACAAGTATGTTATCAGAAAGGTAAAAACCAAACAATTAGAAAAAGAAGACACCAATGCCTATCCAGTACTGTGCATGTAGCTAGACGGGTTTCCTCCAGGAAATAATTATCTGTGATGTTTACCCAGTTCAGCCCCATCCACTTAACGCTCCCTGTGCAGAACTGGCTGGGAAGTCATCGAGTATTAAACTGTGCTGCAGAATATGTAAGCAGCCAAACCAAAGCATTAGGCAGTTTGTCCAGAGTTAAACGTACATACAAAAACACAAAAAAAATTGTTTAGTCTTTTCAATAAACCTATGAAGATGTCTAATTCAATTCTTTCTTTTTTATTTTTTAACTCATAAATATTATATCCCATCTGGGGACTGGGTTGAAGGGAGAAGGAATTCAAACACTTGCAGACAAACTTCTTAGAGAATGTTCCAAGGTAAACCACATACCTCAGGCTACTCAGAAACGGAAGTATTTTGCAGTGAATATGCTACAAAAGAATTTGTTAAAGTAATCACCTTTACTATTCAGTGATTTCCATAGCAACCACACACTACACAAAATCAGGCTTTAATGAAAGGAACAGCCAATTTACTGTGCCAGATTATTATATATCTCTATCGTCTTTCCATGTAGTATTAAAGCCAGATATTGTATATAACTATGTTCCATAGACTATTTAATAAGCATTTCATATGTTATTTTATTTAGTCCTCCTATCAGCCATTATTATCTCCATTATAAGGGTCAGGAAAGATTAAGAGAGTTTAAATAATTTGACCAATATGACACCACAAGTAAATGTTAAAGTTTGGGTTCCAGATCTGCCTAACTCCTCAGTTTTAAATTATTTCCAGTATTTCATGCTGACGAAAGCCCCTCTGAGAAGAGGTTGTCCCTGATTATTTTCGTTTAAGTATCACAGTTTTCAAGTCACCATAGAACTAGATCACGTCTTACGAAACAGGATCTTAGTGGAAATTGGAAGTCTTTGGCGGACGTTTCCTTATTGTCTATCAGCGCACCTGCTGGTAACCGAGGCAATGCCATGAGGAATCCAAAGCCCCTGGGAGAGCTTGTTTCTCTTGTGTCTCTCGCCAGGACACCCAGCCACGTGGGCATGAAGAGCTAAAACCCAGGGAACCCTGTTCACTGTGCTCTGGGCCCTGCCTGGAACTACCTTAAGGCAGAAGAAAGGAAAGGACACTCTTTCTAATTGATCTGCAGACAGGGCACCTTTTTGCAATGTTTCCCATCTGTGCCATCGGGAAGAGCCATTTTCTAGTTTGCACGACCACCTGCCATTTTTAGCAGCAACTTGAGTACAACCTGATGGTTTTTGCATAGTAGCATCATTAAAAGTGTGGAATGTTACACCTGTATGTATCCCATTGTTTGTAGGGACTCCATGAGATTGGACAAAGCTCACGGACAAGCAGCAGAAAGGTGATAACAAAGGATAAAGAAGAATTATTAATATTCGAAGTCATTATACATAGAGTTCCTCATACATTAGGAAGACAAAACTACAGTTTCTGATATTGCATTAAATGAGAGTTCCATTATGTTTAAGATGTTTTATAATGATAAGCACTCAAAATTAATTTAAAACTTGTTTTTACACCTAAACTGCTTTCAAGGGAGCATGTAAATTAATAACTTGAGTTTGGTGAAAACATATTTTATGTCAAATCACACTTATTAGAGGAAATCCTAATGTTGAAAATAGTATACTCTTCAGATATACTCCACTGTTGAATATATCAGATATGTCTCTCATTATTGGATGTCTATTAATTTGTCAAAAAAAACATAAAGCAATGTAAATATAAAATTTGATTAGTAATTTATTCTATTATTCTAAACTTTTATATTTTTAGAAATATTAAAAATGCTTGTTCTTTAAGGCATTTCGTTTTGAGTTTTTATTGTGATTGTAGCTTATTACAAAACAGGAAAAAATGAAGGCTTGAGGATATAAAATCGAAGAATGTAGAGCATGAGTCAGTTGCTTCTTCAAAAATATTTTTCTGATCAGATGACCAAATTTTTATTTCCTCAAATTGGGCATTTAAGGCTGTTTTGAGTAGGAAATTATTCCTTTGAGCGACTCATCCCTTTGGTGCTCTCACCAGCCTTGGCCCACCTTATTGGAAAACATTAGGATCACAACCTTGTTGAAATTTGCTACAAATAACTGATCTTTTCCCTAGTGATACTCTGTGACCTGTGCTGATTTTTTTTAAGCTAAAGGCATATGCTGTCGAAGGTTTCAGATAATTTCTGCTGACTCAGGTTCATGGTAATATAAATCATATGTCATCAAGCAAACACATAAATAGAATTCATAGAGGAAATCAAAGTGATTTCAGATGCTCATGACAGGCGTACTTCCACTGGACTCCAAAGCTTCATTACTTGACAAGCATCCTGAATATTTGCAGTTACACTTTTCCAGATCAACTGCCTTTGAATGATTTCAGAACTCTGAGCCATTACTAAATGCCAAGGAAAGAAATTGAGCACAGAAAAATTGGACAGACTATCAGGAAAAATTTCCTCATTGAGAAACATATTAAAATGTGGACTAAATATCCTCTCAGGGAAAGGGATGGATGCCATCTTTGAAGCTTTAAAAGTAGGGCTTGACCAACTCTTAGAAAAGAGAATTGAGGGCAGAATTCATTACTGGCAAGAAAGTGAGCTGGATGACATAACGGGTCTTTTCCCTCTGTCATACTAATGGTCCTTTGATGTTTTCATTTAAGTGGTAACTTAGTTTCAAAAGCAGATATTTGAAGTGGAGGGGTGGACTCCAGTTCTGATGGAAATCTCCCCAGAGACAGTTAGGGAATGAAGGCCCCCATTGTCATGTATTGGACTTACTTTTCTATATGACCATGGAAGACTGTTGGACAGCCACCTAATGCACTTCCTGGCACACTCCTATTATGCTTAGTCTCTTTATCCATGTGTCTATCTTACTCAGTCTGGGCCTCTGCTTGTCAGAAAAATAGAAATTTTTTTCTGTGCTTGTTAAGGCAAAGCATGGTGTATGCGGCCATAATCTGCATTCATACAAGGCTGCCAGCTTTCTGTTTATCCTTCTTGTTCTGCCTGCATACCTGTAAATCCAGTGTAGCTGGGTCGAAGGAATGAACATACAAGCAGCTCTTTAGCATGAAGAATGTAATGGCAGTGACTGAGGTAGATTTGAACTGTCACCATCAATCAAAGCCAGAGAAAAGGCCTCTTTCCAGGTGGTGCAATGGCCACTGTTTGCTGGGACTGTTTTCTCCTTTCATCAGGTGCCTAGTGAGAGAAGGTGTGAAGGATTTATACATGAAACATTCCCACATGATTCTCAGGTGAGTGGGCAAAAATTAAGTGGGATTTGATTGCATATAAAGACCTACCCTCTAGTTTTTCCAGAAATTATTTATTTATTTATTTTGATCTCAGCACTCTTGGACCTTATAGACCACCTTGTTCGATTTCGGGTCTTGGGCTAGTGGTGGGTGATGCAGGGGCTCCCAAGCATTCGTTCATTCATGCCTTATCCTTTTCTGAATAGACAAAGGAGTGAAGTAGTGTAATGAACCTCAGCATACATTGTGTTAATTACTCAATAATTATATCAGGCTTTTAGCAAAAAAGATTTTGGATATTTCTAGTTAGTTAATGTAGAATTAACAAAGGCTTTTATAATGGAATCCTTTATAAAGACATATTATTGCTCACTTATTTTTACATCTGGCAGAATCCTAACATTTGTGTTTGTTCTACTCCCACTTGCAGCTCAATAGAACCCTGCAATATACGTGAACGTTTTCTGGAAATTAGGAGGTGAGCACCTACTTATATTCCTTTTCTAAGAGTTCTGGGATTAGAAGAACATCTATCACAGACCAATACAAATAACTGCTAGCATATAACATATGCATTTATACAAATAAATGAACAACTATTTTATATGGCATCAGTCTAAATACAACATAACTCTTTAGTTTGGAATAAGGTAAAATATATAAAATCTATTATAAATGATCAACACTTCCACATTCTTTCCATCTTACCGTTAAGATTTTCATATTCCAAACCACGATAGAAAATATGTTTTTTCCAGGGACTAGACTTACCCAAGAGTATAACTTTAAGCCCAGATTACTTCAGACCCCTGTAGATCGGATCTGCCTTTGGGACAAGAACCGGCCAAAACAGTTTTTCTTGGCAACAGGGTTGAAGTGCAGGATAGAAACGTAAATCTGTTCAGACACATGAAGAAACAAATAAACTACATTAAAGAGGGACAAAATGAAAAGGCAGATGCCAGGGGAAGGTGTAAAAAGGAAAAAAAAACAGATTAGTTGGGGCAGTGTGGACTCTTCAAACATGGAGGAACTCACAGTCATAAATTGCTTAGAAAACTATTGCACTATCTTGATGCAACAAAAAGGAGCATGTCTGTACTCAGCAAGACCTGAGTTCACACCTGGCGGTCTCTCCCTGATTATGGGACACTGGGTATGTTACTTCTCTGCTCCAAGCATCCACTTCTGCATTTTTGAATTAAAACATTTAACTGGACACACAAGCCCACTTTAGTTTTCAGTTTTAATCTGTAGTCCCAACCTGGTGGGTTGTAATATGAGAATAATACAATAAGACCATTTGTGTTGGAGTGTCCCAATTGGTATGGGTCTTATTCTTAGTAATTTCATGAGAACCTAGAATATGAATGACAAAATGGTGGATTCTGAGGAAAGACTCAGAATATGAGGCAAAGCAAGATCCTGATTGACACACAAATAGGAACCTGAATGTTGCTTATTTGATTAAATTCTTGTACAGAAAACACTGGCTTCAGCATTATGAGCTCTAAGCACACAGGAGAAGAACTGAATTAGAAAGAAATAGACTTAGGACTGAGTTAGGGAACCACTGAAATGGTGGGCTAATCATACTGTCCAGGTCTATTTAATTTGACTAATCCAATGAAAATATTGGCAATTATGAGAATTTTATGAGTTAAAAACAGCACAGTTTTCTCCTTAATAGATTATTGTTATGACATTTTGTTTCAGTTGATCAACCAAATTCAGAAATGTTTCTAATATAATTAATTATTACAAAAGGCGGAAATAGGATGGGTTATCCTCATTCATTTTCCAAGCAAGAGATTTCTCAACTGCATATACCTTTGTACATACATTTGCCTGATAGTAAATTAAAATTTTTATAGAAGTCCAGGTATCCTAGCTTTCTGTCAGCAATCTTCAACTATTCTGGTTACCTCAGTGAGTTAGAACCTGGTGTATCAGAGCTTAAATATGTGTTCATTCCCGTCAATTGTCACCAAGTTCCCTACTGAAGAACTGCATACACTACTGGGCTGCCAGAGTGAGGATGAAATGTTATGAACGATTGTTCCCCAACAGAGGGGGCAGTGGTCTGTTTTCTAAGTTAGCCGTTTTGAGAGGTTTAGTTGCATAGACATAAGCTTTAATAGACATGTTTTGACTCTGTCCTAACTGTGGTTCTCCAGCATCTTCTTTTAAGACTTGGCTCTGATGCAAAATTTCAATATATGTTAAGATTAACAGAGGGCTTTTTTGAGATAAAACTTGACATTTGTTGTAGTGACACTGAGGTAGGATTTGTTACTTTCCCTTTACAATTCATAGTCTCAACAATTCTTCTAGAAATTCTCTGGCCTCATTTTTTTAGTTAGAAACATTGTCCAGCTGGAAGATGTATACAGTGACTTTTGATGTCAAACTGCTGGTTTTTAAACATAATGATTAGGCTGATGTCTATGGGAACCTGGGAACCTGTAAACCTGGGCACTGGGCAATAAAAGGGAGATTACTGCTTCTAAGACTTGAATGCTCCTTTGTTAGCAATAGGTCAAATAAGACTTAACTGAGGTAAACCCACTTGAATACTTTTTATTTTTACATTCTCTACCTTCACTGACATTGCCTACCCATTTGATACTGTTGAACCAGCTCTCCTTAGAATAATTTTTCTTTGGCTTTGTATAACTTTACTCCTCCTGACTTACTGAGAATTCTTTCTGTTTTTTCTTAATTATTCTCCTTAAAATATTCTATTCTCTACGTTTTATCCTTCTTTGGTCTCTTATTTAGCTCCATGCTCTATGCATTAAGTAAGCAATTCTCAAATGTTAAGCTAGTGGCTTTCAAATTTGGCTACATATCAGAATCATTTATGAGATTTTCTAAATGCAAGCACCTGGGCTACAACTCTGAAAATTCTGAGTCAGTATTTTTGGGGTAGAGACCAGCATCTATATTTTAAAAATACTTCACAGATAATTCTTATGAACTTTAGGTTTAAGAATCACTACCCTCATGAATTATGTATATTCACAACCAAATAGTCCAAGGATTTTTGAATCTTTATTCCAATCCCTGGCTTCTTATCTGAGCTTTAGACCTGTACTTCAAATCTTCTAAGAAACAGCTTCATTTGGACTTTCCAGTTATTTCAAATACATTATACTCAATCAAACTCATTATTCATCTCTTGCATTCATAGTCTATCTTTTATTTTTCTTTTACATCCAATAAGGTCACCTCCTGGACCAAGGGGTCAACCTCATGCCATCTCAGCTTCTTGTTTTCCTCCTTATTGTTTCCAATCAGTCTTCCATACATACTTGTGGTGGTTAATTTTATGTGTCAATTTGGCTGAACCATGGTGGCCAAATATGTGGTCAAACATTATACTGGATGTTTCTGTAAAAATGTTTTTGGAAGAGATTAACATTTAAATCAGTGGACTTGCAGTAAAGCAGATTACCCTCCATAATATGCATAGGCCTTGTCCAATAAGTTGAAGGCCTGACTAGAACAAAAGGATTGGCATCCCTCAAGTAAGGGATAATTTTATCAGCTGAAATCCTTTGAACTTCAGCTATAGGAATGGCTCTTCCCTGCATCTCCAGACTGGTGGTCCACCCTGCACATTTTAGACTTGCCAGCCTTCCATAATCACATAGCCAATTCCTTAAATAAACATCTCTATGTATACATATATATCTGTATATGTATACACACACACACACACACACACATCCTATTCATTCTATTGGTTCTGTTTCTCTGGAGAACCCTCTAATATATACATCATTCTACCTTGATCTTTCCCTTAAATCAATCTACTCCTTCCATGTCTACTGTTCTCAGTTTGGGCCTCCATCAGGTTTGCCTGGGACACCCCTAACTAGCACCTCACCATTACCAGTCTTACTTCACTCATCAGTTCTCCACACTGCCTTGACCATGATCTCCTAAATCAATGAGTCTCTTTATGTTGCTATCCTACTATTTGGAAAACATGGGCGTTTCACTCCTGTTTCCTGAAGAATTAAACTCTAAGCTTTATATACACAAGACATTTCATAGCATTTCACATCTATGTTTAAGCATTAGCCCTACTCAGTTCCCAAGTTCTCTCTTCTCATACCAGCACACACACACACACACACACACACTTTTCCAGCCAGGGAACTATTTGCCTTCCCTTAACTTGGGTCTTCTCAAGTCATCTTCTCCTCAGAGTCCTCTCAGCTCAGTGATACTGTGCGTATTTCTTCTTCCTGGAATGTGTTCCCCTCGCCTCCATTCTTCACAGGGAACTCCCTCTCATCTTTCAAACCTGGGGCAAATATCCCATTTCCTTGGACCTCTACTTTTTAGAGTGAACCAGAGATCAACTGACTTTTTTACACTCGTGCTCCTGTAGCACATCTAAGACCATGACGGAGACCAGTGGTTGCCACTTCTCGAACAATCAGTAAGAGTGAGGCAGTGCAATATCTCATTTAACCCTCATTTTTATCCTCCTTTAGGGAGGGAGGTTTGGAGAAGTACAGCAAGTTGATGGAGATCACAGTTAGTAGATGGCAGAATATAGGATCGGAAGAGTCCAAAATCTGTGCTTTTATCACTCTTTTGAACTCCCTCTGTTGTAGCGCTGTGAACTGTATGCTGTCTGCTGCTTGTAATTATCTATTTATAGCATTTCTTCTCACTGAATCCCAGGATTCTCCCTATAGGACCCGATGTCTGCTAAAATAAATAAATAATTGGGTTAATGATAACTTGTGGTGGTATTGACATGTCTGCGTAACCACTATGGATTTTTTATTATATACAACTTGCTCTGTAAATTGCTCAAATTTTAAATTATGTAGAAAAGTAAATACTTGTGTTTTAAATTATTTTTTTATTGACTTAGAATCCAACATTTTAGAGATAAAAGGAATCTTCAGGATCATTTAATATAATTCACTCATTGTATATATTTGTAAGCTAAAGAGTGGAGAAAGTAGAAGGATTATTCAAAGTCATAGCTAATAGATGATAAATCAAAGAGCACCTGGGTTTCCTATAGCTAGATTAAGTTATCTACTACTTATAGTTTTAGAAATGTATTACATTCCCCCCAATTTTTTGGGCCTCAGTAATATATTGCTTCAAATCTTAATTTTAAAAGATATTCTATTATATCATCTTTTGTGTATGTTTTACTTGTTACATACTCCCTATGAGAGGAAAATTTTAATTCAAAACACTTGTGCACGTTTCTTTTTAAAATCTACTTCCAAGTTACCCTTTGTGTTGAATATCACTTTATACATGTTAAGGAAACTACATCAGTTATATTATACAAAAAATTTAGATGTCCATTTAAATACAGTTTTAGATAGTTAAAATCACACTTTTTATTCAGTTTAAGATTGATGTTGTCCCTTTAAAGTGAGAGGTTCTAATTTCAGAACATTTACCAAATGGCTAACTAAGACAACAACTGCTACTTCCATTCAAGGGGTCAGCTGTCTACTATTAACAGTCCTCTCATTGCCACAGGCTAAGGGAAAGCAAAGCCTCATATACTCTTCCAGTCAATAATGCTCCAACCAAAGTAACTAGTTCCTTCCTTAAGTTTTAACCTTTAGTGTACCCTCCAGTGAAAATCTGTAAGATCTTTCCCTTCCAAAATACCAATCACAACTACCAAATCATTCTGTTCACTTCTAGCTGAGGACTTCTGTTAATTTCTTATAGCACTGGTATTTACTCTGCAAAAGGTAGAGTTAGGAGGTAGTAACTGCTTGATGAAGAAACCCTAATAATGGCACATTTCCCAATTTGTGTGTTGACTACAGCAATCTCTAGGCTTCAGGTATTATAAGAGATGAATAGACCTGCTAAATTGGAGACCCAAGTAATACATTTCTGTCTGTCTTCCCTTCACTTTAAAAATAAAAGGCATATACAAAGGACTTCTCTGGGCTCAATACAAAAACCAAAGGAAAATGTTGTTTTCATTATCCATCTTGCAACATATCAAAGAATATTACATTTCCCCTTAATTCCAAGCAAACCATTTTGCTCTTCTAGGACTCCAAACTTTTGAAATGTTTAGTTATGTTTTATTTTTGCATTCAGTTATTTGGTTAAAAGAAAAACTGAGAAGGAACCTCTGTGTTCTCCTTTCACAGCTGTGATTAGAGAAAAATAAAAATCTGGAGTAATGAAATTTATAGAACTGTGAATCACATTCCATTTTCAGAGTCTGAAAAATCATGGAGAGTAAGAAACTTGACAAAGAGATCTTCGTTACTCTTTCACGTGGACATTAATTTAGTTGCTCTACTTATGTTATCGCAAACTTCTGGGGGTGCCTTAATGGGTCGTTGAGATAACTATGCTCACATGCCTCTTTTGAGAAAGTAGCAACAGGTGTTACTGGTGTGAGATACTGTGCAGGCTGAAAATGCAGTCCTATTTCTTTGGAAATCTTTGACTCCTCAAAAAAATATGTGAAAAGCAGCCCCCAGATGGGTCTGTGCTCCAATTTGATTTTATTTTAGAATTGCTTATGTTACTAGGATTTATGAGTGTTGCTTCCCTGAAAGAATGGCATATCTTTCGGCTCTCAGCATGGACTTTAATGGAAATAGTGTGCTTTTATAGAATAAAACTTCTCTGAAGCCGTGCCTAAAGCTGTTTCAAACCAGAACCTCTACATTGTGTCTGGAAAATCACTAGCAGAGAAACAGACGAGAAAGGGAGTAAATCTGTTTTTTGAATCTTTCTGAAACTTCCTGTGCAACTTTCTTGCTAGGATTTTTATTCCATGGTAGCTGTAGGATATCAGTGATTTGCATTTTGTAAAGTTATCCTGTGTGTTTTTTATACCCCATATCTCTGTTTCAGTTATGTGTTCAACAGCTGTACCCCACATGACCACTAAAGGAGCTTGTCAAAAAGCAAAACCTTTTACAGATAAAGACTTATAAAACTACAGTCAAACCTTAATTACCCAATAAAAGTCATGAAGTGGCTGATGTTCTGAAACAACGGATATTTCTAAATATCTGACATTCATTAGCCTACTGTGATTTCATACAGAAGATGTACCTTTCAAATCAAGTTTAAATTAGGTAATTAAATGTAGCTGATATTCCTTGAATACAGCAGTGGAAAAGAAGCCTTAGGTTGTACTGGAGGGGCATACCTATGACATGCTACACTTGCAGATAACAGAGATGAGTTTTCCTCAAAGATTTTCTTCATTATCCTTTGGTTTAAAATATCCACTCCAAATGCACATTATTTTTAGTCTAAGCTAAATTTTGATTACTTTACAAATCTATTTACTGAGAATCACAGAATCTTATATTTGTTACAATCTCTCTTAGAGTTACCTCAATAAGTTATCAGCCATCTCTGTTCTCTCCAGGAATAAAAAGTTCATTGACTCATAAACCTGACCATTCCTATGAGGAATAATTTAACCTCAGAAGATGCTGGCACAAAAGGTTAAATTTATTGTGTATAAATCTAAAGAATATTCATTCTCCATCTTAGTTTAAAATAAATATTAATAATTAGTTGAACTAGCTAAAGCTCTTATTTTTTACATTTAAATGGTTTGTATCAGTCATACTTTATATAACACCATGTAAAATTTATGTTAAATAAATCCAATAAAGCAATTAATACAAAATGATAAAATTATAGTTTAGAAATATAGTTCTTTTTTTTCTTTGCCCTTATTTAACATGATTATTATACTATTATATAATAGTACTTACCCCATGAAGGCCAATTTACAGTAAAACATACCATGACAACATTCTGTTTTACGAATCATTTGTGTCCAGTTTATTTATGAGTTCAGTTTAGATTCTTATAATTTTCTGAATTTCATCTTACCCCATGAAACATTTTGCAGAAAGGTTGGAAATTTTTGCTTCATAACACTTTCCTTCCTCTTCTATCTTTCCCTATTCCCAATGCCAGATAACCTTATTTATCTTGCTTTACTGAGTGGATTCAAGGTTTCTCTTTCTCAGCTAAAAATAACAATAGTCTTTAATTGAATTCATTTTGTGTATTAGCATCTGTTATGGTTGCAAATCTAAGTTATCTAAACTTAACAAGCCAGAAGCTTTGCCAAATTAATATCCAATAAATCATAAAATACGCTTGACTGAAACAAAGAAAATAAACACAGATTGCATTCTACTTCCAACTGTAGAACCATGGTCTTTCCTTTTAAATTTTCTTTTAGTTTGAAGTTATTGAAGAAAGTTGAAATGAAGGTATATAATTAAATGGTAAGGCATTGCAACATATATAATGTACTTTTCCATGGTTTGTCATGTCTTAACATATATAACATATCTTAGGGGAGCAGCTGTATAATTGTGAACTTTCTGGAAGTCATGAGGCATAAAAAAAGTATACATGTCCTATGAAACATAATTTTAATGGGAAGTTTTGCTTGAAGCGCAAGTCAACTTGTACTGTGATCGTTTTTCATATGCAGTGGTTCTCCAAAAGATATGTCCACATCTTAATCTCTGGAACCTCTGACGATTACAAGAAGTGTAATTAAGTTAAGGACCTTGAACTGAGACGATCCTGTTGGGCCCTAAATTTAGTAACAAATATCCTTCTAAGAGGGAAATGGAAATCTGTGACCAACAGAAGAGGAAAAGACGCAGCCAGGAAAGTGACGTGAAGGCAGAGGCCGAGCAGAGAGCGATGCCGCTGCAGACCGAGGGATGCCGGCTGCCCCAGAAGCTGGCAGCCGCAAGGGACAGATTCTGCCCCAGAGACTCCAAAAAGAGCACGGCCCTGCTGACCCCTTGTTCTGGACTTATGGCCTCCAGAACTGTGAGAGAACACATTTTTGTTGTTGTAAGCCACCAGTTTGTGGTAACTGGTGACAGCAGTTGCTGGACACCAACACATCATATGATCTCAATAGTTTAAGTATGTGTTCATCAAACCCACTAGCTACAAATTCCATGTGGGAAGTCACCACCATGATTTTGCTGATTGCTGTGTTTTGTATAGCTAGCCCGTGGAGGCAGCATACCTAGCAAGCAAGGTATCTATGCACATGGCTGATAATTTTTAAATGAGTATGTTTCCCAGTCTTCCTCACAGCTGGATGTGGTGTAGGGACTATTTTGTACCAAAGGGATAAAAGCACATGTGAGGTGGTAACTACAGGGATGTGCCCTTAACAGGAGGGCGCATAGTAACGGATGGGCAGGAGCTACCAACTTCATAGGTAATACATCTGTTCTGGTGCAGGATGAGATTAATAGAGGCAGTGCGGAGAAGAGCAACATCATAAAAGTGCAACACAACTACACAGACTTTTCCCTGAGAGAGAGGGAAGAAGTACTACTGCTTTTTTAATGCTGGGGCAGGGTGGTCACAGCTGATCCCGATACACATTGAATAATTGGCCCATGTTGAATATGTTAAATTAATTTATAAAATTAGTCAGCGTAAGTATTTTATATCAGGTGACCATTTACTGTAGAGAGTGAATTTACTTGAAATATTCAACTGAAATATTTTTTGTCCCATCTCCCCCTCACCTGCACATCAGGTGATAAGAAATTATTTATTTATGAGTTTAATGGAAATATATGCATTGTATTTTTATTTTTCTGCCTCTTACATGCAAGCCACAAAGTAGTGTTACTGATTGCTTTGAAATGTTCATTATGAATTCATAACAGCCGAGTACCAATTCTAATTCATCAGCCGTAATACTAGACTGTGAATTTTTACTGAAAAGACCCTGTAATTATGTCAATACTTACTATTTCAAATCTGTAGAATTAAATTCTTCCTACGCTAGTTCCATTAACCCACCTATCCAAGTATATTTTGAAAAAATTGATTTTAAAGATACTTATGCATCCAGGGTAGGTACCTACTACCTCCATAAAAATATTGACTCTCTAGAATTTAATTTTTACTTGTTGACTTATAGCTTCATGCTTTTCAATCAGTATATGTTATATTGATTTGTCTTTTAACCCAACAGAGAAGTTTCTCCCGGCACAACTGGGTGATTGTACATTTTCTGGGATTTAAATAAATTCTATACCCAAGGTTCATTTTGTTGCCTTTTTTGAAATGCCAACCTAATGCGTTACTGATCGATGACATTTTACACTACATTTTCATAGGTCTATGGAAGATCTTCCTTTTCATTGCATATTCTTAAGACAGTTTTGTCCAGATGGATGCCAGAAGTAACACAACTAATTGAGACCTTCTAGTGAAATTCTTGTGGGAAAGTCTGGTACATAATCAAGCAACTTTTTTCCTCTCTCTTGCCTTTTTTCTCCCCATGGAGATACATGATCATCTTCCCATCAGTTCTCTTCAGTAAAGAATATCCTGGTCTGTACAAGCAGAATTAGTCATCCGTCTTTTGTTTCACCACTGAATGCAATTGCATCGTTTTTATAAATTTTACTTTTGGAGAAAAACTGAACAAAAAGCATTCATGAAAGTCCTGATATATGGTAGTTTCTAGAAACTACTGATATTCCTGAAAAATTCTGGAGTTCTTGGTGCCTGAGAAGGGTTCCTATGTGCCAAAGGAATGAGGCAGAATACTTGCGGGGTGAGGATGAGGTGCAGAGGAATAGTCCAAGGCCTCCCAGGCAGGTGGGATGGATGAGCGTGATGTCTAGCACACATGTTGGGATGGCCAATCTCTGGGTGGACCTGATGGAGGTTAACTTTATACAAATATTCAGCTACCCAAGAAAAACAGATAATTCTCAATTGCTGAATCTCCATGGAAAAATTGTCCTGGATGGATTCACTTGTGGATAAGTTCAGGAAAGAAAGTATATCACCTTCTTCGTTCAGGGTGTTCAAAGAAGATATAAGTAGTAAAGAAGTTGGAATACATGCAGAACGTTAGAGTGCTTTAGATCAGGCTGGGAAACATTACAGTGAGGCATGCGCTTTTTTGGCTCTATATTGATTGAAGTTACTAGGTCAGTATTCAGAATGGAAATGTTTAAAGTGTGGCCTCAGATCTCATGATTTATTCCTTTTTTAGATCTTTTCCAGGAGTTTTCCTATGTGCAGTCAGTGTATTTCCCACTTTTTGAAATATATTAAGACAGTGTCCTTGTCTGATTTCAGCAATCTGTCTCACACAATTAGTAATAATTTTTATTTTCCATTATAGAACCACAGATTACTTTTCCACATCAGTATCTAACTGAACCAGACATTAAAAACCGATTCTTGTGAGCCCCACAAAGCAATGTTGAGAGCTATTTTGCAGCAAAGCGCTGGTGATGTTGACCTTATTTATTGTTCAACTGCCTCAATGTAAGATTCTGTAGTCAGTTTCACAAAAATCACGGCAAAAGCTGCAGACAGACTACTTGATTCACTCCTAACCACAAGAAATGGACATGCATTTTCAATTCCAACTAAGCATTTAACATCTGCTTGTTATGGCCTTTCCAAAAACCTGACAGAAATGTCATCAATGAAACTGAGAAGAAAATATTTCTGACAGACTTTTTCTTTGGCTTTCCTGGTATTCCATTTGCCAAACTTATAAAGAAAAAAAAGTCTTGCTCTCCTGGACTTTCCAGATATTTACTTTATTTTTAAAAAATGAGGAAATCTTGGATCAGTAGCAGAAGATGGGATTGCAAAATGAGCTGCTATAATAATCAGAACTAAGGAATAACTTATGTTCTTGGCTGCCACCATCGCCTAGGGTACTGACTTGGCTCTGAAATAATAAAAGAAGTGAAGTGAATGGTCTTAGCAATTTCTAAAATTCCCCTGAAGTAGTTGACAGCTTAAAATGTCAAGCCTATATCTTTCAGGGCAAAAGTTTAAGTAACAAATACATAAATACATATATCTTTAACTCAGGATACAGTATTGAAAAATTGTTCTTCATGTTAATGAGATGGACCTGGTCCTTTTAAAAAAGGAAACTGGTTTCCTGTCATATACTGTGTCTAGGCTCTCAGGGTAAAAGTTATTTATTAGCTTAACCACATAACCACATAGCTGCATTACCCTATACTCCCTGCCATCAGGCAGTTGCCACTCAGCTAATAAGTTTCAGAGCTGGAATGTAAGCCCAAGTCTTATTTAACACAAGTCCTTCTGCATGATGACCACACTATCCTGGTCCACAGGACAGAATGAAATTTCTGTACTGAGGTGTAATGTGAGCATGGGATGATGTGCGGCAATCAAGCATATTAAGTGCCCTGCGTCTCTTCTGCCACTCTTCCTGTTCACTCAGGCTCCTTCCTATCCATTCATTACACTGGAGCAAAGAGTAGGCTTGTAAATAAGTACCTTAGATTATTCACCCTTCTATTTGTTTTGTAATTGTTCATTTCGAACATTTGAACCATAGCCACATGAAAACAGTTATATAATGAACTCCCAGATACACAGCTTCCATAACTACCAAATCATGGTCCCCTTCCCTCTGTATTATTTTGAGACAAATCCCAAACAATGTATAATTTCATCCATAAATATTTCAAGTTGTAGCTCTAAAATATAAGGACTTCAGAAAACATAACTATAATCATAGTAATACTCATCTGAATAAATGAACAGTGTTTCCTTAATGTAATCAAGTGTCTTGTCAGTGTTCAAATTCCCTTGGGTGTCTCACAGTTTGTTTTCAAAAGTTGATTGGTTTGGTACAGAGCCCAAGTAAGTTCCGTGACTTAGTACCCTACTATTGGTTTATGTGGGTCTTAAGTCTCTTTTAATCTATTGTTTTGTCTTCAACCTCTGTTTCTGTTTCTCTCTCCTGTCTCTCTCTCTCTCTCTTTTCTGCAACTTGTATATTAAGAAAATTGGATGAAACTTGTCCCATAGTCCAGATTGTTTTGTCTCCCATGGTGTTCCTCTGTTTTCACTGTTCCAGTGAGTTGGTAGTAAGCTTTAACAGTCTCAGTCAGATATAGATTTGACTAAACTACTTCATAGTTGCACTTACATATTACAATTAGGACTTACATAATGTTTCTGGAAGACTTTATTATTTAAATCTTCATACTGAGCAAAGATCACCTTACAAGTGTGATAGATATCATGAAATTCATTGAAGGCCCAAACAGAGCAAAAAGATGGAAATTATTTCTTCGCTGGAGCTGGAATATACCCATTCTTCTGCGCTTGGACATCATTCCCCTTGGTTCTCAGGCTTTTGGAGTTGGACTGAAAAACACCACTGGCTCTCCTGGTTGCAGATAACAGATCGTGCTAATCATGGTCTCCGTAATTATGTGAACCAATTCCTATAATAAATCTACTCTTATTATATCTCTATTCTATTGGTTCTGTTCTCTGAAGAACCCTAACTAATATATTCCTCATTTCTTTTTCTAGCTGCATAGTACTCCATTATATAGAAATACCATTTTTAATTCAACCAGATCCCTGTTAATGGGAAATATTGGTTCTTTCCAGTCTTTGGCTATTTCATATAGTACAACAATCAATAGCCTTATATATTCGATTCATTGTTTTCCTGCCAGTGTATCTTTCTGGGTGAGCTTCTTAGAGGTGGGATTTCTGGGTTAAAGGATAAATGTACATACATACCAATCTGAGACTAAACCCCTCTCACACGCTAAAACCCTTATGTTCAATGGGTGTTGATTATTTCTAGGGGGTGGAAAATAAACTTTTCACATAAATGCAAGATCCTATACAGTCTTCTCCTAACTAGTTTTCTGGCTTCAGTGCCACCGTGATTCCCCTCATCCTCTGCTCCAATCACGCTGGCTTTCATCTGTTCCTCAAAGTGATATGCTGTCTCTCTACAGAGTTTAGATTTAAAAACTCTCTTGTCATTCCTGAGCCCGAGGAACCACTACTGATCATTCTGAGCTCAGCATAGAAATCATTACTTCAGGGCAGCATCCTTGGCCTCAGAATTCAGGCCAGGTTCCTTTTTTACTCACTCTTATAAACCCATGTTCCTTTCTCTCATATAAGGCAACTCAGTTTCCATGTATATATCCAATTTTTTGAATGCCCACCTCCCAATAATAAGCTCCAAGAAGAATAGTCATCTTGCCTGATTTTGCTTAGTTTTTTATGTGTAGCAACTTTTTAGTCTAGAGCATAGTTGGCACTTAATAAATGTTTCCCAAATAAATAAATAAATAAATGGGTATAGCATTAGCTTATACTTTGACACTGGTGACCTCATATCATCAAAAGTGCTTTTGTATAACCTTGATGCTAAAACATTCAGGATCACAGACTACATTTTTTATCCTAGTAACTTCATAGACATTTATTAGTTCATTAATATTTATTGAATAACACATAAATGATAGATACATGAACACATTTCTTACATGGTCAAGAAACTTATAATCTACAGAATGTAGTACAAAGAATAGTGCAAACATTTTAAATGATTTGGAAATAAATACCAGGCAAGTGCTGAGAGTACAGAAGAAATGCATTCTGCTCTATGTCGAGGAGATGGGGGAGTATATGAGCCCTGCTGCTGAAAAAGTCCTAAAGAATATGAAGGAATGAGCCAGGTGAAGAGGAGGAAAGGCATAAACATAGTAAAAAAGGCACATTTTACGTTTGGGAAAGAGCAAGTAGGGTATCATTTATTATATGAGATAAGAAAATGAAAATTAAGCAGGAACTTTGACTTTTTATTCTGTAGCGGCTAATGAGTTTGATGTAAGAGCTTGCTTGCACTCACCTGTTGTAGAATACGTGTATGTTTATGGTCCAAAAAACTTAAACTGTGACATAACTAGATTTACAATGCCCCAACAGTCCATGTGTCTTATTCCTTCATTACTTTTACCATCTCCCGAGTGATGTAACCGAGGGAGATGAAAAATAAAAGATAAGTTTACTGGTGGTGTTGATGCAGGTGTAGAACTGCTTTCAGAGCCATATTGCCCTTGAAAAAAGATACAGTAACAAATTTCAACCTTGAGAACAGGAATTGTGTCAGGTTGTCTCTAACTATAAATGGTACCTCTAGTGCATACAAAAAAAAAAAATCCGCTTCAGCTTGTGAGAAGGCTCCGTGGTCCCCTTTTATTACCCTTACTTAAACTCTGGTGGTAATGAAAGCGGCAATATAAGGCAAAAATTCCTAATGGTGCCTACATACACTGCTGATGAGACCATGAGAAAACATATATATTTTAGGTAGGAATACAAAAGGAAGGGAGAAATTTGGAAATACCTAGGAAAATTACATATTCTCTTAACCGTTGACTCAGAAATCCCACCTCTAAGAATCTAACAGCCCTGGAGGGTTCACCAACCAGACCAATCATTATCCTGAAATGGAAGGAGACTCCCAACACTTGGGAGGATAGAGAGAAGACCTCTATGATTTTAAATGGAGAAGTGTAATGATCATACTGGCTTTTTTATAAGGAGGTGTTTTTATTTATTTAATTACTTTTAATATTATTAATTTTGTGTCTCTTTTCCCCTTCACCTATTTAACCCACCCAACCAAAACCCTTTCCCATGGTTACCACCAGTCACTTCTCAATATCTATGAGTCTATTGCTGTTTTGTTAATTTTGTTTTGTTTTTCATACAGATCCACATGTAAGTGCCATCATATGGTGTTTGTCTTTCTTCACCTGGCTTATTTCACTTAACATAATGCCCTCTAGGTCCATTAATGTCGTCACAAATGGCAGGATTTCTTTCTTTTTTATGGCTGAATAATATTCCATAGTGTATATGGACCACATCTTCTTTATTCATTCATCTTTTGATGGACACTTTGGTTGCTTCCATATCTTGGCTATTGTAAATAATGCAGCAATAAACATAGGGGTGCATATGTCTTTTTGAATCAAGGATTTTGTTTTCTTTGGGTAAATTCCTAGAAGTGGAATTACCGGGTAGAATGGTATTTCTATTTTTACTTTTTTCTGAGGAGCCTGCATACTGCTTTCTACAGTGGCTGCACCAATTTACATTCCTACCAACAGTGGAGGAGTGTTCCCTTTCCTCCACATCCTTACCAACACTTATTATTTTTTATCCTTAGGATTGTGGCCATTCTGACTTGTGTGAGGTGATAACTCATTTGGGCTTTGATTTGCTTTTTCCTGGTGATTAGAGATGTGGAACATCTTTTCATGTGTCTGTTGGCAATTGATATGTGAAAAATGTCTATTCAGGTCCTCTGCCCATTTTTTAATTGGGTTCTTTGTTTTTTTGGTGTTGAGGTCTACAAGTCCTTTATGCATTTTGGATGTTAACCCTTTATTGGTTATATCATTTACAAATATAGTCTCCTAAACCCACAAGTTGCCTTTTTGTTTTGTTGGTGGTGTTCTTTGCTGTACAGAAGCTGTTTGATATAGTTCTGCTTGTTTATTTTTTCTGGTTTCCCTTGCCTGGGAGACAAATCCAGAAAAAAAGTATTCATGCTTATGTTCAAGAGATTTTTGCATATGTTTTCTTATATTATGGTTTCATGTCTTACATTTAGGTCTCGCATTTGCTTTTTAGGAAAAAACACTTTAACAGCAGTATGGAAGAGAGATTACAGAGGTCAGTTTAGATCATAGTCAACAAGATTTTTCTGTAGAGGGCTAGATAATAAATATTGTTGGCTTTGTGTGACATATGGTCTCTCAACTCCTCAACTCTGTTGTTGTATTGTGAATGCTGACATAGACAATAAGTAAATGATAGGTATAGCAATATTCCAATAAGGCTATATTTTCACAAATTGGCAGTAGTGGGGCTAGACTTTGCACATAAGCTGTAGTTTGCCAACTCATGGTTTAAAGGACATTCCAAAATTTACCTAGATGAGAGATTCTGGTGGCATGAAGAATAGTGGGAATGAAGAGAAATGGCACACAAAGGTGGCTGAAACAAAACAAGTTGGTAATTTGTTGGTGTGGGATAGAAGGGAAAGAGAGACACTAAGGACAACAGCCAGATTTTTATTTAGGAGATGTGGAACATCAGTGATGCCACTAATCAAGGCAAGGTATGTATAAAGGAATAGTTGGTTTTGAAAAGGAGCATGTTGAAGTCCGTTTTGAGCACGTTGAACCTGAAGGGTCTCTGAGACATAAAGTGGAGCTGTGATTGGGCAAATGGGCACAAAGATGGGTACTCCAGAGATAGACCAGAGCTGGAGAAAAAAATTGAAAATCATTGTGCTTTGACATAGTTGAATTAAGGGAGAAGGTACATCTGACCACCAGGGAAGACCCAGATTAGGAACACCTCTTTGTGCTCCCACAGTACCTGGTACTTCATTCATTTCAGCACTCAATTATAATTGTGGTGGCTTCATATAATTGTCTTTTCTGTATTTGTCATTAGACTGAAATCGGCATGAGGGAAGAAACTTTCTATGTCTTCTTTATTATGATTTAAGCTATCATACTAAGCTCTCTAAGTAGTTTAGAATGAATAAACAGCAAGAGAGGTGATAGAAAATTCAGAGGATTCTACTACCATAAAAATCAAATAAGGAAGAGTTAACTGACTGCATTAAGTGTTGTAGATAAGAAGAGGAAGGTGAGCCCTTCCTTTGATGTTAGCAATAAGGAGGTTATCGGTGGCCTTAATGAGAATAAATTTAGCTGGTGATAGTAGAGGGAATATAATTCTAGTATAAATGGGAATGAATGGATAAAGATTAAACTGAATATTTTTTTAATAAAGAAAAGCTTTCAAGTAATAAAGATAGAAAATAAAGCAATAATTATAAGTGTATATGGGAACAAGGCTTTTTGTTCTTATAGTTTATTTTTATTGGTTTAGTTTTTTATTTTGCTTAGTTTTTAATGACAAAGCCAATAGAGTAGAAGCAAGTGCAGGCCTGCAGGGACCCAGAACACGGCAGATGACTTAGCCTGAATGACAAGGCACACAGAGGTGTTATCCAAGGAGACAATGGGAAGGAGACATGGATAGGTTTAGATGTGGATCATCTTATGGGTGGGGGAATTAGTATTTTTGACTTAGGGGAGAAAAAGCTTCCTGTTCCCAAAGATAAGGTAAACTCCATTCATAGATAGAAGGCAGAGATTTTGGGAATAACCAGGAATCTGTCAAAGCATACAACTGAGTTTTAGTTTGATAAAATACTGTAGTAACTAACTGTGTGATGTTTGGAAAACAGTAAAGGCTTAGCAGTGCAGACCTACGAGTTACGTTTGTTTTGTGTTCAAATTTCAATTCCTCCAATCACTATCTTTGTAACTGTGCATGAGTTATTAACTTTCTGAGGTTCAGTATCTTTTGCTGTAATCTATCTTCCTCATTGGTTTGTTGGAGGAATTAAATGAAAATAAGTAAAGCACATTTTTTTAGCAGTTGATATATTGCAGGCGCTGTATGATATATGCTGTGTAATATAAGTATTCTTCCCTTGAAATAACTAGAATAAAATTCTGGAAAGAAGGGTGTAATCATAGGTGCCAGATTTATTTTGGTTCAGTTTCAATTTGAATATTATACCTAATTTAGATTTAAAAAGGTGAAAGATAATGCCAAAGAATTCCAAAAATTCCAAAAGAGAGGTAAGCACTTGGTTTTTAAGAATTCTAGAATTATTTGAATCTAGTACTGTGAGACTGAGTAAACTGTAAGTCTTGTGATTCGCTTAAGTCAACACAGAAATACTGAAAGATCTAAAATGTAAAAAGTCTGTTTTGCAGTTCTTGGAGTATTCCAGTGAAGGAAATAAGCATCTGAAGAATCTTTAGCAACTGATCTCATTTATCAAAAGAAAAAACAAAAACAAAAAAACTGGTCCACAGAGAAACATCCTGTTATTACGAAGTCATTGCCCAAGTTCTCTCAATGTGAGTTCGCATCTATCAGAGGGCGAGGCAGGATTCCAGTGACCTTGGCCTGATGGTCTTCGGTTGGCTGGAAGTGGGGCGCAGCTGTGGACAAGTCCTCCAAGTCTCCAGTTTGTCACTGGATTTTTTTTTTTGCCGAAGACAAGATGTAATCCTGATAATTTATCAGCCTGTAACATATAGACACATTATGCCAATAGGGAAAAAAACCTTACTTTTAACAAAACTTCATCCATCTACTCAAAATAACTTGGATTTCTTGTGACTAATGGTATAACTTTATTAGTTGATTTACAATTATGATTTAGAATTTATCTCAGGTAAGAGGCTATAAGGTGTGATTTCACCAAACTGTAGTTGTTTTTAACTGGGGAGCAGTAGAGGCATCCACTGTAGTATAGAAGTGCGAGCTATGGAGACAGAGGGCTGACAATAAGTTTACCTAGCCCTTTGTTAGCACTGTGATCTTAGGCGAGAAAATTGACCTTTCCAAGCTCTGTCCTCATGAGCAAAATTAGGAAGATAATAAACATATTTCAGGGTTCTGAGGTGATCAAAAAAATATGACTGAGTACTTTGAAAAAAGTAGATGCTTCCCTCTATAATCATAATTATTTACTACAATTAGGAAGGGGGTAAGAAATAATAAACTTAGATATATTGAGGGATAAAGTATAGTCTCTTTTAAATGTTATATAACTATGCATGTGTTAGTAACACATGACTAAAAGTGGAAATTTATTATGTTTTAACAAAATGAATAAATATAAGCTTATATTACATTTTTTAGGCAGGAAAATAGATAGTGTTGGGAAGGAAAGGACTCGGCTCGGTGTCGCAGGGAAGTCAGATGAAGTGAGACGAGAGACCAAAGTCAAGAAAGCAAAGTAAGTTTTAATACACTCTGCATCGAGTAGCAGAGTGGGCCTGCCTAAGGTGAGACAGGCAGGCCTGGATGCTTATTCTGAGCAGGGCAGACAGGTCCTTGATTGACAGCTGTCCGCTCTCTAGGCTGGCTCTGACTGGTGAGATGGGGACAGGGGCTGTTCTGTGCCTGTGCCTCTGATGTTTCTTCTCTGGGGGGACCCTGGACATTTCCTGAGTCACCCCTGGATCCTGTGGCTTCGTCTGATTAACTCTCTGAGTCGTTTCTGGCTTTCTGGTTCCACCTGATCAACTCGCTGAGTCATTTTTGGGGGGCCCTCTCTCCTTTCCATCCCGCTCATTTCTTTCTGTCTAACATGAGCAGGCTGGAAAGAGAACAAGATAGTAAAGCCCCCTAGAAAGGACTCAGCTAACCAGTTAAAACTAGAAATCCAGAAAAGACTCAGTTAATGAGTTAATCAGTTAAAGCTAGGTCAAGAGCAACTTGGCCTTGAAGGTCTGAATATTCCCCAGATAAGGAAAAGTATCTAAGCAAACCCATGTCCTCACTGTGTCTATTAGATCATTGTAAGATTTACTCTAGCCTGCTAAAAGGCCCACCTATAAACAGCATAATAAAGACAGGGAGATCCCATCTTAAAGCCAAAATTACATTTTGGAAAAAAAAACCCAGGAAGTTAGGAAGAAAGATTCTTAACATACTCTTTAGTAAACAACAAATAACTCTGTCCACCTTGAAGAAGGGGCAGACAGTCTTAATTGATAAGCTAATTTTGCAGAATTACCTAGAGGACTGATAAGACACTTAATGTCTCATCAAAGATACTTGAGACCACTTAACAAGTCCACACCCCTAGCCCTTTGTCACATTCCTAAAATATCATTAAAAGGGGGAACCCCCAACCTTTCAGTGCGCTCCTCTCTCAGAGGTCGCCCACTTTCTAAGTGCATAACTTTAACTTTTCCCAACCTTTCAGGGAGCTCCTCTCTCTCTGAGGTCTCCTGCACTTTCTCTCTAAGTAACTTCAAATAAAACTCTTACTCTGCTTCACTACTGTGCCTCTGCTCTTCAATTCTTTGTCGCGGTGGGGACAAGAACCGAGCAAAATACGCAACACCTCTCCCCCAACACATTCATCGGAAATAAATACTCATTTCCAGAAAGTCATGAAGCTTTTTAAAAATAAAATAACAATAAATTGTGCTTACATTTTACTTATATAAATCAGACACCAAATATAACCGAGGTATGATTAAAGAAACCTAAGGAAAATCTTTTTAGGTTGAATATATGACTGATAAAAGTGGAATTTATTTCAGAAGGAAACCGTTTATAGTAATAAAATTATATACCTAAAGCTATTGCTATTTTTATTTTACTTTTGTTTATTATAATAATTTGTATGCAGTTCTAGCCAAGGCTAATATTTTTAAGGCTGAAATGGAGATGTGCCTTTAGGTTACTTCAGGGCTATAATTCCCTACATGTTCCACACTAATCAGATATGGGGAGAATAAGACAGTTTGATCAATGAGGAAACTGGACATTTTTAGCCAATCTATGCACTAATAGAAAATATCACTTTGCCAAGTTAGTGTAGTACATGCCTAACCCTTTCCCTTTAATCTCAAAGTAAAATTCATTCTGAATTCTACTTATAAAACCAAATACAGTACAAGAAAAACCATTTAATATTCATGAAGGAAACCTTAGTACTTTGTTTTTGCACGTCAAAGATGAAAATCATGCAAACAATTAAACGGTAGGACATTATTTTGCTTTACCATTTAAAATATGTCATATAATATTATTCAGCAGTCTGTGACATGATTAGGGAAATCTTCCCTACTACTCTAAACATATAGAGATGTCAGATAAAATATAACTAATTTTTAAAAATACTTACTTGAGCTGGAAGTTAAGGGCATGAAATCACTCAATTACAGACACAAGAAGGAATGTAAAATTATATAAGGAGGAAAACCTAAAGGCAAATATCATGGCATATTGAAACTAGGTATTCAAAGTACAGTTTCAAGTAGTGCTTCTGTAATTCCCAAATGTTCATAAATGTAAGTTCTGGCTCTTGAGCTGTGAAAGATAGTGCTGACTGGGATTGAGTGTACATATGTATAGCCTATGTACATTCAATCTATGACCAAGAGATAAACCAGAGTACCCTATGTAAAGGCAAGAGCTTATATTCTGTGAAACAGGAGTCACAAAATTTTCACCCAGTACTGCCAAGATGTGCAAGAAACAGAAAGAGAACTTACTTTTTATTCAGGCATAGCTGGAGAAAGGATCACTCACCCAGAGAGAAAGTGGAGTCACAGCTAACACTCTTCAAGCAATGCATTAACCTCAAACTGAGTAATTAACATCAATAACCATAAAATCTCACTTGTCCCAAAATGACAGATGTTAGGGCCTGAAAAAGGCTATTATGAAACCACATTAGAAATGCCTTCCTATCCTAGAGTACCTGTTAAATCTCACAGTAAACTCTGAAGGTGAGCTCAGTAAACCTTCACAAACAGCCAAGAGAAGGACAACAGATACAGATATGACAGAATTCATGCACAGATAGTTGCAGATAATAGAGACTGTCTGAAAGAGAGACTTTCAGTAAATGTCCAAGGATTTTTCATAACACTAAAGGCATAGAATCCACAAGGCAAAAGATGGTTATGGGAAAAGAACAGTAAGGGTGCAAAGGAATCAAAGTAAATGTACAATAATGGGAAATACATCATTAAAATAAACTTAAGTAGAGCAGAAGAAAGAATTGGAAGATATGTCTGAAGAAATGACTGAAAACACATCACATAAAGATGGAAAATAAGAAAAATTAGGAGACATAGAGGTTAAAAATGGATTAAACAGTATACATTTAATTGAAGTTCCAAAAGGATAAACATGGGAAATAGGAAAAGGCAGTATTTAAGGAAATAAAGGCCAGTGATACATATTTAAAGGGTGACATGCATCCTTAGATTAAAAAAAAAACCAAGCAAGATTAAACATTTAAAATGACTGTACAAAAATTCATATGGAACCACAAAAGACCCCAACTAGCCAAAGCAATCCTGAGAAGGAAGCATAAAACAGGGATTATGCTTCCCAAATTCAAGCTCTGCTACAAAGCCACAGTAATCAAGACAATTTAGTACTGGCACAAGAACAGAACCATAGACCAATGGAACAGACTAGAGAGTCCAGATATAAACCCAAACATATATGGTCAATTAATAGACAATAAAGGAGCCATGGATATACAATGGGGAAATGACAGCCTCTTCAACAGCTGGTGTTGGCAAAACTGAACAGCTACATGTAAGAGAATGAAACTGGATCGTTGTCTAACCCCATACACAAAAGTAAATTTGAAATGGATCAAAGACCTGATTGTAAGTCATGAAACCATAAAACTCTTAGAAAAAACATAGGAAAAACTCTCTTGTATATAAACATGAGCATCTGTTTCCAGAACACATATCGCCGGGCAAGGGAAACAAAGCAAAAATGAACAGTGGGACTACATCAAGCTAAAAAACTTCTATACAGCAAAGGACACCATCAGTAGAACAAAAAGGCATCCTACAGTATGGGAGAATATATTCATAAATGACATATCCAATAAGGGGTTGACATCCAAAATATATAAAGAGCTCACATGCCTCAACAAACAAAAAGCAAATAATCTGACTAAAAAATGGGCAGAGGATTTGAACAGACACTTCTCCAAAGAAGAAATTCAGATGGCCAAAAGGCACATGAAAAGATGCTCCACATCGCTAATCATCAGAGAAATGCAGATTAAAACCACAATGAGATATCACCTCACACCAGTGAGGATGGCCAACATCCAAAACACAAACAACAACAAATGTTGGCGAGGATGTGGAGAAAGGGAACCCTCCTACACTGCTGGTGGGAATGCAAATTAGTTCAACCATCGTGGAAAGCAGTATGGAGGTTCCTCAAAAAACTCAAAATAGAAATACCATTTTACCCAGGAATTCCACTCCTAGGAATTTACCCTAAGAATGCAGCAGCCCAATTTGAAAAAGACAGATGCACCCCTATGTTTATTGCAGCACTATTTACAATAGCCAAGAAATGGAAGCAACCTAAGTGTCCATCAGTAGATCAATGGATAAAGAAGATGGTACATATACACAATGGAATATTATTCAGCCATAAGAAGAAAACAAATCCTACCATTTGCAACAACATGGATGGAGCTAGAGGGTATTATGCTCAGTGAAATAAGCCAAGCCGAAAAAGACAAGTATCAAATGATTTCACTCATCTGTGGAGTATAAGAACAAAGAAAAAACTGAAGGAACAAAACAGCAGCAGACTCACAGAACCCGAGAATGGACTAACAGTTACCAAAGGGAAAGGGACTGGGAAGGGTGGTTGGAAAGGGAGGGATAAGGGGGAAAAAGGGGCATTGTGATTAGCACACATAACGTAGGGTGGGGCATTGGGAAGGCAGTGTAACACAGAGAATACAAGAGGTGTCTATAGCATCTTACTACGATGATGGACAGTGACTGTAATGGGGTATGTGGTGGGGACTTGATAATGGGGGAATCTAGTAAGTACAATGTTGCTCATGTGATTGTATATTAATGATACCATAAAAAAGCACTTCCAATGTTATTTCAATGTCAAAAAAATAAAAAATAAAAAAAATGACTGTACTTAGATACTGCATAATGATAGTAAATAAAGTATTTCCAGGTACCTTCCTACTGTGGTCTCATAAACCCTTTCCTTGGTGCAAGTGCAGAGTGATAGAGAGTGTGAGCTCTCTGGCATCTTTTCTTAGAATGACACTAATCCTATCAGATCAGAGTCCATCCTTACTGCCTCATTTAATGTTAGAGGCTCCATCTCCAGAAAAGCTACCTGGGGGTTAAAGCTTCAACATAGAAATTTGGGAGAGGCACAAACATTTGGCCTATGCTTTTTCACACTGCTCATGCTTACTAGAATTATTTTTTATATGCTCTTGTTCTTTCTTCTCAACTATACTGTGAGGCCTTGGAAGTGTGTACAACAGTGCCTTATCCTTGTAAAGAGGAACATATAAAAGAAAACATTTCTTGTAAAAATAAAGGTAAGATTCTCACTTCTTATCCAATTTAATTTCCTCTTTGCTATTCTTATGGGTAATACACATTGAAGATGAGATAATTACAAAATCAATTCAGAGAATAGAAGAATCATAATTGCTTTAGGTATAAATAGGTTTATAAAGAGATGGTATTTGGGCAAGAAGAAAATTAGTTATGGCAAAGGGTAAAAAAGGTAATGGGAACCTGGATTTGGATCTGTCAATAAATTGAAAACAAAGTTGTTTTCCTTAGTTACATTTTAAATAAGTCCTGGAACATGACAATATGTTATTTGTCTATTGCCTATATTTTCTATTTTCAGAAGAATGCAATTAAGAAAAAAGGACATGAAGCAATATAGTATTTTACCATGTGTCTGAGTTTAATATGAGAAAAAAGATGGAATTTTTTTCTTTCATTAGCTGCCCAAATCTTGCAGACTCAGACAAGTCTATCACCTGAATGTGCATTTAGAAGGTAGGACGGAGCAACCAGGAATCAGACGGACAGTCCTGGATGTGAAGAAGTCAGAATATAATGAGCCAAAAATATAGAAAATTAAGAAAATTAAGAAAAGGAAAAAACTTACAATTTTATGTAGGGCAGAATTCAACAGATAGAGAATTATTGAAATTTTCTACGCAAATGCTAGATACATATTCCCTTCAATATATTTCTGAAGCAAAAAGAAAAGAAAATGCAGTGCAGACTGAGAAAAAGCAAAAAAGCCTAAATGAAAGTAAGTGCCTAAAAAAACTAATGTTAGTGTGTCTAGAACTTGTAGAAATGCTTCATTTGTAAAAAAAAAAAAAAAGTTCTTAGATAAGAGAAGATGACAAACTTTAAAATAGTTAAAGTTCAGGGTACAGACAACTAATATATATAATGGAAAGAAAAAGTAAATTTTAATGATTGTGCTTGGAATGTAAAGAGTGGTGACTGCAACAAAAGACCAAGGTGGGGTTAGGAAGGAGAACACCAGGAATGACACGGCAAGGAGCCGACCACATGCATCCCGAGAAGTGGACCTCATTAGGAGACGCTTGAAGGAATGGAGGTGACAGTACTTTTAGGAATGAATTCATTTTTTATTTCTATATTTCCTTGACTATTTCTTTATTAACTGTCTTTGTGAGACCACCTAGAAAACCACTTAGCTAATTGGGAGATTCTTGATACACACAATGCCTTGACATGAATGAGATTTAGGCCAGGTAAGGCAGGAGGAATATTCCAGGGAAGGGCAGGTGGTCTTTTGGCACAGCTGACCTACAAGTACCAATGAAGCATTTTTCTTTAATACTCCAGCTTGTGATTGTATGCTATAGCTAGACGTTCAGTCTTTTCTCCTCCTTGAATATTATTCTCAAGAGGTTATACCTACTCTGAAATATATTAATCAGTTCCTGTTTTGAGGTTCTTATTTGCCTAAAATTCAGAAAGATAGAACCCAAGGCACGTTCCCTAAAAGCAAGCTTCACAGATGCCAGCACCCTGACAGGCCTGCTTGTTTGTGTGCGTTGTTACCAAGGACAAGGGCTCACTGACAGTAGTGGGGTCCCTTGGCTGCTACTTAGTCCTTTTTCCTTTCCTCTGATTCACTGGAGAACACCTTGGTTTCCACTGGATAAAAATTGTTCTGAGTTTTAAGAAGGGTAAGAAAAAGCTTCCTTCTAGTTCCTCTCACTCCCACAGTCCTGGGGTTTCAGCTGCATGAGCCTAATGCCCGGCATTTCCCTAAGTTGCAGTGATGTACTGTGTTGGGGAGCTAGGTACGGATGCGGGTCCACCCTCAGCCCCGCCTCTGGATGAGAACTGGCTTTACCCACAAAGCTGTGGCGAAGATGAGGGTTCCTTGATACAAACTCCTTTGCTCAAAGCGAGTTTCTTCTCATGGTTCTTAAGCCTGTACAAATGAACAGAAGTGACTCTGTGAGAGGAACTGTGCCGCTCTGCTCGACTTTGTGGCAGTCACATTTCAAAACCCAGTGGACATTTGAGGAAATGGTGAGCCTCACATCCTTACCCATGTAGTCTATCCTTTTGCAAAAGAAAAGGGGCACCCATGGAAGGGCAGAGAAGGCTGAAATACAAATGGTGTATGAGGAAAACTGGAAGCACTGTGGGGTTATCACGCAGTGATGTGTAGGACAGGGAATGGCATAAGGTGAAACTAGAGTGGTATGTAGAGACCCGTGGTCTCATATATTAAATAAAGCTATCTGAACTTTATTCTCTATGCAGAGGCATTAAAACAGAGAGTACATAGTCAGATTTATATTTTAGCAAGTCTCTCCAGTTACAGTGTAGATTATGAATATAAGGAGGGCATTGATAGCACATTCTAGGTAGAAGAATCTTTGCAGCACAAAGACATATTCATTCATGATCTGAATTAGTGTCATGAGAGTTGGGATAATTTATATGGAAAAGAAATGACAGGATTGAGAAATACTTAGTATGTAAAACATGCTGTATTCAATGATTGATCAGATGTGGGGGATGGAGGACAGGAGAAGTTTAGAATGACCTCTGTTTGCTGGCTTGAGTACTTGCGTGCCTATGGAACAGCCAAGAATAGCAGGAAGTTAAATATGTCAGTTGTGATGTCAAAGGAGAATGATTTCTTTGGACACATACTCACTAATCATTAATTACAGGAACAGATAAGATCGTCCAAGAAGAGCATGAAAAATATGTAGAGTAGGATCAAAGATGGGACTCTATCCCCAAATCTGCTAACCCAATACCACCTCAGCTGATCCTCAATGTTCCCTAGTTATTTCTAGAACCCCAGTGAGTGTCTCCATGCTCCACATGCTATCTCAGTGTCCTGAGGCCATGGGTCTCCTTCCAGCCAATTAGGCACTAGAGCTGTTTTACTACTCCATCTTCTGAAAGCTGTCTTTCTGGCTTAATTTGCTTCTGCTAATACTCAGCTCCGTTTCACAAGTCTCTGAGTGGTCTTCCACATGGGAAAGAAAGGGCTGGTCAACTTTTGCAAACAGAAGAAAATCTCCCACAAGTCTACCAGCACATACTCTGAGACACATTTTTTCTATTATTCCAATACTATTTAATATTCAGCATTGAAGTATGAATATTTTGACTATTTATAAAATCTGAGTTCTCCCCAGTAAAATAAGGACATTTTTTTCTGTATTTTTCTATAACAAAAGGGCCTTCTGGCACATTCCTGAAACAAATTTGTTTATTAAGTTGACTTACTGCCTTGGAAATTCCTGCTGAATTTAAACGAAGTATATTTTAAAAAATATAAATAAGTGATATACATTTATACACAAATAAAATATACAAATATGGTAAAATCTTGACACGCTGAAGCACCCTGTGAGAGAGCTGTTAGGAACGATAACTTTTGCGAGGCAGGTCGAGAGAAACACCAGAAGGGAAGAACGAAGCCGTAAGACACACAGGAAAGAGAGAACGAGGAGAAAGCACTGTCAAGGAGCTAGGAGAGGACGATTCTCAGGAAGCAAAGAGAATATGCTCCGAGTGTCTGTATATTTGTTGTGGCTGGTGGGGAGGGAAGCAGGAGTAACAAGAAATGACAGGGAATCATCAGTTAAATGTGGTTCAGTATGACTCAGGAGCAATGGATCCAAGATAATTCCATTCATTAAGATATAATTATATCCTATGCTTGGAAATCTTATTTCATCCCATGGTGGATGGTTCTCTTACATCTGAAGGAGTGAGAAAATTTCAGAGGAACTCCAAAAGAACTGAACACCAATAACAAAGTAAAACACTAGAAGGAAATGTTTGGCTAGATTTTAACTGCAAGTTACTTAAATTTAGGTAAAATACTTGGAAATCATCCTTGATTTTTCAACTATAAAGCACAATATTTGCATTTATTTGTTAGAACCCAAGACTTTTGAGACATAGCATTGCTATCATTTAATATCTCTGCAGTAAAAGTTTACATACCCATAATTAGGTTTCAATCATCTCAATACATTATTAATCTAATCATAATTGTTCCCTAATGAACTATATTTGCATGTTGAATAGAACAATAAATTTGCATGCTAGCATCAGGGTCATATCAAATCAAATACTTTTTTAAATTTATTTTTTGAAGAAGTTTTAGGTTCACAGCAAAATTGAAAGGAAGGTACAAAACGTTTTCCTATCTTCTCCATCCCCTTCAAACACACAGCCTCCCTCAATAAGGACCTCCCACACCACAGTGGCACATTCATTGCAGTCAGTGAACATACACTGGCACATCACTGTCACCCAAAGTCTAGTCTACATTAGGGTTCACTCTTGGTGGTGTAGATTCTATGGGTTTTGAGAAACGTACAATGACACCTATCCACCACTGTAGCAACATACCAGATAGTTTCACCATCCTAAAAGTTCTCTATACTTTGCCTATTCATCCCTCCATCTTCCCTAATATTTGGTGACCACTAATCTTTTTGCTGGCTCCATACTTTTGCCTTTTCCAGAATGTCAGTTGGAATCATATAATACATAGCCATTTTGAATTGGTTTCTTTCACTTAGTTATCCACATTTAAGTTTTCTCCACATCTTTTCATTGCTTGATAGATCATTTTTTAAAGCATTGATTGATATTCCATTGTCTGGATGTACCATAGTTTGCTTATCCATTCATATACCAAAGAGCATTTTGGTTGCTTCCAAGTTTTGTCAACCACAAATAAAGCTGCTGTAAACATCCATGTGCAGGTTTTTGTGGGGACATATTTCCAATTCATTTGGGTAATACTGAGGTTCATGACTGTTGTATCACATGGTAAGAATATGTTTAGTTTTGTGAAAGATGGCCAAACTGTCTTCCAAAGTGATTATATTATTTTTGCATCCCCACCAGCAAAGAGCGAGGGTTCCTGTTGTTCCACGTCCTTGACAGCATTTTGTTTTGGATGTTGGCATTGTAATAGGTGTGTAGTTGTATCTCATTATTGTTCTAATTTCCAGTTCCCTAATGATGTATGAAGTTGAACATATTTTCATATCCTTACTTCTCATCTGAGTATCTTTTTTGGTTCTTAACCACTTTTGATACTTTGAACTGGATTTTTAAGGTATCCATTTAAGATTGAGTGTCAAACATACATCATTAAAATTGCAGTCACTATTACAACGACTGATTGCTGCTTTGCTAGCTGGCAGCATCCTCAAAATAGATAATGTGTAATATCCTCCAAAATATAAAGAGTAATATGAGTCATTTCTTTTTCCCTGTATCTCGGTCTACCCTAGAAGGGTTAATGTCAAGCCCTTCCTTTTTATTTAAGGAATACTTAACTTAGGAATAAATTTTAAAATACTACCAGATTAGGCTTTCTGTCATATTATCCTCAACAGAGCTGGCTGGGGAGGCAATCAGCAAGAATATCCTGAGTAACTGGCTAATTGGGTTAGCTATTCCATTTTTACAGGTAATTTATTAAGTACATTTATTGAAGGTGAATTTATGTTCATGAAGAAAGGACCCTATCAAATACTCATTCCACATATTTCTGGAAAGGATTGTTGAACTTGGCAAACATTTGCTATGTATTTTTTTCTGTTAGATACTAAAATGCAACCCTACATCAGCTGAAGACAGAGAATGGTTAGACATTCTACTTGATACCTGTATTTATGTGTTTCAAACTATGTTTCCAGTTTCAGTGTTTTAAATTAAATTAGGAATACAATGGGTAAAGTTTATTTCTCATTTCTAATTTGATTTAACTGTTTGTGGTGATAACAATGATAATATTCACCATGGCATTAATTTCAAAGAAAATAACTCAAGTTCTTCCCATGTTTCTCTAAAAGAAAAATGCCATAGATCCACATTACAGATGCAGTATAAAATTCATCCTCAGCTCTGTCATTCATTAAAATACACATCTCATTTTCAAAGTTGCATTTCATGAACAAATTTAACTTGTTTAACAGCATGCCCAATTCTATCATACACAGTCATTGTATAGTATAGTCAATTTACATTTAAACATAAATCAATTTTAACAGGATAACTAAAATTTCACTGTCATTAGAGGCAGATGGAAATTGAGGCAACTGAATCAAGGAGAAAGGAGACATCAGTCTTGTGGCTGCACCATCCCTTGTCTCCAGTAACTCTTCGAACCCTTTTCTGTTGCTTTGAATAATCAGGCTTCAGGAGCATGAGATTATCTTGGTTGAAATAGAACCAGTTAAATTGAATTATGACAGTGTTTACACAGTGCAGATTAAGAATACTGAGAATGACTGGATATGGATTTGTTTATTCCAGCAACTATATTTATTGAACATACTGGAAACTGTGCAAGTTCTTGCAAGTTCACCAGTGCAAGTTCACTGCTGGAAGATAACCAATGATTCAAATGGGCAAGGGTCCCTGGTTTGAATAGGTACAGCTTGTTTTTGTCAGAGAAGCAAAACCTCTATAAGAGACATAGAATAAAGGACTAATTCTAGGAATTAAATCCTGCATGGACTTCTTTAACAAGCTCCCACACTTGTCTGTTTCTCCTGCCCCTAAACTAGTTACATGGTGACCTGAAGGAGATGCTAGTACTGTGGGCCATGGAGTAATACATACACCTGATTCAGGACATGAGAAATGAAAGAAACTGAAGGCCTCAGTACTACCTGTGTCAAGAAGATGAGCTTACAGGTCAGCAGTTTGTGTGAGCTACAATGTTTAGTCCTACACCAATTTTCAAAGAGGCAATGACTTCTGCTTTACTTCTATCTTCCAAATTGTATACAAATTTTAACTTGGACACATTCAGGGAATGGGATTGTGGGAAATCTGATTCCAGCTTAGTGAATGTCTGGAGTACCAAACCACCTCAATGATTACATAGTTTAGGAGAACCTATTAATCAACTAAACAAATAGATATGTGAATGTGTATCTGGTACATGTGTAATGGAAAAGGGGAAAGAAGCTTGAGCTCTCATCTGAAGGATAAAAAAGGTTTTGCTAAGCAAACTCAGATGAAGAAGCTTTCCAAAAGTGGAATAAGTAGGTGCAAATGCCTGATGAGATGGTCCATGACACCTGCCTGAATCCACAGGCAGCATTTAATCTGGACTTTGAAACACTAAATGTAGCTATTTAAGCACATGAAAATATAGTTACAGACATACATGCATGAAATATAAATATTTACAGAAAGACTGAAACCATTCAATTTGTAGACAAATAGAAAGGTAAAAATGTAATATATACAAGGAAAACAACTAATCAGCTTAGCTTATTTTCTAAATGTCTGAGTAATATATACAAGGAAAACAACTAATCAATCAGCTTATTTTCTAAATGTAAAATCAGGGTTACTTGTCAGCCTGTAATCTTTAGAAGCTTAAACTCAAGCAACTAGTAAAAATAAGTCTATCAGAACAAAGCAAATATGTATCATTCACTATTTCAATTCACTTATTTATTCAAAATAATTTATTGCATGTCTGACTACAATGTGCCAGGTTATTGTAATAGGAGTTGAGAATGTAGATACATTAAAACATATATGTATATGTACAATTATATATATATGTATATACAGGCCTTGATTCAGAAGCTTGCAACAGAAAGATATGTGGCAATAAACAACTATAGTACAATGAAGGTATGCATAAAATACCATTAGCATAAGAGTAGATTCATTAGCAGAGAAATAATATTAGGGATGATTTAAGGAATGAAGCTAAGCAAGCATCAAGAGTTTCAAGACAAAATGAACTCTGCATGAAAGTGTACTGAAGTGTGAATAAGCACATTCATTTAGTTCAGAGTACTCTGTGCAGCCTGACATTGTTTGAATACAAAGAATGAATGGAGAGTGGTGAGTTCAGAGAGAAGACACTAAGTCAGGATCAAATAGGAAGAGCTTATACATATATCAGGAAATTAAAACTCTATCCTAGAGCTAAGAGTGGCCACTACATTTTGACTAGGAATAATAAATGATTAGATTTGCATCTAGAAAAACTAAACAGTAATATTGAAGATAGACTGAAGGTGGACAGTACCAATATAGCAATATCCTAGCAGGTTCCTTCTTGATTTTCCTGTTCTCTAGTCCAAACCTGTAAAAAGATTGCACTGACTTTCTTCCTCCTTCTCTCTTGCCTTCTTTCAGTCAACTCAATTAAGACCAGCTGGTTTTACTTGCAGGTGTTGGCATCTCTTAGATTTCTAGTATATAGATCTAGTCATACATTGTGTTCACCCTAATGAAAGTGCAGCGGCAACATGGAAGATAAAAACAAAAGAAAGAAGAAATAAAAGACAAGCTGTGTTTTGAAGGGGAAAATGGATTTAGATGATAAATGGGGGAATTTTTAACAGGAAACCCACAGAATGGGAAAGAGAGCCATGAGAGAAGTGGGGAAGAAAGTATTTCAGAGAGAAGAACGTGCACAAATAAGTCAATGCACTCCAGGAACCGGAGGACTGAGTAGTGCTAGAGGTGAGAGGTTGGAAGGCATGGGTTAGGCATCATGCTGAAGATATGGGCTGAATTCTATATATAAGGGGAAGCCATTGGATTGTGGTATTTTTTTATGTAAATAAAAGACAGTGAGATAATTCAAACTCACAGCTAAACAATAAACTAGCTTTGTAGGTCACCCCTTTAGATGGTTTTTAAGAAGAGGATCTCTACTCTGTTCTCTTTCTCCAGTGCAAGAAATTGCACTTTTGTATTTCTCTTCGTGGTCAATATCCTACTCATATATTCAGTAATTAGTTGAAAAACAAGAGTTTGTGACTCTTCTATTCATTTAATCTTTATTAATGGAGGACACATTATGCAACATGCATTTTGCTGGATTCTGGGGATAAAGCACTGGACAATACAGAAGCTATCCTGGTCATCACTGAGCTTATGGTCAAGTGATGAATCACAAAATCATCATGCGCCTGGCTTTTCTTTTGTCAAGCTATGTGTGACTGACTGGTTTATCTATGGGTTTCATGTATAAATATGGTTATTATACTAATTAATTCATAGAGGTGTAAAGAATTAAAATAATATATGTAAAGTACCTAAGAGATCATCTGTGCATTAAATAGTTTATTCAAAATTTCTTTCGATATGGTTAAATACGTGGTTCATATGTCTTTAGTGAGTATATAAACTTTAGCCATAATATTTAGTGGCTTTAATGTTCTAATTCCCACAGCAGTTAAGGAGTGTGTGTGTGTGTGTGTGTGCATGTGTGTGTGTGTGTGTGCGTGTTTGAGAGAGAGAGAAGAGGAGAGACTTACTTATTTAGTTTTTGTCACAAAAAGAATAACTATCCCCCATTGTGTGTGAGTTACTATCTTCAGAATCAGTAGGTGCAGTGGATGAGAGAAGAGCTTCTGGACTCAGACCCTCTCTGTTTGAATCCTGTCTTCTACCGCTTACTACCTGTGCTTAACTTACCTTGTCTCAATTTATCATATATAGAAAGAAAATGATAATTCTCTTCTCTTTGGGATATTGAAAGAATTAAATTATTTAATACATGCAACATGCAAATTGTTTAGAGCTTGAACCTTGTATATGCTAAATATCCAATCCTCTTATTCTCTTGGGGTTTGGGTCCTGTCTTGTTTTTATCGTTTATTACTTGGGGCCTGTGGAAATACAAAAACGGATGGGTCTCTGATGTAGAATGTTGTAAGAATTTTTTTTAAAAAAAGCAAAAAACAACAAAAAGGGAAAACACCTTCCTAGGAAAGACAGATTATTTTATTGCCAAGGGGAAATAAATTAACAACCAGGACTCAGTTTCTACCTGTCTAATAAACCCATGATCATTCAATAGCCATCTTAACAAGTAAGACTCAGAACTGAATTAAATATATCTAACCGAGCAATGGCAGCTTGCTTCAGTGAACATACCCCTGAAAGCCGATCAATTTAGTAATAACCTCATGCCTTGAAAGTCACCCAGATGGCAGTCAACTCACTCCAGTGATCATGCTTCTCAGGCTGACACTGAACCACTACCGCCTCTGCAACCAACACAGAGCATACCTCCGTAACCAGTACAAAATATGATTCTAAGGTTGATGCTAATCCACTCTTGTTCCTGTGCAGACACAATCTGAAGCAATCTCCTACCCAAAGAGCTGTGTAAAATTAGCGATTTGCGTTGATCAATGACGCTACATCTAATCAGCATAGCTTTCTCTTTTACTTAAGTCAGTAATAAATCCACCTCTTTGGTTTCAGATTTTGAATGGAAGTCTCATTCTTTTATAATTATGTAATTTTCTCGGAAATAGTTTTGAACAATCTTGCTTGACAGGATAACCTAGGATCTTTCAACGAACAAAAATGCCCAGTACTCTTCCCCCCAAATTTCATTTGTCATTCAAATTTGCTGCCAGGTATACCTGTTTCAGAGCAGAGCTTTTATTTCATTGAGTTCTCATTGCTGAATTTACATTGTTATCTATTTATTTCTAACTGGTTTTATTGTGTAAAGTTATTAGATGTTTTGTTTTGATGCACTATTAGTTAAATATTTATGCCACTAGTATATAATGACTTCAGCAACATACTTTTAATTTTTTTCTTCCTCTTCATAAAAAGACCTATTTCATGGTTTTTGCTTTTTGTTGATTGTTTTGTGTCTGGTGAATTGAATCAAGGGGTGCTTCATAAAAAATGGTGGGGAGAATGTCATAGGGAATATCAGCAGGACTAACCTCCATTATGATCTCAACCAATCCAAAAGAAAGGCAGCTGGAGGTCCATTAGACTACAGCTTAATTTGCGCTAAGATGACTGGTCAAATCTTGCCTTGTCTGCCTTCAACATTCATGAGTTCACTTGCTATTTTTGTCAATTTGTGAAAAGGTCACTTTGTTTTGTTCATGTCCACAGATCAGTGATTATCGCATCTTTGTTTGCATGGTCTCTTCCTAGTCTTTGCTTGGGTTGGGTGACATCGGACAGCCTTGATAAACGAGCACAGGTAACAGCTTGTTTCTTATGGCTTTGTCTACATCAAAATTGTTAACACCTTTCTGGCAAAATTCATGCATCTTTCTTCAGCTCTCACTGTATTCCCAGATATGGTGTTTCCCTTGGGAAATAATTTAAATATTAGATAGAAAAAATATTGAGGAATTTTAATGTTGCACAATTATACTTTTGAAGAGAGCCAAAAAAAAATTTAAATAATACCAAATATTCAATAGTTAGCTCTTTAGTTGGTATTTGATGCCTTGAATCAAATGACTGAGCAATGACTCCACTCTAGATTTGTTCTAAAGCTTTCAGTTCATTCCTGCTCAAATCTTTTAAAACCTACTTTTCTCGCATCTTTCTCCACTTTCCCTTCACAATCCACTTATGTCCATTTGCTCTGTCTAACCTCTTAAATATGCTACCCTTTCCTCACCACTTAGTCTCAGAAAAAGAACAATAATGTTGCATGATATCTTTTTAAAATTGCAAGACTAGGAGGCTCCTTTATAAAAGCTGATATAAACTCTGGTCTAGAAACATTTTTAGGTCTGCAAGTAAGGGTTTTTTTAACCTTATGAATTTAGGCAAAAACTTTCTGAAAAATTCAGAATTGCTTTAGGCACTTATTGTCCTGGATTACCAGATAGTTTATTTAATTGTCAGCCTCTCGTATAAAAAAAATAGTAGTAAAATGGGGAAGACTAGGGGGATATTTGAATAACTCAGTTATGTGTAATTTTTAAAATATCCTTGAATGATCAAGGAAAAAATATTAAACATACTTCATAAGGCCATTTTAGAATGCTTTCTCTTACAACAGACTGAACAAAGATCCCAAATTGAAAACAGAATAGAGACGAATCAATCGGAGATTTTTAAATTACCTAAGTTTTCAAGCAATATTTTATAATGAATACACAAGACAAAAACAAATGGAGCCTTTTTCTTTCTTTTGTAACTAAGATAACCCCTAAAATTATAATAGGAAATTGCTAGATGCTCTTCAACATGTGACTTATGTTTTTCCAATAAGCCTCAGAAATTAAATGAGCCAAAATTAAAACCAATAATGGCTCTCCAGTAAAACTACTGGCCTCCAAAATAAAAGTAAGACCAAAAGGTCCTCTGATTTCTCAGAACTGAGATCGTTTGGAGAGACACAGGCGATGCTACACACAGTAGGGCCATTGGCAGAAACAGCCTCTCACGCTTGATAAGAAGCAGAAGCGTGATTATCCAGACTCTGCCCCGTGATTCTCACTCACGGGAGAGACTAGTTTCCAACAATGCTCCATTTTCCCCATAAACTTCCAAGGAGAATGATCTATAAATATAGATGGACATTAATATATTTTCCTAAGTATGTATATCACTACATATTTTATTGATCCCACTACCATAGAACATACGATTCCCCACAGAAAAAGCTTCAAATTATCTAAAAATCATGAAATAAGGCAAATAGAATGGTAGTAAGTGTAAATGAGAGGAAAAGGTAGTTTTGCTTAAAATGAAATATATGGTTGAGCCAGAAGATAGTAAAAGACAGCCTTGGGTGTCTGTAGTAAGTAGTACAAGGTTTCAGGGGAGGTGAACACTTTTTGCCTTCATTATAAAAAACCATTTAAATAATGAAAATTTCCAGAATTCTAAATCCTTTACACCCATCTATAATTGTCACTTTGGGATTACTATTATAAGAACACTACCTTATTCTCTGGTTCATTAAATACATAGAAGTTTACTTTCTAATTGGACTACCAGATAAAGTTTACTACAGAAGGATCATTTTTAGAAGCTCCATTTGATGGCTGATATAGACACCAACATTCTGACACTATGCATAATGCAAGAAGTAGTCAAAGAAGGGGTATAATCCTAGGGCAAAAGGCAATATGTGGAACAGAATCCAGATGAGTTTTTCCAGATAATCATACTTTTTTTTTTTGCATATGCATATGTTAGGCCATGTTCTAGGACTATCAAATAAAAAGTTGGACAAATTAAAAACATATACTTATTATAGCCTGTATCTTAATCCAGTAACCAAGGTTTATTTCCATTTAGCTCAGCATATCTTCAGCCTCAATTAAACTGATCAAAGTGTCTTCAGACTTGATTTTAAATGAAGGCTATTTTAAATATGAGGGTTCCACATGCAGTGTACTTTCTATTGCTAAATGAAAACACCAAACCAGTTTATTTATGAAATCTAATTTTTCTTCCTCTTACCATAAACTAACATTTTCTAGATACTAACTAACTTCATTACTCTTAACCAGTGACAGAGAAGCCCATGATAGTGTTTCTCAAATTTTAGAAGTATCCGTGGATAGAACAGATACTTTGGATAATCCTATGACAAATCCTGGTTTAGTAGTGTTTGATGGGCATTGCTTTAAAGCTATAAAAGGAATGGTACTAGGAAGGTTATGCAGTGACTACTCCAGACTACCTTGTAATATTATTCTCTTACCAGATGTCAAATGTTTTGAAATGGCCAATTTGTGGTCTTTCCTAAAGCATGATAAGTTATTCTTTCAAAAGGTCAATTCATATATAAATACTGATAGTTGTTTTACATAGGGACTGACTCATGACTCTGAAAGTCTGTGAAAAAAAGAGAGACTTGCTAGCTGAAGTTACTAATATCAAGGTAGAACCCCACAGTGAAAGAAATACCAATAATAAAGTGATCACTGCCCTAAACAGCTTACTCTGAGGAGGGTCCTAATGTAAGGGTCTCTAACTGAACAAAAAGACAAGTCCATGGTGAGATTCAAGAAATCCATCGTAGGTTAACAGACTTAGCCCCAGATTCTAAAAAGAAATAATAGTAACAATCTGGGTATAATATATGTAAGAAAAAATACCTAGTAAAGCCAAATGCATCCTAGTGCCAATAGATAACCTCAAAAGGACAGTTTGCAAAAATTCTCTTGGAGGCAATCCATCATAGCAGTGTCTTAAGTTTGGAAAACAGTCTTCTTGGAGTAGCATTATCACTGAGTTAATTAAAACAAGTTACAATGTGAAGCATAGAAAAGAATTTTTTCAGGTTCAAATTATATGAAATTACTGTATTGTGATGCACAGCATGACGAACAGTACTGTGATATTTAAGAAAAGGGGAAACAATAAGGTGCACATGTTCTCCCTGTATTTCTCTCTGGGAATACTTACAAGATACTGTGAGTGAGGGATGATCCATGCAGGGCATAAAAATGTTTCAATAAATGTAAATAATACTGAATATATTTTTGTATATGTTTTTACTGTATACCATTTTGTACCAAAATAGCATTAAATTAGAAATCAATCAAAGAAAACTAACCCAAATTCTCACTGAATAGAGGAGACAGACTAATTAGAGTTCAAGGAGGTTGTAGTGGTGGGAGTTTATAGAGGACAGCAGGTAGTTGTAGACAAACAGAGTTCAAAAAGTCTTTATGGGGTCCCTTAAGCTTCAGCTGAACTCTAAACTGCATATGTGAGTTCAGGGTGAGACTTCATGAGGTCAGGCAAAAACCAACTATCAAAGAAAGAACAGCTACCAGGAAACTCTAAGTGCTATAATTTCCACAGCTTCTAAAGGTCTGGGTGATGATTGAGTTTGGAATGGTCAGAGCAGAAAGAACTAGCTAAACAGCAGGGCGTTCAGTAGAGATCCCCAAAGGTTGCAGTTTGGTTCTAAATTAAATTGACTAAATTAGTCCTAGAGTAAAGTTATTCTAGACATGCCCTAATAAAGCTTAAAAACAAGTCTGAAAAGGATCAAGCAGATCCACAAGTAACATAATATCTTGCCAAAAAATAAAGTTGAAGGAACAGTATATTACAAAAAAACTCAAATCTACAGAAAAGAATGGAAAATATCAAAAATGGAAATATAACATGAGTTCTACTTCTTAAATTTTGTTAAGAAATTGTATAGAGCAAAAATAGAAAGAATATACCATTAATTGATTTTGTTAGAAAAGAGAGAAAAATAGATTAAGGTTACAACTTAAATAGTGAAAAAAAAAAGAAGTGCAAATTAAACCCAGAATAAGTGAAATGCAGAAAGTAACAGAGAAGAGTATCAATTGATTAACTAAAAAATAAAAAACAAAAAGAGAAAATAAACCCATCAGTAGTTCCTTACAAACGTCAAAAAAAATTGATAAACCTCTAAGATGACTAATAATGAGCAATTAAAAAGTAACGTTACCTATCCAACAGGCATTAAAAAAATAGTAAGTGAATATATTATGACCAGAATCTTATAAATTTGGTTCAGATGTCGGGACTGATGTCACATACAATGCCAAGAAGACATGAAAATATTTATTACTTACGTAATGAGGCTTTTGGGAAGAGCAGGACAGGAGCCCAAGATATTTGAAAATGGTTTGAGAGAGGAGGGAATGGAGATTGACTTGGGATTTTTTTTTATTGTGGTTATGGGATGGAATTAGAACGAGGGCTTCATTGTGTAAGCAGAGGCTTACGTGGCTTGAAACTCCCATTATTATCAAAGGAAGGAGCATGCAGATTCTCTTATTGGCTTTCCCAGATATTAAGCAGACAGGGAAGACAGCTGAAATTTAAAATCTGGTAGCATTCAAACATCAAAAAAAATAAAGTCAGACTTTTTATTATAGAATATTATGAATAAATTTATAACTTGAAATAGATAATAAATTTTATAATGTGAAATGGACAATGAAAGATTCAAATAATTAAGACATAACAGAAGCAATAGAATCTCTGAATAATACAGGAGTGTATGTTTATGTGTATGTATATATATGGAATCAAATTCAGAATGAAAACCTTACAAAGAAAGATAGCTCCACTGTTGAATTCTATCAGATATTTCAGGAAGACGCAGTACCAGTCTTAGGCAAACTTTTAAAAACAAAGGAAAAGAAAATACCTACCAGCTAACTTCTGGAGGCCAGCATCCACGTGATGCCAGAAACACACCAAGACATTACAGGAAGAGACAAGACGACATAAGCCTGCGGATCTCATTTGTTCAGAGTCCTTAACAATGTTTTAGCAAATTAAATTAAACACTGTATGAAAGGATGTCACAACCAAGTAGGATTATCCTAAAGATGCATATTTGGTTTAAAACTCAAAAATCAGTGAATGTAATTCATTATATTAACAGAGTAAAGAAATAACTATGATCATTTCAATAAAGATAGAAAAAGCATTTTCTGACCTATCACCTATTTATGATTTAAAAAAAATCCTCTCAACAAGCCAAAGAACAAAGTATTTGCTAACACTCAGCACCCAACTAGCCAGTGTAGTTAGTAAGAATAAGAAATAATACCCAGAGAAACTGAAAAAGAAAAATAACCTGTCATGATATCTAGACATTGACAATCCTAAAAGTGATATTTAAAAGCTTATAGAAATAAGAAGCAAATTTAGTAGTCAGATGATACAAGGTCAATACAGAAAAAGCAACTGTATTTTGTTAAGTATGAATATTCATGAATGAAATTGTAAATAAATATGCCCTTTTAATGGCATGAAAGGAGATGAAAAATCTGTATAATTTAATAAATATGTGTAAGACTTGTACATTGCAACTTACAATACATTGGTTGAGATAAATTAAAGAGGTCTATATAAAAGGTATATGATATTCATTGATTTGAAGACTCAGTGTTATTAAAGATGTCAATTCCCCTCAAACTGATCTACACCAGTTGATTTTAGATTTATAAGAGAATATTATAAGCTTAAAATATCCAAAATGATTTTGAAATGAACAATAGTAGAGGATTTACACTAACTGCTTTTTAAAATTCCTATAAAGAAATATTTCTTAATATGGACACTTCTGATGTTTGGGCTAAATATTCTTGTAGGGAATTTTCTAGTGTATTTTAGGATGGTTAGCATCATCTTTGGCCTTTATCTATTAGATGCCAGTAGCATTTCCCATCCCCTATAATTGTGACAACTAAAAATGTTTCCAGACATTGCCAAATGTTCCCTGCAGCCTGAATTATCCCCAGTTTAGAACCACAGCTATAAAGCTACATAATTAAGACAGTGTGGTATTGGCCAAAGGATAAAAAATAAAGATCATTGGAACAAAATAGATATCATAGAAATAGACTAACAGAAAGAATCTATCAATTTTTTTTTTACAAGGTGCTGAGATGATTGCAGGAGAAATGATAATCTTCTCTACAAATGGCTCCAGAACAACTGGGTATCCATATGGAAAAAAATATACTTCAATGCTTACCTCACAGCCTATACAAAAACTAATTCAAAATAAATCACATTATTAAATGTAATATCTAAAACTTGAAGCCTTTAAGGAGAAAACATTCATGACAATGGAATAAGCAAATATTTTCTGTAGATCAGATCACAATAACGCATAAGCCAAATAAGAAAAACTTCATAAATTGCACTTCATCAAAATTTACAATTTCTGTCACTTTAAAGATAATTAAGAAAATGAGAAGCAGTGCCACCAGACTGGGAGAAAATACTCATGATACAGGTGACAAAGAACTCGTATCAAGAATGTATTTCTTAAAAATAATGTTGCTTATATATGAACATGTATAAAGAACATACAAAGAACTCTTACAGCTGAATAAAAAGACAAGTAGGCCAATTTTTAAAAAACAGGCCAATAAATGATTTGAACAGACACTTCACAGAAGAATCTACACCAATGGTCAAAATAAAAAGATGTGTAACATCATTAATCAAGGAATGGCTAATTATAAATACAGTGAAATGCCACTGCACACATGATGGAATGGCTAAATTTAAAATGACTGACAATACCAAGTGTCCATGAAAATGTGGGGCAGCTGGAATTCTAATGTCTTGCTGGGAATGAGAACTAGTAAAAACAACAGGGCAGTTTCTAATAAAGTTAATGAGCACCTTCCATAGGACCCAGTGACTGTACTTGTAGGTATTTACTTAAAATATGTAAAACATATATATCCAACCAAAGAGTTGTACATGAATGTTCTTGGAAGCTTGATTCATATTAGCCCAAAACTGACACAACTCAAATATTCAATAACAAGTGAATGGATAAACAATTTGTAGTATATTCATGTAAAGGAGCAAATTCTTATACATGGTACCCCATGTGTAAATCCTAAAAACACTATGTTTAGCAAAAGAAACCAATCACAAAAGGTATGTACTGTGTGATTCCATTTATACGAAATTCCAGTACCGTAAATTTATCTGTAAAGAAGCACATGGGAACATTTTGGGTTGCTAGAAATGTTCTACAACGTTATTAGGCTATTCCTTAGTTGGGTGAATAAATTTATTGAATCACATCCTTTTAAGTGTATAGATTTTTTTGTATATAATTTATATCTCAACAAAGCTATAACACAAAGAATTAAATGGGAATAAGAGTAGATTATTTCCCAAAATTTATATAGAACATCTTATAGAATTAATATATTCTCTGGGATGTAGTCCCAAAATGGATTTTCTTTTTTTTTCTCTTCATTTCTGATTCTTCACTGACAATACAAAGTGAGAGGAAAACCTTTAAGAAATTCCTAGCAGAAGGCATGCTCATTTTGAATTTTAAACTCTGTGTAGATATTTATATATTTCTCATAATTATATTAACATTTTCATTTACCTATTTGGTGAGAATAACCAATTTCATTATTCTCATTGTAATCAAAATAATTCTACTTCCTCAGATAGGAATTCAATTCTTATTGAGTTCTACAACAGCAAGCTTCATGCATGGTTTTCTAATTTTTGTTCTTAGTTAACTATTTTGAAAAATGCTACACAAAAATATTTATATTAAATAATATGTAAATATTATATAAAATACATAAATAATAAATATTATATAAAATAATAATCATAGTTAATTTCCAATTATTCCATGAGGATGCACATATATATATATTTATATAGTATTTTTTAAAATGAAAACTAAGCAACTTAAGAAATCTATGCAGTATTGAACATGTACCAGCAACCTGTGATGACCTTGAAATGGAAATACTATTTTCATTGCTAGAGTTCTACTGCCCTCTGCTGATCAGTACGCCCTGTATTTAGGGGGAAATGGAATCAATAGGAACTATGTGGCTCCTTGGAAATGCATTAAGACTGAATGCAAAAACAGTAATAACCTCAGAATCCTGATTGGTTGATCTGAATTCTATTGTGTATCCTATCTATCCCACTAAAAAAAACGTGAATCTATATAGAGTTAGAATTGCATGGAATGTAGCTATTTAAAATGTGAGGTGACCTTTGAAAGGAGGTATCTCTTCATTTTACTGAAGTCAAATTTGAGGCTTCCAAAACTGGAGTGACTTTTTCGAGTTAAACTCGATTCAGTGCTGAATGCAGGAATAAAATATGGTTTGTCTTTATTCAAATGAAACTTAGCCCAAATTCACCTCTGCTGGACACATTATCACATGGGATCCAAATTAATTGTAAAAACCAAATAGCAGAGAGTAGTAATATGAAAAATATTTAAATGCAGCAACTATTTTTCAGCTACTCTTAAACACTATATACAAACACTCTCTTTCTTCTTCCTCCCTTCCTTTTATCCCTTTAAGCATCAGAACATTAATGATTGAAGACACTGATTATGACTGATGAGGACAGCATAGGGTCAAGATAAAAAGCCGGGGCTTTGACAGTAGATGCGTATTCTAATCCCATTTCTACTCTCACTGATAAACCACATGATTCTTAGGCAATTCATTTAATCTTCCTAAATATCAATGGCTTCATCAGTAAATTAAAGATGGAAATATGATATGATGTCAGGCAGGGATCGTGTTTATTAAATAAAATTGTAGGCACTCAACTACATTCATTTAAAAATATATTATTAGAAATATAAAAATAGAATTTGTGCAAGAATTTAAAGTGATTATGTACACAGTGGGTTTTGGAAATGTCTAGTACATATAAATTCAATGAAACATGAAGTAGTATTTTTAATCCTCCTGTATTATAATTTTATCCTGAAATATACTTAATATTTCTTAATATTCATTATGGCTGGGCCAACATTTATATTTAGTATATTTTATATTTAACATTTGATACTTAGTATATTTCTTAAAATTTCTCCTAAAGCCAAAGTGAGATCTGTGAAATTTTTAAACATATTATTTAAGGATATTGAGTACTATTCCTTTCTCCAACTTTTGGGAGGAGGAACCCACAAAGCTGAATTATTCTCTCCTGATGTATTATAGACATGAACCAGGTAGTTTAAGGAAAGAAAGGAAGGAAATGGAGCAATGGAATTGAGCACTGTGTTAGAGTGAGACCTTGGGCATAGGTGTGCTTTTGCTACCGGAGTGTCATTGCTTCTTAGCCCTTCTGCTGACAAAACAAGGAACATGTGTGCAAACCAACTTGCTATATATATGTATCTATAAATGTTCTATATGTAGCCATAGCATCTATATTATACTAAGCATGAGTTCATACTGATGTCTCAAACTCTAATCCATAATCACATGGATTATTCTAGCTCCTCACCTCCAACCTTGCTCATCTGTAAACCTCTAACAGTGGGAAATCTAGCCCCTACCATCTGCCCCCCATTTACTTAAGTGTTCATTTCCAGCATGCATTTTTACCAGTACCAGAATTGTTAGCCCTGTACCCCCATGGGAAAAGAACTTTATCAACTGGAGTATAGTGTTTATACCCTTGTCTTTTTGCCTTAAGTCTTACCGACTCCACTCATATCCACAGTTACTTAGGCCAGCGCCTTTTCCTCTTAGTCCCTTCAGTGAGATTGTTTCAACATTTGTAAAACAGTGATGTTCCCTTATCACACTCTGGATTCCATCTCAGGCTATGCAAAATTCCTAAATTATTTTTTCTTAATTTGAATACATTAAGATTTAATCTTTGTATTATAGACACCTAGAGGTTTTGATAAGTGCACAATGTCATGTATTCACTGTTAGGATTTCATACAGAATAATTTCACCACCCTAAAATATCCTGTGTTTCATTTACTTAACCCTCCCCCCCATCTCCTGGCAACCCCTACCTTTTTACTGTCTCTATTGTTTTGCTTTTTTCCAGAATGTTATATAGTTGGACATACGGTAAATGGCCTTTCCAGACTTGCTTCTTTTCCCACTCAATGGTTGGTTTTCTTTTCATTCCCTTAACTGTCTCTTAACGAATTATTCTGTCTTTCGTAGAGCAGATACTTTTTCTTTTAATAAAATCCAACTTAATCAGTTCTTTTTCTTTTGTGGATCACGCTTTTGGAGTTGTATCTAAAAACTCATTACCAAACCTAGATACAGATAATCTCCTTTGTTTTCTTCCAGAAGTTTTGGGTCTATGATTTGAGTGAATTTTTTGTGAAAGGTCTGTACCAAGGTCCTTTTCTTTTCTTTCCTTTTTTTTTGCTTAGGGATATACTATTTTTGCAGCACTATTTGTTGAAAAACATTGTCCTCTGTTAATTGAACTGCCTTAGCTCCTTTGTCAAATATCAGATAGCTATTTCATGTGTCTATTTTTCAGCTGTATGTTTTGTTCCATTTTATGTGTATGTTTATTATTTTGCCACTACCAGAAGCCAACTTGATTACTGTAAAATTATTGTAAGTCTTAAATCCAGATAGAGTAAGTCCTCCAAACTTGTTCTTTTTTTTTCAGTATTGTGCTGGCCATCCATGATCTTTTGTCTTCCATAAAAAGAAGGGTTTGCTGAGATTTTGATTGGGATTGTGTTGCATTGAGTATAGATAAAGTTGATAAGAAGATCTATCTTAAGAATAAGTTTTCCAGTCACAAACATGACATATTTCTCCATTTAATTTGATCTTTGATTTTTTTCATCAGAGATTTTATAGTTTCTTATATATAGTTCATACAGATATATATGTAGTTAGATTTGTGCATAAATTTTTGGTGTTATTTTAAATAGTATTTCTTTTTCACTTCAAACTTCAATTGCTTATTGCTGGAAAGCAATTGAATTTTGTACATTAACCTAGTATCCTGTGCCTATAAACAGTTAGTTTCAGAATTTTTTTCCCAGTTCTTGGGATTTTCTATAGATTATCATATCATCTGCAGCAGTGTTCATTTTTCTGCAATCTTTTCTCTTTCATTTCATCAAACTGGATAATTTCAACCAATCTGTCTTCAGGTTTGCTAATTCTTTCTTCTGCCAGTTCATATCTGTTGTTGAGCCTCTGCAGTAATTTTCATTTCAGTTACATTGTAATCTTTACCTCCATAACTTTTATTTTGTTCTTTTCATTGTTTTATCTCTTTATTGATATTCTTCATTTGGTGAGACAATGATTGTCACACTTTAATTCTTTATCTCTTTCAACATATTATTAGTAGTTGGATTACTGTCTTTCCTCCTAAGTCCAGCATCTGGGTCTCCTCAGGGATGTCTGTTGGCTGCCTTTTTTCTCCCTGTATATGTATTATAGTTTTATCTCTCTTGGCACGTTTCATAATTCTTGGATATACAAATATAAACTGGATGTTTTATATAAGGTAGTATAACAATTGGTATCAGGTCCAGCACCCCTCCAAGTTTTGTTGCTGTTTTCTTTGCTGTTTGCTGTTTTTCTCATTGCTATTTATTGTTCAGTGACTTTCCTAGCCTAATTCTACAGATACTTTATGCATTGCAGAATATCACCATGACTCCTTTGCCAATCTTCTTGTGTGTTTAAACTCTTATTCTTATGTTTAAATCTGGTTTCCTAGGACTTACTCCTGGGTTTGTATAATTTAGTGGTCAGCAGTGAATCATTAAGAAGATTCCTAAATGTCTGAGCTTCCCTTTGCCGAGGGGACTGTGGATGAAGTCATACCTTCAAACTTCAGGCAGCTTACAAGTCAACCTTAGTTTTTACTTTCTGGCTGAAGACCTCTAGTCAAGTAGCCCTGAGTAACAGGGCCTTATCTTTCCCTAAGTCTTTCCTGGGTGTACACACAAACCTTAAACTGCATGCAGAATTCTAGATCCCCAGAATATGTGGCAGCTTTTCAAAGTTCCCTATAGTTATCACTTCCTTCAAATTTTGCTTCTAAGTGTTTTGTCAGATTATGGTTTGTCTCAACAGAAATCACAGCTTGAGGCAACTGTAGTGTTAATACTTTCAGTTTTTTAGTAATGACCTCAGGATGGAGATGGAGGGTTTTTAAAATTTTTATTTTTACTTTGTTTTTTGCAGAGCTGATCTCGGAGTTGAAATAATGACAACACTTAGGGAATGGAAAATTTTCAGGAAGCTGCTAGTTTGTTCAAACTTATGACTGCTCTGGGATGCATCTTTTAATGGTGTCTAAAAGAGAGGGCAGTCCTCACTGTTGGCTATGTGGTCAGCAGCTTTTCTCAACCACCATGACACCTAGCTGGGGAAGGAAGGAAGGGAGGACTAGCCTCAGTTAAAACGCCACAGATCTCACTGTTCTTACTGAAGTTCAGTAGTTTTTCTAGAACTAATACTTTCAGTTTTTTTGTTCCTTTAGTGAATTTCAAGAGTTTTAGAATAGTTGAGTTTGTTTAGTTAGTATTTTCATTGTGTTTTTGTGACAGTGAATTCACTGAAAGCTTTACTCTGTCATTCCAGAGGTCAATATTCCTGAAATTCATGTAAACTAAATCACATAGTACTTTGAGTCTTCTCTCTTTAGCTCATTATATGTGTGATAGTCATCCATGTTGTTATATGTAGCAATTGCTTGTTCTTTATTGCTTTATAATGTTCCATTTTTTGAATATACCATAATTTATTTTTTATATTATTTATGAACTTTTGTGCTATTCCTAATTTGGTGTTGGGAATATTACATTTTTTACAGACATAAACATTTATTAAGTGTATACCCAGAAGTAGAAAAGCCATGTCATAAGGTAGGAATACACTTAGCTTCAGTAGATGTTACTAACTTTTCCAAGTTATTGTAAGAATTTGTCTCCTAGTAGTAGCTTATAACTATGTTTATATTATCTTAAGAATTTCATTAATTTTGAACATACACATTTGTTTAACAAAGCTTAAGGAAATTCTGCACATGTCAAAGACCTTATAATGCTTTAACTATCAATAGAGCTGTTCTCCATTTTGTCACCTAGTGTTTTATATTTGCCTTTTCTTAACAGTCATACACAAAAAAATTTTGATGGTCAGTGGTAAATTAAGTTTGCTATAAATTTTGCACTTTTTCTGTTGTTTGTATCCTACTCTGTCTTCCTGGGTTCACTATTCCTTGCTTTTGTATATCTTTTGATAGATATTTTCAATCAAATCCATGGGTCACAAACTTAACAGTCTTTTTATACCCAAAAATGTCTCAATTTGCCCTCACTCTTTAATGGTAATTTTATTTACTGTTTAATTCTTGAAGAACAAATTATATTCCCTCAGCACTTCAAATATATTTCACCATTTTCTTTAGGCATCTGTTATTACCCCTTATAATAAAACTGCTGTTAGTCTAAATGCAATTACTTTATAGGTAGCCTGTCTTTTTTCTGTTAGCTCTAAAAATATTTCCTTTTGTTTTCAATGCTTTTCAGATTTACTATGATGTGTCTGTATTTTTCATTTTGCTTGGTAATCGCAATACATTTTCATTTTTAGTATTCATATTTTCTTTAATCCTAGATTAACTTTAAATACCACCCCTTCTTTGTCACTGCCTGTTTTTTTTCTTAAATGGCAATAAGTTTCTTCTGAAATGCCAATTAATTCACACTTGTCAATCTACCATTCATGTATCATGACAATTATTTTTGTATCTTTACATATTTTCATGTTCTGCTCAGGGTTGCTTCATTGCCATCATACATTCACTAATTTTCTCTTCTGTTGTGAGCTATCTAGGGGATACTCCCCATTATGTGTGTATGTGTTTATTTCAATGATTATGTTCACTATCAAGTTTTTACACTTTTTGCTTCACTTCTGCATAATTTAATTAACTTTTCATAATACCTTATTCTTGAAGAAGATATTAAAGATGGAATGAATACCTTAATTTTTCCTTTAGTCGAGGACATAAATATACCTTTAAAAAATTCAGTCTTTTTCATACAATTATCTGTATATGAAGTTAATGTTCAAACTGTAGAATTTTTTTGGCTGTATTATTAGAGTTCGGTGTCTACTTATATTTTGAAATTTTGGTTTGCAAGCTTATTTTGACAGAGAAGTATTTTGGTTTGTTCATATTTTCTCTTTACCTTCCTGTATAGCAACTAAACTGAAATGAGAACCAGGGCTTGTAGTTAACGTTATTTTAGTGCTCTTGTTTGTAATTATATTGACAACAACATTGAGTTAGTGGGTGGTTTTATTCAGTTCTGTATTAGAAGGTCCTGTGTGCTTCCGCCAGCCCCCTTGGGCTTAAAACCGGGGTTTTAGGTGATGGTCAGAAGTAGTATGTTTCACTTGCTTTCATGAGAGGGATTGAAGATGCTACTTCCACAGGTCCTGCATTCTCTCTGTGAGCTTGGAGCCAGAAACTAGCATGTCAAGCACTGAGTTTTTGTTGCCTTTAGGAACTGAGCTGTTTGTTTGGACTTGTATGTACTTTAGCACCACACTTGGTTTTGCATATTATTTTTATTTCTTGTGAAAGGAATGCAAGAAATTATTTGCCTTGTTTTTTGATACTGAAATTTTATTTTAACATTTTATATATCATTTGCTTCCATTTTGTCTCTGCCCTTATCTAAAGTTTATATTGGTGAGTATACTTGCTTGGAGGGCTGCACAGTCTTTTTTTTTTTTTTGAGGCTCAAGGATATCTTTAGGAATAAAGCAACTATAAATTTTTGTAATGTAGGCTTATAATATCTTTCTCAATACAAGTAGCTCAAAGCTGGTCTATTTGCTTGCAGTCAGTTTCATGTAAATAAACAATACTCAAGGATCTTGTCTAATCATAGATCTTAAACTTGCCCAAATTCTTTTTAGTTACTAGCCTCTGGAGCTAGCCCATCTCTTTCCCTCTAATTGCAACTACTTTGAGGCTATGTGAAACAATAAGGATTGGAAAACTACACTTTCAGTCTAATCTGATCTGGGTTAGGTTCCATTGCCTGGCCAAGATCACTTGAGTCCAACAGAAAGCCCTCTAAAAAGGCTCAAGTCTCAATCTTTCATCTCATTTTTAGGGTTCCACAACCTTCTCTTTCCAACACAATAAGGGTCAGAATTACTTGCTTCCCCGCACAGTTTGTTTAGACCGCCGGCTGCAGGCAAAGACAGTCTCCCTTACAGAGACACACTTTCCCTCTCTGCTAAACTCTCCTCATCAGAGTTTCTCTATTTCCCATTACTTGTCTGACAGGTATAAACCACCAGCCTATTATTTGTCTGAAAGGTGTAAACCTGCAGCCTACATACACTAATATCCTGATATTTTCCAAAGAGTTCACTAAAGTATGGACTTTACTGACACTTGAATTTCTCTCCAAATTATTTGATGTAACACTTTTAGCAAATTTGGTTAATGGCTAAAATATAAGGATAACTGTTATCTTTATATTTCTATATTCTCTGTACCTGCTGCTTACCTGCTAAGAGAATCACACACATCTACCTTCATATTACTTCAGCATCCTCCTTCTTGAACAAATCTTTGCTTTGATTGGACATCACACACAATGACTTACAATAAAATGATAGACATTTATTCCCTTCTCCCCTAGTGCTCACATGCAATTGAGCCAGGTTAGATAGTCGTCTCTGCCTTCTTCAATAAAGGGCTTCTACTGATGGGTTTAAGGCAGTTTGTCTGGTTCTCACCAACTGCTAGTCAGTAGCAAAGGGAAAGGAATGACAAAAGGCACGTGCAATTGTTTCAAGGGCAAGATTCAAGAGTAGCACATATCTCTTTTGTCTACATCTTGCTAGAGTTTAACACATTACTACAACCAGCCACAGGAAGACTGTGGAATTTATTCTTTAGCGGTGTGGCCTTGTGCAGAGCTTTAACTCTATTACCACGGAGAAGAGGGAAAACAAATATTCCAGGTTAACCAAGACTGTTACACAAGGAGGAAGGATGGCATATGGAAAAAGTACAGACCCCGGTGCCAGGAAGCTCTAGGTTGATGTCAGACATTTCACTTAGATAAAAGGAAACTACAAAGATTCCTTTCCAATAAATCCCCCTTCTAAGAGTTAAATTTGTTTCATAGCCCCTAGATTGGGTAGCCAAAAATATCATCGGACCCTGATCTCTAAAAACCTTTATTGAGTCAGGCCTACCTAAATAGACCAATAAGATTACTTTTTTTTAAGAATGAAAATTGAAACCCTAATAAGGTGAACCAAGCAAATTATCTCTCACTTAATAAAAAAATAGAGAATATACAAGAGTATGATTGTGCAGAGAAATCATGTCTCTTGATAGAACTGAACTAATGATAAGGGCAAAGACAAGAGGCAATGCATACTGTGGAGAGGGTGAAGAAGAGAGTGGTCAATGATCAGTCTCCAGTTTTCATAAGTCTGGATTATATTCTGGGGTTTGTTTCCATGATATTCCTGCATATCATGCAGAAGACATGTTTTTTTCCTTAAGCAATCTCATTTTTTCCCTATAAGCAAATATTCTCTGATTCAAGAAGTATTATCACCACCTCAAAATGTGTCAGTTTAACTCAGAGAAATATACAAACAAATATTGTAGTACAGATACTTAACACAAGGCCACCAGAGAAGGAAACATTTCTTGCAGATCAGATAAGCTTGGCCTTGAATGTGAGTGACCTTTTATTATTTGGAGTAGGAAAGCCAAGAGGACAATAGAGTAGGGTGGAAGTTTTGGGTGAGAGTGTATTTATGGAGGAGAGTAATTCCAAGTATTCAGAGTTTTTTCTCTTTCCATAAATGTCAGAAAACACTGAGAGGTCTCTCTTTTTAAAGCCCAGAATTTGGTATATCATGGGTTTAAGATTTCATTCCTGAGATGTTTGGTTATTGGAAGTATTTGAAATGTCTTTAATAATACACAGTCCAGCGCTGGCGGAATAATGAAGGAAGGGCTGTCTGACATATGTAGGTTCTGCAAGTCCCTACTCCTTGTTTTGTTTTATTTTATGATAGGTAGGGTATTATGTAGGAAGAAAGAAAGAAGTGCCTTTGTTTTTCCCTAAAAAACTCCTCTCTGAGTTTGTTTTAGATCTTTGACCCTGTTAGTACTTGCAGAACTATGTAGCAAATAATGTACACATTAACAAAGTCTGTTTTATGGTATCAGTGGTTTAACTTTCCTTAATTGAGAAGAGAGATTTTTTTGGAAGTCAGACTTCCTTCTGCTTCAAACAGAAAAATCTCATCATTAATTGGCAGGCTGCAGTCAACTAATATCCAATATGATAGACCAGGTGGCCAGATCCTGGGATAAATTTCAAAAGAAAGTACACAAAGTAAATATATACCTTTCCATCTGGCAGACTGAAAGACTGGAAGAGATGCCAAACTGGTTATTGGCTTATTGTTAGCCAGAAGATCATGGCTGTTTAGTGCACTGTATTAACTACAATTTTGTTCAGTTTGATTGTCTTCAAAGATGCAACTTGGAACATACACATGGTAATTAAATCTCAGTTTCTGATAACTGCTGAAGTAAACATGCTTCAACTTCTTCAAAGTTTGCTTTCAAACAGATACTTGTTCTTAAACTGTAAAGATAATTGAAAGACCTGTCTTCTGAGCTTCATGCCGTTATTTGCAATCACCTACTTGATATCTACACTTGTCTCTCACTTAACATGTTCAAAACTGCACTTTTGATCTTACCCACAACTGATACAATGTTTTTCTCATTTCAGTAAATGGTTCCCCATGTTAGCTGCATGGGCCAAAAGCCTGCAAATAATCCTAGGCACTGGCCTCTCTGTTATATACACATCCATTCCATCTCCAGAGTGTTTCTATTCTGTCTACAAAGCATTTTTGACCTCTCTGTACTTTTTTCCTTTCTCATTGCCACCATTTTATTTTAAACTTTACCTCTTTCCTGGATGACTGAAATAACTTCTTAATTCTTTCCACTTCCATTCTTGCCAATCTCCTTGTGATGAATTCACAGCTGTCAGATTATGTTAAGATATTTTATTTCTTATTCAAAGTATTTGTCATCTATTACACAGGATAGTAGAGAAAATTATTTGTCCTGTGTGTTCTATTTTACTCACTTCTTTACACTAGTCTTATTATGCTGTCCCCCTTCTACTCTAGGGTGAACTTAGGGGTAGAGGAGAGTGATGGGAATTTAAAAACATTTCTTGAACAACCTGTTTACAAACAGAACTCCTTTGAAACTCACAACACCAACCCTTCATATCCTCGTCACCTCCCCAGCATGGACATTCATAGACTTCCAGTTCACTTTGCCATATTAACTGAGAATTTTGGTATGGGTGGAAAGACTTTTCTGTTTTTTTCTCAAGAAATATCAGTATCCTCGTGGATTTTCCATTCACTGTTTTGTTTTCATACTTCTTGACTTAAGGAGCTCTAATAAGTATTAAGAATCTTCTAATTTACTAACTTGTATCCATAACTATTTGATATAATTTAAATATCCCCATTTCCTTCCTGATATTCCATGCCATCCCTCCTTTTATTCCTGTTTTATGTATCTCATTTAGTTTTATATGTCTGATTTCTTCTAATTTCAGTCTGTTTTATCACCTTCCTTGCCCAACAACACTGAATCTCATTTACAGAGCTTAGAAAACTTCCACAAAGACCCTCAATATTCTGGTGGAAAAATAAAAATGTAGACACATATTTCTTCTCTCATAAGCTTATGACCTTGGCAAGTTACTTCATACTTGCTTATTCCAATAATAGAAGTCTAGCTTCTTCTATTCTCTGTTTGGACCGGTTATTGCAACTGGGAGATAATTACCACTAAAAATTCTTGGTTTAAAACCTGAGCTAAATCATCCAATAGCTAACCCAATCTTGTCCATTAGTCCTTTTAAGGGCCATTCTACATATTCACTATTTTCTTTAATCTTCCTACCTTTTTTAAGTTCTTAACTCTCATAGGATAATATTATAATTTTCTTTTTTCTTTTCATTTCACTTCTAGAGCCTTGCAAAAAAATTGGTATATAGTAGAGAATCATAAAAACTGTTTAATTCAACAATTCTCAACCTTGGGTGTGAATTAGAATCACACAGGACCTTTTAAAAATACTGATGTCAGGATTCTATCCCAGAGCAAATAAATTAAACTCTGAGGATGCTGGTCTATATGGGCATTTTGAAGAAATTCCCAAGTTCTAGAGTGTAGCAAAATTAAATGGTCAATGAATGCCTCATTAAAATCAAGATCTTCTGACTATATGAAATATCAGAATACATCAATGACAGTGGCAGATGGTTGTTGATAAATGTCCATGTTATCCTGCTTATAAGGCCTCGTGAACTCCCAAATACTCTAGGTGAATTAGCATGTTCTCCATAGAGAAATGGTGTTGCATATAAATATAAAGAGTTGATCATCAAACTGATATCTATAAAACTGCTGAGAAATGTCTTTTCTATTTCTTCCCTGAGGCTTCTGGAAGCTACATTTACATCTTCCTTGAATAGACCTGTTGAAGGTGGACAGATTGGCAGGCAGCTTGTCCTAAATACTGGTATTTGAACCTGGCCTAGGCAAGCACCTCTTATAATTTACTTTACCCTTGGCTGAAAGAAGGTGATTTTATACCTGGGCTAGGAATGAAGGGAGTTTCTGTTTCCCTCTGGGGACCTATGAAGGATGAGAACATTTTCTGTGTCTGCTTTTATTCCCCCTTTCCTTGAAAATAAAACCACATCGTGCTGTCGCTCCACACGGTTTAGGCATGTAGAACCAAGTAAGCAGTATTTGCCTCATTCGTTCTGTTGCATGATGCTTAGAATAAAGTGTTACAAAAAGCTTGATTTGTTTTTGATAATCCAACAATAACATATAACCAACAACTGATTCTACTATAATACACCTGTTGGAGGTTGAGTTTATTCTCCTCACTTCTTGTCCCTGCTGTAACACAGAATTGAAGGGCAGAGACACAGTAGTGAAGCAGAATGAAAGTTGTATTTGAATACATTTCAAGGAAGGAGATGGCCAGAGTCAAGGCAGGCAAAAGCACGTTTACTTGAATAAAGCAGAGAGGAAGGAAAAACAGAGGGAGAAAAAGGAAGCTTATTGAACTCCTGGCTGGCATTAGGCAGATCCCTTGCCAACTCCTAAGGCCAGGGTCACCTGGCGTCCAGTGTCTTGTCTGTTTGAATCTGCACAGCATGGGAATTAAATTCCTACCACCCCAGGGTTTGGGGGAGCTTCAGAGCACTGGATGGAGGGAGATTATGTTCTGAGAGGTCACAGGAGAGGAAAGGAGATTTTCTGGCAGGCTCCTAAAGAGCATGATTGTACAGGGGCAGTTCTGTCAAGGTCACCTAGGCAATGGGAACTCTGTACCAAATAGCACAAAGAAAAGTAAAAAATAAAAAAGAAAGGATCAGTATTTTAACCATCAATATAGAATGAATTTTAAGGGAATTGCCTAAGGAAAAAGAAAGTCAAGTTGCAGACCGAAGGAAACTTACTAACTTTTATTTTGACTTCTTGCAGAGTTGGAACAGCTGAATAGAATTTTAGGGAAATTTTTTAAATAAAATAAGATATATATTTTTGTCTTTTCGTTGTTGTTTAACAAGTCAGGTTATATTTTGAACTAAAAATGTGATAAACAATTTGAAAATGCCTTAGAACAATGATGCATAAGTAAAACCTCAGACAGATATAATTGTATGGTTGAGAAAAGGCACCTTAATATGTAAATTCCTTTAAATAATTTATTAAATGAATTAAATAATATTCATTAAATATAATTTTACTAACATTTGTATCTTTTTATGTGATATAAATATTATATAATATTTTAATTTTATTTGATATTTAATTTATATAAATATCCAAATATCTCATCATTAATATTTAAAATGAACCAAATCAGGCTGTAGTATTTTGGAATTTTTTTTCTATTTCTCTATTATTTTGTCAGCTGAATTATGTACACAATATGCTGAGTATGGTGCCTAGAACATAGTATACAGGAAAATATTTATTGTATAATATCATTAATAAAACCTGTATATTTACCTTACGATGTTCTCAAGAGTAATTTTTATTTTGGTTATGTCTTTATATTTTAATTATTATCTACAGTAAAATGAGAAGGACAAATGATGTATGAAATGAAATTTATAGGTCAAATAGGTCCATTAGTAGCAATTTTTATGAGGCTGAATTTTAAAGTGACAAGGGAGGTGGTAAGTAAAAAGGGAAACTTTAAGTAATAAGTGAATAAATACAGAAAAAAGAGGAAAATATTTAAGAATGGTGACTCCTACCTAATGGAAGTATTTTATCTTACAACTTTTTATTTTCTTATATGTGCACTCTTAATTAAAAGAAAGTTTTCTGAAGAATCCACTCCAAAACTACTAGAACTAATATTGGAATTCAGCAAAGTTGCAGAATACAAAATTAATACACAGAAATCTGTTGCATTTCTATACACTAATGATGAACTAGCCCAAAGAGAAATCAGGAAAACAATTCCATTCACAATTGCATCAAAAAGAATAAAATACCTAAGAATAAACCTAACCAAGGAAGTTAAAGATCTATTTATACTCTGAAAACTGCAAGACACTCATGAGAGAAATTAAAGAAGATACCAATAAATGAAAACACATCCCATGCTCATGGATAGGAAGAATTAATATTGTCAAAATGGCCATCCTACCTAAAGCAATCTACAGATTCAATGCAATCCCTATCAAAATACTGACAGCATTCTTCAATGAACTAGAACAAATAGTTCTAAAATTCATATGGAACCACAAAAGACCCCAACTAGCCAAAGCAATCCTGAGAAGGAAGAATAAAGCAGGGTGGATCTCCCTTCCAAACTTCAAGCTCTACTACAAAGCCACAGTAATCAAGACAATTTGGTACTGGCACAAGAACAGACCCATAGACCAATAGAACAGAATAGAGAGTCCAGATATTAACCCAAGCATATATGATCAATTAATATATGATAAAGGAGCCATGGGTATACACTGGGGAAATGACGGTCTCTTCAACAGCTGGTGTTGGCAAAACTGGACAGCTACACATAAGAGAATGAAACTGGATTACTGTCTAACTCGACGCACAAAAGTAAACTCGAAATGGATCAAAGACCTGAATGTAAGTCATGAAACCATAAAATTCTTAGAAGAAAACATAGGCAAAACTCTCTTGGACATAAACATGAGCAACTCCTTCATGAACATATCTCCTTGGGCAAGGGAAACAAAAGCAAAAATGAACAAGTGGGACTATATCAAACTAAAAAGCTTCTGACAGCAAAGGACAACATCAATAGAACAAAAAGGCATTCTACAGTATGGGGGAATATAGTCATAAATGACATATCCAATAAGGGGTTGACATCCAAAATATATAAAGAGCTCACACACCTCAACAAACAAAAAGCAAATAATCCAATTAAAAAATAGGCAGAGGATCTGAATAGACACTTCTCCAAAGAAGAAATTCTGATGGCCAACAAGCACATGAAAAGAGGCTCCATATCGCCAGTCATCAGGGAAATGCAAATTAAAACCACAATGAAATATCAGCTCACACCAGTTAGGATGGCTGCCACCCAAAAGACAAACAACAACAAATTCTGGCAAGGATGTGAAGAAAGGGGAACCCTTCTACACTGCTGGTGGGAATGTAAATTAGTTCAGCCTTTGTGAGAAGCAGTATGGAAGTTCCTCAAAAAACTCAAAATAGAAATACCATTTGACCCAGGAATTCCACTCCTAGGAACTTACCCTAAGAATGCAGGAGCCCATTTTGAAAAAGCCATATGCACCCCTATGTTTATCGCAGCACTATTTACAATAGCCAAGAAATGGAAGCAACCTAAGTGTCCATCAGTAGAGGAATGGATAAAGAAGATGTGGTATATATACACAATGGAATATTATTCAGCCATAAGAGGAAAATAAATCCTACCATTTGCAACAACATGGATGGAGCTAGAGGGTATTATGCTCAGTGAAATAAGCCAGGCAGAAAAAGACAAATATCAAATGATTTCACTCATCTGTGGAGTATAAGAACAAAGAAAAGCTGAAGGAAAAAAACAGCAGACTCACAGAACCCAAGAATGGGCTAACAGTTACCCAAGGGAAAGGGACTGGGGTGGATTGGTGAGATGTAAGGTAGAAAAAGGGATATTACAATCAGCACACATAATGTAGTGGGGGGGGGGGTGGAGATAGGGGGAAGGCAGTATAACAGAGAAGACAAGTAGTGATTCTATAGCATCTTACTCACAGATGGACAGTGACCGTAATGGGGTATGTGGTGGGGACTTGATGAAGTGGGGAGTCTAGTAACCATAAGGTTGCTCACGTAATTGTTTATTAATGATACCAAAATAAATAAATAAATAAATAAAAGGAAATTTTGTCCAATAATTTTCAGAAAATGGTAACTACATATTGAGCAACACTTGGAATGCCACAGTGTGTCAGACATTTTGGAAACTGAAAGAAGAAAAGGGCTGGGACCTCTATCCTAAGCCTTACTGTGTCAGCCTTTCTGAGCTGCTGGTAGAATTTATGTGTGAAATATGTGAAGGAGATGTGTGAACTAGCCCTGGTTCACACTTGAGGCTACCTTTTTTCTAGGATATGGGGTTCTGCTCCATGGACCTTAATAGGGTTTTCTTGGTTGCTTGGTTAATTTATTCTAAGAAATCATTTTACTTTTATAACTAAAACCCAATATTTTTCTTCCCCTTTGGAGGAACAGGGACAGAGCAAATTTAATTTTTCATACCAAAGCCTAAACACATTTGCTTCAGTACAATATATTTGGAATGTGAACTCAATTCAGTGTTCTGAAATGAGTACTTTTTTTCCCCCTTGGATTGTATGCAGAATCTCTTCTCCTCTTGGAATTAAAACTATTCTTCTTTGCTGCCATATTGGAGAAAATCCAATCAAAACCACATGTTGATTTTATAGGGGAGGAAAATATTTCCTTCCTTCTCTTCTAAGTTCTTTGGCTGGCCTAATAAATAAATTGATATAAGAATGATTAACAGGAAAAAAAAAGCAAATTTAATTTTGTATATACAGGGGCATAGAAAAATAGAAGACTCAAAGAAGTGACCAAAGCGGCAGCTTATTATAGCTTTTAGACAAAGAAACAATACAATACGAAGAATTGACAAGACAAAGAAATTAGGGCTTGGGGTATTAAATTAATAAAGTATTTCTTTACATAGTCTTCTCGGCCCTGAATTCCCTCTCTCTGGGGAGAAAAGTGTTTCTTTGCCTCCTGTGCAGGGAGGTCACCTGTCACATGGAGATTTACTTCCTGTTTTCAGGGGGATGAAGGCGGGTCCCAGTGCCATCCCTCTTGTGCAGGGAGGTCACCTGTCACGTGGGGATTTACTTCCTGTTTTCAGGGGGATGAAGGCAGGTCCGAGTGCCATCTGAACACGGAGTGTTTCTGAAGTAACTTTAATTCAAAATAATCTATATGCCAAAGTTGCATATTTTGGGCTGGCCTGCTCTGAGCCACATCATATTCAATATGAATTCCACAGCTTAGAAACAATCAAGAAGTCGCAAGAAGAATCTTAGATAGAAATTGCCAGGAAAACAAAACTTCAAAATTTATGCTCATTTGCGTGATGCTCAGTGAAGAGTGGCTCTTGCTAGTTGAGCTAAATTAAGCCTATAAATTTGGTCTGCTTTAGTTCAACTAAATAAAATGGAAAATAATTGTATTTTATATATTTATTTATAAACACATGTTTAGGGACTCATTTGCCACTTGCAATCCTGATTTATAATTGTGCTGGTGCATTTATAAGCAGTGCTTCTTTTTTATGCTCAGAAGTAATCTAAATTAGATGATAAGTATGGCCGAATCTTAGGAGTGGGTTAGGTGGAACTTTCAGACTGATTTCTGTATCCAAGGACAGGTAAGCACTGTGGTCCTCTAAATTAAGAAGGTTGCAATTCTCCTAACTTTGTTCTGTGATAAGGACACAAGGTACAGTGGCTGTATACGGTCTGTCAAAGGTGGTCCTTTTTCCTCAGATAGTATGACAATATTTTCCCACATGTTTGAAAATAGTAGTTACCAGAGATGGGGTCCTTGGTCTCGTTGAAAGACTTCAAGAGAGGGTTCAGAAAAGCCATTGACCATTAAGAGTTTATTTGGAAAATAAAGTTCAGAAAAAGACAAAGAGTACATAATGAGAGGTGGAGGGAGGCATTGGGGTGCAGGCAGACAAAAAGGGGATCCCTCTGAGGGAAAAATATGGAGCCTTTTTTATATAAAGGGAGATGAATATTCACCAAGGGAATAGGTTTCAAAGGGAACAGACAGAGTCTTCCTGGAGTTCAGGCTTGCTCCACCTTCATTCCAAGGAGGGATTTTTGACTTCATTTGGTTCCCATCATAACTGTCATGGCGTGGGGTCGTGTGATTCTTACTATGGTATTGTGTTTTAGGGTGAAGTTTGGGTCAATTTCTCCTCCATGTTGGAACTAGTCAGTTTTGGCCAGTCTGTTATTTATCTTCTCACTCAACATCCCAAGAGAACAGCTTACACATAATTTCTAGAATATGGGCAGACATCCTGCTGAATGTAAACATGGGTCAAACCCCTACCCCCTTCCTGCTTATGCCTGGCTATCTACCTACTGTAACAGTACAGATATGGCTCTGAGACCCTGAGGACCTGAAGAGAGATCATGTGGCCATGTGAGGAGGATGCAACAGCGAAAGTAGTGAAATAGGACTCTCAACCAATGCAGAAGACAAGGGTGGGTCAGGTCCTTTCCTGTAGACCTGGTGATAGTCTCTCTAAAAGTGTCCTAGAATTAAGAGGGAGTGAGGGAGACTAAATTGGAAGGAATCAAGTTGCTGACATCTCAGAGAATTGAATGGTACGTAGTTTCACAATAAGGCTAAATGTGGATTTAAGGATATTTACTTGAGTAATTGAAAAACAAAGAAAACGACATTTCTTTCACATCTAAATGTGCAGGCTAAAATTTTATTCATGAGAAAAGTATGTTTGTTTTTGAACCCACTAATGAGATTTTGCAAAGTGTGGTGAGTTCTTCCTTGAGGACCCTTCCCTAAGTAAATAAACTTTGTGGATTTTTGCTTCAGTGTTTAGGAAGGTATTAATATATTTAAAAAAAAGGAGTAATTTTATAAATTTCTATCCTTCCAACTTTAATATCAAGGAGATGTAATAGCTTCACAGATAATTAATATATCGACACTTTTAAAAACTATATTGTAAAATGGATACTTTATTCATATTTCCAGGAGTTCATTATTCCATAACGTACCAGGGCCTCTACTCTATGGACACAATCACTACTGAATTAATTAACTCATTTCTTCTGAAGGTTTAGTCACTATTTTACTATTAGGAATTTTAAAGAAGAATTTCATATGTAGGGAGTTGTGTGATTCCACAGAATAGCACCGTTGCACAGAAACACAGAAAACTAGACATAGTTTCTTGATGCTTTTAAAATCACACCACATAACTTGTATCATTTCTATTTAAACAATTCTGTGAGTTAGCCAGAATTTTCAACATAACTTGACTGCAGGCAACAGAAACTTCCCTAACAGAGAGCAAGTCAAAGTTTAAAGGAGGCATGTTGGTGAGTCTCTGCCCTATCCTCACCTCACCAGATCTGATCACTGCATGGTGCCCCAGCGAGCTGAGCCATAAGCACTGTCTCCCTCCAGAGACTTTGGGCTTTGAGTTGTCTTGGTCTAGGAGTGGCACTGGTAGAGATCGTGAGGGAGAGGTTCAGGGCATTATTTACTCCCTCTCTCCTTCCGTTGCCACAGTTCCAGTATTGGCCATTCATATTAATAGTTCTTGTTTGGAAGTCCTCTTACTCTGCTCAGCTTCTATTAAACTCAAATATCACCCTTCCATTCCCTTGCCCATCAGGTCTAGAGAAAGTGACATTGTCCCTTTGTTACTTGTCATAGGAGCAACACCATCTCTTGTGGGTTCCATTAATGCTGTCCTCTCTTCTATAAATAGCCCCTTAATTAAATTATTTTAGCCTCTGAGTATGCCATCCCTCTCATGCTAGGACCTTGATGATTTAAAAATCTATTTTACATGTGCTGCCAGCCTTCCCAGACTTCCAGAAACGTCATCATCAATGAGTGCTAGAAATGACCAGGGAAGTTCATCTCAATCCAATCAGTATCCCCCCAGTCAGTACCCCCTGTTAGACTAGATATATTTGGGTTGCTTGTCTGATCATATCTTCCTTCCCACTCTAACCCTTTCCTCCCACAATTGTCCACCCCACACCTCACAAGAGACTTGTATCTGACATTCTGTGACATCCACTCCTTTTCCACTCCCCATTATGTCTTTCTTTGATATATCTTTTGAAACTACAATTCACTGGGGTAAAGATGTTAACAGAGAAGGGAATCAAAATTACTTAATGTTTTTGCCTTTGGTAACTGAAAACCTAAATCAAACTAGTCTATGTATTAAGAAATCTATTAGCTCATCAGTTTGACATTCAGGGAAGGGCAAGTCTTAGGATTGGGTGATTTGTTTGCTCAACAGTGTCATCAGGTACCCAGGCACTATCTACTTCTTCTCTCTACCACGCATGCATTTACTAGATGATGACGCTGGTTCACCTCATGGCTGTGAGATGACGGCAAAGACAAATCATACGTGAGAGTGAGGGCCTCCTCTGTGGTTCACTCTTAAAAGAAAAATGTCAAGTCTCTCCTTTTTAATTGTTTTTTTTCACTTTGATCTGGACTATACATTTTCATTCATGAGATAATCCCAGTTTTAAAAAAAGAATTACCATGACTGATTTAGAAGAACCAGGTGAAACACGATGAATGTGGAAAATTAGTCACAACTGGTACATTAATGGTACTACTTGTGTTTTGCCCTAGGCAAACCTTTAAGGATATTGTCAATGGCATATTTCTACTTCATAGTAAAGCTGAGGAATTAGCTGAATGATTTCAAATACGTACGTGTGTGTGTGTATTCTTTTCTTCAGGTGATTCACAGAGAAGTATACTGTTCTGTTAATTCATTCTTCCACTAGGCTGGCTTCTAGAGCTCTCGCCTAAATACAGTGCGGTCCAGAGAGTCCGTGTTATTTACTGAATATGCGGGATTGTAATTGTAATTTTTTCTTTAGTAATACCTACAATTAAACATAGATTATTAGTGTTATCTAATGTTTGAAAAGAAAGTAGAACAAAGTTTTGAAGATCTGTATTTTCAAAAATTTTTAGCCAGTTGTGAAGAAACTTCGTAACTGGCTCTAGGGGCTTTCACAGTTTATTGCACATATTTTGGCCTTAGGTTCATTATACATAAAATAAAGAAGTAGATTAAAGGTCATTTTCAAATCTCTGAAATTTCTACATGTTTTTACTGAATTTTGGGGGGTTCTTTCTTTCTTTATTCTCTAATAACAACAGATAAAGTTTTTAAATAAAATATGACTAGGTCATTATTTCTCTGTGCACAGAGCATAAAGATATAGGGATATTTTCACAAAGTTGAAAGATAAATTAGTATGTATTTAAAATTTTTCATTTCACTGACAAATCAGACACTCTAAAGACTGAGAGATCGCTGAAGTAAAAGGGTTTACTGAGTCTTCACAGATGCCACCAGGTGAAGGACTGAGTCCTGGCTCAAGAATCTTCTGTTCCACCAGCAGCAAGGCCACTTAACAGAAACAACTTGTCTGTCAGACTCAAGAAACGGTACATTTATAAGGGGGCTCAAGGACAGAAAGGTCTCTACATGTACATTGGCTACAGATAAGAGAGGTGGGTTAGTGCAAAAAGAAAATCTGAGGATGGGTGGTTAGGTCATAGAGAAGGCTTGTGGATTGGCTGTATATGATGGTCAGACGCTAGTCATGTGCCAGGGGATGTGGTGGTTCTGGGAATCTTCTAGATGATTGTTGAGAAGACTTCATCCAGGAACGTGGAGTTGCTGGTTAGCGGCGGCCCAGGGCTACTGACTGATGACTTTCCATTGTCTCTTTCTCTCCTGCTTGGGTCCTTATGTCACTTATTTAGGACATTTCAGTATTTTTTCCTTACAACACCTATAAATGACTTAGAGAGTAAACTCTTATTACTAGAAACATATATATTCCATTTCTAACTAAATACATTTATTACATTAAATGTCAATGGAATTTATAGCCTGTGAAGCTGTGAATGCTGTTTATGATTAAAAATAAAGTATTTCCGTTTCAAATAATTACTATTTATGTGATTAAGTTTCGAAGAAGGATAGTTATCATGAAAATTCCCAGGAGGCAGCAACACCTGAACAAGTTATTTAAATTTAATACCCAAGTGTTTTAAAAATAAATCCCTAGTCATCACTTTAAAGCTGCTTAGATCAGTTCTCCTTTTCATCTAGAGTTTATTAGAAATCAAAGAAAGAGGGTCTGAAGCTACAGCCTGGAAATTCCTGGTGGACTTTGAACATTTGTTTCCATACACTTTTATTGTTAATGTACACCTTTAGGTTAAATCCCCCAAAAGCATCTTCATATTTAGGTTCATTTAAATAAAAATATAATCAGCTCCTTCCTCTTGATACAACCTTGTCCCCCATCCCACCATTCATTGTGTTACAGTAGATAGATAGCCAGACAGGGAGGGGAAGAGGACTTCTGCAAGCATTTACGTTCAGCTAGATGCTTGCTTATGTTCTACCTATACCATGTTAGCTGTTTTAAAGGGATGGGTTGGGTGATAATACAGATAACAGACTGGCCAAAACCTGCTGGTTCCAACATGGAGGAGAAGTTGACCAAAACTTCACCCCAAAATACATCATAGGCTTATTAACATAGTAAAAATCATGCCTCTCTGTCATTAGCACAGTAAAAAAAAATCACACCTCCAAAAACAGTAAAAAATTCCTCCTGACATGAGGGTGGAGCAAACCCAAACTCCGAAAAAAGTCCATCTGTTTCTTTTGAAATCTAACCCCACTTAGTGAATATTCATTTCCTTTTACATAAAAAACACTTCCTGTAGTTTTCTCTGCACCACTCCCTCTGGGTCTGCTCTGCCCTAACTCTCAGGCATGCCCTCTTGTCTTTCTCTGAACTTTTATTCTCCAAATAAACTCTTAATGCTTAAACACATTTTGCGTCTGTTCTTGAATTCTTTCTCAGAACGAGACCAGGCCCCATCTCCAGTAACAGCTGTCGCCCGGTTTGTGCTCACACCTTTACTTGTAACATTTTCTCCATAAGCTCTTACTAGAAAAGTCCCATTTATTTATTCTGTAACTCACTTATAATCAGTCTTACTGAGGGAATAGTCCATTCACAATTCTTGTTTTCATCTCTTCATATCTTATTCACACAACGTACTACAATTTTATTTCTGCCTCCCTCACTCCATGGAAATTCTTTCCACTAAAATAACCAGAGCATAGTTGCCAAATGTGCTGGTCATTCCTCCATTTTTATTTAATATTTTTGACATTATATTGCTACTCAAAATATCATTTCTTCTTTCTCTGACTTCATGACACCATCCTCTCAGGCTTTTCTCCACTTTCTCTGAAAACCTCCTTCAAGTAATCTCCAGCTTGTCAGCCTAATGGACAGAGCCATTAAACATTGGGTTAGGTACCTAAACGCTAATATTTTCAAAATTCAACTCTTTTCCTCCTTCTACCCTATCCTAACATATTGCCTTTCCATTCCTTTGTTTTATGTCCAGTTCTTAAAATCAAAATATAGGGAGCCAAACCTGGTTCTTTACTCAGTAAGTACTTTATGTGTTCTTGTTCCTAAGTATTTCTTGGTAACTACCCGATTTTAAAAAATACTTAATATTAGACTATTAAAAATATCACTATCCTTTTCTTTTGTCTTCAACATTTCCCATAATGTTTTGCAAATCTACCGATTAAAAAAATAGGCTTATATTATTGTTATTATATTGAAATAATTATTACATATTTCTTTAAAAGATATATATGTGTTGTGAGCATTATTTTACCAGTAGTGGTTTTCATTTCATTTTCTTAATGTATCTTTGAAGGAGCTATTTTTTTTTATGTTGGAAAGTCAAATTTTTCATTTTTTGATGGTTAGTGCTCTTTGTAGTCTATCTAATCTCCACCAGAGTCACAAATATTTCCTCCTGTATTTTCTTTAGAAATTTTATGATTTTCATTGTATTATATGATCCTACTTAAGGACTTCCTATTCTCTTCTATGGATCTGTTATCATTTCACCAATAGCAAACTGTCTTAACTGCAGCTTTAAGTAAGTCGTGAAATCAGGTAGAGAAAATCTTTTAACTGTTCTTTTAAAATGTTGCTTTGTTTTCCTGGTTTCTTTGCATTTACATATACATTTACAATTTACTAGTGATGTCTACAAAAATATGAGGACTATTGGGATTTTTATTGGGATTGCAGTAAATCTATAGGTCAACTTGGGAAGAATTGCTTTCTTAGCAGTATTCAGTATTTTAATCCACAAACATAATCTTCTTTATTTAGACTTCTTTATTTTCTGTCAGACATGTTTCATAGTTTCTAACAGAGAGTTTCTATAAATAACTTAAAATATAACATCTAGTAGACAATCGTATAACCAGGCACCTGGGACAAATCCTAAATCAATGTTGACTATTCTGGTAAAAGTCTTACCGTAACTGATGGAATAGTCCAAGTATAATGGAGAATATAGATGACGAGCAATACCATTAACAAATTTGGACTAATGTGCATGATAAACATATGCCTTTGACTACATAATACATATATTTTTTTCAGATGCACAGGAAACATTTAAAAGTTGACTTATATGGGGTCATAAAGCACATTTCAATATATTTTAAAAGTTGAAATCATATAAAATATGTCTTCTAACCACAATTGTATTGTGCCAAAAAATAATAACAGAAAGAAAGCTAGTAATCCCAAAACTTTTTTAAAATTAAAAATACATTTTAAAATGATCAATTTATAAAAAAAGAAATTACAAAGGAAATTAGAAAATAACTTAAGCTAAATGATATTTAAATATTATATTTAAACACGTTTGGGATACAGCCAAAGCTAGGCGTTTAATGGAAGTGTATATTCTTAGACACATATATTAGAAATGAAGAAAGGCTGATAAGTAATGGTCTAATAAGCATTTATCTCAAGAACTCATAAAATTAATAGCAACCTGAACTCAGAGAAAGTAAAAAAGAAAATAATGAAGTTAAGGACAGAAACAAATGCATTGGACAACATGTAATTGATAGAGAAGAGAAAACCAAATATTTTATTTGAATGAACTAATAAAATTGCTACATCCCTTGTGATACTGACCAAGACAGAAAAGTAGACACAAAGCATCAGTATCATGAATTTCTAAAAGAGGGATATCCTTGTAGGTCCCTATGATAAAATACATTATAAGCAATTTTATACCAATAAATTTGAAACTTTAGATGAAATAGTGAAATTCCTAGAAAAGCACTTACTACATTTACTTTTCTAGTATAACTAGAATAAAGTTCTAAATGGTCTTATAATGACTAAGAGATTAAATCTGTAATCAAAACATAATAAACCTTGAAACTCAGGAGTTTTACAAGGGAGCCCTACTAAACATTTAGGAGGGAAAAATTGCTGATTTCACACAAATTCTCTCTCTATATGTTTAACATGACCTATATACCAAACCTGAAATGATACAATTAATTTAAATATTGTTGCATAGTAAATAACTAAAGAAGGATTCTTTCTCATGTTTTTCTGATACCAAAGCTCTTAATCTCTTTGCTATAATGTCTCTCACATGCTATAGTGTGGATCCATGGAGAAATATATAGATGTCCTGTTTTTAATGCGACCTTACTTTTAATTTAGATTTATTTGGAAAGGAGTAGAAGATTGTTGGACCTCTAACTCCACTAAATATAATGACCCCTCAAGATGTGCTGTAGAATATCAGGAAATTAGGGCAGAGACAGGAGACAAGCATCATAGTTAACTTTTCCTGACTATGACAAAAAATGCTGATATATAAACAGTATAGTAAGAACAGGAAGGATTCCATCTTAAAGCTAAGATTCCATTTAAAAAACGAGGAAGTTAAGAAGTAAGATTCCTAACTTATTTTTTATCCAACAGACAATAACTCAACCCACTTTGGGGGCTCGGCAGGTGGTCTTGATTGATATGTTCCCAGAGGTAAGCTGCTATCCTGGAGAGGAACTGATGAATACATTTCTTGTATTAAGGTAATTTTGCAGAATTACCTGGAGGACTGATCACAGAAGAGAAAAGACTTAATGTCTCTCACCAGAGGTAAGCATTTTGAGACCACTTTACAAGTCTATACCCCCTGGCCCTTTGAAAAATTCTTAAAATAGGGAACCCCCAGCCTTTTAGCACACCTCTTCTCTGAGAAGGCCCTCACTTCTCTCTTTAAGTGCATAACTCTAGATAAAGCTTTCTCACTACTCAACTTAATTGCGTTTTTTCTCTCTATGCTTTTCCAGTGGTAAGTGTCTTTGTTTCTTTGCTATTTCATTATACTTGGAAGTCTTTACTCAGTCTCCGTTTTACCCCTGATAAGTAAGGAGGGGCTGCTGAGAGCTCAGATTTGGGCCTGCGAGTTCCCGTCGTCTGGGTGACCCAGACAGAACAGCAGCTGCAGGGGCCTGCTTGAAAATCTCCTTTCTTTGGGAAGTTCTCAGAACATAATCTCACTCCATCCCATGGTCTGCGGCTCCCCCAAATCCTGGGATGGTAGGGGCTAGTCCCCATGCAGTGCAGATCCAAGTGGGCACAGGATGTCAAGTAACCCTGGTTTTAAGACATGGCAAGGGAATATGCCCTATACCAAGAAGGTGTTCAGCAAACTTTCTCATTTTCCCTCTGCACTTTCCTGTTCTCAACCACCTGCAAGGCAGCTACCATTCCCTGCTACTCTCGCTTTAATAAATTCCTTTCTTACCTATACTCTTCTGACCTGCTTGAGAATTCTTTCTCTTTCAGAGTCAAGAACCCTTGCCCATCCAGGTTGAGGTTTCACCTGGTGCACAGGGAGAGACCTCCCGAGGCAGCTGCCTGGCAACAGAAAGGATCATAGAGGTGCTTGTCATAGAAACCACACACATTTAATCCCTCATCTTTCATGATCTCAAGTCAGGAACAGCTAAGGGGCTTTGCCCTTAAGTAGCAGCTTCAGCTAACTAGGTCATAAGGACTGACTTTCCACACTGAAATCCATTTCATAATGAAACCACACACTGGGGAAATCTTGGAAGTCTAGAGGAGTGTTGTGGGAAGGAAACTATTTCCATGGGCTTTTGCTCAAAAAATCTTATCTCAGGTACATTAACAGCAGGAATCATTTATGATGAAAACTGTTCTCTCTATGTATGTCCAGCTCCTATTCACATGTACCCATCACTCAACAATTAGTCTCTTCAGGTAAGTAAGTAGCTCCTCTGGTCTGACTGGAATGAGCCAAAGTAATGCTGAGCTCTGTCGTTACATGTTCCGAATTCTGTGTAGTGCTGACAGCGCTCAGATATGATCATTTGGAACAACACAAGCGCTTTCAACTAGTTGTAAACCTTTGTGCAGAAATAATGGATTTGAAGTGTGTTTTAAAATCTGTTTCAGGTCTCTGTGGCGTGGGGAAGTAGAAGAGAGGAAAGAAAGGTAAAAGAGAATTAGAGGTTAACTTTGTCCCACTGGAAGAATGGGGAGTGGAAAGACTAATGCAATTAGTGAAGGTACGTGGCTATGTGAAAATATTTTACAACTTTAGGAAAGAGAAAAATTTTCACCCAAATCAGAAAATATATAGCCTTTGTTCCTAATAGCTGAGAATTCTCCTCATGATTACACATGATTACATGTTACTGTTTGCTGTCTCATCTCCTGCAACTCCATAAAATCCTGGAAACCCACTGTTTCTAATAGCCATATTATTCCTCACAGCACTCGGTCCTTCTGGCTGCCTTTTCTCCTGCACTCACCAGGCTAGCATCTGCTTATACTCGAAGTCCCATCTCACCAGGCCAGCATCTGCTCATACTCGAAGTCCCATCTCACCAGGCCAGCATCTGCTCATACTCTAAGTCCCATCTCACCAGGCCAGCATCTGCTCATTCTCTAAGTCCCATCTCACCAGGCCAGCATCTGCTCATACTCTAAGTCCCATCTCACCAGGCCAGCATCTGCTCATACTCTAAGTCCCATCTCACCAGGCCAGCATCTGCTCATACTCTAAGTCCCATCTCACAGCACTCAGCCCTTCCTGACTGCCTCAAGATAGGTTAGGTACCCTCCCTCCGCACCAGAAGTCATTATTGTCCTTGCTTTTACCTTAAGGAGTTTAATGTTCAGTTCAGAGTTCTGCCTTGTGATATGATCTTACTCATTTTTCCAACTTGACTTTCTGGCACAAGGTCTTACATACATTATCTACTCAGTAAATATTTGCTGAATCAGTTACTTGAGCAGTGAAAAATGGTTAATTTCACTTCTCTGGGTATTTACTTTCTTATCTATAAAATGAAGAGGTCAGACAATATCAATTCTGTCTTCTCCTTCACCAATAAATACTACATTTCTTGGAGCTGGGGCTCTGGCATGGGCTTCTCAATTTGATGCTGGAAGGAAGCTGTTTGTTTGAAACAATAAAATTAAATAGGGTTTATCTTATAATTGTAGGCATCGCACTCACTGGAGACATCCAAAGGAGGAGACTAGCAAGCATTCATGCCCCAAATACTGTAGTCTTCCTGCATCCTGATGTTAATAGTGTATTTTTAATATCTTTTTTGTATATATGGTTCTATATCTATGATCTAGTTTTTTTAAATACAAAACAAGTCAAGGGAGGATTTTATAAAATAAAATATAAATATAAAACATAAGGATTTTCCTGTTTTGTGTAATATTTTATGGTTTTACATACAAATTCCATTATAAAACTAGAATTAAAAAATCAAAAGCTCAGAGAGTTCCTGAGGTTTTGTCTAGAAGCAAGAGATGCCTATTGTCATAAGACTTCATTAAATACGACTACAATTAAAGACAAAAGCTTTCTATTTGTTTTTACAAATTTATGCCTTATGGGAAGAGAGATCCATATTGAGGTTCAGAACATATTTGAGTAGACCCTCTGAAAAGATTTCTGTAAAAATTAACTTATGTTTTAATATATTTCTGCCCCAAAGGAATTGAGTCAGAGTTGTGAAACCAACTTTTCATTATGAAGGGTTATGCTTATAATCTTAATTTAAAAATGAATGACTATATGAAAAACAGATTACTTTACCATGGTTACTTTGCTATGGTTACCTCGACAATAGCTTCAGGGGATTGGTACCAGTAAAATCATGAATCGGATGTTTGGTGTCTGACATTGCCAAAACGTCCTGTCTTGGCTATATTTAATAACTGTACCACCAATGCTCTTTTTTACCTTTGTGGCGGGGAGGAAAAACTATATGAACATTGCATTAATTATTCCCATTTAGATTCAGGTCAAGGAATATAGACAGTGGAGCTGGTAAATTCTCAGAAAAAGTGTAAGCATTGCAAAATGTGGTGGAAAAAATAGGCATTTCCCTCCAAACCACTCTCTTCCCTCAGAAGAAAATAAGGTTTACCATGAAAAAGATCAAATATATAAAACACACTGTCTTAGTTTATTCGGATTGCCATAGAATAGGTGGCTTAAACAATAAATGTTCATTTTTCACTGTTCTGGAGGCCGGCAAGTCTAAGATTAAAAGGCGGGCAGATTCAGTTCCTAATGAGAGCTCTCCTCCTGTTTGCGGACAGCCATCTTCTCATTGTATCTTCACGTGGCTGGCAGGATGAGCTCTAGTTTCTTCTTCTAAGGACGTTAATCCCATTATGGGGGCTCCACATCATGACTTAATTATCTCCCAAAGGTCTCATTGCCAACTACTATTATACTGGGGGATTAGAGTTTGAACATATGAGTTTTGGGGCGACACAAACACAATCTATAGCAGGTACAAACACAATCTAAAACAGCTCCATTTTATTATGAGCACCAAATGTTCCCAAAAATATATGCAAGCATTTTTCAAATGGAGAACATGTTTGTATGTGCAAAGAATATTTGCCAAAACTTTCATGTATCCCAGAATTCTCTAATGTTTCAATTCAAAATAATTTACTTTATTAAATGCAATAAGCAAATATAACTTAAAACTGTAAACTATCCATTCCCATCTTAATTAGAGTTAATGCCCACCAGACTCCAGATGGTAGAAAGGCATCTAGTTTTGCTCACTGGAAAAGTACTGAATACCAATCAGTCCTTTAGCCAGAAATTCAAATTCACACATTGTGGACCTATGGGCTCATCTCCAGTATTCCAACTGTGAATGTGAAATCTTCAAAACATTATGCTGCACTGTGTTTCTATGTTACCAAAGAAAGACATTTACATTCTGGGATGGAAGCCTGCACTGAACCTCCCATATTCCATATGGTTTCCCCACAAAAGGAAATGCCTTAACTTAGTTATTCTTGGGTATATCTTTCAACACGTTTTGGGCCTGCTTGGCAAACCTGAAATCTTACAAGGAGGAGAGGCTGAGTGGTTCCTCTTTAAATACTCCCGCCAAGGTACTTTCCTGCCTTAGAGTTACACATCTACACTAATGGAAATGTGAATTGTTTGCTCTTAAATGTGGTGGTGAAAGGTGTGTAACTCCCCACCAGCACCATCTTTCCTCCATCCTCCTGGCCCTTTTCCCACCCTTGGGCTCATTCCTCTGTATTCATAAACCCTGAAAATGAAGGAGCGGTGAATGTGGCTCATAAATCAGCCTCCACACAAGAGAGCTGTTAGAGAGGACTCAGGCTGTGTGCTGACTGGAAACAAACAGGTCAGCAGAAACCTGAGGGCCAGAAATGAACACCCACAAAGAACCCTGGATGTCACGTAGACCAAACCATAGTGTTACAAACTATAAAAGTAGGGTTCAAAAAAACTTGAGCGTGTATTAGAGCATAAGTCGTAGGAGGGAAGGCAAGCCTAGAACCCCATTTTCTTGACTTTTCTGTGATGAAATTTATCTAGAGCTTTGTGCCAAGAGGAAAGTTTTATCCAGAGATCTGTGCACAGCTACAGTTTTGAGGAAGAGCTAAAAAGTCTAATGTTCAGTGTTAATCTTTGGTCAGGTGATCATTCTTTGTGCAATTACTTATTGAGTGCTTTAGAGATAGTTCCTTTCAGCTACTTCTTCTCTGATTTTTAAAGTATGATGCAGAAGTTTTGCCAACAGAGCCAAATGAAGAACCAGGACTGGCCACAGCAATTTATTTAGCAATTTCATTGCCCTGACAATAAATAGTGAGCAAAGGAGAGATGTGTCAACTTTTTGGGGCACAAACATATGTTTACATAAATACTTTGAAATATGATTTGCCAATGCAGTGTATTTACATTTAGGGTAGGATTAAAAGTATTTTTCTTTTAACATATTAAGAATGGATATCTGGCCAATATATAATTAGTGAGCAAAGGGGAGATGTGTCAACTTTTTGGGGCACAAACATATGTTTACATAAGTAATTTGAAATACGATTTGCTTATGCAGTGTATTTACATTTAGGGTAGGATTAAAAGTATTTTTCTTTTTTTCTTTTAACATATTAAGAATGGATATCTGGCCAATATATTTATACTTTAAAATGGCAAAAATGTTATATGATTCAGTCACATTTTAATGGTTAGTGTTTATTCCTAAAATGTTAATTTCTTGATCTTGTAAACAATGTAAAAGAGTGAAGGATTGATTCTTAATTAAATTTATGGGAGTTAAAAACTAAAACCCCTTTATAGGGAATATGTACTTAGAGTACATAATGTCTTCTTATTGGGAAATCTGTCAGGAAACTCAAATAAGAAAACTGTCTAGCCACAGGAACAATAAAGAGAACAGGCTACTGTAATGCCTGTTTATTTAGTTAAATGCTGTATGTGAATGTGCTCAAGATTTGCAGACAAGGGAAGATGGAGAAAAAATAGAAACACACGTAGTTTGCTGACTCTGGCATCAGTTTAAAGCACCCAAAGTAAAGGAAGCATTTGCTCACATGGGAAAGAGGAATTCACTGGCTACCACTCAGGGTTCTTAGGCAGGAGAGAAAACTTTCCCACACTCACATCCTCTGACCTTCAACATGTGGCAAGCAAAACCCCAAGTCTGGGAGGGTTGGTTAGTTTCAGCCTTCAGAACTTTAGACACTGAGCCAAAATATCTAAAAGTTTGCCCAGCTGGGCAGGAACATTTGTTAATCAGACTTCCTTAGAAGATTTCCTGATCTTTGTGGGAATTTTCTTTATTTTTTAACGTCTGCTCGCTGAAGTATCTTTTACCAGGTTATCAGAGTTGACTCTTGCTTGCCATTAAGGTCTCTGCTAAAAAGGTTCATTTCCTGATGTACGTCCCCTAATAATCACTTTATCTGACAATACTTATTCTCTCTCCCCAAATTCTTTTTATGTCTTGCCCTGGTTTGTTTTTGTCCAATGCTTATTACTATAAACATGATATTATTTTTCCTTTTATTTGTTTACTTATTGTCTGCTTCTTGCCCTTCAGTGAATTTAGTAAATAAAAGCAACTTACTCTGTCTTGTGTACTAATGAAAAACTAGCATGTAGAAGATGAATAATTAAAGAATTTGTGAACAAATAAATGAGTTAATTACTTGAGAGCTCTTTATTGAAAAACTAGCTTTAAGTAACTCTCCTCTAAAATCACATTCCATCTATCCTCTTGTTTTATTTCCTTCATTGCATTCTCATTCACTAAAATTGTGTAAATCTAATTTAATATTTGGGATAGGTTTGGGCACATAATAAGTTTATATGTATATCTATAATTGGAATTAGAATTGTTGTTTAATAACTATATCACCTTATACTTAAGTGAATAATACTATTAAAATTTAATGACTATAACCAAAATCACACTAATTCATGACCTTATTTAAAAAGATTTATGAAATCTATTATAATTCTAGTTTTATGTGTTGAGGAAACTGAAGTTCAATTCTCATCCTACTGTACTTACCATATTATGCACAAATAAATATAATTTATAGTGGAATGTGTAGAATAAATTCAGTTATAAAGTTTCAAGTGAGAGAGTGAGATCCCATTCTACTAAAGGTATTATGTAGCAGGCATTGCTAGAGAGCTGGAGGGACATTGAATATAACATTAGGAATGTTCAAGAAAGAGTAAGTAGTCCAGTTTGTTGGATACAGCATGCACACTGATAAACAGTTATAGGTAGGGATGGAGGAGTAACTGACTTCATGTTAGACAGCCAAAATATCAAGTTGAGAAGAATGTGCCTAGCCATGGACAAATAGGAGGCCTGCAAATTTTCGACTGTGAAATGAAAACTCAAACTTTTCTTTAGAAGCATTCAGATGTTAAACAAAGGCAGCATATGCTTGTGACTGGAAAGGAAAAGTTTGGAAATAATCTAGAAGAGAGAGCTTGGATATTAAAGGTCTAAGTTATTTCCCTTAATAACTATGGATTATACTGAGAGGTAGACTTCATGTTGGAAACTTACAGCTAGGCCACCCTTTTGAGAACTGTCCTATCTAGCCTTGAGAAAAGTATGCCTTGCCCTAATTTACTTAGATATTTTACTCCAACACAAGTTTCTTCTCATCTGGTTCCTGTTTCTGCAAGTGCTACCTTGCATCCTTACAGTTAGGCTGTTCAACACAAGCATGTCCATTGGAGCGATCCTTTTAAAACCCAACCAGCCTCCCTGCGTTGCAGCATTTCATCTTGGCTGAATCCTGCTGCTCCTTCCTCCCCCTGAACCTTTCCACGTGAGTCACCATGGAGGATGTAGATCAGGTGCAATCCCTTCTGAGGGAACTGGAGGTTGGCTTGGTTAGGAAGATGGAGAGAACATAGATCAGCTCATAGAACAAGAGCCTGGCTAATAAGAGTTTACCAGTAATTCCTTAGTGGTTATCCAGACTCCAGCACACATCAGAATCAGCTGGAGAACTTGTGAAAACACAGATTGCCAGGTGTCACCCCCTCTGTTTCTCATCTGATTCAGTGATGGGACGGGTGTTGCTTGTTTGGAGACCACATTTTGAGAACCATTGCTCTAACGGAAGACTAAACTGCACCCTCAAAGCTTGCTTTTATTGATGACTCTTGGATTCAGTACTGGAGATTTCAAAAGTGCATAGTTTTCAATGGCTGTAGATGGTATGAGTGGACAAATTGTCAGCTGAAATCTATATTGAATAAGAATTCGTGGTCTTTAGAAAACAGTTCTCTTTACTATTCATACTTTCAAGAGGTAATAGGATTATTTGTTTGAATGCCCTTAAATAAAAAATTAACTCCAGGTAATATGTTGGAATAAGAATGTAAAATTTATGAGTTAACACTGTGATTATAATTACATACTTAAAGGTTTCTTAGGTTAAAAGGAATTGCGCTTTATGAAAATGTTGATTGAGACTTTATTACTAGTTTGTAACTACTGTAAATCTGCTGTCATTGGCATTCAAATAGCTTACCTTTACTCATGAACCATAATGACTTTATTCATATGAACTCTAAAGTGATTAGCTTTTATATTATAATGGTAAACACAGTCATGATTAATTCTTCTACTAATCACTCTTTCCTCAATGTTTGGTGGAATGATTGACTCTTCAGATTGATTCTGATAACTTTGGTTCTCTATTACAGAGAAAAAAATTGCAAAGTGAGAGCTGTTTATGTAGAGAAGCAATAACCAGGTCTTCATCGAAAAAAAAAATACACCTCAAATGTCCCAATACTACTACACTTACCAGCAAAGGAAAAACTTCACTATATGCTGTATAATATCTAGGATTATTTTACATTAGACTGTAAGCACTGCATGTATTTGCAACATATTTGAATCAGCAATTATTTATTATTGTTTATTACTCTAACAATTAGTAATTATTTATTTTATTACTCTAGATCCCTTTTCCTGTTTTTTTTCTTCCTATAACCATTATGATAGCAATTCCTTTAAATATCCCTGTAGATATTCAGAAAATTTTTATTTTGCCTTTAACAGGGAATTCCATTGAAATAAAGCAATAGAACAGGGCACTGAAGAGGGGAGTTCTATTTTGGCTTTGAATAGTAGCAAACTCACAGAAGGTCTCTTTTCCTTATGGATTAGTTAGACGGATGAGGTATGGCACAAGGCCAAGAAAAGAACTATTTTTCATTTCATCTGACACTGTTTTTTCTCAGTATAATTCTCCCAGTTTAAGTGAATTTCAGGTACATTAGCCTTGATTACATGCACGTGAAAGTGTAAAAACATACCACAAGGTAAGTCAATTATGTATCAATATCCAAAAAGATGAGCTAAGACTTTTCTTCACACCATACAGAAAAATAAAATCAACATGGGTCTTGACCTAAATTTAAAAGCCAAAATTATAACACTCCTATGTGCAACACTTGGAATGCTGTCAAGCCTTTGTGTTAGAGTCTTAGATATAACACAAAAACAAAGAGACACAAAAGTAAAAAAAAAAAACCCTGATAAATTGGATTTTATTAAAACTAAAAATGTGTCTGCTTCAAAAAATACAATTAAGAAAAAGGACACAGATTGAGGTAAAATATTTGTAACTCATATCTAAAAAACAACTCATCTTAAAATATTAAATAATTCTTACAACTCAATAAGAAAACAACTAATTTAAAAATGGGCAAAGCTTGAATAGGTATGTCACCAATGATGATATATGGAAAGCTAGTAAGCAGATAAAAAATGCTCAACATCATTAGTCACTAGGGAAATGCAAATTAAAATCACAATGAGACCACCATGTACATACTGAAATGATCCTAATTGAAAAGACAGACAATATTAAGTTGCAGAAAAGCCGGCACTCTCATACATAGTGGATGAGAATGTAAAATGACCCAGTAATATTGGAAAACAGTTTGACAATTTCTTTTTTTCTTTTTTTTTTTCAAGCACTTACACTATGTTACTTTTGACATTTTTGTCCAGTTTTATACTTACTTTTTTTTAAAATATAATTTATTTTATTATCATTAATTTACAATTACATGTTCAATATTACGATTATTAAACTACACCTTCATCAGGTCCCCCCCACCAACCCCATTACAGTCACTGTCCATCAGCGTAGTGAGATGGTATAGAATCACTACTTGTCTTCTCTGAGTTGTACTGCCCTCCCCGTGCCCCCCCAACATTACATCTGCTAATCGTAATGCCCCTTTTTCCCTCTTATCCCTCCCTTCCCGCCCATTTTCCCCAGTCCCTTTGCCTTTGGTAACTATTAGTCCGTTCTTGGGTTCTGTGAGTCTGCTGCTGTTTTGTTCCTTCAGTTTTTTTCTTTGTTCTTATACTCCACATATGAGTGAAATCATCTGATACTTGTCTTTTTCGGCTTGGCTTATTTCACTGAGCATAATACCCTCTAGCTCCATCCATGTTGTTGCAAATGGTAGGATTTGTTTTCTTCTTATGGCTGAATAATATTCCATTGTGTATATGTACCACATCTTCTTTATCCATTCATCTACTGATGGACACTTAGGTTGCTTCCATTTCTTGGCTATTGTAAATAGTGCTGCATAAACATAGGGGTGCATCTGTCTTTTTCAAATTGGGCTGCTGCATTCTTAGGGTAAATTCCTAGGAGTGGAATTCCTGGGTCAAATGGTATTTCTATTTTGAGTTTTTTGAGGAACCTCCATACTGCTTTCCACAATGGTTGAACTAATTTGCAGTCCCACCAGCAGTGTAGGAGGGTTCCCTTTTCTCCACATCCTCGCCAACATTTGTTGTTGTTTGTGTTTTGAATGTTGGCCATCCTCACTGGTGTGAGGTGATATCTCATTGTGGTTTTAATCTGCATTTCTCTGATGATTAGCGATGTGGAGCATCTTTTCATGTGCCTGTTGGCCATCTGAATTTCTTCTTTGGAGAAGTGTCTATTCATGTCTTCTGCCCATTTCTTAATTGGATTATTTGCTTTCTGTTTGTTAAGGTGCATGAGTTCTTTATATATTTTGGATGTCAACCCTTTATCAGATACGTCATTTATGAATATATTCTCCCATACTGTAGGATGTCTTTTTGTTCTACTGATGGTGTCCTTTGCTGTACAGAAGCTTTTCAGCTTGATATAGTCCCACTTGTTCATTTTTGCTTTTGTTTCCCTTGCCCGGGGAGATATGTTCATGAAGAAGTTGCTCATGTTTATGTCCAAGAGATTTTTGCCTATGTTTTTTTCTAAGAGTTTTATGGTTTCATGACTTACATTCAGGTCTTTGATCCACCTTGAGTTTACCTTTGTGTATGGGGCTAGACAGTAGTCCAGTTTCATTCTCTTACATGTAGCTGTCCAGTTTTTCCAACACCAGCTGCTGAAGAGGCTGTCATGTCCCCATTGTATATCCAAGGCACTTTTATCAAATATTAATTGACTGTATATGTTTGGGTTAATGTTTGGATTTTCTATTCTGTTCCACTGGTCTCTGGGTCTGTTTTTGTGCCAATACCAAATTGTCTTGATTACTGTGGCTTTGCAGTAGAGCTTGAAGTCAGGGAGTGTAATTCCCCCTGTTTTATTCCTCCTTCTCAGGATTGATTTGGCTATTCGGGGTCTTTTGTGGTTCCATATGAATTTTAGAATTATTTGTTCCAGTTCATTGAAGAAAGCTGTTGGTAGTTTGATAGGGATTGCATTGAATCTGTAGATTGCTTTAGGTAGTATAGCCATTTTGACAATATTTATTCTTCCTAGCCAAGAGCATGGGATGCATTTCCATTTGTTAGTGTCCTCTTTAATTTTTCTTAGGAGTGTCTTGGAGTTTTCAGAGTACAGGTCTTTCCCTTCCTTCGTTAGGTTTATTCCTAGGTATTTTATTCTTTTTGATGCAATTGTGAATGGAATTGTTTTTCTGATTTCTCTTTCTGTTAGTTCATCATTAGTGTATAGGAAGGCAACAGATTTCTGTGTGTTAATTTTGTATCCTGCAACTTTGCTGAATTCAGATATTAGTTCTAGTAGTTTTGGAATGGAGTCTTTAGGGTTTTTTATGTACAGTATCATGTCATCTGCAAATAGTGACAATTTGACTTCTTCTTTACCAATCTGGATGCCTTGTATGTCTTTGTTTTGTCTGATTGCTGTGGCTAGGACCTCCAGTACTATGTTGAATAACAGTGGAGAGAGTGGGCATCCCTGTCTTGTTCCCGATCTTAGATGAAAAGCTTTCAGCGTCTCGCCGTTAAGTATGATGTTAGCTGTGGGTTTGTCATATATAGCCTTTATGATGTTGAGGTACTTGCCGTCTATACCCATTTTGTTGAGAGTTTTAATCAGAATGGATGCTGAATTTTGTCAAATGCTTTTTCAGCATCTATGGAGATGATCATGTGGTTTTTGTTCTTGTTTTGTTGATGTGGTGGATGATGCTGATGGATTTTCGAATGTTGTACCATCCTTGCATCCCTGAGATCAATCCCACTTGATCATGGTGTATGATCCTCTTGATGTATTTTTGAATTCGGTTTGCTAATATTTTGTTGAGTATTTTTGCATCTACGTTCATCAGGGATATTGGTCTGTAATTTTCTTTTTTGGTGAGGTCTTTGCCCGGTTTTGGTATTAGAGTGATGCTGGCTTCATAGAATGAGTTTGGAAGTATTCCCTCCTCTTCTATTTTTTGGAAAACTTTAAGGAGAATCGGTGTTATTTCTTCTCTATATGTCTGGTAGAATTCAGAGGTGAATCCATCAGGCCCGGGGGTTTTGTTCTTGGGTAGTTTTTTGATTACCAATTCGATTTCGTCACTGGTGATTGGTCTGTTTAGTTTTTCTGTTTCTTGCTTGGTCAGTCTTGGAAGGTTGTATTTTTCTAAGAAGTTGTCCATTTCTTCTATGTTTTCCAGCTTGTTAGCATATAGATTCTCATAATATTCTCTTATGATTCTTTGTATTTCTGTGGGGTCCGTCGTGATTTTTCCTTTCTCATTTCTGATTGTGTTTATGTGTGTAGATTCTCTTTTTCTCTTAATGAGTCTGGCTAGGGGTTTATCTATTTTGTTTATTTTTTCAAAGAACCAGCTCTTGGTTTTATTTATTTTTTCTATTGTTGTATTCTTCTCAATTTTATTTATTTCTTCTCTAATCTTCATTATGTCCCTCCTTCTGGTGACTTTGGGCCTCATTTGTTCTTCTTTTTCCAATTTCAGTAATTGTGTCTTTAGACTATTCATTTGGGAATGTTCTTCTTTCTTTAAATAGGCCTGGATTGCAATATACTTTCCTCTTATAACTGCCTTTGCTGCATCCCACAGACGTTGTGGCTTTGTGTTGTTGTTGTCTTTAGTCTCCATATATTCTTTGATTTCTGTTTTGATTTGGTCGTTAACCCATTGATTAATTAGGAGAGTGTTGTTAAGTCTCCATGTATTTGTGAGCCTTTTTGATTTCTTTCTAAAATTTATTTCTAGTTTTATACCTTTGTGATCTGAGAATTTGGTTGGTAGGATTTCAATATTTTTGAAATTACTGAGGTTCTTTTGTGGCCTAGTATGTGGTCTATTCTGGAAAATGTTCCATATGCACTTGAGAAGAATGTGTATCCTGTTGGGCTTTTGGGTGTAGAGTTCTGTAGATGTCTGTTAGGTCCATCTGTTCTAGTGTTGTTGAGTGCCTTTTGTCTTTATTTATTTTCTGTCTGGTTGATCTGTCCTCTGAGTGAGTGGTGTTGAAGCTCCTAAGATGAATGCATTGCTGTCTATTTCCTCCTTTAATTCTGTTAGTATTTGTCTCACATATGCTGGCGCTCCTGTGTTGGGTGCATATATATTTTTAATTATATCTTCTTGTTGGACCCTTTATCATATGTAATGTCCTTCTTTATCTTTGCTACTTTCTTTGTTTGAAGTCTATTTGTCTGATACAACCTTCTTTGTTGTTTGCATGAAATATCTTTTCCATCCCTTCAGAAGGTCTGTGTATATCTTTGGATTTGAGGTTCTGTGTGTTGTCTTTTCTGTGGGAACGGTGCCCTCTGAGTTGTGAGTAGTGAATGTAGCTGCCTGTGATGTAGCTGACAGAGGACCTGGTTCCTTCACCTGGATTCTAAGCCCTGCTGTTAAATAGCTACTTGACCTTGGGCAAGTCATAGGACCTTAGTTTTACCTTACCTAGAAACATTCCCTATAGCCCCATTTCTAAAATTATCTCATAGACATTTTTTTTGTTCTCTTTTTCTCAATATTATTTGAGAGTTTTTGAATATGGATTTCATAGTCATTACCAATGTAATGCATTAGAAGAAAAAATATGTATATATATTTATATCTCATCAGGGAAAGAGGTAATAGAACAAAAGCAAGCTGGAAGTACACCTCAGGAAAGCTATAAGAACTTTAATACTGCTAAAGCTTTAGGTGTTTATTCAGCCCTCCTGGAAACAGTTTGGAATATCTTGAGATTTAGTGCCCAGCATAGGGAGAAATACCGTGGAAATAACCATTCCTAATTCATTTAGTTGAAACAGGAAATAAGAGAGTCCCTGGACAGTAAGACAAACGTGATTTTCTTTCCAAATCTTAAGGATTCTGATTAGGGCTAGTTTTATCAAAGAATGTTCTCGCTGACATTGAGTACAACTTCTTCCATCCCTTAAGCCCATCAGTTAAAACTGTTTCATGTTCACTGGAGCTAAGGCCCCATGGGAGCTTTTAATGGAGGTAGATTAGTATTCACTTTAAAACTAAAAGACTAAGTGATGAATGGGTGTGCATTGGGTTAAAATGATTTGGGGAGATTTTTTGTTTTGTTTTCTGTAAAATAACAGAGTGATTGGGAGATATTTCTAACGGAAATCTAAATATCGTGTGAACTATCTGTTCCCATTTTTTTCCTCCATGAAAAAAGAGAAAGGAGAGGGCTTAAAAAGTATTATAAGGAGATGAAGTTAGAGGTAATTACAAGAATAATTCCTTCCCTGAATAAGTTTTAAAAGACCTGAATTTGTGGCTCTAGAAGGTTTAGACCTTTTAAAACCTTTTATTTCTGTAGATTTTCTAGAAAAAAATAGACTTTTCCCCCTCTGCTTTGATTGCCTTTTGTTCTCATCAACCTGCAAGAACTAACTGCCATACCTGTCACATTTCTGGTTGTACCGCCCCTCCCAATGCTGACCGAAACACTTACTCCTCTGTGTCTCCACAGTGCTTTGTATGTAACACTCTTACAACGCCTTTGGAGTCATATGGAAATTTCATGTGTTTCTCTAGCTTCTAGTCTGTGAATTCCTTGAGGACACAAGCCATGCTGTTCATGTTTGTGTTTATTTTCAGTTCTTGGATCTTTTTCCTCAGTTCCTAAAATAGTGCCTGACAGATAATAATAAGTATTTGTTGAATTGAATTAGAATGAGTATTACATAGATCAAATAGTTCAGATGCAGGAAACACGTCCAGCCTTGATTAACTGACTTCAGGGAAACAGGCACAATTACCTGGGCTCTGGGCCTATGTGCTCTTCATCAACCCTGGGTATACCCCCACCTTCATCCCACACTTTGGAATAAGTTCTACTTCTTGTTTCTTTGGTCACAGGGGAAGGAAATCTGATAAACCGACTCATACTGAGCTGTAATTGACTTTAATATGTTTCTCTTGAGTGGCTTAACCACCTCTGTTTATTTGAGCTCTAAATAATTCTTGGTTAGACTTTATAACCTTCAGTAAGGAGTTGACTTTGTGGGAGGTTTCAAGGTTATAATCATATGTCTAACCTCTCTAAATTCTAACCATTGAAAATAGATACAAAGAGCTCTGTGCATATAAAAACATTATTAATGGAACCCTGTTAGACTCCTAAAGAACAAAGTCCCCTGCTGACATGGGATTAGAGAACATGGCTTAAACAGGAGGCTGAAGTTGTCACTTCACACCCACTTCCCCAGACATCAATGAAGCAACTACCTGTGAGAAAAGTCAGATCTACAAAACTGACTCTGAATTTATTTCCTCCCACCATGCCACCAAAATGTCACTGGAAAAAGTCACCAATGGCCTTCTAATTATCAGATCCAATAGTCATTTATTTGTCTTTATCTTATTGATTTCCAGTTGTTATTTGGTTTTCTTGAATGCTTCCTTCTTGAATTTTTCTTTACCCTAGGCTTCCAGGACACTACCCTAGCCTCTTCTCTTACCAACCATTCTTTCATGGGCTCTTCTTTTCTCTCTTCACCCCCTGAGTTGGTATTTCTTAGGGTTCTGTGATAAACCATTTTTTTAATATGGTCTGATGGCTAATCCCTATGCTATTATGTTAAATTTTGTGTTGGTTTCAGAAAATAATGTTTTCTTTTTTATTGAAATGTAGTTGATTTACAATATTATATTGGTTTCATGTGTATAACATAGTGATTTAGCAATTATATACATTAAGGAATGTTTAACATGATAGGTGTAGTTTCCATCTGTCACCATACAAAGATATTACAACATTATTAACTATAGTCCCTATACTCTACTTTCATGCCCATGACTGTTTTTTGTAATTGGAAGTTTGTATCTCTTTATTCCCTTCACCTATTTTTCCCATTCCCCCATCTCCTCCTCTATGGTAACCAACAGTCTGTTGTCAGTATTTATGGATCTACTTTCTTTTTTGTTTTTTAGATTCTACATATAAGTGAAATTATATGGTATTTGTCTTTCTCTGACTTATTTCATTAAGCATAATACCCTCTAGGTCCATCCATGTTGCAAATGGCAAGATTTCATTCTTTTTTATGGCACTCCTATGTTTAGCACAGTATTATTTACAATAGCCAAGATATGGAAGCAACCTAAGTGTCCATCAGTAGATGAATGTATAAAGAAGATGTGGCACATCTATATGGTATATAACTCAGCTATTAAAAAAAGAATGTGATAAACCATCTTTTATTCTCACTCTATGCATAATCAATCAGCAACTTCATCACTCTCATAGCTTCTACTCTTGTCTGAATTGCAATAACTCCATGAAATCTACATCAATTTTCAGACCACTGCCCATATGCCAGATAAATATATTCTTTTTATTTTTTATTCCACAAATATTTATTGACAAATTACTGTGTGGTAGTAAATAGTGGGGTACAAAGATAAGAATTCCTGCCTTTAAGAAACAGACTAGTAACAGAGACAGCTATATAATCAGAGTAGATATCCAAGAGAATATTTTGTAAACACTGAACAAGAAAACTCGTATCAAAGTAGGAGATACAGGGGAAGAACTTAAAAAAAAAGGATGTTTAAAAGACACAAGTGCTGATTAACAGTGATCATTTTCAAAGACTCAAGATTCTCTCTCATCCTTTTCATCTCTTCCTCTTGGGTTATGGATGATCTGAGTTCCAACAGGGGGATTGGTGTGCACGCCTCCTCTTTACTCCCTGACCTACTCCAGTTTCACATGGTCTGCACTGCTATATGTTGGCCTTTTTCTGATAATCATGGTCTTCCCATGATCTCTAGTCTGATAGCCTTCTCAGTACTTATGGACTTTCCTCAAAGGGCTCTGAAATCTCAGCTTCTCTCCCTAGCCCCTGCTGAAGTATGCAAAATCCCATGCCTGATTTCAGATCCACCTGCATAAACACTCACTCTCAGATGACACGTTATGGTAGGAATTTTTTGATACGCACAGGCTTCCCAGGCTGTACCCTGAGATCCTGCTGTAGATTCTACCCAACTTATCTTGTTTTCTATCATCTAATTCTGAAAGACTCAACCTTGGGTGGGGGACAAAAAGTAGGCATCCTATAAACACATCTAGCACCCCTTCTTTCCTTATCCTTTCTCTCTCCAAGCCCCACCTTTGGCACCAAGAATGGTTTGATTTTCTCTCTCATCCTAGTGCATCAAGTTCTGCAGCTTTCGCTACTGTAAGATTCTTGATATAACTTGCACATTTTAAGTCTTCCAGACTCAATTGAAACTTACAAATATCTTATTTTTTCCTCTCAAAAGGCCAAGCTCTTGAAAGTGAAAAACTCTTTGGCTTTCAAAACTGCCATTCTACCACGCATTTCAAGGACCTATTTTGGAACTCAAGTCAAATAATTGGACATTTTTTCTTGATGTTGCTTTTGTGTCCTCCATTCCTGAAGCAAAAAACTTCAACCTTCCTTATTTTAATGTTAGAAAGGCTAAAAAATTTTTTTAATTAAGAAAAATAAAAATATATTGGATTTCATAAGATTTTTGCTACACTAGTAGGCCATACCAACTTTTCATATTCCATTTTTTGTCTTCTAATTTATTAATTCTACTATTAAAATTTTAATATTTTTTTAGGGCAGAGAGTGAGTCAGAAAAGTCTTTTGTATTCCTCAGAGCACCTGGGTTCATTCTTTCACTCATTCCTGCATTAGGCAAACATTTATTGAATCCCAAGAGCTGTTGACAAAAAAGATGAATAACAGTCCTTGCCCTTCATGAGTTCATGAGTTCATAAAAATTACTATTAGGTAATAAAATGAAAGTGGAAAGTAAACCAAGATAACTGAGAGGAGAAGAATATAAATCACAATAGAAATCCAAAACAGCTTCCTAGACATGACACTTGAGCTAAGTTTTGAAGGTTCAGTGAGTTACATACATTGAGTAGAGTTTTATTCTATCCCTAGAGACCTGCATGCATGAATAAATGGGGCATATTTGAGAATTAAAACCATTTAGTTGTGCCTAGAAAAGTAAAGGTGGTCAGAGAGGGTAGTGAGAGGTGAGAGTAATATTCAATAAACAGATCAAGACGGACCTTTTAAGCTTATAAGGAGTTTGAACTTAACTATGAAAACTGTGAGGAATTATAAAAGGATTTAATGATTTTCAAGGAAATTCTGAAAAAGGATTTTACAGAGTTTACTCTGACCACATGTACAGAATGACTGGCATTTTTAGTGAGGGGGTCTCAATTTAGAAGGGATAAAGGTCAGACAATTATTGCAAAATTCAGATGAGTCGTAAGAACCTGGATACAGATACAACAATACAGAGGAGGGGAAGATATGGAAGATGTGCAGGAGGTCTAATCTTTAGGCCTTGGATGTGAGGGTTGAGGAGAGGGATGATGGCACTGAGGTTTCTAGTCATTGAGTGACTGTGAAAATAGTTTCAATCTCTTAATCAGGGAAGGGCAAATTGAGGGGAAACACCACATTCAGATTTGGCTGTATTGAATTTGACATACCCAGGGCACATGAAGTAGAGATGTCTGGTGGAATGCTTCACATTAAGATCTGTGGCTCAGACAGGTGTTGGAGATGGAAGTACTGATGTGATTGCTCAAGGCTCGAGTGTGGGCAAGACAATCAATCAGAAATAAAGACATGGAGTAGCAAAAGGCAGAAAAGAAAATCCTGTGGATCGTGTTGCAGACCAAGGAAAAGGAAGCCTCAGAGGCCAGTAAAAAAAGAACTCCTGGGAGGAATGGAGGAAAGCCATAAAATCCAGGAGATATGAGAGATAAAAAAGAAGGTGTGGTCAGTAGAGCTGCTTGTGACACCGCTCCTGTAAATTAAGGATAGGAAAGTAATCAGGAAGCAAGTGAAGACTATGAACATCAGAATTCCATGACTTAGGGAAAGAATAGGTAGTGAGTTCTGCTCTTTCTAGAATATTAACGAAAAAGAAAAATGGGAGTGGTGAATCTGGGTTAGAGGGATTTTTTTTTTCACTTAAACCAGATTCTGAGTATTCAAACCAAGTTTTAATCAGGTGAATGTCCAATCATGATATGTAAATATAAGGGAAACCCATTTCAATAAGGCATGGAGACATCCTTCCTAAATGAATAAAGTTTTAGAATAATATATACAAAATATACTTAAGAGAGTAATGCTCTGTAGCAGTAAGCTGTTTGCTTTTTCTGAACTTTCTAAAAATATCTAAACAATAACAACAACAAAATCCTACATAAAACTATATTATCCTACATGTAAGAATTATATCCTCTTCTGTTTTATGTCATATGATCATAAGGATTCATGTCTCTGCAGAGGGATTATAAAACACTTTCCAAATTCCAAAGAAATGTTCCCAGCCTCTTGTCATATGTGAGCTTGTCATTCCTGTTGGAGAGAAGCTTTGGGAGGGTGTCACCGTAAGGTATACTAACCCTGTCGCCTTTGCCTCAAAGGAGCTATTTTCTTCCTTGCACACAAGAAGACTCAAGTTGGCTGCGTGGGTAAGTGAAAGCATCATAGCTGGGAGCTGTCCTCCTCAGGAGCCCTGTTAAGACCTGTCAAGGTTTTCCTCTTCCTTTTGTGTTTATCAGTCACAGGTTAAACACAGTAACGTTTGAGAATAGCTATTGCATCTCCAGCCTATCTTAGATGTTTGTTTATCATATTTCTCATGCTTAGAGAGTGATTTCTTCCCCTGAATTACTCTACAGACCATGGAAAGGCAGACCTCACTGCTCTGTCCACCAAGCAGGAGGGACTGAGGAGAGCACACCTATGCTTGACTATGGAAATAGAATCACTTCCAAATATCCCAAATCACGAAGCACCCAGAGTGAGCACTTACCACCTCCATACAGAACACAGCCCTGAAGGCTCCAAGTATTTTGGGAGACTTTGAAGTATGTAATTTGCCTGTCAGTGTCTTTTTTTTTAATCTTGCGAAAAATGCACACTTCCTTGTACTCCTCTCTTTCCTATTTCCATGGTCAGCATAGCACAATTTCAGTGAATCACCATCACCTTGCATATAAGTAGGTGGGAAGGAAGAGATCTCTCTAAATAAACACTGCATACATAGGAATTTGGAAGAATTGGAAGGGAATTTCTGAATCAGAAATTGTTCAATAAATTGCCAAGGATTCCCAAAAGTAGATTACTAGGCACGAAGAAGAATGTTCCCCTGATCTGTCAGTTCATAAGCCCTCAGGATATAATTCACATGATCCAATGGAAAGGTAACACTGAAATATGTATTATTTATAACACGTGATTACTTATGAAAAGAGTGATTTTCTTAACTCAAAATTCCATAAAAGGGGTTGTTTGTGCTAATTCACAGTTTGAAAAATTGTCATCCTTAAATCATGTATACTGATGACTCCCTACCAAGCATGCATCCTCCTTCCTCCTGCCAAACAGAACCTGAACCTGTTTGGGTATCCACTCCTTCCCCAAGCACCCCAGGTGACTGAGGGGGAAGCCAAACATTCCCAGTTCCAGAGTCAGGCTTGAATTTCTAAACTAGGCAGGATCAGACTTTCCTGCAATAACATAATAGATCTAGTTAGTTGGTCATGTGACCTAGATTCAGACTGCTCAAAAGGATTTTTATTGCATAGTTGGGAGAAGGCTTTTCTTTCTCATGCAGGACATGAATAAGGAAGTGTGCAGTCCTCATTGCTAGCAGTAGATGTCTAATAAAGAGGAGAGGAACCAACCTTGGGAAAAAGCCAATACCAAAGATTATATATAGAATAGAGGGATAATGGGAATTTAGCCTGAGGGGACATGATATGGCTAGTGAATTAGTCAAACTTGAAATCTTTCCTCCTACTGGGCTTCCCGTTCTGTGAGATGATTAATCTCCTTATTACATAAGTCAAAGTGAATGAGGCTTTTCTTTCTTTGCATTGGAAAGCATCTTGAGCAATACATTTATGATTAACATTTTATATTCATGTCCCGGCAGACCCTGCAAATAACTGAAGTCTGAGGCTGCCTTAGTGATTTGATTGGAGGAGTACCTGACACAGATAATCTCTTTTCCTGTCTAACACCAGACTTGAAATCCTGGCCATGAATGACTGCTTTAGGCTAAAGCACTATGTAACCATGGAGGTGCTTGTTAGGATACCAAGGGGACTGACATCGTAAGCCATGAATTCCCACAAACATTTGTGGGAGTAACAAACATTTCTTGAGTATACTTCAGTGTGACTCCACCAACATTTATCACATATAAACTGTTAGGATCTATAAAGAAATTAAATATCTTTTATGAAATGAAATTTAAGATAAAGAAGACAACTCTTGCCCTTAGAGAATGTACAGTGTATAAGGGTGACAGATGTGCATGCACACAGTTAGCTATGTTACAAGCAGATAAGAAGGGACCAGTAGTGGGGGAGTAAATGGAGAGCTTTGAGAGCAGGCATGATTACTTTTTTACAGGAGGAATTGAGGAAGATTTCAGACAGGAAATGACATCTTACCTGGATCTGGGTAGGCAGGATTTCAAGAAGTACAGAAAGGACAGTCCAGACATTTAAAATATTTGCTTGAGAGAAACTATAAAACAAGACCTTAATGTGGAGTGTTATATTGGACTCAACTAGGATTTCTGAGTCTGGGTTCCATCCCTGTCACTTGGGGCAATACAGTTCCCAATACTTTAGACCTTGATTTCCTTATTTGTAAAATGAAAGTTTGGGTGGGTTCTCTTGTCAGAGATCTTCCAACTCTTGTTGTATCATGGTTCTACAAATGCCTCAAGAGATGCCAATACTATGTACAATCTACTTCATTTTCTTACCATGAACTTTGCTGCCATATTCTTTGGCCAAAAATTGACACTAATTGTACTTACATATTCCTTTTTAGAATGTGTGGTGCTTGAGTAGGTCCTGGGAACACTCCTAACTCACAAAAATGTTTTTGCCAATTAACAAGAAAACATCTCTGTTTTGGTTTCAGAGTACAAAATTGCTCTGAGGAAAAGAAACATTCATTATATTTGCTACCATCTGATATTGTCACTTGGAATTGTTGGAGCTTATAATATAGCAATAAGTAAAAGATAAAATTAAATGGCACCAGAGATACCTGGAGTTTAAGATTCTATATTCTTATGAAAAAGCTACTGGCAGGCCTCTGAGACTTAAAACAGCCATAGTAACAATAACTGCTTGCCCTTTTATGACAGAAAAGAATTTAGAGCTTGGTATAGTTCTACTAAGGTTAAAATGGTTTTTTGATATATGAGAAAGGAAAAATAAAACAAGATGTAAAAGGGAGAGAGAAACTATTGTGTTGTGCATGAAAATATATTGGATTGACCTGGGTATATCAATGCAAGTTCACTTTTGGTTTTTGGTGCTAAGAATAGGATCTCCCTGGTGATACCAGTCAATTTGTTGTTGTTCTTGGCAAGATGCAGAATAAATTCTGGTTAACTCAAGCACAAGGGACTTTATTGGGAGAACATGGATGTATATATTGAGTGCAGCTCAAAAAATAAAAAGGAAGCTAAAAGACTAGGCTTTAGAATTGACATCAACCAAGGGAATTGAATGAGCTGAGAAGGAGGAGGAGCAGCTGAAGTCTCCAGTGGCCTTCTGGTCAACGATACTATTGCATTAAGTATTATTATTCATATTCCTTTCATTCTTGCTCTAGTGATTCAAAGGAAAGGGGTGAAACATTTGGGTGATCAGCCAAATTCAGATCATCTGTCCATTCCCTTGACGTTCCAGGGGAGAGGAAAGAAAGAATATGACCTTTTGTGCTTCAGAACTAGGAAGCATACTCTCCCACCAAGATTACCACTGACACATCAGTAATAAGCAAATTTCTAAAAGGTGGCATTAGGATGGGGGAACAGATGCTGGGCAGCCAAATATTGGCAAATTGTCCATAAGTAAGTTATGGTGCCTTTAGTTCTGCAAGTGACATGGATTTCTACTCACTTACCTAAATATGGAGGTAATTTATTAGCTTGTATATAACAAAAAGTCCAGAGTTGGAGCATTCTCTCAAGATTGGTTGAATTGGCATCTCTATAAAGTCACCAAGTCCCAGGTTCTTCCCATTTTCTGCCCTCTGCCATCTTCACAGTGTTGAATGTGCCTTCTGACAGGGTTGGCTCTTAGCTGCAAGACGATGCAGCATTTTCAGGCATCACACCCAGGTATGGCCAGGTCTCAAAAAGGAATGCCTTTTTTCCCTGAGTATCTTTCTTGAGAGTGAAGAAACCTTTCCCAGAAGCATCTTCAGCACTTTCCTTCACATCTCTTGGGATAGAATTCAGGCTCAGGAGCACTCATAAGCCCAGGAAATGGGATTTCCATGATTTGCATAGACTAAATAACATCCTTCCCCCATTCCCTAAAAATGGAGATAAAGTCAGCCTTGCGTGAATCATGAGTCATGTGGAGATTAACTGGATATTTGAATGGAATCAAAATTTTATTAGAAACGAGGGTATTGGAATTAGAAAGCAGTGCTCTTTTAATTATATGCAGTGCTCTTATATAATTTTTAAATGAAAGCAGGAATTGGGAAGACTTCCAGCAGTGTCCAACATAGTCCATTATCCTGGGATCTGGAAATTCTCTGTAGAAAACTGATCCATTGGGTAAACTTTGAATTGTATTTACCCCTAAGATGTAAACCTTGGGTAGAATAATTGCAGTAATTCTTATTATAATGTAAATATCTTGATTTCAAAACAAATTATTTCAAACTACAAATTTGTCTGGTTTTGAGTAACATTGTTGACATGAAATTCAGCCCCATCTATATGGGGCTTTAAATACAACATTTTATTGATACCCTTTTTGCATTCAAGTGTTAATGAAAGGTTGGTATAACTAGAGGACTGGAGAGGCAAGCAGGCAGGAAGATGAGTGCCTGCCTTCTCTTTTCAGGCAGATTGATACTTTTTTATCTCACTGATTGAAAGCTAATGGTCTATCAGTTTCCCACAAAGATACCCTTGTTACAAAAAATAAAGCTAAAATGCCTAGTTTTACAGCTAGTATTTTCTCAGGCAGGGCCTAATGTGCAACTTTCACTCTTGTTTGTGAAGTTGTTTAGTATTGTAAATTATACATTAGCCTCCAAACTGCTGTAAACATCACCTCTGTTATTTGTGTGCTTCATCAATAAATTATACCATTTCAATAATATGTAAATTTCTATCAACATTTTTGGTCTTGAAATTATAACCTCAAGCTTGTATAAATAATATATGGAAATGTAGATATCTGCAAACTAATTATATTATTTGGCACTTACTGCTAATGAAATATAATATTTAGTTGGATGAGTACTTTATAAAACATCTAGAAATGGGTCCCCAGCTGTCATATATCCTCTTTTGAAAATAAAGACATTTATTTAGTTAGAGGGGTAAATGATAGAATCCTGAGGGACAAAGACCAAATTGAAGCCCAAAAGTTAGTTTTAAAAAACCAACTCTTTTAAAAGGCATTTAGGGATAGGTCTGTGTTAGGGCTTTGTGGATACATTTAATGGTCTATGGACGGGCAACATGTCTCATGAGCAAACTGAAAATTGCTTTGCTACCAATATTTGTAGTAAGTGTTAGAAGCTTTGACTGATTAAGAAATATAAATGTGAGTGGCTTTGTCAACATTGACGGAAATAAAATGTAAAGCCTTCTTATATCTGTGGATTTGCTGTAGAACAGAGACCCTGACACTATCATACCTTCACTCGGGGAGGGTAGCAATTTACTACATCAGAACCCAGAAGGAGCCCATAACACCAACCCAGAAGCTACTGCTCCCTGAACATCAGATGAGGAATTCCTCTTTTCCTCCCCTGCCCCTTTCCTTCTTGCCTCACAACTTCATCCCAGGTCCCTTTCCTAAACTCTCTAATGAGTGTCATCACCCTGTTCCAGGATTCTGACATCCTGTTTCCTGGCTCCACCCCATCTCTATCTTCCTCTCAACTTCATCAGCTCTTGGAGTGCCAGTTAGATCTAGGACCTTGCAGATAGGTCAAGTATGGAGATCTCACTTTAGTGATGGTATAGTAACAGTGATAACATGAAGTAGCTAACAATTATGTCATATGGTTACCACAACTATAATAATAATAAAGTAGATCTTTATTATAACCTTCCTATGAGGTAGCCACTGGCCACCACATCTTACAGTCTTACATGGTTTCTCTTGTTTAATCCTCTAAACAACACTAAGAGGAGCTGCTACTATGATCTTCACTTTGTGCCTTTATATTCTTTTTCTTTTGTGCTGTGGCTGTGCTCTTTTGCTTTCCAGCCATCTATGGAAGCACTTTTTGTGTTATCTGAAAAATTTTAATTCCAGAGTCTTTAGTTGTTTCATTTTCGTAACAGTCTCTTCTTATTTTATGGCACTGCCCTCTAGATTCTCTTTTAGAATGTTATTTTTTTTATTTAAATATTGAAGTAGTTTATTAGTTCTATTAATTCTGTTGCCTTATGTACTTTTTTGGATATTTGTTGATCTTTGCCTCTATTTTTCATGTTGTTTTGGTTTACCCCAAATATTTGGCAATTTGACTCTTTTTTTATTGAAGTATTATTGATATATAATCATATTTTTTTCAGATATACAACACAGTGGTTCAACAGTTACTCATATTATTAAAATTTCAAATATACAATACAGTGGTTCAGCAGTTACTCATATTATTAAATCCTCACCCCAACTAGTGCAGTCACCATCTATCAACATAGGAAGATGTTACAGAATCACTGGCTGTATTCTCCATGCTTTACTACCATCCCCATGACAAATTTATATAATGATTGAGAATTTCTTTTCCCCTTTATTCCCCTCACCTTCCCCACCCACTCGTCCCAACCCTCTCCCATGGTAACACTTCTCAGCATCAGTGAGTCTACTGCTATTTTTTTCATTTTTTTGTGCTTTGTTTTTATATTCCACAAATAAGTGAAATCATATTGCAATTTGATTCTTATTAGTCTTTTTACTTTGTATTTAAAAATCTTTGGGGTGGGGGATTGGGAGCACAAGAAGATGCAAACTGTAATTACAGTGCCCTGAGTGAAAGGAAAAGGATAAGGGTCTCTAGTTATCCTTGGAGGTGCCCGTCTTCCAAGTCATAGGGACCTTTCTCACTGTTTCAGCAAATGGAAAAGTTGAGACGATGAAGTAACAAGACAGCCAATCAGAATTTAGTTCCCCAATAAATCACACAGACATGCTTCTGCTACTTTTATCTATTTACATTAAGTGCAGAGTCCATTTTTAAATGCTTTCACCTTCATATGTGCTCTCCTGCTTGTATTTCAGGGCATGATTTCCTCCAATCTTATTCTCCATCTGATTTCTAACTTTAAAGAATTCTTCAAAATCTCTAGTGTTTTGATGACATAAATCCTTATTTTCCAATTGTGTGGTTTTATAATTATTTTAAAAGATACCTTTTCTGTTATTTCATGGGATCTTGTATGGGAGGAAATAGGGATTCTTAGATTCAATCCACCACTTAGATACAATCTTATTCCCATTTTAAGATGAAATAACTATAATTAGCTAAGAGGATGTGCCCAAGAATCTGAGATCCTACCTATTCTAACCAAACCCTCCGATGCCAGAGCCTATGTTCTCAGTCAGTATATATTCTGATTTTCAGTTTAGGCTTTCCAGTTTATATATAATCACATACAGTGGCACCGATCCACACAAGATAGCCTGTAAGTTATTATGATCATTATCCCCAGTTTATTGGTGAGGAAACAGAAATGTTAAGTGACTAGCTCAGGAACTCACAGCTAATAGTGGCATATAGCAAATATTCTACACATGCAGCAAATAATGCTTGGCATCTAGTAAGAACTCAGTATACAAAGGAAAGCTTTATTCCCCTGTACTCCCAACACTTCATAGAATAGAATCTGAAATAGAACCCAAGTTTCCTAATTCTCAGCCTATCAGAGTACCTTTATATCAAGCCTCACCACCTCAATTTCCTTGGTCCTGTATATCACTTTTTCAAAATCACCTTGTTAATCCAGAGACAAACGCGCTTACTCTCTTGGAAGATTTCATATGTCAAGACCTGCCTTGTTTTTTATATGACTACATCCAATAACACATTGATGTTTTCATGCAAGTATACATCAAAGAATTAGCCTTTGGGTCTGCAAAAGATTTCCAATATGGCCTCAGTGCTCCTAAAATTAGGCATCTTGTTTTAAGATAGCTATGCAATGTGCTTGGAAATAAGAGAGAACTAGCTGTATCAAAGAGAAAACACTGACAAATCAGAAGCTTACTGAAGAATCTAATCAACTGGGGAGTCCAGTGTACCAGGCTGATTTTTAATAGTACTAGTAGGCACTTCAAATAATACCAAGCTCCTCTTAAGCAACCACATTACACTGAAGGTTTCCAACAGGCTGTCATTATCAACTGCAGAAAAAAAAGCAAGCTTGTAATGAAACAATCATAAGAACACTGCATTACATTAGTTTGATTTAGGTACCATTACCTAGGTCACTGTATTCTGGGTGGGAGAGTATGGAAGCAGAAAGAATTAGATATCGACATTAAGTGGCATGTCTGAAGTGAAGTTCCATTGCCTCTGTTGAATGAAGAGGTTTAGTCTCAGTCCTCACTTACTCCTTCATTAGTTATTTTTTGTTAATAATTCTGGTAAAAACAATAACCCCCTTATATTCCCAGAGCTATTGAGATGAATATCTGGGTTCTAAGAAGGAAATTCTATCCTATTTATTCTATCCCTACTGCTTAACTTCTGTTGTTATACTAATGAAAAGCAAAGGAAGTAAATAATAGGAACAAATTTGATATTGCTTGATTAATAATAGATGATTTTCTATAAAATTGCCTCTTTACACCTCATCAAAGTATTGTAAAATCAGTATTGTGATATTTAGATATTGAGATAAAAATGTATTTTGAGAGGTTAAGTGACTTATCCTGGGTAGCACAGCTAAAAGCACAAATCAAGTGTTGAAATTAAAACTCATACTCATTATTTATCTCTGAATCTCCATGCTTATGCCACACTGCCTTGCTGCCCCAGCAGTAATCAAAAGAACAAGTCTGGACTACTGCAGTTGTCTATACTGGCTTCAATTTCTCAGATGCAGATGTTCACCTTGTGGATATATGGGTCTTAAGATTCACTAATACCACAGCACTCTTGGAACTTCTCTGCTCTGCCCTCCAACTCAATTCATCATACCTACCTCTGTGTTGAGCAGAAAATCAAAGAGATATGTAAAATTGAATATAACGTTTCTCCTTATTTTACAGAAATAGTAATTTCCTGTCTGTGACCATTAATTTAACATGACTTTTTAGTCAATTATCTTAAGTACCAGTTATTAATGTTTTGCATAGGTAAACACAATTTCTGATATCTAAAACTGATCAAGAAATTCAGCATGGCACCATTGAGAGCTATACATCATTTAAAAATAAGAATTTTTACTGGTTCCAAAAATCTCATTTCAGCTCCATACCAGCTGTGTCTGAATTTGGCTTAAAAACAGTAAAATGTATTCTGGCATTTGGCTCCATTTGAAAGACTGAGCTGCAAACAATGATTTCAGCTTGATCTTTTCAGTCCATTCATTTTAGTGCTTGTCCAAAAACCGAAGATAATACACATAACCAAGGACTTCCCTACAAGGTGTCAGATTTATATCCTTCTTGGTATTTGAATTGAAAACTTTGACTTTAAAAAGTGCTGTACAATCACTAAAATAACAAACCAAGAGTAATAGCTCATAAAGCAACAAAGGAGATAAAATAGGAACATAAAAAATATTTATTCATTCCTAAAGAAGACAGAAAAAAGAGGGAAAATGGAACAAAGAACAGATGGTAAAAATAGAAAAGACTAGCAAGTGATAGACATAAATCCAACTCTATCAATAATGATATTAACTGTAAATGGTCTGTATGCCCTAATTAAAAAGCAGAGATTGTTAGATTGAATTTTTAAAAAAATCAAGATGCAACCACATGCTGCCAAGAGCAAACACATTTTAAATATAGAGAAATAAATATATTAAAAGTAAAAAGGATAAAAACATATACTATGCTAACACTAATCAAAAGAAAGTTGAGTGGCTATGTTAAAATTAGACAAAGTGGATTTTGTATCAAAATACATTAAGGAAAAGAATTTTTTTTCATAATTTCCTTTCATTCATTTCATGATGATAAAGGGACCAATTCAAGATGACCAAAGATGCATATGCTAAATGCATATATACCTAATGAATTTCAAAATATATATTAAGAAGAAACCCTGCATGAGTTGCAAGTAGAAGTGGACAAATCCACAGTAATTCTCAAAGATATCAATGCTCCTTTGTCAACAGTTTACATAGCAAGGAGACATAAAATCATCAATGAGTACACTTGAATGATACTTGTCAATCAACTTTATCTAATTGACTTATAGAACACTCCACCCAACAACAGCAGAATATACATTCTTTTAAAATGTACATTGAAAATTTGCCAACATAGACCATATCCTGGGCCATTCTCAATAAATTCAAGTAATACTCAGGATTCAAGTAGTTCAAAGCTTGTTATCTGTCTACAGTGGAATTAAATTAGAAATCAATAACAGAAATATCTCTGGAATATCTCCAAATATTTGGAGACTACATAACACACAATGGAATAGCCATAGGTCAAGGGAAACATCAAAAGGGAAATTATAAAATATTTTGAACTGACTGAATATGAAAATACAACATATCAGAATTTGTAGGATAATACTAACACAATGTTTAGGAGGAAATTTATATAGCATTAAATACCTGTATTGATAAAAAAAGAAAGGTCTTAAATCAGTGACTTCAGCTTCTAAGAAGCTAAAAAATAAATAAAGCCAAAGTTAGCAGAAGAAAGGAAATAATAAAAATCTAAGTAGAAATTAGTGGAATTGGAAACAAAAACAATAGAGAAATCAATAAAACCAAAGTTTGACTCTTTGAGAAGATCAAATAAAATTAATAAATCTCTATCCAGACTGATCATGAAAATAAGACAGAAATTACCAATATCAGTAATGAGAGAGGTAACATTACTACAAATTCCACAGATATTAAAAAGATAATAAAGGGATATTATGAACAACTATGCCTGTAAATGAGACAACTTAGATGAAATGGACACATTTCTTGAAAGACACAAACTACCAAAGCTTACTCAAGATGAAATAGAAAACCTGAATAGCATGAGACCTCCTAAAAAATTGAATTTGTAATTAAAGATCTCTCAGAAAGAAAACTCCAGGCTTATAATTTCACTGAGGAAATTCTACCAAGTATTTAAAAAGTAATACCTATCCTACATAATTCTTCCAGAAAATTGAAGTAGAGAAATATTTCCCAATTTATTCTATGAGACCAGCATTATTACCCTGATGCAAAACCATATAAAGACATTATTTTAAAAAAAATCTACAGACCAATATCCCCATGAACAGACAAACAAAAGTTCCAAAAAGAGTTATAGCAAATGGAATTCAACTTTGTATAAAAAAACATCATGCCCAAATGAGAATTATTTAATGAATTCAGGGGTGGGTTAACTCACAAAAATCCATGTAATTCTTCATATTAAGGAACTTCAAAAAAAATCTATGATCATCTCAATTGACGCAGAAAAACCATGTAACAAAACCCAACATCCATTCCTGATAAAAACTCTTAGCTAACAGGAATAAAAGAGAACTTTTCAATTTGATAATGGCATCTGTGGAAAACCTACAGCCAATACCATGTTTCATAATAAAAGACCAAATTATTTCCCACTAATCAAGAACAAGACAAAAATGATGGCTATCATCACTTTTATTCAACACTATACTAAGGGATTTAGCCAGTGCAATCAGGCAAGAAAAAGAAATATGAGGTATCTAGACTGGAAAGGAAAGTGTAAAACTGCTTATTCACAGATGACCTAAGCGTCTATATGGAAAATCCAATAAAATATATAAAACAGCAGTAAAACTAACAAGTGAGTTTAGCAAGATTACAGACCATAAAATCAATATGCAAAAATTAATTGTATTTCTCCATACTAGCAACAATCAAAATTATTTTTTGAAAAAATAATACATGTACAATACCATCAAAAAAGCAAAGTACTTAGGGATATATCTGACAAAACATATGCAAGACCCATATGCTGACAACTGTAAGGCATTATTGATAGACATGGAGAAGACTTAAATAAATATACCTTATTCATGGGTTGGAATTCTCCACACTAATCTATGGATTCATTGCAGTCCCAGTCAGATTCCCTACAAGCATTTTTTGTGTAAATTGACCAACCAATTCTAAAATTCATGTGTAAATGCAAAGGACCTAGAATAGTGAAAACAGCTTAGAAAAAGACCAAGTTGAAGAGCTAACATTACCTTATTTCAGGAATATCATAAAGCTGCAGTAATCAAAACAGTGTGGCACTGTCATGAAGATAGGAAAGTAGTCAATAGAACTGAATAGAAATGGATCCTCACATGGATAGACAATTGATTTTTTGCAATGATTTTACAAAGAATTGCAAAGACAATCCAGTGGAGAAAAGATAATCTTTTCAACAAGTTGTGTTGGATCAACTGGATGGCTATACACAAAAAGAAAAGAGAAAAGAAAGAACTCAATATACAATCTCAAAAAATATATAAATTAACTCAAAGCGGACCACAGACCTACATATAAAGCCTAATATTGTAAAATTTCTAAAAGAAAATATAGGAAAAATCTCTGTGGCTTGGGAATGGGCAAAGATTTCTTATCTATAATACAGAAAGCATGATGCATAAAAGAACAAGTTAATGAATGGGACTTGAGTTCAGCGAATGACTCTATCCACCCTCATCCTTCCTAACCCTGGAAAACAGATCAACTTGAACTCCAAGTTCATTCAACATTCCGGTTCACCAAACTAAAATTTGACTTACATTGCCTAACAATCCTTTTTTTAACTTTTAAATAAAGCAATAAAGACTAACATTTGTATAGCATTCAAGTTACAGATGGATTTTCAGTATGTCATTGTAATTACATAGCAGTGTTAAGAGGATACTGTTATTATGCCCATCTTAGACATGACTAAATTGAGGCTCAGAGAGGTTCAGTTACTTGCTCAAGGATTCACTGCTAGGAAAAGGCAGGTCCAGGCTCTAACACAGGTTCCCTAACTTTAGAGTCTCCTTGTTTTTCTACTGTCTCATTTTGCTTCTCTATATAGAATGGTAAATTGGTCCCTGATTTTTAAAAAAGAAGCCAGTTACTGCTAGATGAGAAGATTAATGATACCATTAACTCTCTGAAGCACCAGGATATTACTTAATAAACTACATATTTATCCTTTATCATTCAAACTACCATGGCTCCCATCATATTTGCAAGTGTGACTAAAGGGAAAAGATGCATGACATGACCAACCGCTCTTTCCATCTTGAATAGAAATAAAGTTGCCTTAGCCATTAATGACTTTGCCACTCTTTACTTAGGTTGCCCTAAATTAATGTAATTCCCAAAGTGACTGCCAGATACCTATGGTATAACCTCTTCACCCAGTAGTATTTGACCCTCTATTCCTCTGATGTTGTCTAAACAGATGACTCACTTCAGGGAGCCTTGCTTTGAATTCAGTGCTCTTGGCGTTTGCCCCAGTTCTGTAATAGCCACATACCCCAGGAGTAAGGTAATGGATCTCTGGCAATCTGGCTATCCCCTTTATTTCTCTTTCACATTTGTTTACACGTTTGTGACTGTCCTCTGAGAATGTTACACAGTAGAAAGGATAATATTCTCCCACTGTCTTCTCTCTGGGTCAAAACCACATGAACAGTTTTATCAGTCTCAGTTAGATTATTCTTCATCTGTGCTTCTAGACAGTTAAGCTGTTTAACAGCCAAAGTAGAGTGTCATTAACAGAATCAAATTTAGACCAGTACTCTTACTGCAAAGACAGTATTTGAGAAAGGTTAAGAATAAAAGTGAGCTTTTTACATTATAACCAAGCATTTAACTTTTGGGAGGGGGGCGCTGCCTTTTATAAAGCCACCCAGAGAAATGCATTTTCTTATTAGTAATAGCCAATCCTTTCCCTGGGAAAATAATTCCAGGGTCGTACTTGCATGTCAGTCCAAGAAACAAATGGAGTAAAAGGTGTGGAAACTCTTGATTGGAAGTAAAATACTTTACATCAAGTGTGACATGTTTTTTCTGACTCTAGCAATAGTTTTTGTCCTTTTGTATTATATTTTGCCTATAAGCTATTGCCTCTAAGTTCCTATTGTTGAGGGTATTTTTGTCTTTAACAGTTCTGGTAGAGACAAAGAGTTTGTTTCTCATGGTTAAAGAAAGAACAGAGGCATCCTAAGTTGCCTTTGGCACTTGTTAATTGTTTGACTTGGGAGCAACTTCTTTAGCCATGCTGAAATTCAATTGTTTCAAATGTAAAATGAGGTCATAATCCATGGATCACTGTGAGAACCAAATGAGTTACTATAAAATATGTAAAATGACAGGGAGAGGACATCAAATAAGCATCATTTTATCTTTCCCCTAAATGAGTTTAAAAATATGACTAATTTCTCTCTGTTCTATACCATTGTTGATGCATGTACGTTTGTTTGGTGCAAACAGTAAATAAGTTCTTATTGGGGAATCATAAATTTAATAGAAATAATTCAGTCTCCAACCTCTGTACTTCAGATGATTGTGATTTTCTGTTCTTGGAACTTGAAATTAGCTGTGATTTTTCAGTTCTGTTTCTGGAGTTTATAACTTAAAGTCAGGTAAGTAAAATATTTTACTTTAGGAACAGGAAGAGTTAATAGATAAATATTAAATTTTCAATATTAGAAAGAGATCCACAATTTCCCACACGTGTGGTGGAGACAGAGGCATGGATTATCCCAAATAATTCTGAAATAGTTCTCACTCTGAAATACCATGAAGAGCTAGCCACACTGTCAGAAAAACTACAGCCTTATCCCCTCAATGCCTTGCCTTAACTCGCACAGCCAGGCTTTCGGCATCCTAACAGATTTACAGGAGAAAGGCAGACCCAAATTATCCACTAGTCCAATAAACTGGAGGTATAATTAATATGTAGTGTGATGGTAAAGATTAGTCAGACACACTAACACAAGCTGGTTCCTTGCTAACAGTGTGAATTATGATAAAGTTGAAATAAACCTCTATTTAATGAGTCTGTTCAATTTTTTTGTTTGTAAAACAGGGATTAATAATGGTACCCATGTGGAGTACCAGGCACATATAAATTCCCATCAATATTAAATTACTTAGAAGAAATCATTCCCTGCTTATATTTAATTCCAACCACATTGTTATAAAATGAAAAAAATGTAAAAACAAAACAGCAACAAAATATGGGCTCTTCACATCACTTTGCTCCACCCATTCTAACTTTTTTTAGATTTAACTTTTATTTCACATTTTTGTGAAGACCACCCCCTTACCCTTACCACCAGTACGCCATGGGGGCTTCCCATGTGTGAAAAACTGTGCGGCATACTGATCAAGAACATTGCTGTGTTTGACTCCCAGTTCCTTCTCTTACTGACTTGCATGCCTTGGGCAACTTTATCTAACCACTAGGTACATATAAAAAGGGGACAATAACAGTACCTGTCTCCTGGAGTTGTGATGATTGAGTTAATACATGTAAAGCACCTAGAACAGTGCCAGGCAAGGAATATGCGATCTATAAGTACTAGCTGTGATTGAATGCTAGCAATTAGGAATAGCAAAATGTATTCATCTTTTATCTTCTGAAAGCACCTAAGGGGGCTGACTTCCTGTTCTGAGGATTTTTTTTTTTGCCTTGATCTCTTTTTTGTTGTTGTTCCCAATAGCAAAAGAAAGAGGTCAGAATGTTATCTGTATACAACATACAGCATCCATCATCAATATGGGTGTCCTATGTTGCAGTTTTGAAGATACAAATGATGGTGAGTGTCTCCCTGACTGCCTTTCTGGCTTCCTCTTTATTCACGTGAGCCCACTTCATTAAAACAAATGAACTACCAAATGTGTTCCAGTTTTGACATGGCTAAGACTTCCAACCTGAGTTATAACTCACATTATTCTACATTAGACTGTCTAATTCTCTGTATTCCACATTACACTGTCATATTCTTGAGGGCAAAGGAACATATCCTAACTTCATTATATCCACAGCATCAAATACATACCCAGTGATCCTCAGTAAACTGCCACATAATTAAATGAAGGCATGAATGAATGGAGTCACATTCAAAGTATACTATGCTAGCCCTCTGTTCCGCAGCTAAATTCACAAGTTGGTTTCAGGATAATCCTGGAGCTTTTAAATTTTCAGTGTTACTCTCATGCATCTTCTTTTGGGTCTTACTACCTCCCTAGTTTTCATCATTCCTGCCATAGTTCATTACCCCCAAAAAACATAAATTGTGTTTTCTTATTTCTGTATATTTACTTTCACTATCCTTTCTTTTTGGATTGCCTTTCACTCCTCTTCTACTTATCTGAATCTCAACTCATACCTCACAAGAGCATTTCCTTCCTACTCTAAGTCATTTTACTTTCCTCTGATCTCCTGTAGCAGCTCTTGTCTAAACCACTTAGCTATCAGCATATATTGTTGTGTATTTTTAGCTATCATTTTATAAGAAAAATACTTAACCAGATTTTAAATTCCTTGAAAGCAGTGACCAAGTCTTATGCTTTACACATAGCATTGTGTCTTGCACTCGGTTCAATAATAAATAATTGTTGCTAAGATGACTTCGTCAGACTACACTGCAAAATAAAACTAAATGTAGGACAATGAAAACATTAATTTGTGGGTAAATAGGAAGATGCAATGAGGTGAAACCCATCAGGATAAAGATGTAAGTTACCCATAGAGTTTCAGCTTTATTAGTTCCTTTTGACTCCATTATTTATTTTTACTTGGTTTGATACATCTTTTAATTTTTGTTTAATTTGTGTTTTGGGGCAGGGGGAGTGGGGTAAGGGCATTTGACTTCAAGTTTAGTTGCATACACTAACAACTAAAAACTCTACTGCAGAATTGTTTGTTTTTACAACAAAACATTTCAAAACAAAACATGAGACAACTAATGCCTCTCTGCCATCTGTTCTGAAGAAGTGTGGGGAAGGCGTAGATGGGGGTGAAGTGTTACATGCACAGTTCCCTCCTCCTCGTCAAACCTTTCAGGAACATGGTGCTAATGACTGTGGTGTGGATATCACCCAAATTTACAGTGTGCGGCAATGTATTTGAGCACTCTGACTATCACAATATATAGAGCTACCAAATCCAAAGCAGCGGAAAGAACTGTAAATGAGCAAGATGCTGGAAGGACATGTAAATTCTTGTTCCATATTTTAAGTCCTGGTGAATGAGTTTTTTTTTTTTAATGCAGATGGAGGGAAGAGAAGTACCAACCATTGCTTCAAATCTCGGAGCTGCCATGATAACAGCAAGTCTTGTGCCAAGGACCAAGGTTGTCTTTGACACTGGGCACTTCCTCAGCCTCCATTGCCAAAAGCATCTGGTCCCACACATTTTCCTTACTCTTCCTTCATGCATTAAAATTTTTATATCTCTGCGTTACAATCCTGGGTAATGTGTCAGCATGCTATGGAGCTAGATCAGCAGCTTCCTTCACTCATGACTATCAACACTTGCCTTTGATTGTATATCCACACAGGAGAGAATAATGTCCCATTTGTTTTAGGATATGACAGAACACCTGAGGATTGGTGTGGGCTGCCCCAAGTCATCAGCTAGGCGTAGAGTCATCTCCTCCAGCTAGCCTCTACTCATCTCAGTTTGCCTCACTGCTTTTCTCATGGCCTGCATCTGAGAGACTCACCATCCATGCACTTCCATGAAACTGCTTTAATGCCACCCATTCCCATTCCTATATTATTTAACTGTAATGAGCTTTCATTTTTTCTCTGCTTCATTTGGTCGCTCTTCCAAGAGCATCACAGAAAGCTGACATTTTTGTGCATCAAGCTTCTTTCTCCATTTTCCATTTGCTAATTCCTTCCTTCATTCCTCTGTCAACTTATGTAGGTTGACTCCTTTTGTGCCTCACATTATTATATGTATTGGGCGAAAAAGACAAAGTTTCAGCACTTGTGGACCCTCAATTCCAGTAGAGGGAGTCAGAGAGTGAACAAATAAACTAACTCACATGGGCCAGGTGAGAATAAGAGCGACGAAGGATAATAAAACAGGGTAAGGGGAAATGATAGGCCGTGGTGGGGAAGGAGATAGGTGTTGAGGCAAGGCCGGCCTCCTATGACAGATGAGAAAACTGAGACACACAAGAGACAAGCAGTTGTCCCATGGTCACACACTTAGAGAATGGCCAAGCCAAATTCAAAACTGGGCCTCCAGCTCAAGAGCCCATGCTCTTCACCATGGCACGAAGCTATACTTTTGATCCTATGTCATCCTATAATGGGTAGCTGAAAGTATTTCTAGGAAAAGCTCCACACCTGCTGGAGATGGCACTGCAATCCTAGCAGGAATTCACACAGTACTGGGACCCAAGGAATTGAGTAGAATGTACAATATCAGTGCCCAGTCCCATTGACTGAAAACAGACCAACCAACAAGCAAGGTTTAACAGATAAATAACAAGATTACCAGTATAGTCAGCTAATTTTTTAATTCAGTCAGTAGGCTTTGTAAGCATTTACATAAAAGTCTCCATTTGAGATTGTTCTATCCAACTTAAATCTATTACAATTATAAACAGTGCTAATTTCAGGAGACTCAAGCCCATAAACTGCGCATCACACTCCTTGTTCAATAAAGCAACTCTCTCAGTCAATGTTCCTTCGGATGTGTCAAATACTAAGTAATTAACCTTAACAAAGTCAGTCTTTGTCCATTTCCGCGAAATTAGTTTCTGAAGAAGTGCTAAGAGCACTGGTTGGACCACAGTGCCTATTAACAATACTCCTGGGTCCAAATAAATAGAGCATGTCCTTATGGGACAAGAAATATGGAAAATGCTGACAGGTCGTGTGTCAGCATATGTGTAGCATAAATGCAAACACAAGGCAAGCCTAATCATGCTGTCTTTTTACAGCTCAGGGTCATTAACAGTGCTATTAGGGAAAATAGAAATTGGAGTCATGTAAAATATTCTGGAAGCATGAAGAGAATAGAACATCTTCCTTTAAAACAGCTAGTATTCAGTGATTTTTGGATTTATCACCAAGGTTCCTTGCATTTTGAAAAGTGTCCCTTTTTAAAATCTATGTAATTGGAAAAATGTCAATAACCATATGACAACAAGAGAGATAGGAAGTGATTTCTTCCATTGTCTATTTTTTTAAATCTTATCTTCCATAGGATTTCTATCAAGCTTCTCACTTACAGAAAGCTAAATCATGAAACAGCAACATTTTCAAACTGAAGATCATATATGTCCTGAGGTTTAGTCACAATTACTAAACAGAACATGCTGATGGTGCTTAAATTAGTTAATCCTCAGAATTTCTGGGTATCTGGAGGTAAGTGTAAGGAAGCAGCAACTTCCACAGCAAATGTTCCATTAAGGGAAATCCAGGCCATGAAAAAATTTTATTTTCAATTCCTTGAAAGAAATACTGAAAAGGCCATCTATATTTTTAGTGATTTGCTGTATGCCATAAATCTGTTTTGAAACAGTAACCATCTGAGGTAAAATCATACACCTCTGAGAAACGACTTTTTTCTTCTTGGCTTCCCATCCTTCAAAACAAGATAGTTTTCAATTCAAGAGTGCATTGAATATGGCAGTGTTAGCAAAAACCAAGAAGAAATATCAGGGAAGAGTACCTTTGCATTCTTTCTACAGGAAGGCCACATTTAGTATCTGGAACTATCATTTAATGTTTAAGTGACTGTTTCAAATAGAGCAGAAGTTCATGAAATAAAGGCAGAGTTTTTCCCTCCAGAAGCTTTATCCTTATCAAGAGTTAGGTACTTATGAAGAACAGAACTGTTGAGCCTAGAAAGAAAAAAAGAAAAAAATCCCACCCATGAGAAACCAAGCCAAAATGAGGTGATAAGCTGTGCCCATAAAAGATAAATTATTAGACAGTGTGACTTTGTGTAATGAGCACTAAAAAGAACAATGATGTGTGGGCATCAGTGAGGTCTTCTTAAAGGAGGAGGAGTAGAAGATAAAGAACATTCTAAGCAGAAGAATGGGCCAGCAGCAAAGGTCAGAGAAAACATGGTTGAGATACACCATGGACCAGACCAGACTGGCTGGAACAGGAAAAAAGCAGGAAGAATAGGTTATGTTTAGTTTATAAGGAGCCCTAAATGCCAGGCTAAGAGATTGAGCTTTCCTTCTGACTGTAATAAGACAGCCTCAGAGGATCTTGATTGATCTCCTGTATAGTAGGGGCAAAGGAGTATATGTATTGTGTAAGATACAATATGGATTAGAAAGGAGAGTGATTCAAGGCAGGTGACCTAATTAGGAAACTACTTCACACCTCCAGCTGTGTGTAGACAGCACAGATAGGGAGATGAGAGTGAAAATGGACATATGTAAGAAAGTTCTGGAAGATGTGGGGACTGTCTGGAGAGTGACTGCACGAGAGACAGGACTCTATTATGAATGACTTATTTTCAAAGCTTGAATAACCAGAAATGTATTGGACCCTTAACTGTTCATGTTTGCTAGTTTGATAAAGGATTTTTTTTCCCCACAGATATGAAAAGTAGCTTTGTTTTATTCTAAGTAGGCCTTTGCACAAAAGGGATGTAGCACACGGAATCATAAGATAGGCAAAATGTCATTAGCGATATTAAATAATGCTTCCTGCCCACCTGACACCCAGTAAGAAAGAAAAGGGAGGATCCTTAGAGAAAAAGTTAAGTTCAGTTACCTTTCTAGGTGGTTACTGTGCTGGGAGAAGGTGGAGGACTGGTTCCTGCACCCTATGGCTCCCCAGGAAACTGGCTTCTTCCTCATCCAGAGAGAGAAAATTGGCATGTTCCTCAGTGGTCTTAGCAGACATCACAGGAACAGCTTGGACCACACCCAGGGCCTTGCCTGAAGATTGCCTGACAGGGGCCTTTGGGCCCTTTCTATTTTGGGGTTGCTAGTGTAGACTTGATCTGACTAAATTCAGGTGATATTCTGCTCAGGCACAAGTCACTCCCCAATCCTTAACAAACCATAGCCAAACCCAGTCACACCTTGTATTTTGAACAAAGCATTAATGCCTGAACTCAAACTGCTGTTGTACTGGGTTGAATGGTGTTTCCCCCTCCCCCAAACCGAGTAAGTCTACATCTTAATCCCTGGGACCTGTGAATATTACCTTATTTGGAAAAAGAGTATTTACAGATGTAAATGAAGGATCCCGAGATAAGAAGTTTATACAGGTGGGCCTTAAATCCAGTGACAAATGTCCATATAAGTGAAACACAGAAGAAAAGGCAATGTGATGACAAAGAGGTTTGAGTGATGTAGCCACAAGCCAAGAAAGGCACCAGTCCCCAGCAGCTAGAGTAGCAATGGAACAGATCCTCCCCTAGAGCCTCTGTAGGGAGTGCAGCCCAACCGACACCTTGATTTTCAACTTCTGACCTCCAGAACTATGAAAGAATGAATTTCTCTTGTTTTAAGCCATCATGTTTGTGGTAATTTGTTATGGCGACTTAGGAAACTAAGATAACTATATTAAAAATCAGTTGCCTTTTGCAGTACAGCACAGAGGAGACAAGTGGTGACTCTATAGCATCCTACTATACTGATGGATAGTGACTGTAATGGGATATGTGGTGGGGACTTGATAATGGAAGGAATCTAGTAGCCACAATGTTACTCATGTAATTGTATATTAATGATACAAATAAATATACATCAGTTGCCTTCAGCCAGCTTTATATTTCATGGACCATAAGTCTTAATGATTTATATTTTTATTTTTTTGGTCACTTTGATGACCAAAAAAACCAGATTCAGGCTGTTGTATTATGTATAATAATAATATTGGCTCTATAAAATAAGTGCCTACTATACAGTAAGCCCACCACAGGGTCTTGCTAGATATTATCTCATTTAATTCTCCCCCCAAAAATAGTGACATAGGATGAAACCACCATTTTATAAATGATGAAGTAGTGACCAAGTGAAGCTAAAAGCACATTTCTAAGTGGAGCCAAGGTTGGACCTTTTGACTTTAAATCTGATGCTCTTTCTATTAAATGGCATATGTGCAGGAGAACAGGGTCTTAAGAAAGAGGAAAAAACTTCTTAAAGTTAGAAAACAAAGAAATTAACTTTTTTAGTTCAAAGGCACTATTTGAACTTAGATGTGTCTGTATGTGAGGGGAGCTGCTAAAGCCCTATTTTGAGTCGCATTAACCCTGTAGTAGACTTTAGCAAATAGCCTATAGCAAATAGACTTTAGCAAATAACAGAATTTCAGGGAGTCCTAAGGAATCTGGGCCTCTCTAACCCTGATGCTGTTCCTTGACATCCACCAATGGAGTGTTTGAGCAACTCTCCTTAAATTACGGTTCACCCATCAGGGTTAAGCAAGAGGGAACATGAGAGAGTAGGCCAGCCTCTCAGAGTAAAGTCATTCAGGAAATTGCTTTAAGGGGGATGTCTACAGTATGCTTGAGAATGCAGTCCTTGCCGTAAAGACTCCTTCCCTGGGGTCTCACAGATTATCTGCCTCAGCCCACCACTACTACAGTTCTCCATAATATTTGTACTCCTTAACCCAAGAACATAAACAAAATGTGTAGTTTATCCTTCAGTGTATATACATATACCTCTAGAGCACTCAGTAAGAAGTAGTAGATGGAGATGTTTAGCCAGCTTGACATCCTGGCTACTTTAACTGCTTGTGCAATTCCATGAGAGTCCTGCTAATGGAGGCAGAAGAGAAAGAGTGTATATTTGGTCCTTATCTCAAATGAGAGCCTTTTTAGCCATTTATTCAGGAGAGTAAGTCAGATTTTGCAAGCCTTTGATGAAACAAAACCACCATTTTAGATGGCCAAAATTGAGGGCACACTGCTGCTATTTTTGATAATGTCATAATGAAATAAGTGTGCACAGGTATGATACAATATGATGGAGTAACATTACAAGCTTTCTAACCCCCCCAAAATAACTATCTAAAAGTCTATAAATTTTATGCTGCATTACAGTGATCAGAGCCCAGTGTCAGAGTCCGAGTTGGATTGAATTCCCAAACATGCCACAGACTAGCTGAGAGACCTGGGAAAGTTCATTTCATCTTTGAAACTTTATTTCCTCAACTGTAAAACAGGATTAATTATCCCTACTTACCAGGGTTGTTGTAAGGAGCAAATGAGGTAACATGTGAAAACATTTAGCATGTATGGGCATGCAGAAAAATAATTCTGTTGAATCATTTGCTTCTTCAAGTCAAAAACATGGCTGCTTATTTCTGCATCTCCAGCAAGGAATTTTTTAAAAAAGACTAGGCTCATTGTTTCATTTCTGAATTTTCTGGATGATTACTGAACCTTAGCTTCACTTTGTGTAGACACCTTTGTGTATTTTTAAGAGTTCATGGATATCCATTTCAGACCACTCACTCCAAAAGGCAAAGTGAGTAATTACACAACACATGAATATAAAGCGAGTCAGGGATGTCAATCAACCCTGTCATATAAAACTGTATTCATATCTGTACCTTAAAAAGAAGGCATCTATAGTACATAAAATTATTTGGGAACAAAAAGCCAAAATCATAGATTCCAGAGAAAATAATCTGCTGAAGTTCTAATCTTGAAATTTCATTAAGTGAAAATGAAGAACATCTTTAATGCAGTTTCTTTGTTCCTGTCCTCCATGGTAGTTACTAAGGTTATGGCTGAAGTCCTCGGCATTGACATAATAATGTACACATTTAAAGGGCTGCAACTCATATTTTAGGAGCTGGCTTTTATCTCAACAAACAAGAGTGCCATTTTATTCAGCACTGTTGGCACTTTGACCTCCTTGGGAAACATGCTGTATTATCTTTCACACTGTTACACTATTTGTTAATTCGCCTGTCAAATTAACATAGTAGACTATTTACAGCTGTTCTGTGTAAAGTTTTACTGATGATAATTCCCCATAAATGTGGACTCTTGTCATTTAAAAAAGAATTATGTCATTAATCAAAGGCTTTTAAATCCAAATTCCAACTTAAATATGGTATTTTATTCCAAGATTTTCTAATTATAGGAAGTGTATCAGAAGAAACACCAATTTAAAAGCTCTGGGAAATACCTTCTCAAACTATATATACAAATCCAGGTTTTAGGCTACCCAAATAATACTACATCCTTTAGAAGCTGCTGTTCAAAAAGCCTTTGGAAATTTTAAAACATAAAATCTCGATTCAAAAAATACCACCTCCCCCAGAAGAATTCAGTAGAAAATAAAAATAATCTAACTAAGCTCCCACTCCCCTCTCCAAACATATCATAAAGTCTAGAAAGGCCAGATTCTCATCCTATATAATGCTGTGAGAATTCCCTTAGGGAAATCAGTGAAAGAATTCAGAAACCTCCTTTGCGGAAATTCTCATAGAGCTATATAGGATGAGAATCTGGTTTATAAACAATAAACATAAAATTCTTTAAGAGAGGATCTTTGCCCTCAATTAAGCCCCAGATGTTAACTGGGAAAAGATAATTTGGGGCTCCAATACACTGTTTTATTGAGTTCCCAAGAATTCAGTCACTCAGCAACCCCATTACCAAAAAGGAAACATGGATATGTGTAAAATCACCCCACTCTTTTTTTTTATCCAATGTTACATGAGGTGGGAGTTAGGACACATAGGAAAAATCAAATTTTAGGTAAAATCAAATTTTAGGTAGAATGACAATCTGATCATATTTGCCTATGTAAGGGTTTTTATTACAAAAATGGCATAGGCTTGTTGTAAAATATTTTGAAAAATAGAGATGTATATAAAGCAGAAAAAAGTCCTCAGAAAAACCCAACAGACCTTGCCAATTAATATAGTACTCATCTTTCTCTTCTCAGAGCAAAGAAAATTGAGGTCAGGTTATCAGGTGGTGATTGAATAATTTTGAAACCTTCACCTACTTAGAATTCACTCTAGCATTTTCTCTAAGGAAAAGAGAGTGGGAGTTTTTAATGTGCTTCCACTCATAACGTAGAGTTGCTGTGATGCAAATACAGAAACAGAAATCAAGGTCAGGGTCATGGAAGGGCAGAAACAGGCTTTGTCATGCTAGTCATGGTCAGAATACTGAAGATCTAAGGAGAGCAAGGTGGGAGGATCCCCACAGGTCAGACTCACCAATAAAGGATGGAAGTCAGGCCAGTCACAGAGAGGAAAACCCAGAGGACCAGAATGGCTGCCAGTGAAACCTTAATAATGTGTCCTCCTCTTCTACCTGGTCTTGACTTTCAGGTTAACTAATAGATGTGCATTCTAGTCTGGGTGACTTTCACAGAGTGTAATGGCTAACGGTAATTGAATACTTAGTGTGTGCCACATTCTATTCCAAGCGTTGTATGTGCACAACTCATTTAATCTTAATGAGATTGCAGCAACCCAAGAGACAGAAGTACTATTATTCCTATTTTACAGAGAGCAAAATTAAGGCTTACAAAGATAAGTAACTTGCTCAATCATATAACTAATAAATGTGTATGTGGTCAACTTTTATTCTTTGAGTGTTTCTGTAGGCATACAGTATCGCTGTATTCATCTTATTGATGGAGAGGGGAAGAAAGCAATTCAAAAAGTCACACATCAACTCAGTCTAATAAATAGCATGGTTTAGATTTGGGATATGAAATTAGTCCAGCCAATCCAGTCAAAATTAATCCATCTTTGGTTTTTACTAGGCAGAATACTTTAATTCATTTTTGGAAAGATGGCATGTAACAAAAAGAAATATAAAAATCTCACTTGAAGACAGGGCTTTGAATGATACTGTCATTTTAAAACACTACTGAAATGTAATAAGCTATTTTATTAATTCATCTTATTAGTATTTTAGGAACAAGTTCTACATATTTGACTTTTACTTCTAGTTATCTAATTTCATTCTTAAAATAATACTTAATCAAAAAAGTAAAAAAATTGCTTCTGTTAAGGCTGTGTTTTAGCAGAAAATAAAGAATATTTCCCCCTATACTAATTTTGTACAAAACAATTAGTTTATCCAATCCAGAATTCATGAATTAATATACAAAACTGTACCAAGTTTAGAAAAATAAAGCTCTTTAAGTTGCTTTTCACTTAAGGATCAATGTAATATATTAATCTGAATAATGACATTGCTGTACACTGAATGTTTATGTGTCCCCCAAATTCATGTGTTGAAATACTAGTACCCAACGTGTTGGTATTGGGAGGTAAACCCTTTGGGAGGTCATTAGGTCATCATGAATGAGATCAATGCCCTTATAAAAAGACACAGCACACTTGCTCTCTCTCCTCTGCTCTTCTCCATATGAGGATCCAGTGAAGAAATCGCCACCTGCAAACCATGAAGCAGACTCTCACCAGACACTGATCTGCTGGAGTCTTGGTCTTGGACTTCCCAGCTTCCAGAACTGAGAAATAAATTTCTGTTGTTTAAGCTACCCAGTCTGTGGTATTCTGTTGTAGCTGTCAGAACTAAGACACATTGAAAAATACAATTCAGATGAGTGATTAAGAGCACACCACTTCATACTGAGTTAAATGCCAGTTCTAACGCTTATATCTTGTGTGATGTTACACAATTTTTTTTTAATTTTCTGTGATTCTGGTTCTGCATCTGTATAAAGGAAATAACCATTGTAGGGATATTGTAAAGATTAAATAACAATAAATCTTTAACAGTGTCTGGTACATTATAAGCATAATGTAAAGATTAGGTGATGATGAGATTGCCTTTTAATAACTTATTTAAATGAGTAATGCTGTCGATTTGTATGATATCGTCCTTGTTTTCAACAATAATGCATTCTTTCTATTCTAATGAGTATAAAATTATTCTAAGGAAAAAATGTTTTGAAACATTTTGTAACAATACTGTTTTTTTTACATCCTGTTACATACAAAGTAAGCTTGTGTGCCTTATAAATTTCTATTATCATTATTTTTAGAGCAGAAGTATAATTATATAACCACAGAAATTTAAAATGTTTAGATAAATTCCTAACTTGAATAAGATTCAACACCTGTTGAAAAGTAAAGGATATACGGTAGTACACAGTGATATCTAATAACATTATCTGTTTCTTAATGTAGAAGGAACTATAATGTCTACATTTGATTTCACAGTTAAACAGAAAGAAAATACAATTATGAATATATTTGTCAGTCTTCTTCAATGCATGTTTTAAAAATGGCTAACTAAAAGATCTTTCAAAAGAAAAGAGGAGAGAATAACAAGAATACTGGTATTGTTTAGCAACCACTGTGTCGTAGAGGGTGTTCTAGTCCCAATGAGCACTTAGAGCCATTTAGTACATTTAATACAATAACACATTATTCTATGATATGGATATTAATACTTTTATTCTTCTCATAAATCACTTAAATTTTATAAAATTAAATTGTGTTTCCAGTTCATTCTAATTGTGTATCTGATTGACTACTTTTGGACTTTGATTTTAAATTGAAACAAATAGTATAGCAATAGGAGCTTTTAGGATCTGTTTGTATCATCCATTAATTTTGCAAAATGTCAGCCATTATCTCTTCAAATTTTCTTCTCTACCTCATTTACTCGTTCTACTTCAAAGACTTAAATTACACAAATATTATGCCTTTGATATTGTTCTGTGGCTTAGATACTCTATTGTGGTTTTTCTTCATTATTTTCTTCCATCTGTTTGTTTTAGTTTTGATGACTTTTGTTGATCTGTCTTCAAGTTAATTGATTCTTCCTCAGCTATGATCATTCTACTGGTGAACCTATTAAAGGAATTCATCAGTCACATCATGATTTCCCTCTTAGCATTTCCATTTGATTGTTTTTATAGTTGTGATATCTTTGCTCAAATTCCCTCTACATTCATGTGAGTTTCCCTCATTTTCTGCTGGTTTAACTTATAAATCATGGTTATTTTAAATCTGCTGTGTGGGAGCTTTAACAGTTGAAATCAGCTCTCAGTATGGTTCTATGGTTTATCTCTTGAAAAATAGTTTGTTTTTCTTTGTGTGTAACAGCTGATTATACATCATACATTGTATATAGAGGACGACTGAGGTAACTAATGTTTATATCCAGAAAACAGGTATACCTCTTCTTCTGTTAGGCTGCTAGTGTGAGGGATTGGGTCTGTCTAGTCGTACTTAAGCTGAGTTTGAGTTTTCTGTTTACTGCCATTACTTTGTGTTCACCACAGACTTCAAATTCCACAGCAATGGGCTGCTCTTATGCTCAGAGAATCATCTGACGTGCTATAAGGTTTTCCTCAATATTTATGATCCATTTTCATCTTTTAGTAGTTCTCATAAGTCTGTGCAAAAATGGGGCCTGGCTCCATGCTCTTCCCTCTCCCAGTGGCAGTTTGGTGGTGCTCGTACCTGCTGCTCCACGCTCCTCACTGTCCAAGTCCCAGGCACATGTGCTTGCCTCGTGGGGGAAGGGCTTTCTCAGTATTCCGATCCCTGGTACCCATGAAAACCAAGCTCTGTCCTGTATGTGTAGTGGATCTAAGGTGGAAACAGTTTCCCTCACCTTACTCAATAGTAGCAGACCTCTATTTCATATTGACAAAGAATCCTGCTTATAAGAAGGCACAAGTAGGAAAGAGAGTTTTCTCCCTCTTCCTGAAGCCACAAATCTTTGTCTCTATCTAGCCATCTGCTCTAAATTCTTTTCATGAGCACGGAAGAAGCCTGGGGAGGGAGCTTACAAGTGAGTGTGAATTCCCTTGATGGTTGGCATGCCATCCCATGCTAAGCCTTTACAAATTTGTTAAAGTATTACCCAATTTCTTCTTTCCTACTGTATGGCAGCCACCTTTTCCTGCTGTTCTTTCCCAGAGTTGAAACAGTTTGTGTATGATATCTCTCCTTTGTGAGGCTTATCTGTCTTTGGAATTTAATTCAATTGCTTGTCATGTCACTTCCTATTTTTCTCTTTTAATAATAAAAAATAACAAGTGGCAGTGAGGATAGGGTAAACTTCATCCTTGCTGGTATGAATCAAAAATGATTAAGTGGGTCTATATCAAACTAAAAGGCTTCTGACCAGCAAAGGACACTGTCAACAAAACAAAAAGGCAACCTACAGTATAGAATATATTCATAAATGATTATCTGATGAGGGGTTAACATCCAAAATATATAAAAACTCATATGACTGAATACCAAAAAGCCAAATAACCAAATAAGAAATGGACAGAGGACCTGAATAGACATTTTTCAAAGACAGGCAGATGGCCAACAGGTACATGGAAAGATGCTACACATTGGTAATCATCAGGAAAATGCAAATCAAAACCACAATGAGATACTGCTTCACACCAGTCAGAATGGTCACTATCCAAGAGACAGGAAATACAAAGTTTTGGTGAGGATATGGAGAAGAGGGAACCCTCCTTACACTGTTGGTGGGAGTGTAAATTGGAGCAGCCACTGTAGAAAGCAGTATGGAGATTCCTCAAAAAACTAAAAAAAGAAATACCATACAATCCAGTAACTCCAGTTCTGAAATTGACCTGAAGAAGTCAAAATCTCTGATTTGAAAAGACATATGCATCCCTATGTTTATTGATGCATTATTTACAATAGCCAAGATAGGGAAGTAACCAGTGTCCATCAATAGATGAATGGATAAAGAAGAAGTACATATACACAGTGGAATATTATTCAGCCATAAAAAAAGAAAGAAATCCTGCCATTTGTGATAACATGGATGAACCTAGAGAGTATAATGCTAAGGTGAATAAGCCAGGAGGAGAAAGACAAGTATCTATGATTTTGCTTATATGTGAAATCATAAACAAAATGGACAAAACAATAGTAGACTCACAGACACTGAGAAGTGACTGGTGATTGGGGGAAGGGTTTGGTTGGGTGGTTGGGAGAGAAATAGGGAGGCACAAAATCTCAGTCATAATATAAATTGGTAACAGGGATGGAAGTGCAGCATGGAGAATATAGTAAATGATTCTGTAACATCTCTCTATGTTGACAGATATTAACTGCACTAGTTGGGGTGAGTAATAATGTGGGTTACTGTTAAATCACTGTATTGTATACATGAAACCAATATAATATTGTATATCAACAATCCTTCAATAAACAAAAGAAACATAAAAAAATGCCACCCTGCTGTTGACTTTAAAATGGTTAATTTTGTATCATATCGTGTGAATTTCACCTCAGTAAGAACAAAATGTTCAAGTGCTTAAGGAGGTGGAGTGGAAAGTAAAAACCATTTGATGGAGGAGCCAGCTCCTGGAAAAGTCCGAAGATGGAAATAAAAGTGTTGACTGAAGATGTTAGATTTGGGCGGGAGTGATGCATGTGCCTTGGCTGGAGAAGAAAGTAGACAGGGTCTTTGATCAACAATGAGAAGAGTACTGCTAAAGAAATGCACCTAGATTATCTTTCACTTCGATTTTCGGTAGAAGTCAGATACAAGTGCAAAATATGAGGGCAGGGGCATAGTTTAGGCTTCAAAGCATTTTAACTATTTTTATTATTGCAGGATCTCAATTTTATCAGTCCAATACATAAATATTAAGATTTCCAGAAAAAAATACAAACATGGGAATAGTTATCAAAGAATTAAAAATATCCAGAAAGAATGGAAATTATTCTGCACATTGATATTTTATGCTAACTTTTATTATCTAATATAGGACACATCCTTACAAAGTTATAGAATTCAAGAGGCCAAGAATCATGAAGACAATCAGATTTACCAATTATTGAGGCAATTATTATTCATCGGAAGCAATAAAATAATGGAAAAATACATTAAAAATTCTCATTAAATTAATTCTGGCAGTTTAGGGTTTTGGACTTTTTCCTAGGGATATAGCTTTAAGCAGGAGGGGACAGGAACCTATTTGCGTTTTGAAACCACTGAAAGAGTAACAGGAAGGATGGACGGTGGGAGTGAACTTTCTGCAGAACAGCGATACATGGTCTGCGGCCCCTCCCCTGAACCAGATACTGCTGATTGCCTACCCAACAGCTAATTCCCCTGCCTGCTTTTCACGGGATTCTTTTTATTCCAGGTGGTTATTATTCACCTTCTCAGACTCCCTTTTAGCCTAGTGACCTGGTCCTGGCTAATCCTATTTTATAAATAGAACTCTGTAAAAAAGTGTCAGGTACAGCTAACATGCCCTTTATTTTACCCCTGCTCCTCACTGGATGTAGATGCTAAGTCCGCAGGTAGCAACCCTCTTGGAGCCGTGAGAAATAAAGACAATTTAAGGATGAGGAGCAGAAGCAGGCCAGACTACACAGTGATGCACAGACTATCCATTCCCAGACTTCTTGTTGCATAAGACAACAAGAAGTGTAGGGTTCTCTGTTGCAGCAGAGTCCAACCCTTACTTCAACCACTAACTCCTCAGACATCTCTGACATGCCCGAATTCTAAACTGAACACAACATCCTATCTTTCTCCAAATGTGTTCCAGGATCACTTGCATCAGAATCTCCTGGAGCAGGAGTTAAAACTGCAGAGCCTCTCAGTCAGATGATCAAAGTAAACATTGTCATAATAAGTCATGATGTGATGGGAATGGCATTTTACCTCTGGGGTCATCCTCCAGCTTAATCACAAGAAAAATACCCAAAAAAATCCCAACTGTGGTGCATTTTACAAAATACTTGACGGGCACTCCTTAAAAACAAGGGATGCCCAAATAACTGTCATGCTTAAGGCATGACAACTAAATGTAATCTGGTGTCCTGGAAGGGGTCCTGGGACAGAAAGGGACAAAAACTTTCTGTACTAGCTTTATATATTTTTCTGTAAATCCAAAACTATTCTGAGATGAAAAGTCTTTTAAGATGAAAATTCCATCTCCATGCTAGTCCTACAGAATCATACTATCTTGAATGAGACCCAAGGACCTGAATATCTAACAGGACCCTCAAGTTCGAAAACTACTAGTTTAGGCCTAATTGGACCCCAAGCTATGTTTGAAAGACCCTTCAGGCCACCAACTCGGCTACCCACAAAGAAAGATGCAGACCCTTCAACACAGAGGGATGTTCAGGATATCTAAAGAAATGTTCAGCTTCCGGGACAAAGCAGACAATTCCTTTGTTGTGTCTATTTTACTGACACCAAATGCCTTTGATAGAAATCATCCGTTCAATGTTTTACCCCAAAATTGGATTTGAACCTCTGCAGCAATGATGTTAATAGGTAATCTAATCTCTAATAAAATATCTGGACTCCACTTGTGTCCTTCTGTTCTTAATAAAGTGGAACATGGTGATTTCATTTTCCTTACTTCTTGGCTCCCACTGTTTACCACCATATCTCTCGGAGTAAAAGTAACAAAATCAACATTTGAAGGTTTTCTGTGGTTCTATGGAAAATTTTCATCAGGCTTGAAAAAGCAAAATAATTATTTTCCGTAATGGATTTCTGACATAAATATATGGAAATGCAGCCATTCGTTAGCCAATTTCAACTATATCAGGGTCAAATTACATTGCAAAATGTAGTAATACATGCAGCCCCCGAAGAAGACAGCATGGTGAAATGGAAGAAAATTGAACTAGAGATCAGAGACCCAGGTAGTAGGCAGTGTTGCAAATACCTGATAGTTGTAACTTTGGAGAAGTAACCTGAACTCAATTTCCACATTAGCAAAATGAGCAATTTGGAATAAATGACTTGTAAGATCTTTCTGAGCTCTGCAATTTGGAGTCTGGAGTCTCAAAGCCAGGAGTTAGTCTTACACCTTATACCCAGCATTAAGGCTTGTATTTGTAAGCTCAAAATAACTCCTAACTAATAATTCAGTAACTAATTATAAAAATACAGGTGTAAAACTTTAGCAGTCTTAATCCTTGAGAATTATATCCCACAAAGTTAATTAAGGAGACCCAGCCAGTATCAAAGGCTATTTAAAGATGTCTTTCAATTCATTTTGCCTCTGTTGTGGATGCTGCCACGTGAGGCAGAGACCCAAGGATGAAAGCTGACAACTAGAAAAGAAAAGCCCAATAAAACAGATGTTTTAGACGTGAAGCAGGTGTTGATGTTTATTTATACCCAGCTGTTGCGTAGACTGACATTGTTAAACTTTCAAACAGGAGTCTCCCCATAGACAAAGGACAAAGGAAATGAATAGATAAATCACAAAAGAACTAAAAGTGGTAAACAAGCATATGGAGTAATATTCACCCTAATAGACATACGTGCAAATTAAATCAACAAAGAGGTACCTTTTTTTCCTGGTATATATACCAATGAAGACAAAGATATGGTGACACTATGTTTTCATATATCACTGCTAGAAAGAGCATAAACTGGTACAAACCTTTTGAAAAATATTTGATGATGTACATAAAGAATTATTTAAATATTCATGCACTTTGATTCTGTAATCCCACTAAGAATGCAGAACAAAGCAATATGCACAGTGATATTCATTGCAGAGAAAAATTGGAAATGACCTCTAAATAGGTGAGATTGTAACATTTGTTACATCTGTTCAATTTAATATTGTGCCACTTTTAAAAAGGATGCCCTCAGAGGCTCTTTAGTAACAGAAAATGTTTACAACCTGTGAGGTGTGGTAAACTGTCAGTTCATATATATATCTTTGGCTTACAGAATGTTTTTAAAATTTACCTCAAAATGTTTGTTTGGCTTTTGTCAAAAAAATCAGAATAACTGGCAAAACTGAGCCTTTTTGCTTAACAACAACCCTTTGGAGCTGAGTAATAACTGTTCCCTTTAGTATAAGGCGCACATAACCCCCTTGGATACACAGTCCCTACCCGGTGACCCTTGGAGACATTTGAGTTTATAACCCCTGACCTAAATGTAATTATCAGGACATAAAATTGTACATATAAGTGTTAAATACACACATGAAAAAGAGTAAAATCTCCCAAAGTGTTATGAATGGTTGTATTAGAACTTCAGTATTATGGTTAACTTCATTTTATTATAAAATTTTTTGCATGACTTTCATATTTTAAAATGGACTAGAAATTGACCTAAGTCAATGAGACCTTTCATCAAATGTCCAGTCTTTTAGAGAATAGTAGTGATCTCCAGCTACTAGAAGAGGAAGGTGAAGGCCATTTGTCTCCTTCTCCATAATCTTGCAACCAGATGATATGAAAGCAAATCTTAACCCAAATTCTTCTAAACATATGACACTTCTTAGCCAGGAATTACATATTTGCTTCCTATAATCCCAGAGAAGTCACCCTTTCTTTTCTCAGGAACCACCCCACTTAAAATGAAAGTCAGAAAGCAACCAGAGTGAAAGTTTCATTCTTAGACACAATATTCTAGTAACCAAACTGGACACCATAGTGTCAGGCCTGTGATGCATGTAGACAAAGGACAAATGGGCTGTAGGCCTTGAGCACTGCTGAACTGAACACATTCATAGCACCTGCTTCCAAAAATGATGGAGGTCAGAGTCTGTCTAGATAACCACTTATCTTGACTACTACTCATTTCATAAATGGGAAACTAGTCCTAACATCAAGAAATGAATGGTGGTTCTGCCAAGTCCCTGATATATTCAGCCCAATAATTTGTTCTGGAAGTGGGGAGATGACCACTGGTAGATCCATAGACTCAATGGACCTACTGTGAGTTAGACCTGGCATAGGACTTCATTTATTATATGGATCCCTCATGTTCCCATCCTAAAAGTCCCACTATAATAACACTCTTGTTCTGGAGTATTAGGGTCAACTTGGACCTTGTGTCCCACATCCTCAGAGTGTTTTTGTACACTCTTTTACCCACTGTACAGGTATCCAAGTAAATGACTGTGGATCCTTTTGAGAAAGTGGTAGGGGAATCATTGCCATATTCATTTGCAGTGGTGTCACAAAGTCTTCCTTCTTGGGGATCCAGTCTTTCCTTCAGTCAGTGGTTTTGGGTTCTGGAAAATAGCGAAGCTCTGGAAACTTGGCAAGAGGTCATAACTTTTTATTAAGGTGGCTGTGCCCTACCTATCTCCTGATCATTCATCTTTGAAATCTTTTGATGGCATAGCTAAAACAATATTTTTATTGGCTACCCATCTATTTTGCCCTAGGGATGCCATGTTCTTTTACCCATCTCCATATTTCTCTGCAGGAACCCCTCAGACCTGACCACTCATTATGATCACTGTACCCACCATGCTCTGACAGTGAGCACTGGCCTTTCTTCCATCCCTATTGCCATCAGGGAGCCCACTTCTGGAACAGCAGGTGGCCTACAGGGCTACCACTAGGCTTCTCAGGGATGCTGGTGCCACCTCACCAATGCATTAAGAAAACACAGACACTTTATTGTTCGCTGCAGTAATATCCATGAAATAGGAAATCAGGTGTTTGATCTGCTAATGACAGGGTTTTCCCCCTGATGCACATTAAAATAGTAACTATTAATAAAAAATTTCCACCCACATATCACTGAAATTGCCCTACATACATATGAACCTTGGAGAAGCACTACAGTAGCCAGTAGGGACACATTTAGGAAATAGGAAAGCCCTCCAGCCACCTGCCCACCTGTGGGTCCTGGTGCCGCTGAGCACCTGTGACCTCAGAAGTGGTCACTTCAGTCACCCTTGGGCCTCTCAGATGCTGCAGTGTGCACCAGACTTGAACACAGATTTGCCCCTTGACTGGTTTTAGGATGAGGGGAGGTTCTTAAATCCATCTGTCTCTCAGCTCCTTTATCCTTTAATTTAAAGGGCTTATGGAAAGAATAACTGTTTCTTCTTATTTCTCAGAAACACAACACATATCCAGTTGAAAATCAAATGCAGAAACCTTTTAATTCTGTGCAAGGAAAATATCCTGGATAAGTCCATGTTTTTTATAGCAATAGAGACAATCTTATCCTGACTCATTCCTTATCAAAAACAGACTATGGTTACATTTTTTTCTCCATAGATGCAAACAACCTCATCTATTTTGACATCAAAAAAGGCAGAAAGACAAAACACAAATTCTGAGGACAGAGATGAAAACACTATGATTTTCCATTTTTTAATTTTATAGTTTGTTTTGTTTTTTGTTTGTTTCACTCTCTGTGTGTCTACCTTGCAAGAGCCCACAGAGGTGAGGAACACTATCTGCAGGCTAATTTTAAACAGGAGAGGGATTAAACACTAAATATACAAAAATAAAACTTTTAGCTTACTTATGAAACTAGGAAGAATTTTGCTGAAACATGTCAGTTAAATTGGTCTGCAAAATAAATATTTTGAACATTGTGTACACTACCAAAAGAGCTAGTCAGGATATGGAAATTTGCAAGTCATAATCCGATGGACAGACAAAATACAAGTTACTTCTTAACCTGAAGTCAGAAGAGCACAAATCTGTAAAAGTAAAAATATTGCCATTGTTCTCAGGAACTTACTGATAAGCCCTACAAGTTCTGAAAGCCTTTTCAATAAAATGAACCATGATTCCTTGGCAAGCTCCTTGCTCAAGGAGCAAGTAACTTTTGAAGCTGGACTTCTCAATCTGTGGACAGAAGCAAGTTGTATTGGCAGCACTGCTCCGTTTTGAAAATCATGTTCAGAATGGAAGACAGTCCAGCAGTTACCTTCTTTCGCACAACATTGCTTGCAGAGCTATGAGTCTGCAAGTCTGAGCAGGTACAACTCTCAGCTGGTAAACCAGAAACAGATTAAGGGGAAGAGAAGGAAATGAAGGCAAACATTTCGGTTTATGGATGCTCTCCTGGATTTTTATCAAGGGTTGGTGGAGTAGAAATGGATAATATGCAAAAATGAGATAACCAGACATCAGGAAAGTTGGGAATTTAAGATGCTTGTACCACAACTGAACAGAGCTTTCTACATGTGGCTGCAGGAGATTCTGCTTGGGATCACTTCATTTGGAAGTCACTTCTAAGCAGCACCCCTGAACATTCCTATTCCTGGCACATCTAAATAATCGTAACTGTTACTCACAACTGACACCTCCAAGATTCTGCAGGTCTTTCCAAATCCAAGAAAGGTCACGTAATGCCTGGTATTATTTTGGGGTTAGCCTCTAATAATTATTTTAAAATTGGTAATCCATATTTGGGCTCAATGATGGCTGTCTCTATTAATTGTATTGTTTCATTAGCCAGATCATCCCATTCTTCCAATAGGATTAGTGGTGAGAGCTTATTGTACAACCAAAACCAAAATGGGGGCAATTGGTTCTTGGAATCTAATCACTCATGATGAAATATCCCACTGACTCTGATGCAAGATCAGCAGAGTGTTTCAATGCAACCTTCAGTTCACAGAATGACATTCTCACAAAGACCATATAACCAAACTCTTAGATATTTGCAAGTCAGAATCACTTCTCCTCTAGCTAGCCCTCTACTTGCTCCCTCTTCTACATGCATTTGTCCAACTTTGGTTGGCTGTTGAGTTCCAGTGGAAGAATTCCAATTCTGCCTCCCTGCCTCTCCTTTAGGGACTTGGAAATGGAAGGCAGTGCAGTTCTTTCTGGCCATCTGCTGGGCATGGGACCCCAGGCTTCTTGGGGTAAGTTCGACTGGCAATTTTAAAGAACTCTTCTGCAGCATCAAGAGCAATGAGACGGTCCTGCCAAAAAATTAAAATAAAAATGTTTTTTTTCCCCATGATGATGGGAAAACCAATCCCATCTAACAGTACCCACACTAGAAATCATAGTGAGCAAGTAAAACACGTATTAAATGTTTCTCAACAAATTTAGAGACACTCCTTCATCCTTTACTCACAATACCCAACAACCATCCCACCACTCTTCAAGTCCTTTCAAATTATTTTTCCATCTTAGGTTATATAAACAGTATTTCTCACATTTCTTTGACCTACATCCAAATGGTTCAAAAAGCTAACTGCGCAGCAGACCTGACTGAAAAATACAGATTCTTGAACCACAAGCAAAACCTTAGTGGGTATGAGCACAATCTAGAGATCTGAATTTTGTGAAGTCCTCCAGGTAACTGGATGCTTCTGGCCACCAGAAACAAGTACCTAAGATTGCTGGTGGTATTGGAATGCTGAGTATATGAAATCATAGAAAAGCAAAAATTTAAAGCAAAATAAGGGCAGATGAAAAATGCAACCACTTACCACAACAAAGAGGTATCTCTCTGAGAGCTCCCAGCTTGTTGGAAAAATACTGGTTTCTTCAGCCAGTTTTAACAGTATCTCCTGAGCTTTCCTTGTGTTTTTAGAATCACTGATGGTGCTCAGTTTAGTCACTGACAACAAAGAGTCTACTTCCTTTTGAAAACCTAAGGCAAAAAAAAAAAACTCTCCTGAAAAGTAGTCACAGGAAATGCCTGTCCTGCAGCATGGTCCCTGCAGAAGGTTCAGAAGGGACCCAAAGTGGATTCTGAACACACATCAGAAAGCTCAAGCCCAAGGCACCATTTCTGGGGCTGCTTCCCAGCTCAGTGTGATTGGCAGTCTTTAATTAAAATTCGTTTGATGTTTCCTCTTCTTTAATTTCCCTTTGCTAGCCTTTCCTTCAGGGTTGAGTCTCAGATAATCACCCACTGACCACCTGCTGCTGTTCTTTTTTCAGACTGAAAACCTCCAACTCCTCACTCTACACCTCCTCCTCTGTCCCCAGAATTCCGACTGCCTCTGCAGCTTGGGAGCTGCAAAGTGTAGGACCCTACTTCTCCACACCCCAGATTCCCTTCCCCAGGACAACATGTTTCGCTGGTTAAAATACTTACCCAATGGTATATAAAAGACTCATACATTTAAACCTGCCTGGAATAACTTACATTGTAAAAAGGAGACTATTAATACAGCAATATTGGGTGAGTAAGGAGGGCAGAGGTTCATCCCATCCCATTGTATCTCATCTAAAGTAACAGGGGCCAGCAACTTGGTATGCCACTTTTTAAAAGATAATGCCAAGGTGACATGTTCTCTTTCCAAGCAGAAAGACTAAGGGCTTCAAAACTGATCTCCATTTTTTAAACATTAAAACAAGCTTATTTTATAATGTGAGGGCCATGTGTATTATACCACAGCTCCAGCAGAATTAAGAAAAACCATTACCCAATATCTACTCTAATGCCACAGGTGTTTCTCCCACTTTTAAGCTTTTCTGCCTTCTAGCCGTTCTGAAAATCTACACCGAATTTATTCTCTCTTACAAAGAGTGTTTCTCCCAACCTGCCTCATCTGATATAGCTATTACCTAAGTGGCCACTTTTATCTAATTCAATCAACGTACAATATCACAAACATACAATGGTGCCCATATGAATCCACCACCCTGTGTCACTGAGGACAGATGGGGCGACACATGGCAAAATGTGCCCTCAAGACATGGGCAGGTGGTAACAGAAATATCACGTGTCTATGCTTGAGGCTATAAGGAGACAGGACTGGGAACATGATCAGTACACAGTGGCCTTAATTGCTCAGCTGCTGGCAGGTCTTTTATAAAAACCGTGGTGAAGAATGTGAAGAGGAAGAATGATCACAACTATTATTTTGACCATTTCTGGTCACTTTCACACTCACCTAACTCTTCTAAAATGCGTTTCCATCTATTCCTCACTTGCCTTCGGATCTGCCGCAGGACATGGATGTCATAGGTGAGCTTTTGCCACTCCTGTAGCAAAATAAAATTCAGCTTTATTCTTACTCGTTAGGCTGAGCCTCAATCTAATTCCAAAACTTAAACTATTTAAGCATGTGATTCTCCTCTTCACTAATCTTCAAAGCTTATCTAAAAGAAGAGGAGGAGATGGGTGAGATGGAGTCGACAGGAGTATGTCAGCTACCGTTTCTCGGGAACCTGCTATGTACCAGGTGATATAACACATTGTATAAATTATGCTAACTAAACTCACATTACCTGTTCTCTCAACTGCAGTGATCTCACTTGTGAAGGGGAATAACAACAGTGAATATTCTACTTAAGATTGTCATAGAGATTAAAGGTACATAAAAGCACAATACACAGTGAGCACCTGATAAAAATCCATATATTAGTTTTTGAAAAAATAAACAAAATAGATAAACCCCTAGCCAGACTTATTAAGAGAAAAAGAGAATCTATACCCATAAACAGAATCAGAAATGAGAAAGAAAAAATCATGACAGACCCCACAGAAATACAAAAAATTATAAGAGAATACTTTGAAAATCTATATGCTAACAAGCTGGAAAACCTAGAAGAAGTGGACAACTTATTAGAAAATACAACCTTCCAAGACTGACCAAGCAAGAAACAGAAAACCTAAACAGATCAATTACCAGCAAAGAAATAGAACCGGCAATCAAAAAACTACCTAAGAACAAAACCCCCGGGCCAGATGGATTCACCTCTGAATTTTACCAGACATATAGTTAAGAAATAATACCCATTCTCCTTAAAGTTTTCCAAAAAATAGAAAAGGAGGGAATACTTCCAAACTCATTCTGTGAAGCCAGCATCACTCTAATACCAAAACAGGGCAAAGACCTCACCAAAAAGGAAAATTACAGACCAATATCCCTGGTGAACATAGATGCAAAAATACTCAACAAAATATTAGCAAACCAAATTCAAAAACACACCATGATCAAGTGGGATTCATCTCAGGGATGCAAGGATGGTACAACATTCAAAAATCCATCAACATCATCCACCACATGAACATAAAGAAGAACAAAAACCACATGATCATCTCCATAGATGCTGAAAAAGCATTTGACAAAATTCAACATCCATTCATGATTAAAACTCTCAACAAAATGGGTATAGATGGCAAGTACCTCAATATAATAAAGGCCATATATGACAAACCCACAGCCAACATCATACTTAACAATGAGAAGCTGAAAGCTTTTCATCTAAGATCGGGAACAAGACAGGGATGCCCACTCTCTCCACTGTTATTCAACATAGTACTGGAGGTCCTAGCCACGGCAATCAGACAAAACAAAGACATACAAGGCATCCAGATTGGTAAAGAAGAAGTCAAATTGTCACTATTTGCAGATGACATGATACTGTACATAAAAAACCCTAAAGACTCCACTCCAAAACTACTAGAACTAATATCTGAATTCAGCAAAGTTGCAGGATACAAAATTAACACACAGAAATCTGTTGCTTTCCTATACACTAAAGATGAACTAGCAGAAAGAGAAATCAGGAAAACAATTCCATTCACAATCGCATCAAAAAGAATAAAATACCTAGGAATAAACCTAACGAAGGAAGTGAAAGACCTATACCCTGAAAACTACAAGACACTCCTAAGAGAAATTAAAGAGGTCATTAACAAATGGAAATGAATCCCATGCTCTTGGCTAGGAAGAATAAATATTGTCAAAATGGCTATACTACCTAAAGCAATCTAGATTCAATGCAACCCTGATCAAAATACCAGTAGCATTCTACAATGAACTGGAACAAATAATTCTAAAATTCATATGGAACCAGAAAAGACCCCGAATAGCCAAGGCAATCCTGAGAAGGAAGAATAAAACAGGGGGAATTACACCTCCAGACTTCAAGCTCTACTAAAAAGCCACAGTAATCAAGACAATTTGGTATTGGCACAAGAACAGACCTATAGACCAGTGGAACAGAATAGAAAATCCAGACATTAACCCAAACATATACGGTCAATTAATATATGATAAAGGAGCCAGGGATATACAATGGGGAGATGACAGCCTCTTCAGCAGCTGCTGTTGGCAAAACTGGACGGCTACATGTAAGAGAATGATACTGGACTACTGTCTAACCCCATACACAAAAGTGAACTCAAGGTGGATCAAAGACCTCAATGTAAGTCATGAAACCATAAAACTCTTAGAAAAAAAACATAGGTAAAAATCTCTTGGACATAAACATGAGCAACTTCTTCATGAACATATCTCCCCGGGCAAGGGAAACAAAAGCAAAAATGAACAAGTGGGACTATATCAAGCTGAAAAGCTTCTGTACAGCAAAGGACACCATCAGTAGAACAAAAAGACATCCTACAGTATGGGAGAATATATTCATAAAAAACGTATCTGATAAAGGGTTGACATCCAAAATATATAAAGAACTCATGCACCTTAACAAACAGAAAGCAAATAATCCAATTAAGAAATGGGCAGAGGACATGAATAGACACTTCTCCAAAGAAGAAATTCAGATGGCCAACAGGCACATGAAAAGATGCTCCACATCGCTAATCATCAGAGAAATGCAGATTAAAACCACAATGAGATATCACCTCACACCAGTGAGGATGGCCAACATCCAAAACACAAACAACAACAAATGTTGGCGAGGATGTGGAGAAAAGGGAACCCTCCTACACTGCTGGTGGGACTGCAAATTAGTTCAACCATTGTGGAAAGCAGTATGGAGGTTCCTCAAAAAACTCAAAATAGAAATACCATTTGACCCAGGAATTCCACTCCTAGGAATTTACCCTAAGAATGCAGCAGCCCAGTTTGAAAAAGACAGATGCACCCCTATGTTTATCGCAGCACTATTTACAATAGCCAAGAAATGGAAGCAACCTAAGTGTCCATCAGTAGATGATTGGATAAAGAAGAGGTGGTACATATACACAATGGAATATTATTCAGCCATAAGAAGAAAACAAATCCTACCATCTGCAACAACATGGATGGAGCTAGAGGGTATTATGCTCAGTGAAATAAGCCAAGCCGAAAGAGACAAGTACCAAATGATTTCACTCATATGTGGAGTATAAGAACTAAGAAAAAAACTGAAGGAACAAAACAGCAGCAGACTCACAGAACCCAGGAACGGACTAATAGTTACCAAAGGGAAAGGGACTGGGGAGGATGGGTGGGAAGGGAGGGACAAGGGGGAAAAAGGGGCATTACGATTAGCAGATGTAATGTTGCGGGGGCACGGGGAGGGCTGTACAACCCAGAGAAGACAAGTAGTGACTCTATAGCATCTCACTACGCTGATGGACAGTGACTGTAATTGGGTAAGTGGGGGGGACCTGATGAAGTGGCGATTTTAGTAACCATAATATTGCACATGTAACTGTAGATTAATGATACCAAAAAAAAATCCGTGTATTACTAAAGCCATTTTATGGATGAAGAAACTGAGGCCTCAAGAGGTTAACTGTCTAATCCAATTTCATACAGCAAATAGGTATCAGAATTGGTATTTGAATCCAAGTCTGACTCCAAAGTTCATGACAAAAATGGCATACAAAGAATCTCGTTTTTCCTTTGTAATCAAAATAAAGCAGACCCAAGAATCCCAAGTTTCTTGTTTCCAGCCAGTGTTTTTTTCATCAAAGCTCAGTATCACTCTTTTTATGTCCCCATGATAGAATGAATCTTTCAAACACTCTCTACAACTATTAAAAGGGTTAACATTCTGAAAAGTTCAATCTTATAGGTAGTAGGCCATCACGTTGGTTCTAAAACAGAACATTAATCTTTCAGGAGCATTAGAATCTTCATTGAGCTAAGAGTTTCTTTTAAATGTCATGGCAATTTGTTTATAAGGACACTTATCTATACAGAACATTTTATATAGTATACCTTTTCCTCTTAGCAAAAACATTAACCACACAACTATCTTATTGCCCAGCTTTAAAGAACATCATTCTGAATGTTCAATTTATGACTCAACTGTATATTTTGACTCCTCTAGCTGAAAATGTTTGAATGATGCCAATATTTCCCTACCGAGTTCCTTCCAAGGCTTGCCTTGTTCATTGCTAATCAACTTTCATGACTGGTTAAAAGAAATCAGTTTAGCTGCCATTCACAAATGTTTACAGATATCACTTTGAAAAACTAGCAAAATCAAGTGTGTTTTGTTATGACTGCATTGTGGATCTTATATCTGAGGATATGCCATCAAAAGGACACAGAGTTTCAGCTGTTTTCTAGAAGTCAGTAAGTGGTGAATTTGAGAACAGTTTCGTGGTTTTTTTCTTTGACTAAAGGTGTATATGTACATGTATGTCCATGAGTGTGTGGTGACTGCGACAGGAAGAAAATCTGTGACCCTGCAAGAAAGCAGAGTTAACTGAGTCATCTCAGAAATGTTCAACCCTGACCCCATCTGTAGCATCATGTTGAAACACACCCACATAATTCCCCCCCAAACTGTATAAGACATGGGGGGAAAAACTCAAGTAGTGTTTTCATTGGCGAGGCCTTCCTGTATTAAATTGGCCATTCAGTATATTGCACCTTGGAAAAGTGCATTGGTGTTAGAGCCAGACCGCCTGGGTGCAGATGCAGCTCCCACTCTCTATGAACAGCCTGACTTCAGGCAAGTTCATAACCTCGCTGTGTCCCATGGCCTCACCTGCAGCCCAGGGATACTACCTACCTCGCTGGCTTAATGTGAGGATTCAATGTGTTAACACACGCCCTGAAAATGGAGTTTGGTGCACATGCTCCTCCAAAGCTACGTAGACACGATTCAGAAATAATTGCCCAAAACTCAGGATGATTTCCATTATGAGAATTGAGGACATTATACATTACATTCTGGAGAACCTCATTTCTGAGGACCTCCAAAAGAGAAATTTCTCTGCCCTTAGCATCAGGTATTTTTACTTTTCCTGAAAACTCGTTCATCATTTTGGACCTTGTGAATTTTATAACCGATCAGTTGCCACACTTAGCTGAAAACGTAGAGTCCGTTCATGGAAAATCTACAGGATTTAGTAAACATTTTTGAATTACCAAAAATCTTGCTACTTTTTATGTCTTCATTCATGTGTTTTCTTTCTCATCTTCTAGTGTGTGCTGTGTTTTCATGTCAGTTGCTTTAAGTCCTTTTTGATAAAAAGAAAACTATAGATAAATAAAATACTACACAGAGAAATGTTGTGATTATTCTTGATGAATATGAACTACTTGCTGGACTAAATGAAAAGTGAGCAGACTCTTAATCACACGTGATTGGAGACCCACACAATCCACAGAGGAATCGCTTTAGTCACACAACCTCAAATTATGTAACAAACCACTAGGCGGCTTCGTTGGCTTCTCATTAAAGGTCTCTGCCAATTTTTCTTTTAGCTCCTTAGGCTGATCCCTCAGAGCCTGTTTTCTCAATTAAGTGCAGGCAAATCTCTGTTTTTTCAGAGACCCATTCATCACTGAGTCACCCAGCCTTCAGACTTCTTAACCTTTCTCTTTTTGCTGTCCATCTGTCAGTTTTTTCTATTCCTAAATACCAGCAGTGTTACGCAGCTTCATTCAGTTTCAGTGTCTGTTCCTCTGATAGTGTTTGATGGAGAAGCAACAATGTGACATTTTAAAACCTGCTAAGGATGGACCCCACAAATGACACATTGAATGACTTGCACATGCTAAGAGTTGTTTTAGGATAACTGGAATGAAACTATGCATCTCACATATCCTTATTATTACTGTCTTCTTTTGACAGAATAGCCAGTAATAATCATATATGAAAGTATCTGGAAGTTTTGTGCAAAATTTAGCTCCAAACCCAGGAGAAGTGTGAGATTTTTTGATAAAATAAGAATAGGCTTTTGATAAAATAAATGGCAACAGGGAAATGTGAATTCCTCTTTCACACATGACCCCAAAGAACCTAAACACAGCAAATGAGAATGGTGATGCACAAAATCTTACCCACAACTAAAGAAACTAACTCAACTATCGCCTGGTATTAGAGGAAAACAAATCTGTGATGTCCTTCTACAATTTTTAAGTTGTAACAGATTTTTAGACAAATAATTTGAAAATAACAAAGATCAGTTAAGTATTCTTCACAAGGAAGTTGAAACTTGAATCTCCTAGACATAAAAGTTAGTCTTATTTTCTAAAGTGATCGTCTGTGTGTTTTCTCAGAATTTCAGAAATAATATTTTGTGCTCATTGTGAGGCCCTGGCTGGGAATTTAAATAATGAGTACATTAACAAAAGTGTAATAAAAGAAATAATGCAGAATCATTTCCCAAGATACCTGGGAACCAAGTCAAACTGAAACACATGGGCTTGAAAAAGAGTAACTGAAGATGCCTATAGCTGTATTCTCGAGGTATTTTCCTCTTCTCTAGCTGTTGGCCAAATCAGATTAGAGCTACTAGATAAGAAAGCTGAGGCAACAACACGAAAGGCAGAACAAGCTCGGTGTCCCGCAACCATCAGCAGCGACTTCTCCTCCAGCTGGACCCTACGAGCTGGCCTTGACCTTGAGTTCTGATTTAAGCTCCTGGGGTCATTTTCTCCTGCACAAAATTGAAACACTTTATTCTTATCTATGTTATGTTATTGTGAGGCTGTGGATAAACCGACAGTTAAAATGTACTTATTTCTTGTTAAATAGGTGATTATACATTTAAAGACATATAACAATCAGTTACATGTTTTTAAATCATCTTAAACTCTTAGGAACAACTTCAAAAGCAATTCATTTATTTTTAACTATTAAAATAATATAATCACATAGAAAAATTCAAAGAGAACAGAAGGGTAAAAACACTGAAAGTTTGCTTTCACATTCTCTTTTCCTCCACTTATTTCTCAGAAGTAGCTACTTTGCTGAACATTTCTTCTCCCTCCAGCCGCCTCCCACTCTCCCTTTCTTCTTCCGCCTTACACACAACCCCGCCCTTCTCCTCTGGTATCTACCTTCATAACTCCAAATATTAGGCTTACGTTTCCAATTTCTCACGTATTAACTTTAACTTCTTTTATACTCTCCGCTATGGAAAAGAGTACGTTAGCTCTTCTGCTTCTCTCTCTAATTGCAAGGGAGGCAGGAAAAATGGGGAAACAGATTATTAGTAATATTTGCACCAATCATGATGTATCTTCTGGGACTGGCACCTCACTGTCCCACTTAAGCCGGGTTCTGGTTGTAAAGAAAAGTGTGACATGGACACTGGGGCACCTGATGTGTCTGCAACCAATATGTCTGCCACTGGCAGAAATTTGGTGTTTGCTTTCCCAACATCCCTATTCCTCTGTCCCCATCAATCTGTCAAGTTCACCCACATTTCCATTGGGGAACAATTACATTCTCAGCTCTAAGAGGGGGCATGGGTTGGCTTAAGCCAGTCCACTCATTAACTCCATGAACGTGAGTCATCAGCATACCCGACTGGCTCGGGGATGGAAATATAGCCCAACTCAATCCAAGAAGATGCAAATCCTCCAGGTTTCTGGGAGCAATCAGGAGTGGTGTTCCCTTCTTGCCCTGGACAATGTGGTGTGAGGGTACAAAATCTAGAACTTTTCCCATAACTTTTACTACCCTGAGAAGAGTCAGCCTAAGAAGAAATCAACACTCAAAGGAAAACAAAGATGCAAGAATCACAGAGAGATATATTGCCTAAGGACATCCTGGGCCACAGAGTCAAATCTCTTCTGAAGTCAGTCCTACTTCTGGAATTCTCTTTGAGCCAATTCCATTTAGGTTTAGACAACTAGAGTTCTTTTTCTGGTCCTTATATCTCAAAGATTTATGTTACAAAGGCCACTCATTGACCATACTAAAAGGAAGCTGTAAATACCACACAAAATATTAGTCTTATGTTTTTCTACCTTTAGCCCCTGGGGGGAAATGCTCAGCATACAGACCTGTTTAGCTGGAGGTGGACATGGCTTACAGAGAATGCAATGCTAATCAGCCTGGGTCCCAATCTTTCTGTCCCAGGAGTGACGTAAGCAAATGACATGATATAATAACCGTCCTTTTCTATACCCAGGGGTTCTTTATGGTGCCTCCCCTGAATTCTGTCCTTCAGGGAAGAGCTTCACACTCTCGTAAGGCTGTCCTTATAAGAGGAGAAAGGAGGTGGCTTTTATCTAATTGGTTAATTTCTTCCAAAGACCTGGGAGAGAGGGGTCTAACTATCATTGGTTTAACCATTTAACACCCTTACTTACAAAGACATACTGAATCCTTCTGGCTGGATGGAATGGTCAACTCAAATTAACTTCTGATTTGTGATAACTTTAAGCCAAAATCTCTTCAGTTTCTAAAACGCAAACATTAGGACAGATCTTGTCTTTTGTCTCCCTAGGATGGTGAGAAACTATCTTCAGAGGAAGATGTTCACACAGAGGCTTAAGTCCACTCCATATTCTTCATTCCATACTCTACCATCAGATCATCACAGTCTGAACTTTAAGTAGTCTTTATTATACATGATCTGCCTAAAATCCAGCCTAAAAAAAGACCTTTCCCAAATTTTATGTGAAGTTAACGTAATTACTTTCCCCATGTTCAGCCACCAGTAGTGGTCAAACGAGAATTCAAATTCAAGTGCATCTAATTCCAAAGCCCAAGAACAACAAAAAAAAAGAAAAGAAAAGAATGATAACTTATTGTTGTTTCCCCAACCCAGATTCTTTTTTCATATGTATTTATTGTTTGGTTATTTAAGTTAGGTAATAAATTAATTAATATGATTCACAATTCAAAACGTGCTAAAGGCTCTCTATCCCTCAGCCTCCATGTTCTCTCTACAAATAATAAATGTTACCAATTTATCCTCTGCCCTTCCATTTTCCCCATAAATTGTAGCATACTATACATATTCTGTATTTTTCACTTAAAATATATTTTAGCTTTCATTCTGTATCAGAATATAAGGTTTCAGATCCTTTTTTAACTTGATTTTTGATCATCTGGTCTAGAGAGAAACAGAATTATAATAAACATATATATTTGTTTTAGGGACAATGGTCCCCTCTAAAATTACAGCATTTTCCTAAATGTGCCTTTAAGCTAGAAAATGCCTTAAGATTTTTTGTTTTCTATTCATTCTTCCTAACATCACCATCAAAAAGTATAAAGTACCCGTATGTGTCACTGTACACATCCCCCTTGGAATTTCCACTTTAACTCAACATGGACATGAGAAAAAGACCCCATACAACTGTGGCTATAACAATGTCACATTACAAAAAGTAAATATCTAAGTCCAGGAACTATAATGTGAACAGCAGCCAAATTTTTTTATTTGAAAGCAATAGCTTCTCAGTTAAAATGAAATCATTGAACATTATAGCTGTTACCTCTTTTCCTTCAAGTATCACCAATTCACATCGTCATATGTTACTTTCCACTTAAAATGAAGAGGTTCTTTTTTTTTTTGGTATCGTTAATGTACAATCACTTGAACAACATTATGGTTACTAGACCCCCTATTATCAAGTCCCTCCCACATACCCCATTACAGTCACTGTCCATCAGCATAGTAAGAAAATGAAGAGGTTCTTTAAAAGAGTAAAATCACATAGACTGCTTCTCCAATTCCATTTTCTTTCATTTTGTACATATTGGGAGATACCAGATAAAAGAAAGACATGAGGTACACAGGGAGTATCTGGATTTTGACAATCCTCTAGCAGATTCTTTCACGTTTGCTTCTCATGGAGAAATGTGAAAGGAATAATGCAGAGCCAGGTGGTTTTGTAGCTACTGGGGGGTACTCAGAACTGTTGATATCAATCTGGAGAAAGGTTTTTAGTCAAGCATGACAGGGCTGTTTCAGGGCCTAGTCAGCATTTTTATCAGTGACTTTGTGAAGTCAAAGGTCACAAAAGTAGGAGGGATGGCTAATACTGAATGAGAGAATTACAATTTGAAAGATATAACAAATAAGGCCTATGAGATAAAATCTACAGGTTGAAATTTATTGGGAATAAATAAAAAGAAACCTTACACTTGAGTTGAAAAAATGAACACAGCCAGAGCACCAGCTGCAAGGACCTGCCTACACAGCAGTTCATGTGAAAGACAGGTCTAGGGTTTGAATAAACTAAAAGTTCCAAATCCACCCAAAATGTGGCATTCAGCCTGCACTTACTGCACACTTGCATTATGCCAAAACAACTCTGGGCTTACAAAAATGAATAGCACACAGACCCTGACCTAAAGGAATGAGGTGAAGCCCCCAAACTAATGTGATATTATACTGCATTAATAGAAGTATTGCGCCAAAGGAAATGGTAATCAATACACTCTGCACAGAAATTGGGCCACTGCCTGAAGAGGGATTGTGTCCAGTGGCGGTGCGGCCAGGAGGAGAGCACCCAGACGACAAAGCGCTTGAGTCGCTGCGTCCTGGTTGACAGATCTGCAAATCGGAAACTTTGCAAGTACATTATAACATCCTTCAAACTTAAAGAGTGGCTGTGTGGGAGAATTCCTTTTCTTTTCTCTACATAGTTTCAAAATGCAGAACGAAGCCCAAACAGATGGAAGCCACAGGAAAGAGCAATGGAAGAAAGGACTTCCTATTCAGAATGAAGGCTCTGTAAGATAATCAGCCCTCCCTCACTGGAACTCTAAATGCTTTAAATAGAATAAAAATAAAAATACTTTAAATAAAAATAGACCATATGATGTATAATTTATAGAAATTTAATTCCTATAGGCTCTTCCAGTATATTTTTCCTTATCACCTGACAAAATCCATAAAGGATTTCAAGATATTTACAAAAAAGTAGATAGATAGACAGACAGACAGACTGGTAGATAGTATTTATGGAGCACCTACTACTTCCCAGGCAGGCCTCTAAGTCCTTCACATGTATTTATTGTTAAATCTCATAACATAGTATGTTACTGTACGAGACGGATGTTACTACAACACCTTATGAATGCAGACATACAGGCTCAGAGAGGGGAAGTCACTCTCCCAGGCACACACTAGTAAGTGCGGCCTCGGATTTCAAACCCTGGCAGTCCGGCTGTAGGACCATTGCCCACACTGCCTCTTTAAAACACGGAGGGAGGGGGCAGGTGAGCAAGGTGGGAGGGAAGAACAGGAAGTAGAGGAAGAGGAAGAAGAGCATTAAGTGAGGCGAGGAGACTAACCTGAAGCCACGGCAGCTGTACCACCTGAGGTGGGACTAAGAGTCTTGGGAGAAAACAGAACTTTTCTGGAGGCAAAGTATTCCCAGGCTCTAGCCAAGAATGCTGCCGAATGCCAGGAGGACATCCGCAAGGGTCAACTCGCTGGGACGCAGTGGTCCAGTCCTACCTTTGGGGGCTTCAGTTCTGTCTCCCCTCTGAACTGCAGGTGGAAAGGACCTCAGCCCCTCTCGCTCTCCCCTTCCTTCTCTCCCCACGCTCCCTCCTGTCCATCTCTCCCCACTTCTTTCCAAGGACTGAGACAAAGGCAGAACCTCCCTTGGAGACGCAGGGGTGTGGGCGCTGACTGGTGGCAGAAGCTGCAGGAGCCTGCAATTCCGAAGACTGAGGAGAAAAGTCAATCGTGCAGAGAGAGATGGAAAACACCCCACACTTCTCCAAAACTTTGCTCCAGGCTTCAGGATTGAGAAAACCCAGGGGTTCTTATACTTACCTAAGGTCAGCTTCTGCTACCTACTCCACTCTTGCCCCGCCACTGTATTTCCAAAGGAAGCCAAGTACATTGTCTTCCTGTCCTTTGAAAAGACCCCGGAGAGCCTGCAGCCCTCTGCCCCCGTGCCTGCAAGCTCGAAGGGTTACAGGAATGCCTCACCAGAGCCCAGCCACAGCCTCTCCAGAGCTCGTGTGACAAACCACAGTTACACTGACTCACATGATGGGCCTCCTGCTCCCAGCAGCTTCGAACAAAGCACCCAAAAGCTTGGTCTCCTGTGCCAGATCCAAGAAAAGGACTTGAGAAGGAACGGGCTCGGTGTTTTTAAGAAGACAGCTGGGTCACTGACAGAAGCAGCCATTCGCCCTCCCTCCCTTCGCTGCCAAATGGCTTTGCACAGGAGCACCCACTTGCTCTTCTCCTTGCCCGCTTGCTCGTCAGCCCCTGGCAATCAGCGTCCCTCAGATCTGCCACCCACTGAAAATGCCAAGGTACGTCCTGCACTGCTCTTCTCACTAGTGACCCATTAGGGGTGTCTCGTCATCCTTTCCGAAGGCCATCACCTTTTCTAAAGCCCTGAATCCTCATGCCGCTCCCTTCTTAACATCATGCCCTGCCAGGTTTCTGTGGGAAAGGGGAAAGGAATAAGCATCTATGAAGTGCCCGCTCTGTGTCTAGGTGCCACCCCATGAGATGCATGTCGGTGTCCCCACGTTGTGTAGGAAAGGTCCAGATCTTGCCTGGCGTCAGTCAGTAGTAGATCTGAGACTCAGACCAGCTGCTTCTGAAGCACATCCTCCTGTGGGTGTCCCTCTCGCTCCTCCCCTCTCTTAGCTGGTTCCCCTTTTTGCCTCTTCCTCTCCTGCAGTCCTGTCCAGAGTCCCTGTCTCCAGCCTTCTTATCTCCGGGCAGATAACTTCCCGTAATGCCCCAGCCTCTGTAGTCCCTGCTTCTTTGTCAGTCACTCCCAAGTTTCCTTCTTCTGCCCTGACCCCAAGCCTCAGCTCCAGGGCTCAGTTTCCCCCTTTTTGCTGGACGTCTCTTCATGGATGGGCAGCTGTCTGGGCCACTCAGCAGAACAAATGAGACTCCCCGCAGCACCCCCAGGCCCCTGCCTTCCCTCTTACGCTCCCGTCTTAGTCACCTGCTGCCACTCCCCTTCAGTCCCACCTTCCAAATCCCAATCAGTCCCCAAATGCTACTGATTCTCCCTCTGACACAGATTCCCCTTTTCTGTTTCCACTGCCTCAGCCTAGTTGGCATGAATAACTGCATTAACTGGTCCCTCTGCTTCAGAAACAAGTATCCCCAGTCTCCTCCCAATCAGCTGTCTTCCTAAAGGTGAGGTTGGGTTATTACCTTCCCCCAAAACTTCAGTGGTTCCCCAAAGCTTACTGAATAAAATTTCAGTCCTGAGCAAGCCTCCATGATCTGACTTCCCAGTCTGGTTCCAACAATATCCCCCCACACACAGTGTGCCCCTGCTACATGGGACCACCGGGCTATTCTCTAGTGCACCTTGAACCTGTGTGCCTTTGACCATGCTCATTCATGTCCTCATTCCACTGCCATCTAAATCCTATTCACTCTTCAAGGCTCAGCTCCAGTGCCACCACCTTGAGAAGCCTTCTCCTTTGTTACCAGTTGAAAGTAATTGTTTCTTCTTTTGAAATTCCTCAGCTCCTTTATGAAAACTGCTGTAGAGTTATTTACTGTGTAGATACTGTTATAAAGGTATTTCAGTGTCTCCTTCACTGGCAGATTCTAGGTTCCTTGGATTCATCCATGCAGTACCCAGTCCTGTCTACACAGCAGGGTCCCAGTGGGTTTGCTGCCCTCAAATGAGTACAGTTCATAAAGACCTCGTTGTGCCATGACTGAGTGCCTATTCTAAATCTAGAAAGCAGTGCTAAATCTTATCAGAAAAAAACCACTTGGGCTCTAATGCATGCATATTCTGAACAGGGCAGGTTTAAGTAAGCAAAATATTTTGATTCGCATATTTTGAGGCAACAGTAAGTTCAAGAAAGGTGAAATAAAAGGATCCATTCACTTCTTACACTCTGTGACTGACCAAGCATTTGGTATTTGAAAAGTGCTTTTCACATACGTCTCTTTAAACAATGACAGATACTGGGGCTGCACTGCAGGCAGGCACCATCTGGGCTCTTTATGTATCATCCTGTTCATCATATAAGCCGATGGGGGGGGTTTATGGATCTTCCTAGGGACGCGTTGCGTGAGGTGCTATGAGGAGCAACACCCCGCTGAGATCTCACAGCTGTTAGGTAGGGACCTAAAATTTCAATTCAATAACCCTTGCCCCTCCATGCCCTCAGCTGCCACTCTGTTAGGCCCAAATCTAGCCCAACTATATCGTCCTTCCCTGTCACCAATGTGGAAACTGGGACGCAAAGAGAGAAACAGAGCATGACATGCAGGGACTTTAATTCCAAAAGTGGCTTCTGGCACAGCCACTCAGGTCCAGAAGACGGGGAGTTCTCTGTTCTCCAGCTGCTCCCGGCCGACACACTCCTCCCCACTCAGCAGCAGGAGGAAGGGCAGCGCAGCCAGGTCCCAGCGCCCGCGGCAGGCTGGGGAGACAGGGCTGGGAATGGAGGCCACCGCCGATCCTACAGAGGATCTTCTTTTCAACACAGCTGCCTCAGGGCAGTGTCAAGACCACCTACCCAGGAGCGGCAACCTCCTTCAGGGCTGTAAAAGCCTGTTCTCGGCATCCACCAGACATGGTGTGTAAGACGGAACGACAGGATTGCATTTCACTGTTCTGAGACAGCTGGTCCTCTCATTAGCCCTCTGCCTCCACCCCGGCCCATATGGCACCGGATCAAATGACAGAGCAGAGAAACTCAGCGTCACGGAGGATCCACAGCAGATTAGATGAGCCTTGGAGGCGTGAGTGGTAGGGAGGGAGGCCGAGGGGGGGCCAGTGCCCAGGAACCTGGCGCTCACTTAGGCACTTGGGGGCTCTGGAGTCGGAGGGCCCTCCAAAACCTCCCAACAAGGGCGGGTGTGTTGCTGCGGCCTGGATGTGCCGTCCTCTGGAGCAGGCACTCTCAGGAAGGCCTGTCCGCTGGAAACCAGGGCCTAAGGGATGAGCCTCTTCAGCTGGGTAGGACCAACTCTGATGGGGCTCTCTCTCCAGGTCTCAGCAGATCTACCTCCTCAGGGAGGTGAGAACAAGCCTCTGCGCTACGGATTCAGACAGGGGTCTCCTCCTCCTCTCCTCCTGCCCTGTTCCAGAGCTGTCTAGTCACCCTCTCCCTGAATCCCAGGGAAGCTGGCCCTTAGTGGGCTTCATGGTGCCCCAAGCGCAGGACCAGCCAGCTATGCTGTCCACTAGGCCCTGAGCTCCACCCCCACCCCAACCCAGATACTCTGATACTTTATACTTAGAAGATAATAAAGTGAAACTTTTCTAAGACTGGCAGCTTGGGCAGTTCGACCCTAATTACCGCGCAAAACCTCAAACTCCAAACACCATCCTGGAGTCACTGTTTGGAGCACGCTGGGGGGACGCAGCCTTACCCGGGGTGCCAGTGCAGTCCCATCACCTTTTGCAGTGCTCACATGTTCTGACCTAGAACAAGTTACATGCAAACGCCAAGTAACACTGTTCAACTCTCCGGTTTATTTTTATTCCGCGGCTCTGCGGGAGCTCTGGAAACAGACTGCTTTGCAGCCAGAGGCCCTTAACCTAATTCTTGATCTGGTTTGAACCAGATTAAGGCAGGGGATAGCTCACAGCAACTGCTACAAAAAGTGCCAGAAAAGCCAAGGAACAGGGCTGCCAAGCAATGAGGTTTCAAGTTAGTTTTGTGTAATTTAGAGGGTTCTACCCCATATCCAGCTTCAGAGTCAGAAGGGCCAAGCTCAGGGTGTGACTGGCTAATGCTGCCAAAGGGAAGAACAGGTGCGGTAATTGAATGTGACAGGTCACTCCCGATCCGCTAGTTAGAACCAACTCATAGAGTTCTGCTGCTCGGGCCACTGTAGGGAAGAAGGACAATTAGTTGTTGTCACCAAAAGCAAAAGATAATTAGACTAAATTCCTGCTCATGGAGAGAAAAGATGGACTTAAATTTCTGGCAAGGTAGAAATAGCCAATTCATTCAATTAAGGCTGCTTTTCAAACTACTGAGGCAAATTTAGATTTAATGAGGGTTTTTCCAGATCCAGGCTCAAGAAAAAAATCTCAAGGATCTGGCTATCCCTCAGCACCTAGCTGTGTTCAGTACGCAGCCGCTGGCCACACATGGCCGGGTGTCGTGGTAAGAAGACAGCCAGATGGGAGCAGGAAGGAGGGTGGGGACTTTAGTTGGCGCTTACATTCAGTTAGATGCTTGTTTATATAGCTAAACATTCCATGTAAACTGTTCATGTGAGATGTGGGGAGTGAGGGTATAGATAACACATGTGCTGAAACTGAACTGCTTCCACTTGGAGCAGAGGTAGACCCGACTTCACCTCAGACAACATTATAGCCTCATTCCCATACTAAAAATCATACCCCTGGGTGCCATGACAGTTCCAAGGCAGACCATCTAAGGACAAAAAGAGGGTGTCGCCTATTTTCTGAATCCCTATTCCAAGAAAATCTCACCTATCCTGATAAATATTCCACCCCCTGCTTACACTCCAGCTATAAGCCCATCCAACCCGACCCCCACCGTATTGCTGGGTGAGCACGCCCATGCTCACCCCTTGAGTTTCTACTTCGCATTACTAAACTACTCTTTGTTAGTACCTGATGGTGAATTCTTTCTCAATCAGTCAAGAACGCTCTCCCAGGCTGAGGTCTCCTCTAGTGGCAGGGAGATCTCCCTGGACTAGATTGCCCACAACATGGGGAGCAGTTGGGCTATGGCTAGTCTGAATTGAGAAGTGCTGTAAATGTAAAATACACACTGGATTTTGAAGACTTGGTACAAAAAAAAAAAGTATCTCATTAGGATATCAATTTACATTGATAACATGTTGAAATGATAATACTTTGGATATATTCGGTTAAAGAAATCATATTATTAAATTCACTTTCACCCATTTTTACTTTTTCAATGTGGCTACTAGAAAACTTAAAATTACCTACTTAACTTATATTTTTATTGGACACTGCTGATCCAAACAATACTATTCCAAATGGTTTAATTTCAAAGTGTGGCAAAATTTGCTAAGCCGGAATGCAACGGAAAACACTCTTGTGTGGATCCTTAATGGCTAGGAGTTCTTTCCAGGTGACAGTAGGGGGTGATTAGTCACTGATCCTTTTATTGGGAGGGTATCTTTCAGTTTATAAAAATGCCTTCATATCCATAATCCCATTTAGCTGACAGCTATACTTAGACAAATGTCTTATTACTTTTAAAAGACCTTCAAGACAACAGAAAAGTATGATTTGACTAAACAAAAATCTGGAACTTTTATACATAAGGGAAAGAAAACTAAAAAAGCAAGGAACATACTGGAAAAAGTGTTTGATACAAATGTATCAAGGGCTTCACATGGAAAGAAAAATCATACTCATGAACAAAAGACATCAAAAGATGATTCACAAAGGATCGATTAGGAGATAACACCCCACCTTTAAACAGTCTCAGGAAAATAATGAATTTTATGTTGCTATTGTTTGCTAGCCAAATGATCTATAAAAGTAAAAGAAAATGAGGGTCTCTAATGCTGGGAAGGGTGTGGTAACTGGGGCTCTCCTGTATTAAGATCAAAAGTTATAAAATTGGTATCTTCATTTTTTTCTTAAATAATGAAAACTATTTGTCAGTGTGTTTCAAAATATATAAAAATGGGTAAAATCTTTAGTCCAAGAACTCCAGTTTTAAGAATCTGTCCTATGGCAACAATCACAACAAAAAAAGTCAGTGCAAATGATGTCATTAGAGAACTAATTAAAAATGCAAAGAGGTGAAGGAAAACGACCTAAATGACACATTAGTGATCAGTATTAAAACAGAATATATATATTTAGTATACTACAATGTGTATGTTTTTGAGAAAATAGTACATATATTCACAACGGTATATATAAAATATATATATTGTGTGTGTGTATATATATATACATATATGTGTGTGCGTGTGTGTGTATATATATATATATACACACACACGCACACACACACAAATATGCCATTGCCTCAAAAAAAATATCGGAAGAACAATGCAATAAAATAGTATAATAGTGTTTATTTCAAGGTAGGATTATGTATAGGTGATTTTTTTCTCCTACTTTCCAAATTTTCCACAATGGTCATGTACTTCTTTTAAAATCAAACAGAAACTTTAAACTACCTAAGCAGGATTATACTTACAGCTTCCTTTGTTAACCTAACCGATTGTCTAATTACCTCAAAGATGGAAAAGTCTAGCTATGGGTACTATGTAGTTTGAATTTATTTAGAAAAATATTTACTATGTTCTGGATGGCAACTCACAGACCTTACTTGGCTCACTTAATTTCAATTAATTCTGTTCAATTGAAAATCCTTCCGATAAATTTGCAAATTCCTGTGTGTGTCACAGTATTTAGCTAAAAATACTTTTGCTTCTGTGTGGGGCATTTGCTCTGTATTCCAGGATCTCTGCCAGCTTCAAAGAGGAGGGACAGACAGGGAGCAGAGAGACACAGCAAAGACAAGGGGTGACAATGAAGGAGGCCCAGTAGAGCTGGATGATTAAGGATGAGGCAGGGGGAGTGGCCGGGGGGTTGGGGGCATTGTATTCAGCAGAACCAGACAGAAACACTACGGAAAGAAAGGAAGGGAAGAGAGAAATTGGGGAGTTATAATTTGCTCTTTTAATCTAACAACCTGTCCAAATCCAGAAGTTTCTAATTTTTTTAACCCAATTATTTCTTATATTAATGGTAACTCTTTTGTCACTGCTCTTCCTACATACTTATCATTGGGGACCCTACTTATAATTGCTCTTCCCTTATTTGGAAGCTGTCAAATTATTTATTTCTAAGCCTGGCCCTAAATCACCCCCATCTTCATCTTCATGCCTTGGAAAGAGTGAAAGTGGCTGGTCTGTGATCCATTCGTGTGTGTGTGTGTGTGTGTGTGTGTGTGTGTGTGTGTGTGTGTGTGTGTGTGTGTGTATTTGGGGACAAGGGATAAGGGGAAGCCCTGGAAAAAAGGGAAGAAGGCAGGTGACCCATCTGATTTCCTTACTAACTGAATCTCCTGGTAGATAGAGGAATGCTGTTTGCTGAGAGGAAGAAACCTCATCTACAGAATGTCTGTAGCAGGATATCTCTGGCCAAAGGTTTACTTAGACTCAAGGCACCAACATCTTTGGGGTATGGCTCCCTGGAGAATGTCACATATGCTACAAAATAATGAGGGGGTATAAAATGGAGCTCTTTCATAATATAAACATTTTTCAGGGTGTGAGGTAACCCAGTGAACCTCACTTAGACTCATCTAGTATTCTGAGTCAGAGGTGCATGTACTGTGGGGAATAGCATCCGAGGGAGACATTCTCAATGTATCAGACCTCTCTCTGCTTCATCTGAGCCTCTCAATTGTGTCTTTGAAAGCATTAGCAAAGCTTGATACTGGTACAATCTATGGTCCACGTGAATCTGATTTGACAACCTGTCTTTTGTTGACCCCACCTTTCCGCATCACTTGATTCCTACTTTTTAATTTTTCCATATTTTAATCATCTACTCTAGACCTTCTCTAAGTTATCTACATCCTTTTTAAGACATGGAACTATAAGCTAAACTACTTCTCTAATCACACCAAGCACATCTCCAGCATATTACATCCCTATGAACACAACCCAAAGTCATGTTGAACAAGAGGTACCAGATGCTTACTCTCTTTCTCACCTGTCAATGACAATAGGGTTCTTTAACATCTGGGAGTTATTATTTAAACTCAAGCCTTGTAAAACATTTCCTTAAAATTCCAGTATCTCATTCACTGTCTACTTTTTACTCCTCTACAATGTTCAACTGAGCCTCCAGATGCTGTCTCCCCTACTATAGTGTTTGGGGGTTACTAACAAAGCCTCAAGCATGATGCAATGTCACAGCCTCAAAGCAAAATAACAGCTTAAGCAGAAGCAGTCCTGTAATTGCCTGGAAACTCACTGGGTAACATGCTTGTTTATGATTACTAACCCATTATTTACTGGCTTTTATAAACAGGTGGTGACCCTTTCCAAGCCAATTAGGAAGTTGCCTTGTGAATCCTGAATTCAGCAACCATTTCCAGTTCTCAAGACCATCAGTCACCTGCTGGTTCTTTACCAATATGGCAGGCTTTAATTAATTCAAACAAAGCCCCTAACATAATTCCTGCACACTGAAAATCCCAGAATATGAAGGGAAAACAGTGGTATGGTACTAACCATGGTACATTTAACATGTCTGGAAATTTACATGTCCTTTTTTTTTAATTTTGAGTAATGTCACATAAAATACAATTGTATAGTCAATTTCAAAAGAAAAAAATCATTAGTACATGGAAAATGTTTTGCACACATAAATGAAAAAGCTAGAAGAGTCAGTTTCTAAAGAGGATCTCCTCTTCCAAAGTATCACTAAGTGGTGGGCAGAGGAAGCTCTCCCCAAACTGGTTGGTTATGTATCCTTCTGTGAAAAATTAAATCCACACAATCATTTGAGACAAGTGTATTGAGCGTCAAATCAAAGGCAATGCTTGTATATGGCCTCAAGCCAGATAGTAACTATTTTATGGTTTACAAGACATTAGGTCTCATCATTTCACACATCTGTGGAGTACAAAAACAAAGCAAAAACTGAAGGAACAAAACAGCAGCAGACTCACAGAACCCAAGAATGGACTGACAGTTACCAAAGGGAAAGTGACTGGGGATGGTGAGTGGGAAGGGATGAATAAGGGGAATAAGGGGCATTACAATTAGCACACATAATGTAGGGGGGGCACCGGGAAGGCAGGATGACACAGAGAAGACAGGTAGTGATTCTATAGCATCTTACTACGGTGATGGACAGTGACTGTAATGGGTTATGTGGTGGGGACTTGATAATGGGGGGAATTAGTAACTGCAATGTTGCTCATGTGATTGTATATTAATGATACCATAATAAAAAACAAGAGAGAGAGAGAAAAAAAAGACATTAGGTCTCTGTCACAACTACTCAAGGTTGTTATCTCAGCACTAAAGCAACAATGACAGTATGTAAATAAATGTCTTTGTGCTCCAATAAAACTAGATTTGACCTGGGGGTGGACCATAGTTTGTCCAGAACGTGGAGGGAAATGTGGCCTGGAGGAAAAAAATCTACCTGTTTTCCTCTCAGAAATGTCCCCAAGCCCCACACCAGGCTTAAAGCACACATCTCATGCAAAGGCCCTGGAAGAGGTCTAGCTCCTCAAGAAGCAGATGCCAGGGGTACTACACTTAATGTTTCTTGGGTTAAAAGCTATGTCACTGCTCCATAGTTCACAGATCTTTTTTTTTCATAATTTATTTTCATACCATTAATCTACAATTACATGTGCGATATTATGGTTATTAAACTACCCCCTTCATCAGGTCCCCCCCACCAACCTCATTACAGTCACTGTCCATTGGCGTAGTGAGATGCTATAGAATCACTACTTGTCTTCTCTGAGTTGTACAGCCCTCCCCATGCCTCCCCAACATTATGTCTGCTAATCGTAATGCCCCTTTTTCCCTCTTATCCCTCCCTTCCCACCCATCCTCCCCAGTCCCTTTCCCTTTGGTAACTATTAGTCCGTTCGTGGGTTCTGTGAGTTTGCTGCTGTTTTGTTCCTTCAGTTTTTTTCTTTGTTCCTATACCCCACATATGAGTGAAATCATTTGATACGTGTCTTTTTCCGCCTGGCCTATTTCACTGAGCATAATACCCTCTAGCTCCATCCATGTTGTTGCAAATGGTAGGATTTGTTTTCTTCTTATGGCTGAATAATATTCCATTGTGTATATGTACCACTTCATCTTTATCCATTCATCTACTGATGGACACTTAGGTTGCTTCCATTTCTTGGCTACTGTAAATAGTGCTGCGATAAAAATAGCGGTGCATATGTCCTTTTCAAACTGGGCTGCTGTAGTCTTAGGGTAAATTCCTAGGAGTGGAATTCCTGGGTCAAATGGTATTTCTATTTTGAGTTTTTTGACAAACCTCCATACTGCTTTCCACAATGGTTGAACTAATTTGCATTCCCACCAGCAGTGTAGGAGGGTTCCCTTTTCACCACATCCTCACCAACATTTGTTGTTGTTTGTGTTTTGGATGTTGGCCATCCTCACTGGTGTGAGGTGATATCTCATTGTGGTTTTAGTCTCCATTTCTCTGATGATTAGCGACGTGGAGCATCTTTTCATGTGCCTGTTGGCCATCTGAATTTCTTCTTTAGAGAAGTGTCTATTCATATCCTCTGCCCATTTCTTAATTGGATTATTTGCTTTTTGTTTGTTAAGGTGTGTGAGTTCTCTATATATTTTGGATGTCAACCCCTTATTGGATACGTCATTTATGAATATATTCTCCCATACCGTAGGATGTCTTTTTGTTCTACTGATGGTGTCCTTTGCTGTACAGAAGCTTTTCAGCTTGATATAGTTCCACTTCTTCATTTTTGCTTTTGTTTCCCTTGCCTGGGGAGATATGTTCATGAAGAAGTCGCTCATGTTTACATCTAAGAGATTTTTGCCTATGTTTTTTTCTAAGAGTTTTATGGTTTCATGACTTACATTCAGGTCTTTGATCCACCTTGAGTTTACCTTTGTGTACGGGGTTAGACAGTAGTCCAGTTTCATTCTCTTACATGTAGCTGTCCAGTTTTTCCAACACCAGCTGCTGAAGAGGCTGTCATCTCCCCATTGTATATCCAAGGCTCCTTTATCAAACATTATCTGACTGCATATGTTAGGGTTAATGTTTAGATTTTCTATTCTGTTCCACTGCTCTGTGGGTCTGTTTTTGTGCCAGTACCAAATTGTCTTGATTACTGTGGCTTTGTAGTAGAGCTTGAAGTCAGGGAGTGTAATTCCCCCTGTTTTATTCCTCCTTCTCAGGATTGCTTTGGCTATTCGGGGTCTTTTGTGGTCCCATATGAATTTTAGAATTATTTGTTCCAGTTCATTGAAGAAAGCTGTTGGTAGTTTGATAGGGATTTCGTTGAATCTGTAGATTGCTTTAGGTAGTATAGCCATTTTGACAATATTTATTCTTCCTAGCCAAGAGCATGGGATGAGTTTCCATTTGTTAGTGTCCTCTTTAATTTCTCTTAGGAGTGTCTTGTAGTTTTCAGAGTACAGATCTTTCACTTCCTTCGTTAGGTTTATTCCTAGGTATTTTATTCTTTTTAATGCAATTGTGAATGCAATTGTTTTCCTGATCTCTCTTTCTCTTAGTTCATCAATAGTGTATAGGAAAGCAACAGATTTCAGTGTATTAATTTTGTATCCTGCAACTTTGCTGAATTCAGATACTAGTTCTAGTAGTTTTGGAGTGCAGTCTTTAGGGTTTTTTATGTACAGTATCATGTCATCTGCAAATAGTGACAATTTGACTTCTTCTTTACCAATCTGGATGCCTTGTATGTCTTTGTTTTGTCTGATTGCCGTGGCTAGGACCTCCAGTACTATGTTGAATAACAGTGGAGAGAGTGGGCATCCCTGTCTTGTTCCCGATCTTAGATGAAAAGCTTTCAGCTTCTCGCTGTTAAGTATGATGTTAGCTGTGGGTTTGTCATATATGGCCTTTATGATGTTGAGGTACTTGCCCTCTCTGCCCATTTTGTTGAGAGTTTTAATCGTGAATGGATGCTGAATTTTGTCAAATGCTTTTTCAGCAATTATGGAGATGATCATGTGGTTTTTGTTCTTCTTTTTGTTGATGTGGTGGATGATGTTGATGGATTTTCCAATGTTGTACCATCCCTGCATTCCTGGGATGAATCCCAGGTGATCATGGTGTATGATCCTCTTGATGTATTTTTGAATTTGGTTTGCTAATATTTAGTTGAGTATTTTTGCATCTACGTTCATTGGGGATATTGGTCTGTAATTTTCTTTTTTGGTGAGGTCTTTGCCCGGTTTTGGTATTAGAGTGATGCTGGCTTCATAGAATGAGTTTGGAAGTATTCCCTCCTCTTCTATTTTTTGGAAAACTTTAAGGAGAATGGGTGTTATTTCTTCTCTATATGTCTCATAGAATTCAGAGGGGAATCCATCTGGTCCAGGGTTTTGTTCTTGGGTACTTTTTTGATTACCGCTTTAATTTCATTGCTGGTAGTTGGTCTGTTTAGTTTTTCTGTTTCTTGCTTGGTCAGTCTTGGAAGGTTGTATTTTTCTAAGAAGTTGTCCATTTCTTCTATGTTTTCCAGCTTCTTAGCATATAGTTTCTCATAATATTCTCTTATAATTTTTTTATTTCTGTGGGGTCCGTCGTGATGTTTCCTTTCTCATTTCTGATTGTGTTTCTATGTGTAGATTCTCTTTTTCTCTTAATAAGTCTGGCTAGGGGTTTATGTATTTTGTTTATTTTTTTCAAAGAACCAGCTCTTGGTTTTATTGATTTTTTCTATTGTTTTATTCTTCTCAATTTTATTTATTTCTTCTCTGATCTTTATTATGTCCCTCCTTCTGGTGACTTTGGGCCTCATTTGTTCTTCTTTTTCCACTTTCAGTAATTGTGTCTTTAGACTATTCATTTGGGAATGTTATTCCTTCTTTAAATAGGCCTGGATTGCAATATACTTTCCTCTTAGAACGGCCTTTGCTGCATCCCACAGAAGTTGTGGCTTTGTGTTGTTGTTGTCATTAGTCTCCATATATTCTTTGATTTCTGTTTTGATTTGGTCGTTAATCCATTGATTAATTAGTAGAATGTTGTTAAGTCTCCATGTATTTGTGAGCCTTTTTTATTTCTTTCTAAAATTTATTTCTAGTTTTATACATTTGTGATCTGAGAAGTTGGTTGGTAGTATTTCAATATTTTTGACTTTACTGAGGTTCTTTTTGTGGCCTAGTATGTGGTCTATTCTGGAAAATGTTCCATGTGCACTTGAGAAGAATGTGTATCCTGCTGCTTTTCAGTGCAGAGTTCTGTAGATGTCTGTTAGGTCCATGTTCTAGTGTGTTGTTCAGTGCCTCTGTGTCTTTACTTATTTTCTGTCTGGTTGATCTGTCCTTTGGAGTGAGTGGTGTGTTGAAGTCTCCTAAAATGAATGCATTGCTGTCTATTTCCTCCTTTAATTATGTTAGTATTTGTTTCACATATGCTGTCGCTCCTTTGTTGGGTGCATATATATTTATAATGGTTATATCTTCTTGTTGGACTGACCCCTTTATCATTATGTAATATCCTTCTTTATCTCTTGTTACTTCCTTCGTTTTGAAGTCTATTTAGTCTGAAAGAAGTACTGCAACACCTGCTTTTTTCTCTTTGTTGTTTGCATGAAATATCTTTTTCCATCCCTTCACTTTTAGTCTGGGGATATCTTTGGGTTTGAGGTGAGTTTCTTGTAAGCAGCATATAGATGGGTCTTGCTTTTTTATCCATTCTGTTACTCTGTGTCTTTTGATTGGTGCATTCAGTCCATTTACATTTGGGGTGATTATTGATAAGTATGTACTTATTGCCATTGCTGGCTTTAGATTCGTGGTTACCAAAGGTTCAAGGGTTGCTTCTTTACTATCTAACAATCTAACTTAACTTTCTTGTTAAGTTATTGGAAACACAGTCTGATGTTTCTTTATTTCTCTCCCTTCTTATTCTTCCTCCTCCATTCTTTATATTCTACGTGTTTTATTCTTTGCCTTTACGTAGTTTTTGCATGGTCTGCTTTCTTTGCTATGATTTTATTTTCTCTGGTGACATCTTTTTAGCCTTAGAGGTGCTTCCATCTAGAGCAGTCCGTTGAAGATATCCTGTAGTGGTGGTTTATGAGAGGCAAACTCTCTCAACTTTTGTTTGTCCAGAAATTGTTTAATACCTCTCTCATATTTAAATGATAATTGTGCTCGATACAATATTCTTGGTTAGAGGCCCTTCTGTTTCATTATGTTAAATATATCATGCCATTCTCTTCTGGCCTGTAAGGTTTCTGTTGAGAAGTCTGATGATAGTCTGATGGGTTTTCCTTTGTAGGTGATCTTTTTTCTCTCTCTAGCTGCCTTTAATACTCTGTCTTTATCTTTGATCTTTGCCATCTTAATTATTATGTGTCTTGGGGTTGTCTTCCTTGGGTCCCTTGTGTTGGGAGATCTGTCGGCTTCCGTGGACTGCAAGACTATTTCCTTCCCCAGCGAGGGAAAGTTTTCAGCAATTATTTCTTCAAAGACACTTTCTATCCCTTTTTCTCTCTCCTCTTCCTCTGGTACTCCTATAATGCGAATATTGTTCCGTTTGGATTGGTCACACAGTTCTCTTAATATTCTTTCATTCCTAGAAATCCTTTTATCTCTCTCTGCCTCAGCTTCTCTGCATTTCTGTTCTGTGATTTCTATTCCATTAACAGTCTCTTGCATCTCATCCATTCTGCTGTTAAGCCCGTTAATCGCTTCTCTGATTTCTACATTGTCTTTCCTCACTTCCCTCACTTCCTCCCTCAGCTCTTGCACCTTTCTCTGTAGATCTATCAGTATGGTTATAACTTTATTTCTGAATTCTTTTTCAGGAAGATTGTGCATTTCCATCCCTTCAGGCTCCCTCTTGGGGTTGTCTGGTTGATCTTAGTCTGGATCATATTCCTTTGTCTTTTCATGGGTATAGAAGTGGTCACTGGTAGTTGCCACGTATGTCAGCAGGGCTCTTTAAGACTTTTAAAAAAAAAGAAAGAAAAAAGAGAAAAGAAAGAGAAGAAAAAACAAAAAACAAAACAAAACAACCAAAAAAAAAACCGCCCAGGGGGAGTAGATTCTGTGGGGATGCTGTAGGTGGCGCTATTGCTCCACTATTCCACAGCCATGGCTGTGCCGCTCTGCAGGGCCCTTTATAGCTCTGGCCGGGGTGGGAACGAATAGGAGGCTGTCGATCTCTGTGGGAAGTCTAAGGGCGGCCACCCTTTCCTAGTCGCCAGCTAAGGGGTCTGAAACTCCCCAGGACTCCCAGCCTACAGGGCTGAGTGTGCCGGGGCGATCCGGCTCCTCTGTTGGGCTCCTGTCTCTTTAAGACCTCCCAAAAAAGCGTGCACTTTTCTTTTTTTTTTCTTTTTCTTTCCTTCCCGGGAGCCGGCTGCAAGCACCCTGGCGCATTCCCCACCCAGATCCTGCACCCTGTGTCTCTCCAATCTCCGCTACACCGCGCAATATGTGTCAGCACTCCCTGCACAGATCACCGGGGCTGGTTATTTCGCGGGGTGTACTTCCACTCCCTTCTGGCTCTGAATCCTCTCCTGCCGGTGCGCTGCGGTGGGTGAGTGCTTGGGTCTTGCCGGGTCGCAGCTGCGTATCTTACCCGCCTCTTGGGGTGCTGTGTCCTCTCAGGTGTAGCTGCACACTGTGCGCTTTCCTGTGTATTCTGGTCTCTCTTTTAGGAATAGATGTATTTGCTGTATTTTCATAGATATATATAGTTTTGGGAGGAGATTTCTGCTGCCCTGCTCATGTCGCCATCTTCCTGGAAGTCTGATAGTTCACAGATCTTTAAATATGGAGATTTTTCAGAACATGTCCTCCATGCCTCCCTCTGTCAGATGAGAAAATGGGCCCAGAGAGGTTGAATGGTCTGCCAAAGGCCACACAGCAAATTCACAGTAAAGTGAGGAGACAGTAGTAGACTTGGGCCTGAACCCCATGAATCCTTTCTGCTGTGCTACAGCCCACCATATGCTCTATGAAATAAGCATCTGCTTTACTTTTCAAAACTCATGGCCAGAGCCCCAGGTAAGAGGAAAAAGAGACCTTTCAAATTGTTTTTGCAGGGAAAGTCATTTTTCCAAAAGATAACTCACATAGAGTCCCGGCATTAAATACATGTGAAAGAAAGAGTGCCTTCCTCCCTCTGCCTGGTCCCACTCAGACCTTGTGGAGCACCTCGAAGAAATCATAAGAATCAAAGACACAAGTTCAAATGTGATTTTATTTATAATCTGCTATCATCTCAGTACTGCTAGCACTCTGCCTCCTGCACTTTTCAGCCCTGACCAAGTGCCCAGGGCCAACCACTGCAGCACACCTCCCAACCTCCCCCTCCATACCCTGTCATCAAAACTTACTTGTCCTGGATCCCAGTTCCTTGAAAAGCTAACCTGTGCTAGACTATCAATGACAGGTAAATTAATTTTTGCTAAGATACAACTAATCATTCTTTGATAGGAATTATTGTGTTACAACTCTCAGACATCAAACTTGAGTTTTAAAAGGGTCTTATAATAGCTCAACAAAGTGTTTTTGAAATAATGTTAAAACAGTATTTTGAAATTATGTTATTAAATAATTTTGAAATTATTAGGCAAAAACACCTGGGTTTGGGGGTGTTGCCTGAGATGGGGAAATTTGGGTTCCTACTCTGACTTCAACCACAGCAGTTTTTATTTCATTAGTTTCCTGGTAGATTTCATTAGGGGTAGGGGTTGGAGGAAGAGTTCCAAAGATAACAGAAAAAAGTTTAAAAACCACAGATATAGGCCAAAGCATTGACCCATGGCCAAAATCTCAGTGAAGATGCCAACACGGAAGCTATTGTAAGGGTGTCAAGAATTATGAAACATCTGAAATTTGACTCCCACACAAGTTACCAAGATCTCCTGCCACATGGTCATGGGTACTAGCAAGAGACATAAGGCTTCTGGGTAAGAGAAAAAGGACCCAGAAATAGCAGATCAATGGGCCCCAAGGCCAACACAGCAATGGGAAGCGGGCTGAATGACCCCTGCACATGCAGTAGGCTACATTCCAGGGCAGGATCCCGGAACTTAGGGAACCTGCATCTTTCATAACGGGCCATAGGCCTGCCTGCCCTTTGCTCCAGAGAGAGAACTATCCACACCTCCCAGGCTGTTCACTATAAACATTCTTGAATAGACAGTCCAGAATGAAGGGCAAAAGGTTCTCACATTATGTACAGAGATCAAGAGCCCAATGAATGGAGGGTGTGGTCTAAGGCCAAGCCTGCTCAGGACTCTCAAGGAATGTGAGCTTCCCAGACCAGGAGTAAAAGGGGCCAGAGGGAAAGAACAGTTTGCACAGGGAAAAATAAGCATTTTCTACTTGTTTAGTTTGAAGACACTCCCATCCCTCTTCGAACAAAATTCAAATTCCCCTCCATGGCCAACCAAGCCTTCCTGATCTGGTCCTTACCGGTCTTCCTGTAGGGCCGCATAGTACATCTCTTTCCCTCGCCACCTCTGCTGCAGCCACCCTGGCCTTCTTGCTGTTCCTGGCATGTACCGTTTTCCTTCCTGCCCCAGAGCCTTGTACCAGCTGCTCCCCCTGCCTGGAATGTCCTTCACAAGGCTCGTGCCTTCACCTCCCTCAGCTCTCCTTCCCAGCCCCTTCACTTTCTGTCCCCTCACATTGTCTTAATTCATCTTCAAAGTGCATATCACAACCTAGTTGTGGTTATTTGCTGTCAGCCTCCACTCTAACACAATGCAAGCTCCCTACGGGGAAACCCTTTATGTACAGCTATGCCCACAGGGTCTACATCTGACCACCAAAAGAAACAGCTATTTTTAATCCCCTCGATGGCATATCTACCACTATGGGTTGAATTGTGTCCCCTCCCACACCCACCAAAGTTCATATGTTGAAGTCCTAATCCCCAGCACCTCAGAATATGACCTCATTTGGGGTTAGTATCTTTAGAGGAGTAATCAAATTAAAATGAGATTATTAAAGTGGGCCCTAATCCATTGTGACCAGCCCCCTTATAAGAAGGGGACGTTTGCCATGATTAGCACAACTGGTTAAAACACAATAGTGTCAACTGCTATTCATGCTTGGAGGCAGGAGTGCAACAGAAAATCGCCACTCTGAAACATTTCTATATACCCAAAGTTGTTTCCTATTCCCTAAACATCACTTAAAACAGGCAAAACACTAACACTCTGCCGTGGATTAAAACGTTCACTCAACCATGCAAAGCCGCAGCAGTTCCTCAGTGACCAGATCTCACCCTGCGCTGGCTGAGACGTTTACATAAAGTCAAGCACTGCCAGAGATGAGAATATTCTGACCAAGCAGAGGGAGTAAAGGATGGCCGAGACAAGGAATCAGCTTGCCCCACTTCCCGGTTCATTACAGAGCCCTGCTCTCAGCTTTCTGTGGCTGGAGGAAGTCAGAGGGGACTGGAAGCAGGAGAAACAAGAGAAGAAATAAAGACCTTTCAAAATTAGGGCAGAGGAACAGGTAAAGTCAGTGGTGTGAATGGCCGTCAGTGTTTCAACATCAGCTGAGGATCTGCCACTGAGAAGAGAGATCTTTTCTCAAATGCCCCTGCCTTACCTAATGCCGGTCAGATGGGAAAGCTGTCCAGGAACCCCCAGTTAGCTGTCCATGTTCTCGTGCAACTCAAGATGGGCTGAATGCTGACTGCCAGCTTTAAACAATTCAGCCCTTGGGCCCCACAAAAACCTTAGGGATCAGAAGGAGCCTGGTTCACCCTGTGCCTTGGATCCCCATCCGTGGGGTCCTCAGGCAGGATACTATCTCAGGAATCTTGCATCCCCAGCTTCTGGCAGTTTCCAAGGTGATGAGGCTGCCCCAGCCCCAGTTCAGGAAAGACCAAAACCCACAGTGACAATATACAGGGACATATGTGGAGGCCCAGCAAAAAAGCACTGAGCTGAGCTGGCCTCCCTGCTCAGAACCCTCTCCTCTTCCTCCTACTTCACCAGCGATGATGAATTTGGGTTTATAGGTTCACCTTTCAAATCATTCACACTCTTCTGAATTCCTCTGGGCTTGTCCTGCTTTTTAACTTCCAGTGGCGCTAAACCTACACAGAGTAAACAGGCATTTAATTGGGTAGAAAGATGGGAGGAAAAAATGTCAAGGATGGGATAGTTGAGGGGAGAGGCCGGCTTGGTGAGGAGCCAACCAAAGGGGTTGCAGCCACAGGGCACATGAGAAGAACCCCTGCAGGGGCCTCCGGAAGTGAAGAGGGCCCCCAGCAAGTCAGGGAAGAGGGTTCTGCATGTGAAGGCTCTGCATCTTGCTGGCCACAAACACATCCTGGGGTAGCTCATCCCTACTCCAACCAGTCTACTTTGTAGGGATCAGGGGCATGGCTGGCCCAAGAAGTGCCATTGTGACCTGCCGATTATTGAGCTGAAAACCAGTAAGGCCCAGAAGACTCAGGCAGATACTCTGGCTCCCACCCCCACAACCCCCAACTGCACAAAAAGAATTTAGATGGAGGACCTGCTCCAGGATAGCTATCCCCACAGCTAGCTATATTATAGGGTAAACTAGGGGTGACAGAGAGCAATGTGGCTAAGCTGGTTGAAATTCCTCTCTGTGGACCCACCCACACACAGTTTCTGTGTGACCCAGCAAACATTTGTTTATCAAACATTTCCTCTTTTCACATTCCTGTGAATTGCTTCCCTTTTCCTTTGAAGTCTCAGAACCCTGCCCCTTCTCCTGGTTCAGGATGACATATATACCTCATTGTACCTGATTATCTTTGGAACCCATGTCTATGCGTAGGTATGTAATTAATACATATGTAATTAAACTTTTTTTTTCTCCTGTTAATCTGTCTCATGTCAATTTGATTCTTAGACCAGCTAGAAGAACCTTGATGAGTAGAGGAAATTTCTTCCTCCCCAACAACTTCATCCTGACACATAACCCATTCCCTTTCCAGAGTTCTGCCTCAAAGGTAAAGGGATAAAGGCTTAGGAGTATGCACTGTAGCCATTCCCGATTAGAAAAAATACTGAGATCTCGCTGACCATAGACAGGTAACAGTATACATGGTATAAGACAACAGAGGGCATGTTAAAATTTATTTTTGCAGATCGCCATGGCTGGATTGAAAAAGTAGACAGTTTGACTAGTCCTTGTTCTAAGGGTCTCTCTCATCTTACAAGCTGTTGCCATTCCCACTCTTGGCTTTCCTCAGAGTTCCCCAAAATTTAAGTGATTGCCAGGAAAAAGACCAGGGCCAGGTCACAGCCCTAATGCATGGCCTGTGTTTAACAACAAACTCAATTGCAGTGAATTTTTATCCCCACCACTTGTACTTGATTCCAAAGTTTCTGGCAAACTCACCAAAGCTGGTCAAAAAAAAAAGAAAAGAAAAGAAAAAATAAGCTCAAATGGACCGAAGTGCATTTGCTGTACAACTGAGCAAAAAATATTTTGGTGGTGCTATGAAAGGCTTACTCCTGCTACACTCCTCCCTAATGGACTTGCCCAATATCTGGGCCTGGTTAATCAGCAAGCACAGCTGGATCTTCTGGTTCTTGGTTGAAAAATGTGATTCCACAGCCAGGACGGGCAACCTGTGGCCCAACCTCATATTTCCCACACACTTGCAGCTTCCTATGGCAAAAACATATCATTGATGGAAGACAGAACTTGGTTAATTTTGACTCGGGTCCACTGAAATCCGCTCCGAGTTAAGTTATGTAATAATAACAGCAATGTCCTAAAAGAGCTTGGGTGTGACTTTACCTTGCCTAGTTTCTAATTAAACATGACGATTATTTCAAGAGGACATATCTAGTTTGTATTCATGAGCCATGAGGCCTCCCTCATACTGCAAAGCAATCAAATGGCACAGGTTACTTCCTGCTATAAATAGCATGATATTGTGCAACAGTTATGTGACAACAGGAAGTAGGCATGGGGCACCCAGATGGAAGGGTGGCTTCATATCATGAAAAATATAGTCTCCTGAACTCAACCTGTAGGACTTCCAGTACACTTAAGGGATTTTAAGTTTAAGAAGAGGCAGATCTGGGCCCCATCAGAACCGGACGGGTGCTGCCTTTTCCCCAATGCATTCAATTAAAACCAGAAAGCAAGTCTCATTTCTTATGCAGTACTCTTCACAAGCCTTGCTGGGACGCCCCCGATGCCACGTTCTCATCATCAAGTCCCAATGCACCCATACCCAGGGTTCTCATGAGCTGTGCAATTGAGAGCCATTTTTGGTTATTCTAAGGTGAGCAAAACCAACTAAAAGGGTGGGGAGCAGGGGTGGTTGAGAGGGCAGGGTGATGCAGAAGCCAAATATAAAACTCTGTTCATCACCATATGAGTTCACAGGCATTTGGAGGGGAAGCACACTCCAGAGACAGAGCCGGATTTATCAGAATCTTACAACATTGAAAAAATAAACCCAACTGCTTCCTGCACATTCCACCCCTGTCTGTTTTGGCAGGATTCCTCAAACCTTGCTCCAGCTCCTCCTAAACTAACTTGCATTCTCTCTCCCCACTCCCGCACCTCCCCTTCCCCTGTCTCCATCATACCCACAGTAAATCAAAGCAATACAGTCTAGAAAGACCCCAGGAAACAGCCATTACAAAGCGTGCTGTGAAATAACTTTATATGAATATACGAATATAAAGTGATATATGCATATGATACAAAACTGTTTTTGACAGTACAGAAAATCATATAGTTTTTGGTTGTAATCAAGCATTATGACTAAGTATTCCTGCCTATGATTTAAAATGTCAAGATATAAATACTACAGTATGAACAGGAAGGACTTTATCTTAAGGGTAAGATTCCATTTTAAAAATCAGGGAGTTAGGAGGTAAGATTCCTAACATACTTTATGATAATCAGCCAATAACCTAGTCTATCATAAGGCAGGGCAAGCAGTCCTATATGGTATGTTCCCACTACTTGAAGGTAATCGCTACCTTGGAGAAGAACAGGATCAAGAAATGCCTTGTGCTAAGTTTATTTGACAGACTATCTAGAGGACTGACATCGTAAAACTACATGGCAACCCTACGTCCCCCACCCCTTCTTCAAAACCCTTAAAGGCAGAATCCTAAGCTCTTAAGCACACCTCCTCTCTGAGGTTGCCCGCATTCCTCTCTGAGTGTGTACTCTTATATCAAATCAACTTTTTTTGCATAAGCCAGTTGCACTTGTCTCTGAACTCTTTTCCATGATAAAGAACTCCCCAACCTCTACCTGTAGTTGCAAATGCCTTTGTCATTTTGCTATTTCATTCAATTTTCTAGACTTAAGCACAAGTCTTCACTCTCTGTCCTATTTCAGACAAGTAGGGAAGGGCTACTAAGATCTCTGATTTGGGCTTGCAAGCTCTGGTCACCTGGGTGACCCAGACAGGACTGCAGCTGTAGATCATGCTCTTTATTAGCCTGCCAGAAAATCTCCTTTCTTTGCTGTAACTCCAGGGGGAGCAAAAACGCAGAGCAAAATACCTTCGAAACCAAAATCAGTCAAAGGGAGAAATATTGTGGGAGAAACCCATTTGTTTCTTACAAGCAGCCATCCTGCATCTCTCTCGTGACCCAGCTGCACAGAAGAGTGCTCCACCCAACCTCTCTGGTCCAGATAAATCCTCGCTTGCCCTTATAAGATCCATCCATTTATATGGAGATGGACTACTTCTCTCCACCTGTTAGAAACACCTGTTGATATGGAGATGCACTAAAGCCAGGTAAGAGATTCTGGAAATACTGCGATTTTACCCACATTTGCCTTTGGAAAGTTCTTAGAACATAATCTCATTCCATCCAGTGCTCTGAGGTTCCCCCAAATCCTGGGGGTGGTAGGGACTTAATTCCCATGCCATGCAGATGCAAGCAGACACTGGACACCAGGTGACCCTGGCTTCTGGAATTGGTAAGGAATTTGCCTTATGCTGAGCAGGAGTTCAATGAGCTTCCCTTTCCTCCCTCTGCTCTTCCTTGGGCTCCGCTGCCTGAACAGCTGCTGCCATTCACTGCTACTCTCCCTTTAATGAATTCCTTCCTTACCTACACTCTTCTGACCTGTCTGACAATTCTTTCTCAATCAGAGTCAAGAATCATCCCTGGTCCAGGCTGAGGTCTCACCTAGTGCGCAGGGAAAGACCTCCCCAGATGCAGCTGCCCCACAACAGTTAAAGGAAAGTAAAAGCCTCCCTCCCTCCACCCATTTCTACTCTCCAGAGGTCACCTTGATTAACAAGTTCATAGATAACCTTCCAGAAATGTTATCACTATATATTAGCACATATATGCTTTTATAGAAATGGGATAAATCATACATACCCACTTAGCAATACACCATTAACTATCTTTCAAAGTCAATACCTATAAATCTTATCTCAAGATTTTTTAACTGGTACTTCCATTGGATGTGTTTATTTCCAGATTTTCACTTTTGGAAACAGTACTGCAAAGAGCATAGATCTTTGTGTAACAGTGTTTGCTTTTTTGCCAACAGCAAAGCTGCTGGGTGAGTTAATTTAATTGAGAGTCAATATTGAGTCTACTCTACCTTAAAAAGAATCTCAAACTGGTGAAGGGAGCCAAAATGATGAGGAAGCAGAGAGCTCTTCTTGTCACAATGGACCATTCTGGGGCAGCCATGTCCCGTGTGCTCCCCTGTCAACCAAGAGCGAAACTGTAGCTCCCTACTGAATGCTGCCACAGTCTGCTTGGGCAGAGATTCTCCTGTGCTCAATGGCCATATTGGTTTCTGTGCCTTCAGTCCAGCTTTATATATTAAATAATAAGTCAAGAAAATGAATGAGTCTTCCATTGGAGAAGTGCAGCTATCTAAGAGCTACAGAGAGGATATCATTCTTTAAGAAAACGGTCAACAAATGTGGGAGAAAGTGGGATTGTAGGACTTGCTGAGCGCTGGCAGTGCATTAAATTCTACTTGCAATAATCTGTTTGATTTATTTACACTACAACACCTAGAGATCCCTGCCTTCCAGGGAGGGTTATCTGCCTAATAATCTCTGCAGCAAGTTGAGCCTTTATTTGAAATACTTCCCTTGCTCTCAGCCGCAGATTCATCCAATATTACAGTATGCTGGATTTCACCTGATTCCACGTTCTGCTGCCCACCCTTCCAAATCCCTGCCTGTGTCCACTGTCTCAGGCTACTGTTCACAGGGATGATGTTCCAAACCCTCTGTCTAACAAATTGGGGAAAGACTCTTCAATAAGCAGTGTTGGAAAAACTAGAGTTACATGTACAAGAATGATACTGGACCACTGTCTTATACCACACACAAATATAGACTCGAAATGGATTATAAGACCTGACACTATAAAAATCCTAAAGGAAACATAAACATTAAACTCTTGAACACTGGTATTAGCAATTTTTTTTTCTGAGTATATCTCCCCAAGCAAGGGAAACAAAAGCCAAAACAAACAGTGGGACTACATTAAATTAAAAAGCTTCTGCACAGTAAAAGAAACCATCAACAAAACTCAAAGAATGAGAGAAGATATTGGCAAATGATATATCCAGTAAGGGTGAACATCCAAAATACATAAAGAACCCATAAAACTCAAAACCAAAAAAAAAAACCCAACAAATACTCAGACTTAAAAATGGGCAGAGGGAAGGAGGGGCTCAAGATGGTGGTGTGAGTAGGGCGGCAGAAATCTCCTCCCAAAACCATATATATTTTTGAAAATGCAACAAATACAACTATTCCTAAAAGAGAGACCAGACAATACAGTACAACAGCCAGGCTACCTCTACATCTGCGAGAACTCAGTATCTCACGAAGGGGGTAAGCTATAAAGCTGTGACCCGGCGGGATCTGAGCACTCCCCCCACCCCAACTCGCAGGCAGGAGGAAAAGAATCAGAGTGGGGAGGGAGGGGAAGCACAGGACTGCTAAATAACCAGCCCTGGTGCTCTGCACCAGGAACACAGTCACACATTGCATGGTGCACTGGATATTAGAGAAACAGAAAAGTAAAATCTGAGATGGAGACTGCAAGTGGATCCCTAAAGCCGGCTCCCATGGGACAAAAGAAAAGTAGACTCTTCTTAAAAGTCTTAAAGGGACAAGGGCTTAACACTGCACAAAATCGTCCCAGCACACTAAGCCAAGCATGCTGGGAATCTTGAGGAACTTCAGGCGCCCTAACCCCCTAGGTGGTAACACCGCACAAAGCCCCCCACAGCAATAGCAGCCTGCCATTCATTTCCCCCAGCTGGCGCTGCAAGGAAATCGGCTGACCCACCACAACTGCGGAGCAGCTGGAGAACAGCCCCACCCACAGCAACCACACAGTCTTCTCCCAGCACGCAGCTAACTGGGACAGACAGAGGAAGCCAGAGCAAGGTCCAGAAGGCACGTAGGTGTGCTGTTCTCACAGGAGAACACACCCAACAGATCTGCCACCCCCGCAGTGCGCTAGGCTATCCCGAGGGCCGCCCCGCCCACTGCAGCTCAGGGGATTAACCCAGAGACTGCTGCTGGTGTGAGGGTACCGGCACAGGGAGCAGAAGACGGAGCAAGGTCTGGAAGGCATGAAGGGGTGCCGTTCTCACAGGAGAACACACCTGATGCAGCTGCAACCCTCTGCGGTGCGCTAGGCTATCCTGAAGGCAGCCCCGCCCATGGCAACTCAGGAGATTATCCCAGAGACAGCTCCCGGGTGTGCGGGTAACTGACACAGGCAAGGAGAAGAGCTAGGCAACCAGCAAGCAGGAAGGGACTTTGTTCTCCCAGCTGACACATGTGTCACCTGCCTGAGACCACTTCTATCGCCATGAAAAGGCAGAATAATCTTCTCCAGTCAAAAATCACCCAGACAACCCCAGACAGAGGGCCTGGTGAGATAGATATAACCAATCTTCCTGAAAAAAGAATTCAAAATAAAAGTCATAACCATGCTAATGGACCTGCAGAGAAATATTCAAGAGCTAAGGGATGAAGACCACAGGGAGATAACAGAAATGAATCAACCAATAGAAGGTCTTAAGAGCAGACTGGACGAGGTGCAAGAGACTGTTAATGGAATAGAAATCAGAGAACAGGAATACAGAGAAGCTGAGGCAGAGAGAGATAAAAGGATCTCTAAGAATGAAAGAATATTAAGAGAACTGTGCGACCAATCCAAACGGAACAATATTCGCATTATAGGGGTACCAGAAAAAGAAGTGAGAGAAAAAGGGACAGAAAGTGTCTTTGAAGAAATAATTGCTGAAAACTTCCCCAAGCTGGGGAAGGAGATGGTCTCTCAGGCCATGGAGATGCACAGATCTCCCAACACAAGGGACCAAAGGAGGACAACACCAAGACATATAATAATTAAAATGGCAAAGATCAAAGACAAGGACAGAGTATTAAAGGCAGCCATAGAGAGAAAAAGATCACCTACAAAGGAAAATCCATCAGACTACCATCAGAGTTCTCAACAGAAACCTTACAGGCCAGAAGAGAATGGCATGATATATTTAATGCAATGAAACAGAAGGACCTTGAACCAAGAATACTGTATCCAGCATGATTATCATTTAAATTTGAGGGAGGGATTAAACAATTCCCAGACAAGCAAAGGTTGAGGGAATTTGCCTCCCACAAACCACCTCACAGGATATTTTAAAGGGACTGCTCAAGATGGAAGCACACCAAAGGCTAAATAGATGTCACCAGAGAAAATAAAATCACAGCAAAGAAAGTAGACCAACCAAATATTAACTAAAGGTAAAAAATAAAATCAACTATCCACAAAAGCAGTCAAAGTAAACACAAAAGACTACAGAATAAAACACCTAACATATAAAGAATGGAGGAGGAAGAATAAGAAGCGAGAGAAATAAAGAATCATCAGAATGTGTTTATAATAGCTTAATAAGAGAGTTAAATTAGATGGTTAGATAGTAAAGAAGCTACCCTTGAACATTTGGTAACCATGAATCCAAAGCCTGCAATGGCAATAAGTACATATCTATCGATAATCACCCTAAATGTAAATGGACTGAAGGCACCAATCAGAAGACACAGAGTTACTGAATGGATAAAAAAGCAAGACCCAGCTATATGCTGCTTACAAGAGACCCACCTCAAACCCAAAGACATACACAGACTAAAAGTGAAGGGATGGAAAAAGATATTTCATGAAAACAACAAGGAGAAAAAAGCAGGCATTGCAGTATTTCTATCAGATAAAATAGACTTCAAAACAAAGAAAGTAACAAAAGATAAAGAAGGACATTACATAATGAAAACGGGGGCAGTCCAACAAGAGGCTATAACCACAGTAAATATATATGCACCCAACACAGGAGCACCGACATATGTGAAACAAATACTGACAGAATTAAAGGAGGAAATAGAATGCAATGCATTCATTTTAGGAGACTTCAACACACCACTCACTCCAAAGGACAGATCAACCAGACAGAAAATAAGTAAGGACACAGAGGCACTGAACAACACACTAGAACAGATGGACCTAACAGACATCTACAGAACTCTACACCCAAAAGCAGCAGGATACATATTCTTCTCAAGTGCACATGGAACATTTTCCAGAATAGACCACACACTGGGCCAGAAAAAGAGCCTCAGTAAATTCAAAAAGATTGAGATTCTACCAACCAACTTCTCAGATCACAAAGGTATAAAACTAGAAATAAATTGTACAAAGAAAAGAAAAAGGCTCACAAACACATGGAGGCTTAAAAATATGCGCCTAAATAATCAATGGATCAATGACCAAATTAAAACAGAGATCGAGCAATATATGGAGACAAATGAAAACAACAGCACAAAGCCACAACTTCTGTGGGACGCAGCAAAGGCAGTTGTAAGAGGAAAATATATTGCAATCCAGGCCTATTTAAAGAAGGAAGAACAATCCTAAATGAATAGTCTAAAGACACAATTATTGAAACTGGAAAAAGAAGAACAAATGAGGCCCAAAGTCAGCAGAAGGAGGGACATAATAAAGATCAGAGAAGAAATAAATAAAATTGAGAAGAATAAAACAACAGAAAAAAACCAATGAAACCAACAGCTGGTTCTTTGAGAAAATAAAATAGATAAACCCCTAGCCAGACTTATTAGGAGAAAAAGAGAATCTACACACATAAACAGAATCAGAAATGAGAAAGGAAAAATCACAACGGACCTCACAGAAATACAAAGAATTATTAGAGAAAATTATGAAAATCTATATGCTAACAAGCTGGATAACCTAGAAGAAATGGAAAACTTCCTAGAAAAATTCAACCTTCCAAGACTGACCAAGGAAGAAACAGAAAGTCTAAACAGACCAATTACTAGCAACGAAATTGAATCGGTAATCAAAAAACTACCCAAGAAAAAAAACCCTGGGCCAGCTGAATTCACCGCGGAATTTTATCAGACATATAGAGAAGACATAATATCCATTCTCCTTAAAGTTTTCCAGAAAGTAGAAGAGGAGGGAATACTTCCAAACTCATTCTATGAAGCCAGCATCACTCTAATACCAAAACCGGGCAAAGACCTCACCAAAAAAGAAAATTACAGACCAATATCCCTTGTGAACATAGATGCAAAACTACTCAACAAAATGTTAGCAAACCGAATTCAAAAATACATCAAGAGGATCATACACCATGATCAAGTGGGATTCATCCCAGGGATGCAAGGATGGTTCAACATTCAAAAATCAATCAACATCATCCACCACATCAACAAAAAGAAGAACAAAAACCACATGATCATCTCCATAGATGCTGAAAAAGCATTCTACAAAATTCAATATCCATGCATGATAAAAACTCTTAACAAAATGGGTATAGAGGGCAAGTACCTCAACATAATAAAGGCCATATATGACAAACCCACAGCCAACATCATACTTAACAGCGAGAAGCTGAAAGCTTTTCATCTAAGATCGGGAACAAGACAGGGATGCCCACTCTCTCCACTGTTATTCAACATAGTACTGGAGGTCCTAGCCACAGCAATCAGACAAAATAAAGAAATACAAGCCATCCAGATTGGTAAAGAAGAAGTCAAACTGTCACTATTTGCAGATAACATGATTATTGTACATAAAAAACCCTAAAGAATCCACTCCCAAACTACTAAAACTAATATCTGAATTCAGCAAAGTTGCAGTATACAAAATTAATACACAGAAATCTGTTGCTTTCCTATACACTAACGATGAACTAGCAGAAAGAGAAATCAGGAAAACAATTCCATTCACAATTGCATCAAAAACAATAAAATACCTAGCAATAAACCTAACCAAGGAAGTGAAAGACCTATACCCTGAAAACTACAAGACACTGCTAAGAGAAGTTAAACAGGACACTAACAAATGGAAACTCATCCCACACTCTTGGCTAGGAAGAATTAATATTGTCAAAATGGCCATCCTGCCTAAAGCAATCTACAGATTCAATGCAATTCCTGTCAAAACACCAACAGCATTCTTCAACGAATTAGAGAAAATCGTTCTAAAATTCATATGGAACCACAAAAGACCCCAAATAGCCAAAGCAATCCTGAGAAGGAAGAATAAAGCAGGGGGGATCTTGCTTCCCAAATTCAAGCTCTACTACAAAGCCACAGTAATCAAGACAATTTGGTACTGGCACAAGAACAGACCCATAGACCAGTGGTACAGACTGGAGAGTCCAGATATTAACCAAATGTATATGGTCAGTTAATATGCAATAAAGGAGCCATGGATATACAATGGGGAAATGACAGCCTCTTCAACAGCTGGTTTTCGCAAAACTAGACAACTACATGTAAGAGAATGAAACTGGATCATTGTCTAGCCCCATACACAAAAGTAAACTTGAAATGATCAAAGACCCAGGAATTCCACTCCTAGGAATTTACCCTAAGAATTCAGGAGTCCAGTTTTAAAAAGACATACGCACCCCTACTTTTATCGCAGCACTATTTACAATAGCCAAGAATTGAAGCAACCTCAGTGTCCATCAGTAGATGAATGGATAAGGATGAAGTGGTACTTATACACAGTGGAGTATTATTCAGCCATAAGAAGAAAATAAATCCTACCATTTGCAACAACATGGATGGATCTAGAGGGTATTATGCTCAGTGAAATAAGCCAGGCAGAAAAAGACAAGTATCAGATGATTTCACTCATATGTGGGGTATAAGAACAAAGAAAAAAACTGAAGGAACAAAACAGCAGCAGACTCACAGAACCCAAGAATGTACTAACAGTAACCAAAGGGAAAGGGACTGCGGAGGATGGGTGGGAAGGGAGGGATAAGGGGGAAAAAGGGGAATTACAATTAGGAGACATAATGTGTGGGGGGGCATGGGGAGGGCTGTACAACACAGAGAAGACAAGTAGTGATTCTATAGCATCTTACTACGCTGATGGACAGTGACTGTAATGTGATGGGAACTTGATGATGGGGGCAGTCTAGTAACCATAATGCTGTTCATGTAATTGTAGATTAATGATACCAAAATTTAAAAAATTTTTTAAGTAAAAAAATAAATAAAAATAAAAGAAATAAACAAAAACCTGGAAAATTTAAGGAAAATTTCAAAAAACAAATGAGCAGAGGGCTTGAATAGACATTTTTCTGAAGAAAACATTCAGATGGCCAACAGACACATGAAAAGATGCTGCACATCATTAATCATCATAAATTGAAACCACAGTGATATGTCACCTCACACTAGTCATAATGGCCACTATCCAAAAGATAATAAATAGTAAGTGTTGACAACAATGTGGAAAAAAGGGAATCCTCCTACACAGTTAATGGGAATATAAATTGGTACAGCCACTATGGAAAACAGTATGGAGATTCCTCAAAAAGTTAAAAACAGAAATACCATATGATCTAGTAATTCCATTTCTGGTAATTTACCTGAAGAAAACAAAACCACTAATTTAAAAAGACATATCAACCCTATATTGATTGCAGCATTTTTTATAATAGCCATAATATGGAAGCAATCTAAATGTCCATTGCTAGATGAATGGATAATGATGTGCCATGTATAAACAGTGGAATATTACTCAGTCATAAGGAATGAAATCTTGCCATTTGTAACAACATGGATAGGCCTTGAGGAAACTATGCTAAGTGAAATTAGTCATACAGAGAAAGACAAATACCATATGATTTCATTTATATGTGGGTTCTAAAATAATAAAACAAACAGACAAACAAAACAGAAACAGACTCATAAATACAGAGAACAGACGGTAGTTGCCATAGGGAAAGGGGTGAGGGGATGGATGAAATAGATTACAGGGGATAAAGAGGTACAAATTTCCAATCATAAACTAAATAAGTCATGGGAATGAAAGTACAGCATAGGGACTATAGTGAATAATATTGTAATACTTGGTATGGTGACAGATGGTAACTATACTGTGGTGAGAATTTCATAATACATATAATTGTTAAATCACTATGTTGTACACCTGAAACTAACATAATATTGTACATCAAATGTACTTTAATAAAAAAATTAAGTTTCAGTTGTGTAAGATGAAAAAAAAAGAAAATCCATCTACTACCATTACTATCCACCCACCACCAAAGGCAGGTTGTCCTAACCAAATGACACGAATAACTTAATACTGGAGATGAAAGCACTAGGTTATCATCTCTGGAGGACAATGGAAGTTAGCCTAGTACATGCAAACTACTTAGGGCAGCAGCTGGTACACAGTAAGTGCTCTGGGTCAGTTGCCATTGTTCTCATTGTCTGGATTCTTTTTACTAAGCCACGTTCTAGTCTGGTCACTGGTTTCCCTTACAGATGTTGTTATTATAGGGGAGAGATTGCACTAACCAGCAAGTTTATGGCTTACCAAAAGGTTATATGCATTTGAAGGTTTTAATAGAACAGAGTTCTCCAAGCAATAAGAAATTTTGCCATCTGACTGCCTTTGGTGTTGAACTGCAACTCTTCCCTGAATGTCCAGCCTGCCAACCTTCCCCATCAGATTTTGGCTTTACCAGGCCTTCACAATTATGAGACAATTCCTAAAATAAATATCTAGATAGATAGATAGATGGGGTGGGAGGAAGGGAGGGAGGGAGGGAGGGAGGGAGGGAGGGAGGGAAAGAAAGAAGACAGATTCTATTTTCCATTTCTCCAGAGAACTCTAATACACTCTTTACCTTCAAATAGCTCTACATGGCGTGAAAAATTCAAGTTCAAAGATCTGCAATGCTGATCACCAGATGCTAGACAAAAGTGACACAATCCATGGTATTCCAAGCCTGTGAGTTTTGCATGAACAACCCACCAGCAGCCCTAACGTACATACGCACATTGATCTAAGAATGGCTGTGGAACTGGAAATGAGTCCTTAACTAGTTGCAAGTAGCACCTCTAACTTAATGGCCATATCAAACAGTTAGTTCTTATATTGAGTTAAGAGGCGGAGGATCAAGGAAGAACAGAAGGGAATTTTCCTACATTGTTGATACTGAATTAACACTAAGACTAAAAAATAGCCTTTCAGGTGTATAAAGAACTGACAACACTCTAATTCCAAATCAAACCTGCTTGGTCTACCATTAGACACATCATTTTTAATAAAATTAACCAATAAATAGTAACATCAGGCAAAATTTGACCTTTCGTTTAAACAAATCCTATATATGAGAATAGCCTAGATGCCTTTGAAGAAACAATCACAACTTCGGAGTTTTCTTAAGAGGGAAATAAGCTGGACAGTGTCTTAGATTTTTTTCTACACAGTGCTATGCCTATAAGTTTATCACCTGACTGTTCCTGTTGACATTTAAATAAAGGACAAAGAAAATCTTTTAGCTGTCTGCACTAAATCTTCAGAACTCTGTGGCTTTCCTTCTCTACTCCTTAGTCAAGGGGATTGAGCCCTGAGTCAGAAGACCAGTTCTGCTTGCACACTGTCAAGAAAAGTCACCTAACCTCTTTGGGTCTCTTTCTTGTTCTCTTTTTAATAAATAGTTCGTCTACATCAAAGACTACTGTGAGGAGCCAGGCAATGCCTGTATGAGGCACCCTACTGTATGACAGGCAGGCATTTCTGATACCTTGTTTGTTCTAGGAAAACTAAAGCCAATACTGAGGTAGGTTACTGGAGGCTTAACTTGGCATTAATCTCTGATGTTTCAGATTTATAAATACTCAACTATATTTCTTTCAAAAATTTTAACTTAAGGGGCAGCTTTGTGGCATCAGTTTCTTCTAAGGCCCAACTGGTTTATGCAAGTTGTAAAAATAAAGTGGAAAGATACCCTTGCTGTCAGTGAATTATCCTGCACATGCAATAAATATATGGCCTTCCTTCTGGCAATTTCCACACTCACAAACACAATAACTCAGGAAACACAGAGGTGCAGATATCCATTACTGTGACAGCAAAATTCTGGGTATGGTAAAGGTTGGCCAGCTTCTGCCCTTCTCCTACAGCATGGTATTTTCCGGAAGGTCCCCAACTTGTCTGTGATTTTTATTTCACTGTCCCATCAATACTGCCAACATATATTATCTACTGGCTTCCATATATCTTTCTAGGGCCTAGAAGGAAGAAGCCAATGAGGACAAAGTCTAAAGAACAGCAAAAGGAAGGGGCCTGGCCATCGCATTCTAATATGTGAACGCCCAGAGAAACAGTAGGAGTTGGATACAAAAAGCTCCCTCCAGTTTTCTGTCCACTCCATTTCCCTTCCACAACCAAGCAGCTCAGAGGGAGGCTCTGCCAGGCTTCTGCCTTCTCTGGGTTTACACCCCTAGTGCTGATATTCAGTGGAGGTGAACGGCCCACAATTTCAACTGGATCTTCTCTGTGTAGATGTGAAAATGGATCAATTTGGAGCCATAAGCTGTTTTATTGATCAATTTAGAGTTTAAGAAAGGTGACTGAAAGAACAAGTGTTGGTGAGAATGTGGAGAAACTGGAGCTCTTGCACGTTGCTGGTGGGGATATGAAATGGTGCAGCCACTGTGGAAAACAGTACAGTGGTTCCTCAAAAAATTAAACATAGAATAATCAATCATATAACCTGCAATCCCACTTCTGGATATATACATATACCCAGAAGAACTGAAAGGCAGGGACTCATAAATATTTCTATGAACACCCATCTTCTCAGCAGTATTACTCAAAAGAGCCAAAAGATGGAAACAACCCAAGTGCCCATCAGGAATTAATGGATAAAGAAAATGTGGTTTATACACACAGAATATTATCCAGCTTTAAAAAGGAAGGAAATTCTGACACTTGCTACAATACGGATGAACCTTGAGGATATCACGCTAAGTGAAAGAAGCCAGTCACAAAGAGAAAAAAACTGTATGATTCTACTACTATGAGGTAACTAAAGCAGTCAACTTCATAGAGACAGAAAGCAGAATGGTGGTTGCCAGGGCCTGGGGGGAGAGGTAATGAAGTTATTATTTAATGGGCACAGAGTTTAGTTGGGGAAGATGAAAATCCTGAAGATGGATGGTAGCGATGGTGCCCAACAGTGTGAATGTGCTTACTTCCATTGAACTGACACAAGTAGTTAAAATGTTAAATTTTATGCTTATGTATATTTTATCACAATTTAAAGAAAGGAAAGTGACCCTATGTCCCATCTTGTCTAGGGCTGGCATACTTGATATTAGCATCCCTCTTTCCTCTTAGTTAAGACCTTGTAACTGTGTCCCAAACTGGACAATAAATAGTATGATAACCCTAAGGTTAAATAACTATTCAGTGCCAATAAGTAGAACACAGCAGAGAGAGGTGCAACTCACATCCCTAAGTCTGTCTAATTCCAGAGCCCATGCTTTTTCCCACTTCACATCCCATTGAATATTTAAGGATCCCCCTCCCCCAACCTATATCAAGTTTTATAATATTAACTGCCTCAATTCTGCTGGCTTACATAGAGCTTTGATGTGCGACCTAGTAAGAGACATTATCTTAATGCTAATGTCCAGAAATGCTTATATATTTTTTATGGGGTGGCCAAAGCATAAAAAGGAGCATCACAGACAGACAGAATGTCTTCTGGTGTAATCCAATGGCCTCCTGAATCTGGAATGGTGCTTGAGGTGTCAAAAATTCCCAGTGAAGGACTGTTACCCGCAGTGGCCGCCACAGGTTGATACCACACAAACACCAAAATCACTCTGTGATTCTGTTGGTACAGAGTGAGTAATGCCAACAAATGCACAGACTGGAGCACCCACTGGAGGCAGGAAGTCAACATCCATTTGGGAACTTTGTCTTGGACTGCAAAGATTCCACTCAGGCTTTCTCTAAGCTCACTGGAAAAACTGGGGCAATGTTTCCAGGCAGTCATACAAGCCGAGCTGCCATCCCAATTCTCCCTCTCATTTCCACCAATACCTTGTCCTGAAAGTTTCTAATCCTATGTGTCAAAATACATCCTTCATAGGGTTACTGGGAGGATTTGGTATTTGTAGGCTATGCACGTGCTACTTAGCATATAATATAATGTTCGATAAATAGTACTACCTAGAAAACAGAGGGTAAGACCACTTGATTATCATCAGATCCTAATAAGCATTTTTATTCTCTCCCCCTCAAACCCACATAGTTACCAGCAAAGTCATATAAAGAATGGTTGCACTGAACAATCCAGGTAATCTGGACCCAAAGACAAAGTCCTTTGTAGCAACCCAGAATTATCTAGAGAGTGGCTTCAATTTTCCACTGTTATTTTGCTCCTTCATACTTGGTATAAAACATGCTATCCTATCTCCAACAGTAGCCAATGTTCACCTGCCTGCAGAGAAATCAGATGGCCCTATCAGGGCAGGTCTTACCCAATCGGTGGAGGTCTGCTACCCCAGAGGAATGCAGAGCCCAGCTGGGATAACCCTGTCTTGCCAATATGTGACAGACACATGATCAATTCCACCCTCTTTCCCTGCTGCCTCACATCTTCCGACCAAATATTCCAGTCAAATCTGTTTTGTCCTGTGTTATAGTACAAGGAATACGGTAAGGCTTAGTGTAGAATCCAGACACTGCAAACAGCCCCTGGGAAGGCTGTTGCTATTTTAAACATTTTATTGGAACTGTTTGCAATGCCTGGCAACACTCTGCCAACAGATTTCTGACACACAGGAAAAGCAAACAAATTGTAAACCAGGATCATTTTATGTGTGTGCCTCCATGGTTTTAATAAATAATAACATTTAGCCCTTCCCCAGGGTTCAGCAGAGGGTGTTTTCACAGGATCACTGCAGCCACACAAGGATCCTATGTTCATGTGGCTCCTGCTAGTTACGTTACAACTGGTAACACTTTCTCAAACTCTGTCATAATTTTCAAACCATAGCTCTGCTAGTGTATAAATACAACTTTGCTCAGTGACATTCCTGAGATTGATTAGATTTCTTGCATTTACTTTCTTAATCAAAAATGTTAAAGTCTTTTTTCTAGCGGAGTAAAAATGTTGAAGTCATGTACAAACTCCTAAAAAGGAATTGCCACTGAACTACATTTGGAAGGGATACCAAATAACATAAGTCAGAAGACACTAAACCAAGTGATGAAGGGATAGAAAGGAACAGGATGAAACACCTTAGAGCCAATAAAACAGAAGCTCCGGGGAGGGGTCTTAGCTGACTGCAATCACCCTGCAATCACCGTGGAAAAACTTCACTGCGGAAAAATGTTACGTACAACCGGTAACACTTTCTCAAACTCCATCATGATCTTCAAACCAAACACAGTTCTCATCTCACTGATGTGAAAATGCCTTTCATATCCCTGGGTGCAGAAAGTCACAGAAATGGGCAATGAGCAGACTTTACTCACACATCTTGAAATGCACACTGTATCACAGATAACATTTATTCCTCTCTCACAATTTCAATCATGGTGCTCATTATACATTATGTCTCTGGATTCACAAGGCCCAGATTCAAGGCCTGGCTCCACGCTTTTGGCTCTGTGGCCTTGGACAAGTTGCTTTGCAAAGACTGGTACCTACCTCAAAGAGTGGTTGTGAAGAGGACATAGTTAGCATATGCAAAGTGGCTGAACAGTGCCTGGCATGGTTTTATTATTATTAATATCTTGGAGGACAAGCTCTCTCAGTATGATTAAAATTATTTATACAAATAAATAAATAAGGTACATTGATAGTTCATTAACCATTATTAAGTTCCCTAAAACAGAGTATATTAAGTGATGTACAACTAGTTTGATGAAAATGAACATCTAGATAATAATTTAGTGGATTTTGAGATTGTTCACTAAATCTCAGTCAAACATATGGTATTTTATGGCATCATTCAAACAAGAACAACAATTTTTACACTGCTTGGAGGTCTACAAATGCATCATTTCTTCTGCTGAAAGTCTGTTTTCCATCAATGTTTTGGAAGCTTGTGCAAATGAAAGTGGATTCTATTAGATTTAAATAGTTGCTTTTTACATTTTCTGACACTGCTGGCAAATTCAAGTTCACACCTTTGCTTCATTATTTTCTCTCCTGTATATCTTCTCTGATTTTTTTTTTCAATTTGGGAGAACACAGCAAATTTAACCTTCACTGTTTGCAGTCCTTCCTCTACCAGTTTCAATTTCAATAGAGGAATGTAAGTAATATATACACTGTCTTGAAATGACTTTTCATTTTTTAGAGAGTTCCAAATAGGGACATTTTCCTATTTGCTATTAGTACTCAAAGAAGGTACTCATAATTCAATTTTCCTTAATACCTTGCTTGAGCTTCTAAATTGCATCATACAAAAATATCTAGGGTAACTTGTTCCTTAATCAGTGGAATTTGTTTTTCTTTCAAAACTAAAATCCTCTGTGTTATTAAAATTTGTACCAATTTCATCCTGTGTGAAAAATAAACAACAGTAATAGATAAGAAACCTGTTCAAACTTAAAACACCCTCACCAGCTGCCCACTTACATCTTCTAAATCAACGGTGAGTTCATTTTTCCATCATACTGGACATAATAATAAATAGTAGTAGTCCTTGTTGTAAATGTTCCTTACATATCAGGAGCCCATAAACTTATTTTATTTAGCCAATACATTTTTTTTATTGTGAGTTACCATTTAAAAATCTGGAAATTTGATGTGTAAATGTGGATTTTCAGCTCCTTTTAAAAATCAAAAGTTCTGTTACCTCCAGATTCTCAGCATGGCAAACAGCTATCTGAAGCTTAGCAGCTACTCCCCTTAAACACAGTATGGCCCTGAATTCCAGGGCTATTCAGTTCTATACTCTCAAGTGATTTTCCTCTAAGAAGGGAACACCGTGATGATTCCAACATTTTAAATACATGTACTCTTTGACCCAGCAATTCTACTCCTGTGAAACTCTGGAAGGTCATACTAGTATATAGGGATAGCCACTGCAGCATTCCTTCTAAGAGCAAAAAACAAACATCAACCTAAACATCCAACAGGGACTGGTTGAATAAATGATAGCAAATGCAGGCAAGAGAACACTAAAGAACCCCCAAAAGCAGTGAGGTAAATCTAAGCATACTGAAATGGAAATATGTCTGAAATATATTAGTAAGTAGAAAAAAAGCAAGGTGTGGAAGAGTATGTAATGTAAAGTGACAAAATCTTTGAGGAAAATGAATAGATATATTAATATATGCTTTTATATGCATTCCAAAATTTTGGAAGAAAATACAGGAAACTTTTTAAAGTCCTGTACATATATTATACATAATACATATGCAAATAATGCAATTACATATTAACTGTGTGTATGTGTGTATATATATATTTTACACTTAAAAGGAAGCACCATGAACAAAGCTATTTCAGATCATTTCATGTATAATTATTACCATACCTTATTTATTTGAGTGTCTGCCTTGGTTACTTGGTTACTCTAGTTTCTCTAGAGCTAAGCTTGACTTCATTTCTTAGGTAAGGAGAAGAAAAAGCCTTCTGCATGGCCCTTCACTCAGGTTCAAGAGCAGCAGAAAATGACACAACAGACCACTTTGGAGGCTGTGATTATTCAGAGTGCTTTGCAGCTCATATTACCTCCTCTACTGTCCTTTCAAAAGTAAAGACAAATAGGGCAGAGAGGTAAGAGCTCTTCCAGGGACAGCTGCCAGGCTCAGCTCTACACACTCCTTTAAGGCCCTTCACATATGAATGGGTGCAGGAGAAAGAGACAGACAGACACAGAGAGAGGGAGTGAGGTGTTTACCATATATCATTGCCCTATTACTGTTACAGTTCTGGGCAGAGTGGGGAAAGAAGAAAAAGAAAGAGAACTAGTTCTGTTCTCACCAGCAGATACCCTGATTGGTCAGCCAACAAAGAAGGGTAAGGAGTGGCTCTTTCCACTGAAGGGAAAGCAAGGTCATGCATTCCTGTCCACATGCACATGAAAGGCAGCCAGGGCTGCAGTTCCAGGCCAAAGCCAGCTTTCTGATGCACTTTAAGTGTTACCAGTGGAGTAAGGGGTCACACAGGGGACATGGGAAGCCAGGGATAACAGGGAACAACACCCCTCGTGGGCAGCTACGCCCAAGTAAAACCCTGTGATGGCCACCACGCAGAAGCTGTCCCCACCAGCACTCCACATGCAGGAAAGGACGCTCTCCAACAGCCCCTGCACGACTCTCCAGCCCACCCTTCCCCCAGGGCTCAAGAACCAGAGGCAACTGTCACCCTTCCCATCCGGTGATCGCCACCTCCATGCCCATGTCTAACTCCTAAAAGGTATCCAAGCCACCACAGGATAAAAGGACACATAGCGTTTCTAAAAGCTATTACCTTCTTCAACATCATCCACCACATCAACAAAAAGGACAAAAACCACATGAGCATCTCCATAGATGCTGAAAAAGCATTCAACAAAATTCGACATCCATTCATGATTAAAACTCTCAACAAAATGGGTATAGAGGGCAAGTACCTCAAAATAATAAAGGCCATATATGACAAACACACAGCCAATATCATACTTAACAGTGAGAAGCTGAAAGCTTTTCATCTAAGATCGGGAACAAGACAAGGGTGCCAACTCTCCCCGCTTTTATTCAACATAGTATGGGAGGTCCTAGCCACAGCAATCAAACAACACAAAGAAATAAAAGGCATCCAGATTTGTAAAGAAGAAGTCAAACTGTTGCTGTCGGCAGATGACATGATATTATACATAAAAAACCCTAAAGAATCCACTCCAAAACTACTAGAACTAATATCAGAATTCAGCAAAGTTACAAGATACAAAATTAATACACAGAAATCTGTTGCATTCCTATACACTAATGACGAACTAGCAGAAAGGGAAATCAGGAAAACAATTCCATTCACAATTGCATCAAAAAGAATAAAATACCTAGGAATAAACCTAACCAAGGAAATGAAAGACCTATACCTGAAAACTACAAGACATGGCTGAGAAGTTAAAGAGGATACTAATAAATGGAAATTCATCCCATGCTCTTGCGTAGGAAGAATTAATATTGTCAAAATGGCCATCCTGCCTAAAGCCATCTACAGATTCAATACAATCCCTATCAATATACTGACAACATTCTTCAATGAACTGGAACAAATAGTTCTAAAATTCATATGGAATCACAGAAGACCCTGAATAGAGAAAGCAATCCTGAGAAAGAATAAAGCAGGGGGGATCTTGTTTCCCAACTTCCAGCTCTACTACAATGCCACAGTAATGAAGACAATTTCGTACTGGCACAAGAACAGACCCATAGACCAGTGGAACAGAATAGAGAGTCCAGATTTTAACCCAAGCATATAGAGTCAATTAATATATGATAAAGGAGCCATGGATATACAATGGGGAAATGACAGCCTCTTCAACAGCTGGTGTTGGCAACTCTGGACAGCTACATGTAAGAGAATGAAACTGGATTACTGTCTAACCCCATACATAAAGGTAAACTCGAAACGGATCAAAGACCTGAATGTAAGTCATGAAACCATAAAACTCTTAGAAAAAAACATAGACAAAAATCTCTTGGACATAAATATGAGCAACATCTTCAAGAACATATCTCCCCAGGCAAGGGAAGCAAAAGTAAAAATGAACAAATGGGACTATATCAAACTAAAAAGCTTCTGTACAGCAAAGGACACCATCAATAGAACAAAAAGACATCCTACAGTATGGGAGAATATATTCATAAATGACATATCTGATAAGGGGTTGACATTCAAATTATATAAAGAGCTTATGCACCTCAACAAACAAAAAGCAAATAAGCCAATTAAAAAATGGGCAGAGGAGCTGAACAGACACTTCTCCAAAAAAGAAATTCAGATGGCCAACAGGCACATGAAAAGATGCTCCACATCGCTAATCATCACAGAAATGCTAAAACCACAATGAGATACCACCTCACACCAGTTAGGATTGCCCACATCCAAAAGACAAACAACAAATGTTGGTGAGGATGTGGAGAAATGGGAACCCTACTGTGGAAAGCAGTATGGAGGTTCCTCAAAAAACTCAAAATAGAGATACCATTTGACCTAGGAATTCCACTCCTAGGAATTTACCCTAAGAATGCAGCAGCCCAGTTTGAAAAAGACATATGCACCCCTATGTTTATCGCAGCACTATTTACAATAGCCAAGAAATGGAAGCAACCTAACTGTCCATCAATAGATGAATGGATAAAGAAGAGGTGGTACATATACACAATGGAATATTATTCAGTCATAAGAAGAAAACAAATCCTACCATTTGCAACAGCATAGATGGAGCTACAGGGTATTATGCTCCGTGAAATAAGCCAGGTGGAGAAAGACAAGTATCAAATGATTTCACTCATCTGTGGAGTATAAGAACAAAGCAAAAACTGAAAGAACAAAACAGCAGCAGACTCAAAGAATCTAAGAATGGACTAACAGTTACCAAAGGGAAAGGAAGTGGGGAGGAAGGGTGGGAAGGGAGGTATAAGGGGAATAAGGGGCATTACAATTAGCACACATAATGTGGGTGGTGGGGGGCACAGGGAAGGCAGTATAGCACAGAAAAGACAAGTAGTGACTCTAATGCATCTTACTACTCTGATGGACAGTGACTGTAATGAGGTATGTGGTGGGGACTTGATAATAGGGGGAGTCTAGTAACCATAATGTTCATGTAATTGCATATTAATGATACCAAAAAATAAAAATAAATAAATAAATAAATAATAAAAATAAAAGCGATTATCTCCTGCTAAAGCACTTCTCTGGGGAAAAGATAGTTAGCAGTTAAATAGCAAAAATAAAGAAACAAAGAGAAGGAACAGAGGACTCTCCCATACCTGCTTCCCCGCAACCCCCCCCCCACACACACACACACACTTTTGAGTTTCTCTTCAGAGCCAGAGCCTGGGGTTTACATACCCCTATTCTTCTCAATTACTATAAGATACAATATTACATACAATGGTATGTATTCTCTACTTCATACAGGTATCTACTCAGAACTAACTGCTGAACACCAAAATTAGAAAGCTTAGGTTGTACTATTTGGAAAATGATACCCATAATACTATACTATTTTGTATCTACATAGTACTGTAACACTACTTTTGAAATATAGGAGAAAATAACACATGATCCCCTTTGCTGTTTTCTTTTAACTTAATAAGTCCTCTCCTTTTCAATATTCTAGCATTCCCACAGCAGTCACTTTGGATAAGAGCCCATGAAGAGTGGTTTCCACACCTGCTATTATCCATTTGTCAAACGTATAGACTGTATACTATAGTGAACCCTAATGTAAACCATGGACTTTAGCTAATTGTAAGTATCAATATTGGCTGTAACAAATTACTAACCTAATGCAAATGTTAAGAAGAGGGGACATGGTGGGTAGTGGAGGTGGTCTGTACCTTCTGCTCTAGTCCTCTATAAACCTAAAACTGCTCTGAAAAATAATCTATTAATAAAAACATTGCTACTACCAAAAAAAAGAGTGGTTCCGAGCCTTATCACAAAAATCATCTCAAATATGGCAGAAATGCTGCTGTCTGATCAGTAGGCATAATTTAAGAAGCTATACACAGAAAAAAATTAAACTAATTCAGACCCCACTCATTCAGAATTAATGGTAATGCAAAGTACCCTTCAACTTCAGTCTGAATCTTCTAACTGTGGTTTGCTAAATGACTGGAAAGATTAAAGAAGGACTGGTTAAACCATTTAAGATGATAAACAATCTTCACGATCTTCAACAGCACTACCCTGCTGTTTCTGGACTATTGTGACTTGTATCATTAAGGTAATAATTAGAAATCAGTTTTATCTGTTTATCAAGCAGGTCTACCAAGATAAGCTATAATTAGCAGGGATATGCTGCTAAAATACCTGCCCTTCATTTCAAGCATCTCATCCTTCGTTCCTTTCTTGATTTCAAGGTGGTCTTCCCATTCATTGCTGTTTTTGACTGGACACTGTCATCTACACACAGCAAGATGTCAAAAGCTGCTTACCTCTGAATCTTTGGCCTGCTGATTACGAATGACTATTAAGTTGTACAGGATTCTGTCGTCATCGGCCTCTGTATGGGACACATCGTGAGGTGCACTCCACAAGTTCTTTTCATCATCCCTCGCCAGGGTCGCTCCAAATGAAGGATATGGATTGCTATCACTGTGGTATTAAATAAAGGAGGTATAAGGGCTTGTAATATATGTAACATATATAATATATACATCATATGTATGTAACATATAGGTAATATATTAGTATATAACCTATAATGTAATATTTAGATATATACATTTCTGACAAAAAGGTCTGAATTATCTCTAGTAATCAAGTATAACACAACAGAACAATTTTTAAAATCACTTTAAAAACAGCAAAGAATAGATGGAACCAGACACCCGGGCAGAAGTAATTTTACTATGTTAAACAAGAAAAATAGCACTGAGTACCATAGCAGCAAAGACAAAAAAAGAAATGCAATGCAGAATAGAATTCTTGTGTAACTAAAAGAAGAAAATAGATAACATGAAGAGATGAACTTTTTACTGGCTCTGAATTCAAGGAAGCACCATGGTATGTAATATCTATCCAATTCCTTACAAGAAAATGAAATAATAAATATGCATATCTGAATACTTCCAATAAACAATGCGGGATGTTGAGTATGCATTTCAGTATTTTGTTTCATGAGTTTTCCTTTTCAAGGTGGTATCCATGAATGGGCCCGTGGAGGACATGAGTGGCATGGCATCTGTCTTGCCAATGGGTTTCAGCCCGGGCAAGTTCACTATGGATTCCGTGTGGCCAAAGAAATGACAGTAGAATGTTCTTGGGGTGAAAGGGTTATACCCAACTTTACTCCCACGGTGGCAGGTCAATCACTAGAATCCCATCCACTCAGAGTGAGTCTGCATGCAGCAAGCCGGTCTCTGCCTCTGCGCCTCCCTTGCCCACACAGCCGTCCTCTGGGCCTTCCTGCCCGCAGAGCCGTTCTCTGGGCCTCTCTGTCCGCACAGCCGTCCTCTGGGCCTCTCTGCCCGCACAGCCGTCCTCTGGGCCTCTCTGCCCGCACAGCCGTCCTCTGGGCCTCCCTGCCCGCACAGCCGTCCTCTGGGCCTCCCTGCCCGCACAGCCGTCCTCTGGGCCTCCCTGCCCGCACAGCCGTCCTCTGGGCCCCTCTGCCCGCACAGCCGTCCTCTGGGCCTCTCTGCCCGCACAGCCGTCCTCTGGGCCTCTCCCTGCCCGCACACAGCCGTCCTCTGGGCCTCTCTGCCTTTGCCGTCCTCTGGGCCTCTCTGCCCGTGCCGTCCTCTGGGCCTCTCTGCCCGCCAGCACAGCCGTCCTCTGGGCCTCTCTGCCCGCACAGTCCTCCTCTCCTCTCCTGCCCGCAGCCGTCCTCTGGGCCTCTCGTCAGCCCTCCTGGGCCTCTCTGCTCTCTAGCTCTGCCCGCACAGCCGTCCTCTGGCACCTGCCCGTCCTCTGGGCCTCTCTGCCCGCACAGCCGTCCTCTGGGCCTCTCTGCCCGCACAGCCGTCCTCTGGGCCTCTCTGCCCGCACAGCCGTCCTCTGGGCCTCTCTGCCCGCACAGCCGTCCTCTGGGCCTCTCTGCCCGCACAGCCGTCCTCTGGGCCTCTGTCCTCAGCGCTGTCACCACTCCAGCCTTTGCTCTGCTCTCCTGCAGCCCAGCAGCCATGCCACCGTGTCACACAGAGCACTAGGCAGGGCTCTTCATATAGAGTCAATAACAACTTATTGCCCACATGTGTGTAGTGAGCTAGGCAACCAGGGCCAGGTGAGAATCCTGGCCACAGGAACCTCCATTTTATACACAGGATCATACCTAGGACATGCTTCCACACAGCCTGGCTAACTTCTTTGGGGCTGGACAGGTAGGTCATTCTGGGCTATTCCCTTCATCTAATAATATGTATGAAGCACCAACTCCATGTTAACCACAGGGCTCAATAAAATTGTGAGCAAAACAGACATGATCCCTGTCCTTGGACCTCATGAGAGTCCAGGAATGGGAACACACAAATGAGTGATCATGTGACTATATAACTAAAAACTGATCAGCGCTATCCGGGGGGAAGCCAGGGAGCCAGGAGAGCCAGTGGGGATAGGCATCAGGGAGGCATCAGGACGATGGGGAGCTTGGGCTTTAAGGTGAAAGACAAGAACAGAGCTCCAGGCAAAGGCAACAACACATTCAAAGGCCCTGGGTAGGAGGAAGCAGGATGCACACATGACAAAAAAGGACATTGACCAGAGTGCAAAGAAGCCGAGAGGCGTCTGGAGCCAGATATGCATAGCTCTGTGGGCTGTTTTTTGACATTCGTCAACATGTGTTCTTTACTCCTAAAAGCAAGGTAAGATATGGAAAGGTGTTAAGCAGTACTGTGATGTGACATGAACAGAATTACCTCTTTAAAGATATTTTTGGCTAACGTGTGGAGAATGCTTTAAGGGGTCATGAGTGGATTTGGGAGATTCCTTAGGATGCAATAGTGGTAACTCAGGTGAGATACAATATGTCTCAGGATTAGAATGATGGTATGAAGAAAAGTGTGCAGTGTTCAGGAATATGAAGAAGGTAGAGGCTCCCTGGCTTGTTCACCTGGATAGTGAGTGATGCTATTCTCTGAGACAGACCTGGGCCGCCCCATGGCCATGGAGCAGCAAATACTCATGCAGGTGTGACATGACAGAATGAGCACAGGCAGAAGACACCCAGATATGCAGCACCTGGGAAGGAGGGCTGAGAGTAACCGACAGGTGGGCTGAAGGTAAATGTTAAGAATTAAACAAACATGGGATACTCCGTCGACACTAAGGAAATATCGCAACAGGAAGCAAATGCCAGTCACCAAAATGGGCTTCAGCTGCACCTGAAAGGGAGCCCCCCCCCCCCCAGCACTTGGGCGACGGGGTACAGGTCAGGCTGCTAGCTGAGGGCTCAGACTTGGGAGAGCTAACCGGGGCCCAAATAGGGATGGCATCTTGGAAGCAAGGCCAGCTGGAGCCCAGCTACCCGCATGTGGCAGAGGCTGAGCTGCCGAATACTTGCTCGGTGCTCCTTCAATCCCTCTAGCTTCAGTTCAGTGGTGTGGGTTCTGGGCCTGGACCAAGTGATCGGAGCGATGGGGAAATGAGAAACCCACAGGGAACCAGACACAGCTTGGCCACGCTGTTCTCAGGACCGCTCTGTCACTTAGGCTGCCTGACACTGCAAAGGCGAGACACAGGGAGCCCAAGGCCTCGCTCTTCTTAAGAACGAGGAGCTGATGAAAGGGAAGGCACGTGATGCCTTGGCACCCGCCCATATGGGCCTTAGCAACATGCCGAATTCACACATTTGTTGGTTCAGTTGTTTATTTAACAAACATGGAATGGATCCCTGCTGTATTCTGGTACTGAGCTGACTGCTTTGGGGACTTGAAAATAAATAGGACATTGCCTCTGCTCTTAGTGTGACTACAGTGCAATGAGATGAGTGAAATTAAAAATTTTAAAGTATAAACAGAATGTTGTAGGAGCAGAGAGGAGTGACCGATTGTATGTGATGAGAAGAAAGTTCAAGAAAGGTTTCATGGAGGTGACAACATCTAACTGGGACCTGAGAATACACAACCTTTCCCCAGAAAGGGAAGCCCGGGGAACAGTATTCCTGGCAGAGGGAACAGCAGGAGCAGCATATGGAGGCTTGAGGTGCCCCCGGAGGGGGAATTCCAAGTGAGCCTGCACACTGCACCGCACGGCACATGAGCGGGTAACTGGAGGGACGTGAAGAAGAAAGGGTGATCTGGGGTCAGACTGAGGATAGAACGGGAATTTCGGCTTTATTCTATGAACTGTGAGAAATTTTATCAAGGGGATTTTGAGCCTTGTCAGATCTGGGTTTTAGAGAAATACCTCTGGGTGAAGAAGAAACCAGGAGATGGCGTAGGAGGCTGTCACGAGAGGGCTGGTGTGCTGCTCATGCCCTTCTCTTTGAGGTCCTCGTGTCAGGGGGTTTGGGGCCTGAGGGCCCTGTGGGGGAGCAGTGGAGCAGGAGATGGGCAGGGCTCATGGGCAGGGCAGAGAAATAAGCCCACAAACCAACCACAACCAAAACAGCTGCACTATTTAAACCTTATTTGTTAGACTTAAAAGAGTTCTTTGGGGCACAAGAAAGGTGGAGTTCTGTTGCTGAATACATGCATATGTAATTCTAAATATTTCGAAATACTAGATGTGGCAAGAGTGAATAAGGGTGTGGGTGAGGGAATCAGTGGTGGGAATAGAAATGAGGACAGATTCCAGCAGCATCTGAGCAGGGAATGGCAGCCCTGGGGACCAGTGATGGCAGCACAGACGTGTAAGGATTCAAAGCTGACCATGTGAGGGGCCTGCTTCCACCTGGGACAGCGCAGAGGAAGCCAAGGTGGACCTGTGAGCATGCAGGACATTCAGAGAGGTCAGGACCTGGGCTTAGGAGTGAGAACAGGGCTGGATATTTCAGCTCCAGAGAAATGCACGTGCATCCCACCAAAGCCTGGGATCAAAGGGCTGGTCTGGGAATCAGAGGTGAGGAAAGACCTCAGGGGATCAGCTGGGAAGGAGACTGCAGAGAGCAGGTGAGAGCCAAAGGAGACAGACGCTGAGACAAAGGGGACTCTTAACAGCAGGCAGACGCTGGGCAGGGGTCAGGAACGTGAAGGGCACGGAGCCCAGTTTCTTTTTGGCTACATGATTTTGCAGCCAATAAAAACCATTGCTGCGTCATATAGTGCTTTACACACCCCACCCCTCCTGTTACACAAAGGTGGGTGATACTTCCCCACTTTGCACAGGGACAAGACTAGAGCTTGACTTCTGTGTCAAGCAGCAAGCTGACAGCTCTCCCAGCATGAGGTTCCTGATGGGGAGTCTCCAAGCAGCCACATATCATGTTGCAGACTTGATATCCAAATCACCCACAAATGGAGCAGCTCAGGTAACGACTACCTGCATGAAGTGTTCCTGTACAAACTGGCACATTCCCTGGGGGCTTCTCCTCTAGGCATGCAGACCCCGGTGCACAGCGTTCCCCAGGAGCTACAATCACAGCTGCTGATGCTACGGTAGGTGTCCCCCTCGGGCCACAAAACCGCAATACTTTCCTGAAACCAGTCTTCTACTTTCCCCAAATTTGTTTTGTTTGTGTTAAGTCTTGCCTCTTCAATAAGCTGTTAAATTTGACCAGAGCGGGATTGCAGCCCCGCGTTCCTTCTGCTTCCCACATCACCTGGCAGGCGGGGCACCGAGCAGTTGCTTCCACAATGATTGTTGAAGAGAGCAAAGTGGGCTGGGACCCCAGTCTGCTCAAGGAAATCCCAGATAGAACTCATTGTTCCAGTCTTTTAAAAACTTCCCTAAAGCAGGAGATTTATAAATTAGCCAGTAAGTACCTAAATAATCAGGAATAAATGTCATTTGAGCATAAATAATCTAGCCAGTGTTTGCTAATAACCTACAATTTCTGTGCATGCTTTGAAATTATGACAGCTGCCTTCCCTGGCCAGTCCAATACTTCCCTCTCTCTTCTTCCCTATCTCTCTCTGTGCTCTCTCTTTCTCCCCAACACACACACACACACATACACATGGCTCCAGTTAATATGAAACCGTAGCCACTCATTCTTAATCTGCAAGCTCAAATGATGCACCACAGGAAGGTCAACAGTGAGCCTGTTTGGAAGGGTTCCTGTCTCCAGACAGCTGGTACCTCCCTAGCCCTCCCCACATCTAGCCCTGCCCTAATTAGGAGCAGTGTGCTCCTCAGTCCCAAGAGCCACAGACTCTGCCTAGTCACTGATACCCCAGGGGCAATATACAACAGGGAAGAGAACCAAAGGCTTCCAAAGGCTTCCAAGCGGCGAGCGACGACTCTCATCACGGGTGTCTGCTCGTGAGCTCCTGCCCCCGAGAGCAGCGCCTGGCCTGCCCACCTCTGCCGTGCAGCTTCTCGGCTCTGCTCTGCGGCCTCCCTCCACCTGGACCTCATTCCCATCATGCTCTTCTTATTACAAGTCAGGTTTCTTTGGGGGCATAGGAAAGGTGGGGTTCTACTGCTAAATACATTAACAGTTGTATCAAAATATAGGTTATATTTATATCAAAAATATTAAATTAATGATTTTCAAAAATACGATCAATTAATAACTATCAAGAGTATTCAATTAATAATTTTATCAAAATATCAAGATAAAGTGAGTGAGGGTTTGAGCTCATTCTGAAGGACCAGGTGACCTGGTGTGGCTCACCAGATCCCGGATCCCGGATCCTGTGCTCTGGCCCACTTAAGCCATCGATCTGCTTTGTTTTAAAATTTTGAATGCTTAGGGTAGAGAGACCAGAACAAAGAAAAGCCTAAAGTAAACAAGTGGAGAAGCAGTTTGGGAACCTCTGTGCATGGGACACTGTGAAGGTCTCTGGGGCCAGTGTCAGGAGAATTCAAGGCAGAGGCCCAGAGGTCTGGGCCGAGAAGCACAGGGCAGACAGAAGTCGGGAGGAAAGGGGCGCTGAATCAAGAGTTTCACTTCCTCTCCCTCCCCCATATAATGATTTCTAAAAGGTTCTGAAGAAAGTGAGAGCAGCTCTTTTGCCTGTGGCCACCATCTGCTGATGATAAATATTTCATTGACCCCAGGCATTTGAGAGGCGGCCCTGAAGTTACAGGAGAAGCAGTAGGGGCTGTTCCTACCAAGAGGTGAGATGACCGCATCCCTAATCCCACCTAGGGGCCCAAGAGCAAATCGCTGGGGAGCCTTCTCTTCAGTGCAATCTGGAGCTAAAAAGTGACTCAAGGCTTAGAAGCACGGATTCCCTGCCTGGGGACCATGGGGGCAAAGTGCTGGTGGGCATTACAGCTGTTTACCCAGAAGTCCTGTGGGTCCTCCCGGCCAACAGCGCTTTGCTTAAAAGATTTTGGAAAGCCCCATAAAATACCAGCAATTTCAGTGACTTTATCACTTACCCCCAGAAAGGCTGAGTGACTGACCACTGGTTTAAGGCTGAGGCTCTAAAGACAGTGAAGAGAGAAAAATCTCCAGTAAATCGCAACCCAAGGTCTCAAAGAGCAGACCTCAAAAGGCTGTTTGGTGCCACTCCTTTGACTACCTAAGGCCGGCCTCCAGATTCCCCACTAGGGACTGGCCTGCCTATGGGCCCCTGGCTTCCAGACCTTTCCCTTCCTCCCTCGATGGAGACCTCCCGATGAAGGAGCAGACAAACCTAAGATCCCTTACCATTCCTTCTTTCCCTCCCGCGCTCCTTGCTCTATGTCTGTCTCACTCCCTTTCTCTCCCTTCCTCCCTTCCTTTCGATACAGGCATTCTGGCCCTATTCTCTCACCTAGTTGATACACTATTTAGCCAAGTCTAAACATTGTTCCATGGATTCTAGAGCTTTCTCAGCATCTCATCACCAAGGCTCACGGCTTCCTTCAACACCAGAGGCATGACCTACCTCAGTGAAGGAAGACCAACACCAGCCTCTCTGGGCCGCTCCCCGACATGCTCCTGTGCTTCCTCCCATCCCTTGGCTGACACTGAGGCCCATGGGATCAGGTACTGAACATCGGTACAGTGCTCCAAAGGCTGGAAGATGGTCCCGACCAGGAACCCATGAACTAGGAAGGGACGCTCTATTTCTATTCCTTCTAGCGGAGGACGCTGGCTCAGGAGGATTAGATTCAGTCTGTGGCCTCTCCTCTGGTGGCACCCACTCCCACTGGCTCCACGCAGTCTCACGGCTTTATATGCCATCTCAGCTCCGTGAGCAGATTCCTCTATCCACACCCGTATCCCAGCTCAGACCTCTCTCCCAAATTCTACACTCCTAGATCCACCTGCCTCCTTCCCATCTCCTGGTGGATGTGTCAGAGACAGCTCAAGCTCAAGCTGCTCAGAACCAAGCTCTGGATCTTCCCCCAAACTTTCCCACCAGCCTTCTCTCCACTCAAATGATGGAAACACCATCCTTCCAATTGCTCAGGCCAAAACCCCTGAAGGCATCCTTGGCCTTCTCATCCCCCACATCCAACCCATCAGAAAGTTGTAAGGCCCTAGGTTTTCAAAATATCCATCTCTACCACCTTGAGCCCAGGCATCTGTGTCTTGCATAAGAATTCCTCCATTGTTTTTACTCACTCATCTATCTCTTACTACCATTGCCTCCCACCCATTCTATTCTTAACAAAACAGCCAAAGTGGTCCTTTAATATGTAAATCAGATCCTGTCACCCCTGCCTGAAAGCCCTCCAGCTGCTCCCCTTTGACTTAGAACATAAGCCAAAGTGATACATGGTCTATAAGGTCCCACATGACCCCTGAGCCACTCTGGCCTCTTCACTATTCCCTGCATCCAGTCATATTCCCATTTCAGGGTCCTTGCACTGGCAGATTCTTCTGCCTGTGATGTTTTCCCCCAGATACCCACATGCCCCACTCTCTCCCCAGTGAGGCCTACCCTGACCAATCTACTTAAAGCTGTAAGCAAGCTCCCCACCCATGCCCTGCCTTTTCTTTTCCCTACACACTGATTTATCTTCTAATTTACTTGCTATGTTTACTGCTTACCCCCCTCACTGGAATAAAAGCCCCAAGAGGACAGGATCTGTGTCTATTTGCTCAGTGATATACCTCAAGTGCTTTGAACATTAGCCAGCACATTTAGAAGATGCTCAATAAATATTCACTGAATGAATAAACTTTTATTTCCCAAGTCCACAAGGCTCCAAATAATAGACATGAGGCTGGAATCTTTGTGTCCAGATTCACAGACAAACTCTTAACATGTGTTAGCTTTTTTAATTTATGAAGGTGGGGCTCACAGTCTTGTGGGAAGAAGCAGACAATAGGCACACATGTTCACGTCAGGTGAAAACAGGGTTCTGAAGGACTACATGGTGAATAAGGGACAGAGGGGTGGGGACACTGTTTTAAAGAGGGTGGTCATGGGAGAACTTTCTTATAAAATGACTCTAAGCAGAGACCTGAATAAAGTGAGGGAGTTACCCATGCAGGTTAGTGCAGAAAGAACATTCTAGGCAGGGAGGGAAGGAAAGTGCAAAGGCTCTGAGATAGGAGTATGCCTAGTATGCCTGGGCACCCGGGAGGAAGCCAGTCTGGCTGCAGGATATACACTTTCACCTTAGGCACTGACTTTAAAATCTAAACCTTGCATAAGGGTCCCACACTGGAAACCACTCAGAAGTCCACCAAAGGTCAAATGGGTGAACAAAATGGAATATACACTAAAGCAATGAGAACCACACACTAAGCTATACACAGCAACTTGGATGGATCTCACAAAGTTGAGAACATACACAGTTTGGTCCCATTTATGTAAAGGTTAAAAGCAGGCAAAACTAAAGCACATTCCTAAGGTGCATGGGTAGGTAGTAAAGCTATAAGGAAACACAAGGAAATGACTATCACAGAAGTCTAGACACCATCAGGGGTGGGAGGATGGAGCCAGCAATAGGTAGTGGTTTCTTGCCCTAGGTAGTGGTTACAAGAATGTTCATTTTATAGTTGTTGTTTATACTGTACATATTTTTTAATGGTTTTAGTCTCCGATATCACATAAACAAATTCTAAAAACTTAAAAGAAAAAAAGAGAGGCAATTCAGTGAACACTTACGATAGCCTTTCAGGCTCTTACAGGGGTGCTGAGATACACACTGTCTCACCAAAATTATTTCCTAAAAAAAAGCACTAAAGAATAGAGTGCACAGTAACACAATTACCACAAAACAACTATTTATTATCCAGACTAAAAGGGTCTTCAATCACTAATAAACTATTTTACCCCACATTAAAGCAGAATTTAGCTTTTAAACAAAGGTGTAAGGAAAAGGTCACTTCAAGATTATCTACAGAATAAAAAGTTCTAAGAAACCTAGATCACAGGATGTGTCAGAGAAAGAAATTTCACCTTCTGAGGAACTTTCCAAAGTCACTGAAACTGACTAATGCAACTCACAAAAGAAGAAGAGGGATTCTGTGGGTTGCCTGGGAAGAAAACCTTTAAAAGTCATTCTGAGGTGAATTTCAAAGGGCTGACTTCCTGGTAAAGCATTTATCTCCTATGAACTGGATCTGAGGCCCTATTCCCAGAACTGCACCCATGAGCTTCTCCTCTGTCTCCCCTGTCTTTCAAGAAGGGAGCAGTCAAGCCTTGGAGGGGGTTCTCGGAGCCAAGAGCACCTTCCTGCCTAGGAATCCTCTGCCTCCGCAGGCACTTCCTGTGAATCACTGCCTGCCCAGGGCTCCAGGCTTTGCAAACTGCAGGTTCTGCAGGAAGCCATGGGTGAGTTGTGTCAGCTTGGGGAATCAGCAACACATGGGAAAAGAGTGAGGCTTATCTGGGCCGCGTAAGAGAGAGTTCACTGACACTAACACAGTATCAACATTTTGTTAAAACCCTTCCAAAGGTAGAAGATAATCTGATCAGCTCAGACATCATGTGAGTCCAGGTTGGGAAATGAAAAATTGTACACATGTAAAAGACTATTGTTCTTCTAGAGTTGGTGGTGACGCCCTTTTTTTTAATTGAAGTATTGTTGATATACAATCTTGTGTTGGTTTCAAGTATACACAATAGTTCAACAGTTACCCCCATTATTAACTCCTCACCCCCACTAGTGCAGTTTCTGTATGCCAGCATGGGAAGGTGTTACAGAATCATTGGCTATATTCTCCATGCTGTACTACCATCCCTGTGACCCACTTATATTATAATTGAGAATTTTTGTGCCCCTTTATCCCCTTCACCCTCCCCACCCACCCCAACCCCTCCCCCATGGTAACCACCAGTCACTTCTCAGTGTCTCTGAGTCCACTACTGTTTTGTTCATTTTGGTTTGTTTTGTTTTTAGATTCCACATATAAGTATGGAATATGGTATTTGTCTTTCTCTGCCTGGCTTGTTTCACTGAGCATAATACCCTCTATGTCCATCCATGTTGTCACAAATGGCAGGATTTTTCTTTTCTTATGGCTGAATAATAATAGTCCATTGTATACACGTACCATATCTTCTTTATTCATTCATCTATTGATGGAAACTTAGGTTGCTTCCATATCTTGGCTATTGTAAATAATGTGGCAATAAACACTGGGGTGCACTTATCTTTTCGAATCAGGGATTTTGTTTTCTTTGGGTAAATTCCTAGAAATGGAATTACTGGGTTGATGGTGACTCCCTTTCAAATATCTTAAACTCACCACCCTTCTTTCTCACTGACACCTGCTTTCCCCAGCCATAATTCAGAAAAATGTGCCCAGTGTCTCTGGACCCCAGATTACAACAAGTCAGGGCAAGTCTCATACTTCAAACACAATTTCTAGCACACACCACATAAGCAGCTAGTTATTGCCTCCCTGCATACGAGGCCTCCACTCCTTCTATGACACTGAAATACAGTTAGGATTTGAGTCCCAGCTCAGCCACATGTGCCTCTGAGTACAGAAGCTACGGAAGCTCTTTTGCTCCAGTTCCTTCAACCGTCAAGGGCAGATAACAGATGTAATTACAGTGGAGCCTCATCATTCCCAGATTCCTCATCTGCAAATTCACCCAGTGGCTAACATGTATCTGTGATGCAAAAGCAATTCCAGTGGTGTTTTCACAGTACCAAGGTGCTCGCTCCACAGGCGAGCTGGGCCCAGCAAGGTGAGGCTCTGCCTTCTTACTTCAGCTCTCATCCTATAAAGAAGAGTCCTTTTCGTGGTCTGTTGGTGCCACTTTTTCTGCATTTTTGTGCTTTTTGTTAGGGATTTCGCTGTTTAGAATAGTCTCCAAGCATCATCTGAAGTACTAAAATACGTCTGCAAGATAAGCTTCATTCAGGCATGAGTTACCATGCTGTGGGACATGACTTCAGTGATAGTGAATCAGTAATATACAAAATAAGGTGTCTTACCCAGAAACACACGTAAGACAAGGTACAAATTGATCAGTCAATGCATCAGCTAGTGTGGAATCTCAGCCTGGATTTTCCCCTCAGAGCACTGGTTCAGCGTCCGGTGTTTGTGGTGACACAGAACATGACTACTCTAGAATCGACGTTCCTCACAGGGGTATGGCGAGGATTTAATTAATAGCTGTAAAGCACTTACAACAGTGCCTAGTACACCTATAAAAAGTCAGGAGGGCCAGGGCAGCGAAGACAAATGTCAGATGCCTTTCTCCGCAAGCTCCGTCTCTTGCCCTCTTCTTCAGACTGTTGGAGCAGTAGACGCAAACCGAACCATTGTAACAGTGAGGGAAATTCAATTCTGTTGTCCACACTCATAGGCCTGGAACAACGCCTTTTCAGAATGGACCCTTGCTGTGGGCATAAAACAACTGTCAAAAGAAAATTGAGGTTTTATTTCGTTTTCCCTAATGGGAGTTCCAGGCACCACAGAAAAACAAACCCCTGACATCTGTTCTCTGTTCACTGGCCACAGACATGTGCCCACATTCTGCTATCATCAGTGGAGTGGGGCACAGAGGCGAGCTGGGAGCAGAAGACATTTGGAAGCTCACACTATATGGTTCCATTCGGTGGTTTAAGAGAGAGCACAGATAAAAACTCAACTGTGGTCACTAATTCACTCCCTTTCTTCTTTTGCTTTTGAACAACTGGACAGCTGTGGTGCTTATCAGCCATTAACAGCCCATAAAAAAATTGAAGAGTAAGAATTATACTTCCATGAGTGTTCAAAGTGATCTTGTGAAAGATGTTTTGGTGTGTGACATTTCTTTCCCTTTCCATTTTAGACTCTTCTGTGCCTCTGATGTCTATACTTGGCTATCATATGGCAGTAGATTCTATGAGGCCAGAGGACATGGGCATCTCTCTGCTTAAAGGTAGTACAGCTATGCCTCCAGAATCATATCACTTCCAGGGCCACAACTCAGGCTCAAATGGGTTTTTATATGACAGGAACATACTTTTCTCACTAATGGAAGAAAGCCATGTTATTGAAGTGAAAATAAAAACCAATGCTTTAAACACAAACATTTTCCCCAGAGTACCCTGCGTAGTGTCCTCTAAAAAAGATATGTCCAAGTCCTAAACCCTGGTTCCTGTAACCTTATTTGGAAATACGGTCTTTGCAGATGTAATTAAGTTAAGGACCCTAAGATGATATCACCGTGGATTTGGGTTGGACCCTAAATCCTACGTGTCCTTATGAGAGAAAAGAGAGGGAGGAAAAGACACTGAGAAGAGACACATGGATGAAGACAGAGGCAAAGATTTGTACTGCCATAAGCCAAGGAATACCAGGAGGCACCAGAAGCTGGAATCAGCAAGGAATGATTCTCTCCAGAGTCTTTGGAAGGCACACACCCTGCCAGCACCTTGCTTTCAGATTTCTGGCTTCCAGAATCATGTATAAACAAATTTCTGTTGTTTTAAGCTACCAAATCTGTGGTAATTTACTGAAGCAACCCTAGAAAACAAGTACTATGTACCCCAGATGTTTCTTTTAATTAGTAACATGAAATCGTGAACCAAAGAGTCACTCACTATTTCATAGAGAAATGATCAGTGATCCAGCTATTTCAAAACAATCCCTTTGCACTGTTACCCTGTCCTCAGTGCACATTGCCTTTTTGTTGTTGTTTTGATCGCTACTTACTCTCCTTTAGAAATATAGTCAGTGCAGGGAAGAAAGGCAAACAGAACCTCAACCCTTACATAGGCGACTGAGGATGAACCTCTATGACTCAGTCCTAAAATTGGGGTGAAGGTGAGAAAACAATGAGATTAAACAAAACCTTTGGCTTTCTTTGGGGCTGAAGCCTGGTGTTACAGTGAGGCCATGTGTCTTTCTCCAGGTCCACACTTGTTCTTAAGCTTTACTGGGTTTAGAAATGACTACTCAACTAGTCACTGGTGAAGCAGGCCCAGGCAGCTACAGTTGGACAAATGGTCATGATTCACATCTCCTGGGCCTTTAGCCTCCTTCCCAGGACTAAGGACGGCCTCAGAGCCCTGTATTCTATGTCAAACAGGATTGCAGCTGACACAAGCCCATACAAAGAGGACAATCTGAATCAAGCCTCGAAAAACCCTCCAAGATCATGCATTAAAGTCTGATCTCCCCATATTACAGAAGAAGAAACTAAGGTTTGAGGAAGTTAAGAGACTTCCCCCAAATCCCACAGTGAGTTAATAGGTGCTAGGACTCAGGTGTCCTAAACTCTCACTTGACTTGGTTCACAGGGCCAGGCTGCTTCCACATTCCAGTAGAATTATATTAATGAAGGGCATGGAAGAAAGGAAGGAAAAAGGATCCAAACTGGACAGCAGCTAAGTCTAGTGAAATCCATCAGTTTCCAGTATATAAATATTACAGCTTATTTTTGAAAAACGTCTGGTAGTTTTCTGAATTTTTTATAGGCGAGGCATGGACTTCAAAGTCCATCAGACATGGATTCAAATTCTGGCTCTCTGACTTATCAGTTGTGACTTTGAATTAATTATTTAAATTCTTTAAGCCCTGGGTTCCTCACTTATAAAACAGAAATTACACCTATCTCATTAGTCACAGTGACGACTAAATGACAGAATGTGTTAACAAATCTCACTTATGCAATAGCCTACACGAGGTATGCACCATTTATATAAAGTTAAGAATGCTAAACACAGATTCAATTTGGAGGTCACCTTTGGAGGTGGGAGGATGATGCAGTCAGGGAGGGATACATGCAAGGAGCTTCAACTCTATTGTTTGTTTTCTTAAAGTGGGTGCTGTGCATATGGGTCTTTGCTCTTATTCTTCAAAGTTTTTAAAATACATTTTATAAAAATTACATATAGAAATAAATTAACAAATGAACAATTATTATAATTTCTATTAATATGAAATTATGAATTCAGTTATTACTCTAGGTTGTCCTGGGCACAACAGGGGGACATTAAGGTGAGTAAGATGTAGTCCTGCCAATCTAGATTAGAACCTCTGATATGGCAGGGGTTACAGCACCCACCTTACAACTGTAAAAAGAGGCAGAATGCAGTAAGTGACTTGAGGGGTAAAAAGAAAGAAAAGAGACCATAACAATAGGAGAAAATTTCTAAGGCTTCATCACAAAGGTGGCAACTGAAATGGGCATTAAACACTGAGTAAAATCTTAAGAAGTAGAGAAAACAAAAGGCTGTCTAGCAACCAATTACAGCATTGGCTAACACCAGGAGGGAAACCTGCACGGTTAGACTGACCATGAGCAGAGACTAGAGTATGCAAAATGAGAGAAGCCAGGGAAAGAGGAAATGAGAAGGCATGGATGGGTTAGCACAGAGGTATTCCACATGCACTGTGAAAAGAACATCACATTTTCTTTCTCTTGTAACTTTCAAGAGTCAATTTTCATGTAATCATACAGGGAACAGAAACTAGATTTCATGGTGAGTGGGTGATAAAGAAGGAGATGGGGGGTGCATGTGACTCCTCTCTGAAGACATCTGTGCCTGACACAAAGGCAGGCAAAGGATGGTAACTGAAGGGCATGGAAATATCAGGATGAATGTTTAGTCAGGGGAGACCTCAGCATATTTCTAGAAAAGGGGGAAAAAAGAACTGGTAGGACAGAGAGAACTACAAATGCAAACCAGACAAAGAACGGCCTTCCCCTTCAGATCCATTCCAGAAAGAGCAAAAGGAACAAGGCCAAAAATGAAGTGGCATTGTCAGACCAGCAAAGGAGAAGGAGATGAAGTTGTTTTTCCTGAACTAAGGAGATCCTGGATTCATTTTGGAAGGACTGCAGATGACGACACACACAAATGACAGATGTCATCCCCCAGACCACACCTCTTCCAGGCACTGTCACCTGGGGGCAGGAAATAAAACTTGAAAACCATTGTTTTGTGATAAGGCATTTAGTTGGGAGGTGGGTATATGAACAAAACCTTTATTTATTTATTTATTTTTGCTGTTATTAATGTACAATTACATGGGCAACATTATGGTTACTAGACTCCCCCTATTATCAAGTCCCCACCACATACCCCATTGCAGTCACTGTCCATCAGCGTAGTAGGATGTTATAGGATCACTACTGGTCTTCTCTGTGTTATACTGCCTTCCCCGTATCCACCCACCCCCACCCCCACTACATTATGTGTGCTAATTGTAATAGCCCTTTTTCCCCCTTATCCTTCCCTTCCCACCCATCTTCCCCAGTCCCTTTCCCTTTGGTAACTGTTAGTCCATTCTTGGGTTCTGAGTCTGCTGCTGTTTCTTTTTCCTTCTGTTTTTTCTTTGTTCTTATACTCCACATATGAGGGAAATCATTTGATACTTGTCTTTTTCTGCCTGGCTTATTTCACTGAGCATAATACCCTCTAGCTCCATCCATGTTGTTGCAAATGGTAGGATTTGTTTTCTTCTTATGGCTGAATAATATTCCATTGTGTATATGTACCACCTCTTCTTTATCCATTCATCTACTGATGGACACTTAGGTTGCTTCCATTTCTTGGCTATTGTAAATAGTGCTGCGATAAACATAGGGGTGCATCTGTCTTGAGCAAAACCTTTTTTATACATTAAAAAAATAAATAAGATGATATGAAGAATGAAGTTCTCAATAAAATAAAAATGAAGACTATCTGGCCACATGATTTCACCACACCAAGATTTCAAACCAACCACTTTGTAAAAGAGTCTGGCAGTTTCTCAGAAAGTTAAATGCAGAATTACTATGTGACCCAATAATTCCACTTCTATATACCCAATTTAACTGAAAACATATGTCTGCATGAGAGCTTGTGCACAAATGTTCATAGCAGCATGATTTAAATGACCCAAAAGTGGAAACAACCAAATGTCCATCAATTGATGAATAGATAAATAAAATGTAATATACCTGTACAATAGAATACAATCCAACTATAAAGAGGAATGGAGTGCTGACACATGCTACAACATAGACGAAACTTGAAAATTTTTTGCTAAGTGAAAAAAGCCAGATGCAAGAGACCACATATTATGATTCCATTTATGCAACATGTCCAGAAAAGTAAAATATATGAAGACATAAAGCAGATTAGATTGCCTAGAGGAGCAGGGAGCAAAGAGGGAAGGGCAGTGAGGGACTGCTAAAGGGAAGAGTGCTCATTTGGGAGTAATGAAAATGTTTGGAATTAGACAGTGGTGATGACTGCACGACTTTGTGAACATGCTACAAGCCACTGAACTTCACACTTTAAAAAAATAAAAGATTTCAAAGTAGACCTTCCGATGACATGGGTAGGGGAAAACATACAGGTACCCATACACACATATTGCTGCCCTTCCCAAATATTGTTATATTGATGTGATGCCAGAATGACACTAAACCACAAAAGACCAGTCCACTCACACTGACATGCTCAGAAGAAAAACAATGATAATTAATAACTAAAATTTACTGAGTGTTTACTGTGTGTCAGATACTCTACTAAGCACTTGACATGGATTGGCTCATTTCATTTCTCACTGCAACCCTTCGAGGCACACACCAGTATCATTCCCATTTTACAGACAAGGAAATTAAGGCACAAGTTAAGTTTCATAATTTGTGCACAGTCACCCAGTTGGAATTTAAATCCAGGCAATCTGACTCCTGAGCACTATGCTATGCTCCTCCAATTGACTCTGTCTTCTTAAAGTCACTTGCAAATTCACTGATTTAACAATGTAAAGTTAAGGCAGGGGAGGGCAGGAAAGGGCCAATATTTTAAAACAACCAAAAATATTAATTCAAATAGCCATCCCAGACAGAAAACTGAAAAGACCCAAGGTTCTGAGGATGAGTGCTGTATTTCATGCTACTATAAACTTGACAAGTTGCGTGTACAACCCAAGCACGGAGTTCTAGATCACTAGGCACTCCTTTCAGGACTAGGGTTAGATTACTGGGTTTCTCCCTGGCCACGATAATCTAGTCATCTAAGTAGGAAACCATCAGCAAGAGCAACAAGGCAGTGTGTATCATGTTTATATATATATAAAACAAACATGACACATATGTTTACGTATATGGGTCCTCACTAAACAGTGAGAGGCAGATGGTAAGTTCTAAGTCACAGGAAAGAGATTAATAAGGCCACAGTAATCAAAGACTGCTTGAAAGGGCCTTGAGGGCTAGCATTTAGGAAGGGACAGGAAGAATAAAGGTCACTATGTGAGGAAAACTTGGGGTAATAAGAAGGCTGGATTGTTCCTAGAGCATTAAGAATGATCATCTGATTAAAATAAGGAATGCACAATGTATAATGTACTGGAAAAAAAGGGCGGACAGGCAGCAAGAGGCTACATAAGATCTCAAAAGTCAAGGGAAGTATTTGGACCTGATGGAGTAAGAGAAGGCAAATCATGCTTTTAAAAAGTTGTGAAAACTTTAACATCCTGGGTGCACACCTCATAAGAAACACTACTGTGAGTATTTGCTCACCCAGCCCTGGAATTTCTCCTCAAGTACTGTTTCCTAATTCCACCTCCACTATTTTGTTTTTTGCATGTCTACACCCAGACCTGACCTCATGGAACCTTAATTTCAGCAGAGTCAAGATTAAAAAGAATTGCTCAAAATCACAGCCCTGAACAAAACTGTGTTGTATGGTCCCTTCACAAAGCCACTTAGCACACTGCTAGTGGGCATTAAATCCCCTCACGCTTCACAGTTTAGCCTGTAATGAATCAACATCCTAGCGATAGGCTGTCTCTTGAGAAAATAGGCATCTTTTTAATGTGAAAAATATCTGTGCTCAATCACCGAAATTGTCTTCCTTTGATAATAAACTGAATGGCAAAGTATCCAACTTTTTTCTGGATGAAATGAAAACTCAATCTCCTGTTTCACTGAAATACACCTACTAAATATACAATCAGTCGCCGCAGCGTTAATCGGACTCCGCGGAGGAACTTCTCTCCCGCACTTTCCTGCCCCGGCACCGAATTCGCGGCACACGGCACAGGCGTCCCACCTGGGGCTCGGGCGCAAACGGGCTTTGTGCTTTCGGGCAAAAATCTTACCCAAAGAGCAGGAGGTCCTGTACGGGACCCAGGCGCTTAGTGTGCGCCTCAGGGCGGCCTTAGCGCACGCCCACCTACCCGGCTCGGGCCAGCGCACCGGTAACCCGGCTCCGGGACGCGGGCTGCGGCCAGGGAAGCCCCGTCGCCCGGGCGCACGCACCTGACCAGCGGCTCCTTCTCGGGCGCGGCGGGCTCCTCCAGGCACTTGCACGGGCAGCAGCCGCACGCGGTCCTCAGCCAGTGCCTCAGCCCCATGGGGAGCGAGGGGCCCCGCCGGCGCCTGGACACTCCGAGGAAGCCGCGGCGGCTGGCGGGCCGGCGTCCAGGTGCGGGGACAGTCGCGGCCCGGGCGTCGCGGGTCGGTCCGTGCGCATCACGCCGCGGCCGGGGACGCGGGCGAGGCCGGAGGCGCCTCCACGGCCCCGGGGCTGCACAGCCACACGCTCTCCTCCGCTTGGGTTTGGCTTGGGGCGTGTGTTTTCTTGGGGCTTTTTTTCTCTCTCTTTTAATTCCCCGGGTGCAAATTGGGGCGCATGCGTCCCCGAGACGCTCCGCTGCTGCCCTCTAAGAAGGAAGCAGGAACTCCAGCCAGACTGCAAAATCCGAGGGCACGGCGGGCCACCGGGCGGGGACAGGAGAGGAAAGCCCTCGAGGCACAGAGCACGAGGTGGCGCCCAATCTATGCCTACGTTTCTTTGGCTTCACTTCCTGAGGACCTGAGCGGCCCGCCTCCCCACCCCCATGCTTTCAAAGCAGAGTTTAACGCGTATTTTTAATATGTCAGCCCCACAGAGAGGGAAAGTTAGCAGAAGAGTATGGATTGACCCATTGTTGAGGTGGGGTTTTTTTAAGTACTGTATTCACAATGTTTTTTTTAAACTGCTTTCAAGCCTTCCAGTGTTTGAATAATTCCCTCAAGGAAGGGGATTTCTTTCTTTCAAGCCTTCCAGTGTTTGAATAATCCCCTCATAAAAGCACCATTAGTGCTATTTATGGGTTTATTTATGGATGAATGTCTGTATTTATTTATGCCTGTACAACTGGTAAGTACATGTACGCATATCCACCATCTCTTTTACCCAAACAGTAGCAGAGCCCACACGCTGCTGTCCCTGGCTTGTTCCACAATACTTGTGCATCTTCCTCCACAAGTGCACCAGTTGCATGTTATGCTGTCAGATGGATGCCCATAATTTTTTTAACTAGACCCCTACTGACAGACGATTAAGCTCACCCCAGCCCTTTGTTATTAAAATAATGCCGCAATGAACATTCTTGAACTATGTGTTTGGATACTAGTGAGTAAATGTTTGGCAGTTAAATGTTGGGTCATAGGTAAGATCTCTTTTAAAGTTTGGGTGGATCTTACCAGATGCCCTCCAAAGAGGCAATCCTATTTACACCCTGATCTGCAACATACGAACCTATTTCTTTGTAACCCCACCAATACCAGGTACCATGTAATTCTTCATCTTTGCCAATTGATTTATTCAACAAATACTAAGCATTTGTTATGTAGCAGACATGTGCTAGGCACTGGGGATACAGCAGTGAACAAAAGAAATAGAAATCCCTCCTTCTTGGAGCAGACATTCTAGTAGGGGAGTTAGACACTGGACGTTATTTAGTGTTTTAGACAGTTATGCGTACTATGGAGAAGAAAGGCAGAAAAGAGGATAACTGCAAGGGAGGTGCGTGTGTGTGTGTGTGTGTGTGTGTGTGTGTGCATGCCGGGGGAGGGGTAGTGCCTGAAATTTTAAATAGCATGGTTAGGGAAGTCTCCTGATATGGTGACATTTAAGCAAAGACCTGAAGGAGATGGGCAAGCGAGCCATGATATCAAGGGGAAGAGCACTTCAGGGATGGTGAAGACTGCGTGCAAAAACCCCAGATGAGAGAGAATAAACTATAGGGTGCCGGACAAAGAGCATGGAATCCAGTGACCCTAGAGAAGTTTGGGCCAAGACAATGAGTAGTAATAGCAAATGATGGAATATGAGATTCTGTAGGTCTTTGCAAGGACTGGATTTTGCTCCATGCGAACTAAGCATACCTTTGGAGGTTTTTGAGTGCTGGGAGAAACATGGTCTACCTACTTAGCAATAGGGTCCACTGGCTACTATCTTAAGAAACTGGGTGCCAAAGGCTATTTCAGGGAAAAGCAAATGGTGGCCATTCTAATGATCCAAGCGACAGCTGACAGTGGTTTGGACCAGCGAGGTGACAGAAAAGGTGGTAAGAAATGGTTGGGGTCTGGATGGAATTTGAAGGTAGGGCCAACGAGAGTTGCTAAAGTATCGAAAGGAGGGTGTGAAGAAAAAGAATAGTAACTGCAACGTTTCGGGTTTACAAGCTGTGAAGGTTGAATTGCCATTGGTTGAGATAGAGTGTGGGAGGGGCAGGTTTGGAGAGGTGACGTGGAAGAGCAAGAGGTTATTTATAGAAGTGGCAGTTCTCCTGGGCCCTGTAAGAATTTGAAAAATATGTTACTACACATAAGTTTGTCCTGTTCTGGCTACATTACAAGGCTGAAAGAACTTAACAAGTGCATATTCATTGAGAAGCTGGCAAATGGGGGTAAGGAAAATTAGAGTCCTTGAGGACTCTTAGCTGGGGAGATGGGCTATGGACCCAGTGTAACAAGTTGACATGACAGAGCCCCAGCTGTCACCAGGCAGCACAGGGCTGTGGTATCAAGCCCAGCACCATGTTGTTTATCACTTGCAGCTGTGCCAGGTTGGAGGTTGAGTGTTGCTTTTGACAGTAAATTTACTGCTGGGTGGAAAATCCCCTTGGTAGAATGCACTAGTTTCTAAAATTGGATTTTGAATTTGAGTCAATCCACCTAGGTGAGTAGAGGGGGCTACCAACATGTGAACTCAGCCACTAAGAAGATGAAATCTAGGGTCTGGCAGCTACTATTAACTACTGTAGTGGGATTTGTTGAGAATGGAGAAATTAGAGAAGGCATTCAGATCCTGGAAAATAGAGATGCTCTGCCCTTTTACTAACTTTGATCTTAGAAAAGTTAATTTTTCTGAACCTCAATTTTCTAATCTCTGAAATGGAGATGATGACTCTGACTGTACCTATTAGATACAATTAATTGTAAGATTCAAATGAGATAGTTAGAAAATCATAAAGCACTATGGAAATACCAGAATTCAACATTATTAAACTACCCAAACAATATAGGCCTGTTGGGCAAATGTCAGTTCTACTACTACTTAGCTTACATATGACCATATTTCTTCTCACATTTGTACCTCTGAAATGTGTGTGCATCTTTTATGTAGTCTGTTTCAGACAGAATATTTCTTGAAAGCCAGAGAACCATGTCTATTTAAAGCATTGATCAGGAGGTTAACGCCCTGCCTTACCAAGGATCATGGATAGTGTTTGCCTGCTCTAGCAATTATTAATAGTTCTAAAATTTTAAACATTTAAATGAAATATTCCACTTAAAAAAATCAAAATATTACAAAATATTACAGATCCCTCTGACCATGACCCACAGTCCTGTCCCCATTCTACCCTCCCCAAGGTATTGTTATCAGTATGGTACAAACATTTCTTCTGACACACATACATATATGTATTCCTGTGATATATATATATATATTACATCATTGTGTGTTTTATTTTTTGGTAGTGAGTTTTGTTTTACTATAAAAGGTATGCATTCATCTGTCTGCAAGCTTTTTCCACTTAATAATATGCCTTAGAGATCTATCCTTATTAGTACACATAATATTCTTTTTAATTGATGTACTTTCTATTTATTAGTTTTCTAAGGATTGTTATATCTGTGTTTTCATAGTGCTTATCTTTTCAGAAGTTAAGTACCTTCACGATGTCCCAGTTTTAGTAACCTGGACCTTTCGTAGGAATAAAAATGCTACGAAGCCCTCCAGCTTCGGCTTCTAGGCAGCTGAGACCACATTTTGGCAAGCCATTTCCTGTTTCAGGCTTTCCTCATCTGAGAGTGTTGCCTGATTGTCCCTACTGTGTGAGCTGATACCAGTGCCACCCACCGCAGCAGCAACATCTGACATTTCTCAAGAGCCCTGGGCACCGGTGTTAGGAGAGTAGGCAGTCCTCTGGGGCAACTGGTGACTCACAGACCCATCACCACTTGTTTTCAAGGCAGAACTGCTGGCCTATTTTTTCAGATTTCTCCATGGTAGGGAAAACTCTAGAGTCTGCTCTGAAAACAACTAGTACAGTCTGAAGTCCTCTTTAAGAATTTACTGATAACTTCTGAGAGTGGAAGAAGAGGCATATGCAGGAAAAATGAGAAAATCAAAATATTTAAGTTCCCACACCACATCATTAGTGCATGCCAGAGAACAGCTATGCTTGCAGCAACATAGCTTCAGCTGGTGTCATTCACTTATTCATTCAACCAATATTTATTGAGCCAGGTACTGGGAATACAATGTGGAGCTAGGTAGGTTCCATTCATGAAGAAGGGGACTTTGTTTTGTTCTTTGCACTATCCCCAGCACCTAGAAGAGTGGTGACCCATAGTAGGAATTCAATAAATAGGATATGTTGTATCACAACAGTGCATGCGCATAGTAGGCACTTAACAAATGTATGGAATACTTTAACCAAAGTGTGAAAACAGAAAAAGAGCTAACTAGTGAATCCAGAGTTTCATGAAAACTTGTTTCATTTCTGGAGTCTATGAGCTGCCCAAATCCGGTAGACAGCTAAACAACATTGTCTTCCTTACAAAAAAATTACATCTTCTGAAACCGTCCAGTATGCTGAGCCAACCTCAGCATCATCACTCACCCAAGATGACCCAATATGGACAGACAACATGCCTTGTATCACTGCAGAAGTCACATCAGAGAGTGGGATGACTGGTGTCACCAAGGTAAAAGCCAGCCACAAGTTCCCACTGGGTCTCTTGTGTCTGCCTCTGCTGTATGCCTCACACCTCCTTTTGGTAACAGCATTTTGTTTTCCTTCGAGGAAAAACCACCTCCAATCCCATGGGTTGGGCAGGACAATGAATGCACTCCCCGAAACCCTCCACCTGTAATCCACAATGAGGAATAGGCATGTGAGCAAGATGGGCCAGTCAGACATTATTCCTAAAATCTGCATCGTAAAGGCAAAGTTCCAAAGATGGAAAACCAATGAGTAGAGACATGATGACCCTTAGGACCAAATCCTGAGGAGGAGGCCCAATAACAATTGCTATTTAGATGTCCGGAGTTTTCCTGTTCCTGTTTCCAAATTCCAGTTGCTCTGTTTGGTTTTCCCATTATTCTGCAGGTTACCCCATTACTGGTCAATGAATATATTTTTTCTTTCTTTTTTTATTCAGTTGACCAGCGTCAAATTCTGTTGCTCTTGGAGCCATACAGTCCCACTGAAGGGGGTTAAGAGGCAAGAAAAGGGTAACTGTGATGATGAGAGAGAATTAGGAAATAATAGTTCTCGCTTAAACCAGGCACAACAGTTCAAAGTCTGCTTTAGTCAGGTGAGGTTTTTATTTTTGTTTCTCTCCTTGGCTTCTCTTGCCTGAAGAGAAATAGATAGTATCTGCTTTCTGAGAATAGTTCAGTCATGTCACTCTGTGGTTTCCCATAATGCAAAATACTTTCTAAATTTTCAAACTAATTTTATTTGGTGCAATCCACTGGTCAATTTCACTTCCCTTCCCATAAATGTATATGCTGAGAAAACCTTTATAATCAGTCTTTGCTCATTTTTCAGTTTCAAGCAATGAACACTGTGGCTCTTCTCAAAATTCAGTAGAGTCTTTTCTAGAAGAGTCTAACTTTTCAAAGGATGCCCTTGTAGAGAAAAACACGTGCATTAAGCTAGAAGAAAGAAGTACAAAGCCTATCAAGGGGTTCCTCAAAAAAACTTGATTCTTACAGTCCCACCGTGCAGGCAATCTGATCTTGTTTTATGTCAACTCTGTATAATACTTTTGTTTAGATTTTTGTGACCTTTATCTTCTGAGTATAAATCAACGGCTTATTGTAAATGACAGAACCATCATCCAAGCAGCTTTAGGTATTTAAAAGGAAATTAAGTGGCTTAAGATTCAGAAGTAATGCTAGCTTTTTAGGCATAACTAGATCTGGGCGCTCAGTTAAAAAAGGGTTGGTCTCTGCCATAGACTGAATGTTTTTGACTATGTTGAAACCTAACCCGCTATATGATAGTATTTGAAAGTGAGGCCTTGGGAGGCAGTTAGGTCATAAGGGTGGAGCCCTCATGGATGGGATTAGTGCCCTTATAAGAGAGACCCCAGGGAGCTTCCTCAGTCCTTCCACCGCGAAGGAACACAGTGAGAAGACAGCCGACTGTGAGCCAGGAAACTGGCTCTCCCCAGACACTGAATCTGCTAGTGCCTTGATCTTGGACTTCCAAGCTTCTAGAACTGCGAGAAATAAATTTATGTTTATAAATCACCCATTAACAATATTTCTTTTCTAGCAGCCCTAATGGACTAGGACCCTCTCTTTTCCTCCGTGGGCTTGGAGCTGGTGACACTCTCAGGCCACCAGTAGCCCTGGATTCACCATGTTTTTGGCTGATGATCTCAACAGAAAGAGAACAGCTCCTTCCCAGTCAGTCCATCAACAGGCCGGGTCTGGTTTTCATTGGCCTGAAATGGAACCAAATGCTCTTTCAGAGGGAAAGAATACATCTACTGACAGGCTTGAGTCTCAGGCTCCCCTTTGCAGGGCTCAGGTGAGTAGAAATGAGGGAGACAGGAGAAGTAAGCCAGTTGGACTGAGTGGGAGAGTTTCTTGAGGAAAATCAACAGGAGCCACAAAAAGGGGAATGGATGCTGGCACAACAAACTCAGTGATGGCAGGAGCTGACACACTCGTTCAGACATGCTTGTGTGTCCAGGGAACTTCTGCCATCTGGCATTGACCATAAGACTCCACAAAAAAGCACCCATCCATGGTTCTGTCAGGTCCAATGCCCAGCCACTCAGACTGTAAGACCTTTCTGTAAGAGGGATTTCAGAATCCAACTGCATCCCCCTAAAGATTCAGAACGGTAATCGATGAGTTCAACAACATCTACTCCCAAAGAGAAAAAGAGAAGTTATTTCACTGGATGTAAAGGAGCTCCCCCAAGAGGCTGTTGGCACAGGCAGAGTTTCTCAAAGGATGACGCTAAACACCTGCACTAGAACCCCTGGGGCTGCTCACCGAGACTCCAGACTCCCAGCCCCTAGTTGGGATCTTCCAGCTTGTAAGTTCTGGGTGGGGGCCCCGGGATCTGCCGTTCTATCAGGCTCCCAAGCAGGGCTGGGATTAGAGAAAGGCTAATGAGGTGCTCAGTCTCTGCACAGACCCTGCATGGGCACAACCCTGAGAGTGGGCACGTCTTTAAATGTTCACCCCAGACACCTCACTTCCCTCACCCCAGTCCTGGCCCCTCTCCCACGGCTGGCCAATTCTGAGGCACCCTCTTACAGATAGAAATGTGTCCCCTCCAAGATTCTTATGTTGAGTTCCTAACCTAAGACTGTGACTGTATCTGAAGACAGGGCCTTATTTTAAAGAGGTAATTAAGATTAAATGAGGTCAGTAATCCAATATGACTGATCTCCTTAGGGGAAGAGATTAGCATGCAGACACAAAGGGAAAGCCATGTGAAGACACAGGGAGAGGATGGACATGTATCTGCAAGCCAAGGAGACAGGCCGCAGAATGAAATCAATCTTGCTGACACCTCGGTCTCAGACTTCCAGCTTCCAGAACCATGAGAAAGTTAATTTCTGTCATCTGAGCCACCAAGTGTGTTGAATTTGTTACGGCAGCCCTAGTAAACAGGTACGCATACCAAGTTTGAGAACCAAGGGCACAAGAGTCAAGAACATGGGCTCTAGCATCAGAGTGCCCTCATGTGGCCTGTGGTCAGGATTAGGTGAAATAATATATGTAAAGCACTTCATACAGTTTCATGGAAAAATAGGAAGTACTCTGTAAATGTTAGCTAGAATTATTGTTGTTAATGAAGTATACACACTTTGGTCAGATTCTACCCCAACCCCTTGCATAGCCAACAGTAACCACCTAAAATTATTCCATGTAACAAATATTTGAGTGTGAACTTTATAAGCATGGCACTGTGCTCAGTCTCTTGGGGAATAAAAAGATGAAAAATAACCAGTATTCATCCTTAGAGTGCCACCCAGAGCAAAAATTGGAAAATTATGAAGATCTGTGCCCCAAGACACCCTACAACGTGTCCTCCCTTACCTCTCCCCGTCGTTTCCATATTTAGCTGTCCTGTCATATCTAACTGTACTCTCCTAGCCAATTATACTGCCATTCTAACTATACTCCCATTCTAACTGTATCTCTTCATCTAATTCTACTTCATAACCAACTAGCCTGCTGTAACAAACACTTTCAAGTTGCCCAGAACAATCTCGATTCTCACATTTTCAGAAGTGATCGGGAATCTGACCTTTTCCCACCTCTGGAAGACCACCCCCCAAAACCCCATGTATTCTACAATCTCCAAAGTCTCTCCATATTATACCTAACTAAAATTAAACATAAATCTGGACCCATCAATCTTGCCACACTTGTTCTTAATCCAATTAAACTCTACTTAGTAAACATTTATTAAGCACCTGCTAAATGCAAACTGACACAAAATTATACAATAGGGGAAGACAAGCATCAAAAACTGTAATATTGGGGAATGCGCAAGTACCAATATTTCGTGTTTCATCATCATATTTGTTATGAAAGGCCCCCAAAAGTTTGCCCCAAGTTCAAGCCCAGATCCTACCAATCTGAATGAATATTGATAATCAAATTTATGCCAGTGGGTTTTCGGTTTTCTATACATTTATATTACTTTTTTCTTCTTCACACTTAACACTTAAAGATACATAAACAGGCCAGAACACTGCAACTCTCCATGCAAGGTCTACACAAGTAAAAGCAGCAGGTCAACCTCCCCATAAAGGTCACCTATAACCCTTCTTATTCTCTAGGCTGCCACCTCGTGGGCTTCTGTTGAAAATGAAGCAAATTTTCTTGGGAAATGGACTAAGGATCTGAAATAGGTTAGAAAGCTTTCTTTCACTCAACAGATGGGAAGTCCCTGCAGCTACAGTGCCTGAGCAGACTTAGATCTTAAAGGACCATCACAAAATTCAAATGGAATATTTAAACTGGCTCTAGGCTAAATCTAAACCTGTTGGGGCACTGCTAAATTGACCAAGTCCTCTCTTATCTTGGCTAGCATGTGCTAAACACCACTGATTATTGTTTTACTATTTTACTTGATTGTATTAAGCATTGCTGTTTATTTTTTAGCCTGGAGACCATGGAAAAGTGCATAGACCACTACCTAAAGGCAGTAATTTAATTAAATGATGAAAGTGAAGAATTTTGTTTTTAAATTTTATTATTTATATTGCTTTTTTAGCTACTTAAATAAATCTATCTTGGAAACAGCTTGATGACATAAATTAAAAGATGGGAGCACAATTCCCCAGAGAGGGAACTGATTTTGGTGAAATGGCATTGATGGGTCATTTTGGTTGTGTAAAAACTCCCTCAGGTAAATGGCCTAGAATTATATTGCTCTGCATAGAAAGGAAGGCAAGATGTGATTCAGTGTGAGGAGCAGAGAATGAGAAGTCAAGACAGAGGAGAGGAAGCAGGAAGGAGGGAGGCTGGAGCTAGAAGTTCATCGGTCATGAGCTGTGTCTGAGGAAGGTAGTAGTTACATCCTCCGTACCAGAGGCACCACATGCCAACACTTAGACGGGGAAAGTCAAACTTTCAACAGACTTGTAGATGCTTAATGTTCTACTTGACTGAAGCCGAGGCCCCTTTAAGTGTATGCCATGAGCTCCCTTTCCAATGACTGTGAAGTTTGCTAACTTAAGTCTATAAACTCCACACTCCCTTCCCTTGCTAAGCTCTACCAGGAAGGAGCTTGTCTCTATGAATTCTGTTTAAGCTGTTTTCTATTTAGAAAGGCCTTTGGCACTCTGTCAGGTAGTGATTTTTACAGAGCCACCCTCTTTATTGGGCCCATCTCTCTTATATACCCTGTAAGAACACAAGGTATTACTTCAATATAAGATAGGTAGATTTTCTTTTCTTCCTTTTTTTTATTGTGATAAATATATTAAGTCTTCAAGGCATTATCACGGAATCCTCTGTTCTTGGAAGGAACATTCTAGAAATAAGGTTCCAGGAATTGTCTACCAGTGGAGGCAATTCCACCCATATGAAACTGATTAAAAATACATGCTACACATACATGCTACAGTGTGGATGAACCTCAAAAACAAAATATAGTAGTGAAAAAAGCCAGATGTAAAAGATCACATATTGTATGATTCAGTTTAAATCATCTATCCAGAACAGCCTAAATCCCTGGAGACAGAATCTTGTCTGCTTTCTTGCCAGAGCTGGAGAGATGGGAGTGAGCAAGGGCTGAACACATAGAGAGTTCCCTTCAGGGGATGTTTTGGAACTGGAGGTTGCACAGCATTGTGAATGCACTAAATGCCATTGAATTGTTGGCTTCTAAATGGTTAATTCTTATGTTAATTTCACCTATTTTTTTTAATGGTTAAAAAAAAACTTTCCTGGAAGCAGTCTGGTATATTAAAATTAACCCTCTATGGTAAGAGACTTCACTTTTCAGTAACTGGATATCATTAGAATGTTGTTACTGTCTCCTCAAACATAAATTTCGATTGTACAAGGCAGGTCAGGTAAACCTATTTGTATTTAAAATCAAGCATCCTATTCAACTGAGTAGATGCTGAATAGATACAAAATTATGTTTAACTATAACCAACTCATTTAAACGTGAGAGGTAATTTCTGTTTACAAGAATATTTTCCTTTAAAAGGAGTTTGAAGAATTGTGATTAATATAGCCTTAAAAGTTTGTTGAAATAAAAATAATGTTCAGAGATCTCAGGATCTCCAAAACGATTATCTTCAGAAAGGTACACTCCAAACAATTAAAAAAATACTTAATGAAAATCATTTTTTTATTGGTAAAGGTGAAGAATTGCATCTGAATATTTTACTTTAATGTGTTTGGTGTTTGGTGACAGAGGAACAACAGTGTGAATATATTTGAAACTAAAATTTATGTGCGTTAAACTACATTTTAACAAGTAGCACCCTTCACCCCCACCAGAGCTCTGCTGCTATTAGCCAGCATAGCCTGAAATTCTAAAAGAGAAATTTAATTTTGAAGTAAAAAGAAGAATCCAAAAGCCATGAAATAAGAAATAATTAATCTTCAAAGAAGGAAAGAAAAAGAATGTCAATTTAAAATATACCTATGAGCAAAAATCCCTGTTCTAGACAAGTGAGAATCAAATCAACTGCCCTTGCCCCAAGTCCTCTCTGATAAAAGAACCTTTTATAAATTTCATTGTTTTCTAAATCATTACAAATTTGAAGATATTGTATAAAATACTTTCTAAATTTCAAAACAAGTTTACCTGTAATGAAGCCTAAAATATTAATGTTTATCTTAACTTTCAAGAATGCAGTTTTCTTACTTTTTCTCTACAGTACAGTTACTTCAGACTGAAGAAATTTAAATTTAAGGCATGGCAATTTGAATTCCATTCAAGAATTTAAATTTCTGCACTAAAACTAACATAGCTAAAGCTTCATGTAAATATGATATGAAACACGTTTTAAATTGAAATAAAGTACATTTGAAGTGTGTTACACTTGCAAAGGTATCTTTTATAAATTGACTCCAAAAAACTTAGATAATATGAAAACACATACAAATCAACAGAAAAGTTTCCATTGATCTTTCTAGGCATAATTTAAATGTATAATATCTGACATTTTCCCAGTAATAGTGTATTAATTCTATTTCATTATAAAATACTCTGAATATTTTCTCAGCTGAACTTGGATTTTGGAAATCTGAATATGTATAGCTTTAATGTAATGCATATTTGAATTTATCCTCAGTTATTTGGGAAACTAGACTTCTACATTAGGCTGACATATAAATAAAATAAGGATCATACACCTAAAAATGGCTAAAATGGCAAATTTTATATTGTATTTATTTTGGCACATTGAAAAAAGAAGGAAAAAACAAGGATCTATCAATCAATCAATCTACCTACCTACCTATGAGAGAGGAAAAAAGGAGAGAGATAAATAAATGTTTCTGATTATTTTCTCCATCAGAAGACAGGACTAAGTATAGACTACTCAACATATGCAACTCTGTGATTCGAGCATTTACAAATAGCAATTCCAATAAAATTACTATTATAATCAACAGGGCATGTTATATTCTTAGTATGTCATTTCCTTTTAGAATGAAAGTAGTAGCTTCATGGAAGGTGATAAAAGAAGGATGAAGGCAGCTGAGTCAGGGCAGCACAAACAGATTATCAAGACCAGGCAGAAAGTGTACTAAGCACTTCCTACTGCCTGGAGGCTGGCATTTGAGCTCCCAGATCTCGAAATTCAAACTTCTTATCCTCTCCAGAGTCCTCATTATTCAAGGATGCTGAGTTATGCTCATAAACTCACCAGAAATTGAAGCACATGGTCTACACTTACCTGTCAGACTGGCTGAAAAGTCCCATGGTTTCCCTTTAGGCAAAGCTACACAGAAAATGACAATTTTTTATTACTTTCTGGACATGAGCTCAGAGGAAAGGGAGATAGTTTAATGAATTTAGCCCTGAAAATCTAATGCATAAAGCCAAGCACACTTTCGTGGATGGGGCCACATGCCTTATGTGGGCACTGCTAGTGGGGGTCACATGGGCTTTCCCTATGCTACCATGGTGGGTCACTCTCCACTTCTGAGAGTCATACATTTTTCTCTTGACATTAATATTTTCAATCAGATTAAACAACTCTTTCTACAAAACGACAAGCTATTTGGCATTTGCTCTAAAGTACTTAGAAAGTAAGTAGACGAGCTAGACAAACAAATTTGGAAAAATACAGATAATGGTTAAAGCTGGGTAATAGGTATTATTCTGCTATTCTCTTTACTTTAGTGTGTTTGAACTATTCCATTAAATTTTTTTTTTAATCATCTCTTGATGTCCCAGTGCTGGTCTGTCTCTGTCTGTGGAGTGCACTGGGCCCAGGTTCTTAAGCTAAACACTCCTTTAGCCTGACTCCCACTTCTGCCATTTGCTGAGACCATGAACAAATTATGTGGCCTGTTTGTGCCAGTTTCCTCACTGTGAAATGCTGGTACTGATGGAATCTCACACGGTTTTTGTCAGGTTAAAAAGATATCACACGTGGAAAGTGCTCAGCAGTGTGTGGACTATTACTCAATAAATGTTATTTGTTGTTATCCAACATGTATTGATTCTATAGTTTAATGCTATGGACAATGTATCTCTGCTCTCCAGTTTGAACTCACAAGCCAACTATAAGGCCCATTCCTACACGTACACACATACATGCACACACATACACTTTGCTTGCTCATCAAAATGTTCTCTTCTGTATCTCACTGAAATCTCTTTAGTTTTATTCCTCTGAGGAAAATAGTAATAATTAATTAAAAAGAATTAGATACAGGCATCCACCCACCCCAAATCCCTCTATCTCCATCCAAACAATACAGAAGAGAACTGGCTGCCCTTCCCCCCTCCCTCCACAGTCAAGCCCATTAACTCCCAATCCAGACTCAATGCCTCACATATGAATCTTCCCAGAAGAAGAAAGAGACAATTCCTCTCTCACCTGAAAACAAGAAGCCAAATAAATCTAACAAAATAAGCTTTGGTATACAACTTTTACTTCAGCAGGTTAAAATTACAGGCTAAGGAATTCTGATTTACATCTACTCTGAATCACCGATAGAAATGACTCCTTTTTTTTTTTGCTTGTTTTTCTTTGCTGTTTAGGTCCATAATTATTAGCATTTGAAAAAAGGTGATTCTGTTGAGTTGTACTTGGAACTACAAACTCTAAATTTGTGATTCAGTCTATATAGATGGAGACAGAAACTTAGCGGCCCAAAATATTCAAGAGAAATAAGGAGTATTGTTTTTACTGTGCTGATGAGTTTTTCCAAATTTACCAGTTGGATATCATTTCCCATTCAAACATGTGAATTCAGAAACATCCATGCTACCAGAATAACTGGACTACTGTCCATTTCTTGCAACCCAACACGTTTATCCAACTGGCTTGTGCTGGAACTATCTGGTAAAGTTGACTAATCCAGTGTGGGAGGCGGCCAGGTGCACAGGGGTTATGCACAGGGCCTGCAGGGCAGAAATCAGGTTAAGAGGCAATAGCTCTGTACCACTAAATACATATTCTATTTGGAACCTGGTCTTCCACCCTCTACCATACCCAGGTACCCCCATGAACTACTGGGGATGTCCAGTGCAAACTCCCTCCTGTTTCTCCCAAATAACCTTCATTTATAATCAACTAACACTTCCCCGTGTTATCCTCTATCCAAGCAATTATTAGACATTTTTATTTTACAATTTTTTATTTTGGGAATTCCCAAATTTACCTAAAGGAGGAGAGAATAGTAGAAATACCCAGATAATGTATAATGACTCTGTCACTATCCTTAAACAGTTCACCTGCTCCCCTCCTCTCTTCCATGTTTTAAAAATTGGAGTACTTTAAAGCAAATCCTAAAGGTCTACTTTTTTTCTCTAATGGATAGGGACTTTTTTTTAAGTAACTGCCATGCCATTATCATGTCTAACAATAACCAGTAATTCTTTAATATCATCCACTAAAAACCAATCCATACTCAAATTCCTTAACTGTCTTAAAGCTGTCACCAGAGCACGTAAGTGGCAGAAGCCGGGATTTGAAGCCGGGAGTTGGCCTCCAGTAGACTCTAAAATCCTTAACTTGTGGAGAGAGTCCTCCAAGAGCCCTGAAGGAAGGGGCAGAAAAGGGCAAAATAAGCAGGGGGATAGGATCTGAGGAAGCAGGAAGCAGGAAGGTCGTCAGTAACCTCAGTGAAGTGGCCCCCACAGGAAGGGGTTTTCAAGATGTTTCCTTTTAGGCAACTGATGACCTCAAGGAGAGCACGTTTAAGGACTGTAGATGGAAAGAGTGGGAGGGCCTAGCTAGACGGGAGGGGTGAGAAGACCCCCCAGGATACAGCACTGATGCTGAGAACATTGGGATTTGGCAGGTCCTCACAATCTGGCTCCCACTGGGGCAGATTGTACACATGCCTCTTGCTCAGAGTGGCACAGCTGGGGTAAAGCTAACACTAACCAACAGAGGGCCTTGCTCCACAAACAAATCATAAATAGCATTGTCCACAAGACAAGATTCAAAATATTCCTTGAAGTAACTGGAGATTTAAACATTCCTTTGGATAACTCTTAAAAAAAAGGTTTTCATCTTAAATATGATTTCAAATCTTCCTGCTAGTTGATCTTATTTCAACAGGCAGCCACTTCAGGGAAGTGAAACCCCAGAAAACAAGGAGTGCAGAAGAAATACTAAGAACCTAAAGCTCAAGTTGAAGCTTTGCAGCCAAGCCTTGGAATTCCTGCAGCCAAGAAGGCACTGTCCAGACAGGGTGGTGTCACACTATTAACCACAAGCTGGCAGGTTTTTAAGCCAAGTCCTTGGGGAGTAGTAGAAGTAAATGGGGCCAGTGGTAATTGTTTACAGTTACAGGCTAGAGGCAATGGTAGCCATGAAAACACACTCCTTAGATCTCCTGTTGTGGGGAAATAGTTGACTGCCATCTCAGCCCTGGTAAGAGATTAGTAGCTGCACCTTGTATCTGTGATGCCCATATCCTTTACCTCTCTTTACTTCCTATTAGACAATCCTGCATTATCCCAATCCACTGTTATAATTAATAATTCTTTATATTAAACCTTCCCTGTTGAAATGACCATGTGGCATCTGTGTCACTCATCACAGTAATAGATACCCATTATAGGTAAGAGTTGGCCTTCCTGCTTGCAGAGACCTAGCTACCACCACCTGGGGGCTTATACAAAGCCTGATGCATAGGCATGGAATCCCCAAAAACAGCATGCAACCATTGACCCACTTCCAGTAAGAGGCATGAGAGTTGGTTGCTGATCACGGAACCACTGATTTTATCACACACAGCTGTTCCAGAAGCAGCAAGCCCCACAGAGAACTAGAACCACCTGGACTTTGCTGAAGGGCCAGCAACTCCCTGAAAGGATGGAGTACCATCTTTCAGATTGCATGTCCCCAGTGACTTTGGGAACATGTCTAGGAGCCAATGAGTGGAAGAGGCAATGGCCCTGCTCACCATCACTCCCAAAGAGGCACTGTGGGACTTTGTGCTTCCTATCCCTGCCGTTCTGGGCTCTGAAGCATTGGAGGTCCTGGTGCCAAAACGGACAACTCTTGCCAGGGGACACAGCAAGGTCCCATGGAACTACCAACTATGGCTGATGCGAAGGCCATACAGAAGCGTTTCTGGACTCCCTGTGTCCAGGCAAAAGCTGACGAGAAAAAGATTCACCATCACCAGCAGGAGTGGGAGCTACTTTCACGCAATGAGGACAGGGAGGACCACATGTGGAGCCCAGGTGACCTACTGAGTGCCTCCTGGTAGCCCCTTGCCCACTGTGACTGTGCGCACACATGCAGCGGCCTGAAAAGATTCCACTTTGCTACAGTCCCAGATGCTTCCTCCCCTACTCCTTTCTCCCTCTCACAAATATCACACTTGAATCAGTCCGAAGGCTATTGTCACCTTCTTGGCATATCCCCCAATAAGTCTCACGCATATCTTATCCTGTCTTGGCATCTGCTTCTCAGAGGACCTGAACAAACACAAGCCATGAACCAAAGGAGCAGTGTGTATGTGGGAGGGATAATATCCACAAGGGTCATCTTTATCAGTAAGCTCTTTTACAATGAGTAATTATAGAACTTTTTTTTCCTCTAGATGTTTTTCTTCCTGTTATATGCCTTTAGTACTATGACTTATCCTCTATCATACTTAGAACATTTTGGGCATTTTACATTTAGGTTTAAGGCTGATTAATGGGTCTCCCTCTATCTCTCTTTCTCTCTCTCAAGCTCTGTGGTGCAAGGCCCATGGGTACTTTTTTTTCAGTGCTGCAAGCCCAACTCCTACCATAATGCTGAGCACAAAATTAGTAGAGGCTCAAAATTATTGAGTGAATAGTTAAGCCTATTCAGAATATTCAGTCTACAGAAAAATTTACTAAGTCACAAAAGAACATTATTGATGAGATACTATTATGATGCATACAGAAGTCCTGAGTAAATTTATGATTCTAGAATATAGATAATGATCAGCTGTCCAGTGATGGTCTAAGATCTAATAAGGAGTTATAGTTAAGTGTAGTGCTATGCAGAGCAGGCTCTGTGTGGAGATAAACAAATGCCAACATTATGGAGGTTTTAGCAGTCATCAACACGAGGTACTCTGAAAAGCAAGCCCTGCCTTTTCCATCTTCCCCACCAACCAGTGTTAGGGCCACCCAGCCTTCTAATGTGGCTCGTAATTCTTAGTATCTATGATATTATCACATACAGAAGGCCACTTTCAAAATACTGACTAAGATGAAAAGAAGATTTCTGATCTTTCCACAGTAAGAGCATGGACAGAAAATTTAAGGCTGTGCTCATTATCAAGGGTGACTCTGTACTTGGGCAAAGACAAGAGTGAGCACTTCCTTAAGTGCCACACCCTGGACATCTCCTGAGCCTCCCTCTAGTCCTGACCCTGCCTGGGAGCCTGATAAAAGGGCAGCTTCAGGGGCCCCCACCCCAGAGGTTTGTAAATCACATACAGAATGTCCCTGGCTTATGATAGCTTGACTTAACAATTTTTCTACTGTATGCTGGCATGAAAGCAGTATGCATTCAGTAGAAATCATAATTCATTTTGATATTTTCAAAATCATACTTGAATTTTAATCTTTTCCTGAGCTAATAATAATATGTGATAAGATCTTCCATGAGGCTGGGCCACAGCTCGCAGTCAGCTGCACGATCACAAGACTAAAGAGCTGATACACTTACAGCCATTCTGCTTTTCACTTTCAGTACAGTACTCAACCAATCACATAAGATATTCAGCACTTCATTATAAAATAGGCTCTGTGTTACATGATTTTGCCCGACTGTAGCGCTATAAGTGTTCCAAGCACGTTTAAGGTAGGCTATGCTACGCTATGATGTTTGGTTGGTTAGGTATATTAAATATATTTTTCACTATAATATTTTCAAATTACAATGGGTTTATCAGGATGTAATCCCATTATAAGGTGAGGAAGATCTATAGTTTGAACTGAGGGCTACGGATAAAGAGAGGGAAACATCTACTTTGATTCCAGAGGGAATAAATGAAAGAGGTTTAATTGATTAAGACAAGAAATGAACATACGGAATTTCTAAATGGCATTTCAGAAATCAGGATAACGGCCAGAAAGGATGGATTCTCAAGGCAGAATGCTGAGCCCTAATACATTTGCATAAAATTTAATTTAAAAAAATGTTTTGTATATAAAAGAAACGTGGACAAAAAGGAATACTTTGGGTAGGAATCAACACCACAAATCAAGCAGTGCAAAAAAAACACTACACACAACTTTACTTTCTTTTGAATTATGAACATTTATACAAATTTGACTTCATGAACAAAACAAATCACACAGCAACAATTATCATCATTTATTGATCTAAAAGTATTTGCCATGAAAAATAAGTCACTGTATAACTCTGGTTGTAAGAATCATAATGATGCCACAATTCAGTTTTATCGCTTACCTTTACATTAAATATTAAAACCTGCTGGTAGACTGTGATACTTCTACTATTAATGTGAAATCATTTCACTTTTCAAATACCCTCTCAGAAATAAAAAAGTATGATTATAAAGTATGCTCATTTCCATTCCTAAAATTTTGTTTAAATCACAGGTTAAAGGGCACTGCTTAGGATTTAAAAATGCATTTCTTTCAGCAATAGTTTTTTCATAGACCTAATTAATTACAATTAAAAAGCAGAAAGTGATTTTCCATACAAATTATAAGCTCCTATAAAGTACAAAAAGTGCATTCTCAAGATGTTAAAGCATTTGAGGACGAAGGACACCTCCTTGTTTCCTTAGCTTAAAGGTTGGCATTTTGCTTAAAATTCTCCTTCATCCTTTTGACATAAGAAAGGTCTCCTGGTCCATCTGGCCAGTTGTCATGATCTGTTAAGGGGAAAACCTCATGTCATTAGCCAATCTATTAACCTCATTAGTCTTCTTAGTTTTCACTGAACCCTCTTGCTATTTTCCCTGGTTCATCCCTTTTCTCAGCAAGAAAAAAGTGATTATTAACACAAAAGGCAAACATTGTGAGAAAATCTTGGATTTGAAGCCAACTCTACCACTTTCCAGCTTTTCCAAACTTGGTGAAATATTAAATATGCTTATTTATGAATTGTTTATTTATACCTATAAAAACATATGTATGTCTATTAAAGATGTATTTCTCATCCATTTAAGGAGACAACTCTTTTTTAAAGTGTGAATTGAATGTGACACCCTATGTACAGTGCTTGGCATAATGCAGACATTCAATAAACACTACTTCTTTAATGATAATAATTAAAACAACAGGTTTCCTTTGTACCAGGCACATCTAGCTGCCTCCCAAGCATCGAGTCCCACACCTTCTCTTTCCAATAGCCTCAGTTTCCACTTAGGAATCTTGAGATTCTGGAGAAGTGACCCCCCTTCAATCACTGACCTATCTAAACCAATCAGTGCACTCCATTCCCAGGCCATGGTCATTGGCTGAGGACAGACATTTGCATAAGGTGCTCCAAAGCACAGTGGATCTCAGAATTTTGTTAGAAAGGCTAAAGCAAAGGTACTCATTCCCCTCCCCTCTCTCTCTGCCTGGCTGATGTGAACAAAGACGCATGGAGCTTTAGGGGTGGCAGGCAGCCATCCTATAACAGGAGACTCAGCCTTAAGATAAAGCCAATATCAAAAGCAAAAACAGAGGGGGAAAAATTGTCCTTGACGAGATCACTGAGATGATGAGTCAAGTCTAGCCTGCTTTTACCAACAAATTCCTTTACTGCTTAGGCCAGTTCTGGTCAGACCTGTCTGACCCAGGGCTTTAAATGTGCATATCTAATTTAATTATCCCAACAGCTTACTAACTAAATACCATAAGTGACTCCACTTTATAGAAAAGAAAATGGAGGCTTACAGACATTAATTTTCCCAAGTTCATACAGCTAATAAGGGGATGGCTGGGTTCTATCCCAGGCGATCTGACTCCAGGCAATCTTAAAGGAAACACTAGGCTGAAAGGTGGAATATTCCCACTCATTATTTGAGGAGAGTCTATTCTTAAAGGATAGATGTGGGTGTTTTCCTCAGAAACTTAAAAAATATTTTTGTACTAATAAAAACACTGCTAGAATTACAGAAGAAAATCATTTCACTGGAGGTCTGGAGAAGAAGCAGTCACTTGGGAGTTTATTTCCCTGTATAAAGGAAAAGCAATGTAACTCACCTTAACTAATACTGACTCAACTTTACTGGTGAGGGAAGTAGAAATGTTCTCTCCACCCTCACCACTTTAAATGCTATCAAAAAATAATATTGTGTAACTATGTAGGCATTTTTCTTTCCGAGACCCTTAAAACCACGGATTCTTATGCACATCACATTGATGTTACCAGTAAAGAAATGTACATGAGAAGGGAAAACAGTAAAAAAAAATTAAAGTTCCATTTATTAATGCAAAGGTCTTAAGCTTTGATTAGACTGTTAGCACATATAAGTTGAATCTGGATCCCTGATATGAATTTCAAATACACGTGTTATATCAACCACATTATAATTTGCTAGTAGCCACTTAATCACCTATCATTAGCAAAAGTTCAAATATATTTGAATTTTCTATCCTTTTCTATATTTTGGGAGAGATTTGGAATTTTTAGCATGTATGTGACTTTTAACTTCTATGGATTGTTTTGTCACTTGTAAAATTAGGATATTAGACTACATGGTTTTTTAGAACCTTTCCAATCCCAAAGTTCTAAGGTCTAGCCAGTAGATAAACACACATGCGTGTGTGCACATTTTTGCATGTAATATTTATATTTGGTTGAGTCTTATAAAGTTACTGCTTTTGTCCATGAAACATGATTGAATACAACAAATACATATGGTTTTACTCCATATATATCCAAAAGACAGTGTAAAATAGCACCATACTATCCCTCCCCACCTAACAGGTTTGATTCTTCTGCTCAGATATAAAAACCACTTATTGCAGTTACAAGGAGGAAATAAATCTTAAAAATGTGGCAACCTCTTGCCTCTTTTCTATCTCCTCCTTATACATATATACTCACACTGAGAATACTTCTTAGTGTTAAAATTCCACCAACCTATGCACATGTGAACAACTTCCTTAATATATAGTTAAGTGCTATAACAGAGATATTTAGTATTTTCTGTGACCAAAAACATTTCCTTTAAAAATCCTACCTTTAAATATTCCTTTAAAAATATAAACATTTTGTACATTTCAGTGTTCTATAAGAAAAAACATTTATCTCTTAAGTGAGTACATAAGACGTTTTGGGAACTTGAACATGAAAAAGCATAGAGTTATGACCCCTCATTTCTTGATGGCTCACCTGGTATCTCAGACATGTGAGTATACAGACACTGGCCCCCATCCACCTCCACCATTTGGCCAGTGATAAAGGAAGCAGCAGGCGATAGCAGGAAGCATACCAAGGGGGAAATCTGGAAACAGAAGCACACACGTTTACAGAAAAGCAGATGCTTCTCATTTCTGTCTGCTTCCTATTTCCAGGTAAACACATCTCAAAATGCATGACTGTAACATGAATTCTACAGTCTGTGTACACTACAACTTCCTTTTTCTATTTGAGCATCATTAAAATCAGGTAAGTAGCTAGAGTAGCAAGATGTGGCAGAGCTTCAGACAACATCAAATAAGCTACACAATGTGAAGAAACCAAAAGTGAACATAGTGCTTACTCTTTGCTCTTTCCTGTTTCAAACAATTCAGTTCCTGCCACATCTCTCACCCCACTTTGCAACATCACCATGGGCCTCTTATATTTTTGCCCCTGAAATGATCAATGTGTCTGTATAACAATATACTGGCATTTGACTTTGCTTGGCCCATGGTCCTGCAGGCTGAAAGCCCAGCAACTCAGACTACAGGAGCTTTCTGTGAGAGGGACTTCAGAATCCTACTGCATCCCCCAAAACTTCAGATAGGTAATTGATGAATTCAGCAACATCTACTCCCAAAACCAAAGAAAAAGAGAGAAATTATTTCACCAGATGTAAAGGAACTCTCATAGGAGGCTGTTGGCACAGTCAGATCCTAAGGAGATCCTTCTCAAAGGGTGATCCTAATGCCTGCGTTGAATCCCGAGGGATGCTTACTAAAACCTCCAGATTTCTAGCCTCAACTTGAGATCTCCTGAATTGTAAGCTCTGGGATGAGGGCCCTGGAATCTGCAGGTTCCCAAGCAGGGGTGGGGCTAGGGGGAGGCTAGTGAGGCACTTGAGTGCAGCAGCTAAAGAGGAGCTCACTTGGGGCAGACAGCGCATGTGCACAACGCTGAGCAAGCACATCCTTAAATGCTGTGTCAATGCCTTGCTTGCCTCATTCCAGTCCTGGCCCTGTATACAGAGCTGTAGCTGTATTTCCTTACATGGCTATGCCTTTTTGAGACACTGAAGGAAAGTGTCTCAGATTTTTGTGCCCCCAGCATCTAGTCTAGAATTGTACTATCTAAAACAGAGGCTATTAGCCATACAATACTACCAAAAACACTCCATATGGCTAGTCTGAATTGAGATGTGCTATAAGTGTGAAACATATACTAGATTTTGAAGACTTGATGTATGGAAAGAAGAATGCAAAATGTATTGAAAAATGCAAAATGATAATGTCTTCCATAAATTGGGTTTAATAAAATACGTCATTAAAACTAATTTCACCTCTTTTTACTTTTCTGAATGTTGCTCCTAGGGAGCTTAAAATTACATATGTGTTAAAGATATTTCTACTGGAAAGTGCTGAGAGAGAATAATTTAAAAGTTCCCTTATTCCTGGGAAAGAGCAGATAGTTCTGAGCCATAGTAACAAGTGACCATCAGAGCTAGTTTTATCCTGTTTAATCAACCAATGACAACCGACCCTGTGAATATGTTTTGTTAGTCAACCAATCAGTGCGAGCTTCATTCTGGAAATCAGCCAATCAGGAAGACTCCCTACAATAAACTGCTTTCTGAATGTCAGCCAAACAACAACCCTCTCAACCACGTAAACATGACCTCCAGAAGCCTGCAAATCCCTGAAGCCACACACAACCCCTCCCAGAAAAAGAAAAAGAAGATTCTGTTCTGCTCAGAGAGACTATATCTGACCAGCAATCAATGTGGCTTTGTGATGAATTTTGTTTGAAATACTGAGTGACAGACCCATCCTTTGACCATGTTTAGCATAAAATAAGCACTTAATCGACGTTTATAGAATGAAGGAATCTTTATGCACCTCTTATCCCAAAATGAGGGGTGGCTGCATTGCCGAGCTCTTAATAGTGTTTTGCCCACAGATTAGGCCCCATTAAATAATAATTCATTTGAAACTCTCTGCTAGGTAAAAGACATGTAAATATTCATGATTCCTGGTTTACTTTAGGAACTTGACATGGAGCTAAACAAAACTAATAAAGTTTGTATAATTACCAAATAAACTAGGAATTACTGTAATATCTTCAGATAGATTCTGCTTTACTGTCATTTTAATGGAGTCCGTTGGATGGATGGACGTGAAGTACTGAGTCATTCACAAGAGTTTTAATAATCAATACATGCTGTTAGAGACTAACAACTTGCACCCACTTAGGTGGATAATACTTTTTTGGCTCAGTAATCTCTTTACTTTCAGCTCTGTTTATTAAAGATCACAGGACTTTAAATATAAGCTGGGGTTTGACCCACATATGGCCTTAGGCAAATTAATGAACTTCAATGGCCCTTAGTTTCTTAGTTTGTAAAATGGGTGTACAGCATCTCACAGGCCAATTGAAGGGTCAGCCAAGTGTTACATTCCCTATCTAAGAGATGCTGAGGGGCACCATGGGAGTTCTAGGCAGTTCCTTTTAAAACTATAGCTACATTCTAACCCTCCTGACTACTCTAGGTCCCATCATTTAAAAGACAGAAACTCATTGATAAACAATTAGGCCAATGGCTGGGTATGAACATTCCGTCCGCAAAGGGACATGGACGATTAGCTGGGACAAAAAGAATTTCTTGGAAACATGACCTAAGGATGCGAGGTCAATCAGGTAGAGACATTCTGTATTCTCTCCTCATTTTGCATTTTATGGCAGATACCATCATCTCTCCTTCCTTTCACAACCAAACTTTTTGAAGGTATTACCTACACTAGTCAAAGCAAGGTAGCAAAACTCGGAGCGTGCCTAAGACCTTGCCAGGCGATTTGTGAGGACAAAATTACTTTCATAAGAATACTATGTCTTTATTCGTCTTCTTCACTGTATTGGCATTTGTACTAAAGGTGCCAGAGCAATGGTGGGAAAAACTGGAGCCTCAGTATTAATCAGGGCAGGAACACAAAACTAAACTACTGGTAATTATAGTGGTAGTTGTTATATTCTTCCTTGGCAAGTACATGGGGGGAAAAGGCTGTTTCACTTTAAAATGTCGTTCATGCAGCAGTAAAAATTATTAATCGAATTAATCTCAGCCATTGAGTACACATCCTTTGAATATTCTGTGTTAGGAAATGGAAATTACAAGTAAGCTCTTCTACCACATAAGGAAATATAACAGTTGTCTCAAGGAAAGGAATGTGTAGTTGTTTGGTGAACTGAACTACACAGGTTTTTCATGAAACACCATTTTTTACTTGAAATAATGACTAACAAAGTGGGTATTCACATTTCAGTATCTGAAAGATATTTTTTCAAAAATGAATAAAGTCGATAAAGAAGCCATGGATATACAATGGGGAGGTGACAGCCTCTTCAACAACTGGTGTTGGCAAAATTGGACAGCTACATGTAAGAGAATGAAACTGGATTATTGTCTCTAACCCCATACACAAAAGTAAACTCAAAATTGATCAAAGACCTGAATGTAAGTCATGAAACCATAAAACTTAGAAAAAACATAGGCAAAAATCTCTTGGACATAAATATGAGCAACTTCTTCATGAACATATCTCCCCGGGCAAGAGAAACAAAGCAAAAATGAACAAGTGGGACTATATCAAGCTGAAAAGCTTCTGTACAGCAAAGGATACCATCAGAACAAAAATACATCCTACAGTATGGGAGAATATATTCATAAATGACATATTCAATAAGGGGTTAACATCCAAATTGTATAAGAGCTCATGCACCTCAACAAACAAAAAGCAAATAAGCCAACTGAAAAATGGGCAGAGGAGCTGAAAAGACACTTCTCCAAAGAAGAAATTCAGATTGCCAATAGATACATGAAAAGATGCTCCACATCGCTAATCATCACAGAAATGCAAATTAAAACCACAATAAGCTATCACCTCACACCAGTTAGGATGGCCGCCATCCAAAACACAAACAACAACAAATTGGTGAGGATGTGGAGAAAGGGGAACCCTCCTACACTGCTGGTGGGAATGGAAATTAGTTCAACCACTGTGGAAAGCAGTATGAAGGTTCCTAAAAAAACTAAAAATAGAAATACCATTTGACCCAGGAATTCAACTCCTAGGAATTTACCCTCAGAATGCAGCAGCCCAGTTTGAAAAAGACATATGCACCCCTATGTTTATCGCAGCACTATTTACAATAGCCAAGAAATGGAAGCAACCTAAGTGTCCCTCAGTAGATGAATGGATAAAGATGATGTTGTACATACACACAACGGAATATCATTCAGCCATAAGAAGAAAACAAATAACAACATGGATGGAGCTAGAGGGTATTATGCTCAGTGAAATAAGCCAGGCAGAGAAAGACAAGTATCAAATGATTTCACTCATCTGTGGAGTATAAGAACAAAGAAAAATCTGAAGGAACAAAACAGCAGCAGACACAGAGAACCCAAGAATGGACTAACAGTTACTAAAGGGAAAGGAACTGGGGAACATCGGTGGGAAGGGAGGGATAAGGGGTAAAAAGGGGTATTATGATTAGCACACATAATGTAGTGGGGGGGGGGGGCATATGGGGAAGGCAGTATAGCACAGAGAAGACAAGTAGCAATTCCGTAGCATCTTACTACGCTGATGGACAGTGACTGTAATGGGGTATGTGGTGGGGACTTGATAATAGGGGGAGTCTAGTAACCATAATATTGCTCATGTAATTGTATATTAATAATAGCAAAATAAAAAGAAATGAACAAAGTGAGACTGCCATCTCAAAGGAAAACAACTGACAGTATTTTTTGCCAATGATTAAGAGCTGAGCTTTCAGGTGAAAATAAGGAGGTTGGAAAACTTGGACTGTCACCATGAACTCAACAGCTTCCTAATACTTAAAGATTTTCTGAAGAGACCAGTGGTGATATTAACAAATGTGACCTTTGATACTGTATAATGGAATGTGTGTCAATATTTCGATCTCTGTAACTCAGTGAACCTAAATTTTCCCAGAATGCAATGTCTGATGTTACAAAATCATCTACGGGTGAAAGATCCAAAGTGCAAGAAAGACCAATGGATTTCAATATAGCAGAGTACAAATGTTCACTGACACAGCTTGAGATTTCCCATTGCAAATAATCTTTACCTAACTACCACGTGTCAAATACTAAAGAATACCCACAATTACCTGAAAGGCCATTAAAATATTCCTCCATTTGCCAAAGCTACATCTACATGAAGCTGTAATTTCTTCATACGCTTGTAACCAAAGCAACATATCCCAACAAACTGAATGAAGAAGATGTGAGACACCAATCGTGTTCCATTAAGTGATACATCGAAGAGATTTGTAAAAGTGTTAAAAAAATGTACAAAAATTGTTTTTTAAAGTGAGGTTTTCTTCACTAAGAATATTATTCATGTTAATATATAATGTATTTTTTACTATATTTTAAAGACTTGATAAATATTTCATAAATTTCTCAATTGCAATTTCTATATAGTAAAGATAGATAATACAGTTCACAATAAACACCAGGTGTGTTCTGTCCAAAATGAAAATGTCATCATGTCATTCCCTTGATTAAAAATCCTTTAAAACCTCTCTTAGTTTTCAGAAGAAAAATCCAAACACCTTGCTTAAGATAGCTTGTCAAATCTTTGATTTAACAGTATCTTCTAAAATTTAATATGCAAATCAATTTTAGTTCAGGAATTTTACCTCTAGAAAGTTACCCCCTCATACAACAGTGGGTGACTATGTTCAAGGATATTCACTGCAGAATTACTGATATATCTAAAATATAAACAGAATCAAAATGTGTAACAATGGAGTCTAATTAAATATACCATGGTATATCCATAGCAAGTTGCAAAAAGAAAATATAGTAGAATCCCATTTTGGTTAAAAACATCAATAAATACAGATATTTTTGTGTATGTATAGTAAATTTCTGGAAAGAAATACATCAAACTGATAATGAAATGTAGTTCTGGAAGGAAACACATTTCCTTCTAGTTGTTTTCTGTTTTTTTTTTAATTTTTAATTTTTTAATAATTTATTTTGGATCATTACTCTACAATTACATGTGCAATATTATGATTATTAAACTACCCCCTTCATCAGGTCCCCCCACCAACCCCATTACAGTCACTGTCCATCAGCGTAGTGAGATGCTATAGAATCACTACTTGTCCTCTCTAAGTTGTACAGCCCCCCCCATGCCCCCCCAACTTTACATCTGCTAATCATAATGCCCCTTTTTCCCTCTTATCCCTCCCTTCACACCCATTTCCCCAGTCCCTTTCCCTTTGGTAACTATTAGTCCGTTCTTGGGTTCTGTGAGTCTGCTGCTGTTTTGTTCCTTCAGTTTCTTTCTTTGTTCTTATATTCCACATATGAGTGAAATCATCTGATACTTGTCTTTTTCGGCTTGGCTTATTTCACTGAGCATAATACCCTCTAGCTCCATCCATATAGTTGCAAATGGAAGAATTTGTTTTCTTCTTATGGCTGAATAATATTCCATTGCGTATTTGTACCACATCTTCTTTACCCATTCATCTACTGATGGACACTTAGGTTGATTCCATTTCTTGCTATTGCAAATAGTGCTGCGATAAACATAGGGGTGCATCTGTCTTTTTGAAACTGGGCTGCTGCATTCTTAGGGTAAATTCCTAGGAGTGGAATTCCTGGGTCAAATGGTATTTCTATTTTGAGTTTTTTGAGGAACCTTCCATACTGCTTTCCACAATGGCTGAACTAATTTGCAGTCCCACCAGCAGTGGAGGAGGGTTCCCTTTTCTCTACATCCTCGCCAACATTCGTTGTTGTTTGTGTTTTGGATGTTGGTCACCCTCACTGCTGTGAGATGATATCTCATTGTGTTTTTAATCTGCATTTCTCTGATGATTAGCGATGTGGAGCATCTTTTCATGTGCCTGTTGGCCATCTGAATTTCTTCTTTGGAGAAGTGTCTATTCATGTCCTCTGCCCATTTCTTAATTGGATTATTTGCTTTCTCTTTGTTAAGGTGCATGAGTTCTTTATATATTTTGGATGTCAACCCTTTATCAGATACGTCATTTATGAATATATTCTCCCATACTGTAGGATGTCTTTTTGTTCTACTGATGGTGTACTTTGCTGTACAGAAGCTTTTCAGCTTCATATAGTCCCACTTGTTCATTTTTGCTTTTGTTTCCCTTGCCTGGGGAGATATGTTCATGAAGAAGTCGCTCATGTTTATATCCAAGAGATGTTTGCCTATGTTTTTTTCTAAGAGTTTTATGGTTTCGTGACTTACATTCAGGTCTTTGATCCACCTTGAGTTTACCTTTGTGTATGGGGCTAGACAGTAGTCCAGTTTCATTCTCTTACATGTAGCTGTCCACTTTTTCCAACACCAGCTGCTGAAGAGGCTGTCATCTCCCCATTGTACATCCAAGGCTCCTTTATCAAATATTAATTGACTATATATGTTTGGATTAATGTTTGGATTTTCTATTCTGTTCCACTGGTCTGTGGGTCTGTTTTTGTGCCAATACCAAATTGTCTTGATTACTGTGGCTTTGTAGTAGACCTTGAAGTCAGGGAGCATAATTCCCCCTGTTTTATTCCTCCTTCTCAGGATTGCTTTGGCTATTCGGGGTCTTTTGTGGTTCCATATGAATTTTAGAATTATTTGTTCCAATTCATTGAAGAAAGCTGTTGGTAGTTTGATAGGGATTGCGTTGACTCTGTAGATCGCTTTAGGTAGTACAGCCATTTTGAAAATATTTATTCTTCCAAGCCAAGAGCGTGGGATGCATTTCCATTTATTAGTGTCCTCTTCAATTTCTCTTAGGAGTGTCTTGTAGTTTTCAGAGTACAGGTCTTTCACTTCCTGCGTTAGATTTATTCCTAGGTATTTTATTCTTTTTGATGCAATTGTGAATGGAATTGTTTTCCTGATTTCTCTTTCTGCTAGTTCATTGTTAGTGTATAAGAAAGCTACAGATTTCTGTGTATTGATTTTGTATCCTACAACTTTGCTGAATTCAGATATTAGTTTTAGTAGTTTGGGGGTGGATTCCTTATGGTTTTTTATGTACAATATCATGTCATCTGCAAATAGTGACAATATGACTTCTTCTTTACCAATCTGGATGCCTTGTATGTCTTTGTTTTGTCTGATTGCTGTGGCTAGGACCTCCAGTACTATGTTGAATAACAGTGGAGAGAGTGGGCATCCCTGTCTTGTTCCCGATCTTACATGAAAAGCTTTCAGCGTCTTGCTGTTAAGTATGATGTTAGCTGTGGGTTTGTCATATATGGCCTTTATGATGTTGAGGTACTTGCCGTCTATACCCATTTTGTTGAGAGTTTTAATCAGGAATGGATGCTGAATTTTGTCCAATGCTTTTTCAGCATCTATGGAGATGATCATGTGGTTTTTGTTCTTCTTTTTGTTGATGTGGTGGATGATGTTGATGGATTTTCCAATGTTGTCCCATCCTTTCATCCCTGGAATGAATCCCACTTGATCATGGTGTATGATCCTCTTGATGTATTTTTGAATTTGGTTGCTAATATTTTGTTGAGTATTTTTGCATCTACCTTAATCAGGGATATTGGTCTGTAATTTTCTTTTTTGGTGAGGTCTTTGCCCGGTTTTGGTATTAGAGTGATGCTGGCTTCATAGAATGAGTTTGGAAGTATTCCCTCCTCTTCTATTTTTTGAAAAACGTTAAGGAGAGTTGGTGTTATTTCTTCTCTATATGTCTGGTAGAACTCAGAGGTGAGTCCATCAAGTCCGGGGGACTTGTTCTTGGGTAGTTTTTTGATTACCAATTCAATTTCGTTGCTGGTGATTGGTCTCTTTAGTTTTTCTGTTTCTTGCTTGGTCAGTCTTGGAAGGTTGTATTTTTCTAAGAAGTTGTCCATTTCTTCTATGTTTTCCAGCTTGTTAGCATATAGATTCTCATAATATTCTCTTATAATTCTTTGTATTTCTGTGGGGTCCGTCATTATTTTTCCTTTCTCATTTCTGATTCTGTTTATGTGTGTAGTTTCTCTTTTTCTCTTAATGAGCCTGGCTAAGGGTTTATCTATTTTGTTTATTTTTTCAATGAACCAGCTCTTGTTTTATTGATTTTTTCTATTGTTTTATTCTTCTCAATTTTATTTATTTCTTCTCTGATCTTTATTATGTCCCTCCTTATGGTGACTTTGGGCCTCATTTGTTCTTCTTTTTCCAATTTCAGTAATTGTGTCTTTAGACTATTCATTTGGACATGTTCTTCCTTCTTTAAATAGGCCTGGATTGCAATATACTTTCCTCTTAGAACTACCTTTGCTGCGTCCCACAGAACATGTGGCTTTGTGTTGTTGTTGTCATTAGTCTCCATATATTCTTTGATTTCTGTTTTGATTTGGTCGTTAACCCATTGATTAATTAGGAGAATGTTGTTAAGTCTCCATATATTTGTGAGCCTTTTTGATTTCTTTCTAAAATTTATTTCTAGTTTTATACATTTGTGATCTGAGAAGTTGGTTGGTAGGATTTCAATATTTTTGAATTTACTGAGGTTCTTTTTGTGGCCTAGTATGTGGTCTATTCTGGAAAATGTTCCAGGTGCACTTGAGAAGAATGTGTATCCTGCTGCTTTTGGGTGCAGAGTTCTGTAGATATCTGCTAGGTCCATCTGTTCTAGTGTGTTGTTCAGTGCCTCTGTGTCTTTACTTCTTTTCTGTCTGGTTGATCTGTCCTTTGGAGTGAGTGGTGTGTTGAAGTCTCCTAAAATGAATGCATTGCTGTCTATTTCCTCCTTTAATTCTGTTAGTATTTGTCTCACATATGCTGGCGCTCCTGTGTTGGGTGCAGATATATTTATAATGGTTATATCTTCTTGTTGGACTGACCCCTTTATCATTATGTAATGTCCTTCTTTATCTCTTGCTACTTTCTTCGTTTTGAAGTCTATTTTGTCTGATACAAGTACTGCAACACCTGCTTTTTTCTCCTTGTTGTTTGCATGAAATATCTTTTTCCATCCCTTCACTTTTAGTCTGTGTATGTCTTTGGGTTTAAAGTGAGTCTCTTGAAGGCAGCATATAGATGCGTCTTGTTTTTTTATCCATTCAGTGACTCTATGTCTTTTGACTTTTGCATTCAGTCCATTTACATTTAGGGTGATTATGGATAGGTATGTACTTATTGGCATTGCAGGCTTCAGATTCGTGGTTACCAAAGGTTCAAGCTTAACTTCCCTACTATCTAAAAGTCTAACAACTAACTTAATATGCTATTACAAACACAATCTAAAGGTTTTTTTTGTTTCTTTGTTTGTTTCCTTCCTCCTTTTTCTTTCTATTCCATTCTTTATATATTAGGTATCATATTCTGTACTATTTGTCTATCCCTTGATTGACTTTGGGGATACTTAATTTAATTTTTCATTTTCTTAATAATTAGCTGTTCTATTTTCTTTACTGTGGTCTTATTACCTCTGGTGACAGCTATTAATCTGTAGGAACACTTCCATCTATAGCAGTCCCTCGAAAATACACTGTAGAGATGGTTTGTGGGAGGCAAATTCTCTCAGCTTTTGCTTATCTGGGAATTGTTTAATCCCTCCTTCAAATTTAAATGATAATCTTCCTGGATAGAGTAATCTTGGTTCAAGGCCCTTCTGCTTCACTGCATTAAATACATCATGCCACTCCCTTCTGGCCGGAAGGTTTCTGCTGAGAAGTCTGATGATAGCCTGATGGGTTTTCCTTTTTATGTGATCCTATTTCTCTCTCTGGCTGCTTTTAAAAGTCTGTCCTTATCCTTGATCTTTGCCATTTCAATTACTATATGTCTTGCTGTTGTCTTCCTTGGGTCCCTTGTGTTGGGAGATCTGTGCACCTCCATGGCCTGAGAGACTATCTCCTTCCCCAGATTGGGGAAGTTTTCAGCAATCACCTCCTCAAAGACACTTTCTATCCCTTTTTCTCTCTCTTCTTCCTCTGGTACCCCTATAATGCGAATATTGTTCCGTTTGGATTGGTCACACAGTTCTCTCAATATTCTTTCACTCTTAGAGGTCTTTTTTTTCTCTATGTGCCTCAGCTTCTTTGTATTCCTCTTCTCTAGTTTCTATTTCATTTATTGTCTCCTCCACCGTATCCAATCTGCTTTTCATACCATCCATTGTGTTCTTCAATGATTGGATCTCTGACCGGAATTCATTCCTGAGTTCTTGAATATCTTTCCATACCTCCATGAGCATGTTAATGATTTTTATTTTGAACTCCCTTTCAGGGAGAGTCATAAGGTCCATATCATTTTAATCTTTCTCAGGAGTTGTGTTCATAATTTTACTCTGGACCAGGTTCCTTTGGCGTTTCATAGTTGTGTATGGCGCCCTCTAGTGCCCAGAAGCTCTACTCTCTGGAGCTGCTCAGCCCCTGAAGCAATGCGGGGATTGTAGGGGAGTGGTACTGGTGCCTCGGGGAAGGAAAGGGCTGTTTGTTTCCTGGTTCCTGGCTGCTATGCCTGTCTGCACTGCCTGATCCAGTGGGCTGAGCACAGAGGAATAAGCCTCTGTGCTTTGAGTTTTTAGTTGCTGTAGACAGAACTTCCCTCTGGCTGGCCTAACACCAGAGAAGGATTTCCTGGTTTGCAAGCCCAGTGGGACTGGCCAGAAGAAAGGCACACTAGTCTGCCTGTCACAGAAGGGGTCTTGGAGCTGTGTAGGCAGCCAGGGAGCTGCAGCACCTGAAGATCATGAAAGCTCCCAACCTGCTGGGCAGAGTGCACCTGGACAATTTTGTCTGCCTGTCCTTTCTCCTGAGCAGTAAGCTCTGTGCAATCCTTGCCCCTTTAGCTGCTCTCTTGCTAAGGGCTTCTTTGTTAGGAAGTCTCTCAGACTGCCCGCCCTTCTTTTGTCCCCGAGCAGCTGGGTATGGATCCCTGCTTTCACAAGCAGCTGGAATCGTAGTCTCTCCAGGAACTCTGCCTGTCTTAGCTTTCCAACCCCCTAATTACAAGAGTATCATGCAAGCACCATGAAATGTAGGTTTGTGCTCCCAGAGCAGATCTCTAGAGTTAGGTATTCAGCAGTCCCACATCTCCACTCCCTCCCTGCTCCATTCCAGTTCCTCCTGCTGGTGAGCTGCGATGGGGGAAGGGCTTGGATCCCGCAGGACCACAGCTTTAGTATGTAACCCTTTTCTGTGAGGGCTGCTCTTGTTTCCAGGTGTATGCAGTTTGTTGCAGTCCTCTTTCCCATTGCTCTTTCAAGAGTAGTTGTAGTAGCTTTATTTTCATATTATATGAGGTTTTAGGAGGAAGCCTCTGTCTCATTTCTCATGCCTCCATCTTTAATCCAATCCTCTATGGTTTTGTTTTTATATTTAGCACTTAACATATCTGAAATCACTTTGTATGTGATACAGCATAGGGGGAGTTTACTTTCTAAATGAACAGCCAGTTGCTGCAAGACTTCTGCTGAATGGGCTATCTTATCCTCACAGACTTGGTATGCTACTTTTATCCTATAAACTCCCTATATGTACATGATACTTGATACATAAGTCCATTTTGTTCCACTAGTTTTAATCTATTCCAGGAAAAGTGTCAGATGTTGTAAATAACTATAGCTTTATACTATTTTTGGTATCAGGAAGGTCAAATCCCCACTACAAGTCAAAACATTTTTTGCTGATTTTGCATCACTATTTTTCTAGACAAACTTTAGAATCAGTGTGCTAATTCCAAAAATATATTAAATTTATACATTAATTTAGGGAGACTTAGAGTTTTAATAAAATTGATTCTCTTCATTGAGGAATATGAAATGTCTCTATTCTAATCCTTTTTTCTGTTCTTCGGTAATAAATTCTTTCTCCATTTACAGCTAAGTTTTTCTCTGGGTATTTCAGTTTTTATTATTATTCTGGAAAGATATCCTTTTTATTTCCCATTACATGTTAAGACTGATATTATTGGCATTTAAGAAAGCCATTGATTTTTACATACTTCAATCTGGCTGCCTTACAGAAATCGCATATGAAACTTCATATAGTCATAGTCACCTGACTTGCTTAGGGTCCAGTACCAAGAAATGCCAAGTGACAAACTAATGTAGCTGAAAAGTGCAATGAAACAATAAAAACATGCTGTTCTTAATTCACACCACATTCACTCCTGAAAAAATACTATTATGCATATGAAAAGCATAACCAGGTTTTGCAAAGCACAACCAGGATAATCCCAAGAGCCTTACAGCGCAAGGGAAATGGTTTGGTGGCAGTGGGAAAAATCATCTCTTCAGCCAACCAGACTATGTAAAAAGGACACCAAATGTTACAAATTTCCAAAGTGTAAAAGAATGTCATTTGAATTAACATTAGAAGTATACATTACCTCCTCAGGAACGCCCAGTCTTTTCGCTGGGATATTCTGATAGAACCCTTCAAGAAAGGTTATTGGCAAGTTATTATAGTTGTCAAAAGCAGTCGTGGAATAAATGGCTCCCTATGTTTAAAAATAAAACAGGAACAAATTAGAATACATAAAATTAAAATTTTACTTGTAAAGGTATCAAGACAGTCTGTCGACCAATACCAAAAAACTCAGTGGTTTAAATTTAACAGAAAAATTAACATTTATAATACTAATTTTTCTCCATATTGTCAAAGAAGTAGTTAAGCACTATTACAAAAAGATTATCTGAATGCTCATTTTGTGACCTCCTCTCCCTTAATAACCAGCCAAGCCCTAGATTATTTTGTAAAAGATTTGGTCTCTTAAAGCATAATTATTTGAGTAGATTAGAGAGACACCTAACTGAGAACAGTGGGACAGGAGAGTCCATTTTATGTTCCACTAGGCTTCTCTGTCTTACAACGGAAGACAGAGCTGTGGTTATTTGTGCCTTAGAAAAAGGCAATCTTTTCATGGCTTTTCACCTAGAGTAAAATCACAAAATTTGAGTCCATTATAAATAAGTTAAATTTTTAATTGCTTAAGAATTATTTTATTTAGTTTCATTAGCTTTCAAGGGTTTTATTTTATTTTATTTTTTAGTTTATTTTGATATCATTAATCTACAATTCAATGAGTAATACTACGGTGATTACACTACTCCCTTCATCAGGTGGCCCCCCCCAACCCCATTACAGTCACTGTCCATCAGTGTAGTGAGATGCCATAGAATAACTACTTGTCCTCTCTGGGTTGTAGAGCCCTCCCCGTGCCCCCCGAACATTACATCTCCTAATCGTAATGTCCCTTCTTCCCCCTTGCCCCTCCCTTCCCACCCATCCTCCCCAGTCCCTTTCCCTTTGGTAACTATTAGTCCGTTCTTGGGTTCTGTGAGTCTCCTGCTGTTTCGTTCCTTCAGTTTTCTTTTTTTTCCTTAGTTCTTATACTCCACATATGAGTGAAATCATTTGGTACTTGTCTTTTTCAGCTTGACTTACTTCACTGAGCATAATACCCTCTAGCTCCATCCATGTTGTTGCAAATGGTAGGATTTGTTTTCTTCTTATGGCTGAATAATATTCCATTGTGTATATGTATCACCTCTTCTTTATCCATTCATCTACTGATGGACACTTAGGTTGCTTCCATTTCTTGGCTATTGTAAATAGTGCTGCAATAAACATAGGGGTGCATCTGTCTTTTTCAAACTGGGCTGCTGCATTCTTAGGGTAAATTCCTAGGAGTGGAATTCCTGGGTCAAATGGTATTTCTATTTTGAGTTTTTTGAGGAACCTCCATACTGCTTTCCACAATGGTTGAACTAATTTGCAGTCCCACCAGCAGTGTAGGAGGGTTCCCTTTTCTCCACATCCTCGCGAACATTTGTTGTTGTTTGTGTTTTGGATGTTGGCCATCCTCACTGGTGTGAGGTGATATCTCATTGTGGTTTAATCTGCATTTCTCTGATGATTAGCGATGTGGAGCATCTTTTCATGTGCATGTTGGCCATCTGAATTTCTTCTTTGGAGAAGTGTCTATTCATGTCCTCTGCCCATTTCTTAATTGGATTATTTGCTTTTGTTTGTTGAGGTGCGTGAGTTCTTTATATATTTTGGATGTCAACCCCTTATCAGATATGTCATTTATGAATATATTCTCCCATACTGTAGGATGTCTTTTTGTTCTACTGATGGTGTCCTTTGCTGTATAGAAGCTTTTCAGCTTGATATAGTCCCACTTGTTCATTTTTGCTTTTGTTTCCCTTGCCCGGGGAGATATGTTCATGAAGAAGTCGCTCATGTTTATGTCCAAGAGCTTTTGCCTATATTTTTTTCTAAGAGTT